>JAJLRJ010000007.1:39620363-40220363 GCA_024195265.1 Dendrophyllia cribrosa | reverse complement strand
TTCAAGACTTTTCGTCACTTTCGACAAAAAACAAATTTTTTAAACAAAACAAAATTTCAATAAACTTTCAATGAATTAATTTTTCAAAGCTGCTATTGTCTCAACATTTTCAAAAATTTCGAACTTACTCACAAGAGTTCAAGCAAAAATTTGAACAAAACGAAACAAAATTTTGGAAAGGGTCACAAAATTTTGTACGCACTTTTACGAATTTTCAAAGAGCATCGCAAATCTTCGAAGAGTATAACAAGCTTTAAAAGCGTTTTCGTGAATGCCATGAATTGACAGCGGGCACAAATAGAGAAAATGGTCAAGTCTTTTTTTTTTCATTTTTGCCTTGCAAACACACTATCCAATGAAAACAGTCACAGGTTTCCTATCCTATCCTATCCTATCCTATCTTACATGTATCCTACAGAAAACACAACTTTTTCGTTTTCATCATCTTATCAGACAACTAAAAACGGTACTTTTTGAAAACAATAACATCCAAAGGCCAACAATGAGGCATTTTCAGTGATCATTTTCATCAAATACTGTACATGTATGTGTGGAAAGGACGCAGACGGAAAAAAAAATTCAAGTGAACTGAAAAAGATTAGTATGTGTGGGGTTGACAGACAAAAATAATTAAAAAATGCTACATAATGTATGTGTGGACAGAGACATTTTGAAAAATGGAAAGGAAAATGGATACAAGTGGATAGGGTCTTAAGGATGTTCTTACAGTACCACTACACCCAGTAGCATAAGCTTGAGCCAATATACATGTATCATCAATTTTACTAATAATGCATAGTTACACATACATGTACCTCTGAAAATCTGGTCTTGTAACGCGTCAAAACTCGTTCCTGCTTCCTAAACATGGCAATCAGCTCCTCTTTAGTTGCTCCTTCAATCCGTGCAGGTGTCACTGGGGTGCCATGACTACCCTGTTCTGCATCTGATTCTGCATCTGACCTTCCTCCATGTGAACTAGGACTGGCTGGCGGAAGTGAACTTTGACGTTCAACCGGCCTCTTGGGAGTTTCAGTGTCGCTTACGCTATCCTGTGATGCCGATTTGCTTGGAGTACTTGTGCTCTTTGGTGGGGTAGCTTCACCAGACTGCGGCCTTTCGCCATTCCTTGAATCTGTCTGACCAGGCTAGACAAATTAATGTTATCAAAGTTAATAGAAAATAATACCATATACAGTGTATACCATTAATAACAATGCTGATTTATATAATAATATTGGTAATAACCTGTAATAGAATTTTGAAATTTTGTTTTGTATTCTTTTTTCCACAGAATCTGAGAAAAAAGGGGAAAAGGGGAAAAAAAGGATTCCAGCTGATACATTAGATTTTGTTTAATGAACTTTGACCCAACCAAACAAGATGGTGTGTGCTGCACATCGGAGAAACAGGGGGTTCCACGATGATTGTACTGAACAAGAGAATCAAGAGCATAACAGAGATATGTTGTGGTTCAAATTGTTCTTGGGTTTGAAATTTTCAATTAAACCAGTAAATAATTTTTTTTTTGTGTTTGCGTTAGACAAAAAATAATAAACTAGTACATGTACATGTATGAAAATTTTCAAACCAAAGAAACCTTTTTTTAATACACAGACCTGCTAACCCCTGATAAAGGAAAATCTGGAGATTCATGAAAAAAAAAATCTGGAGATTCTACAAAAAGTAATGAGATTTTTTTTTCCCAGATCAAGATTAAACAAACCCTTTTTCCAGGAAAACTATACATGGAATCAAGGTTTTGTTACTGATCAACTTAGCCATTGCATAAAAACACTATAAGGTGGTAAACATGAATACAGATCAGACAAAACTCCTCAGTATGATAAATATATAGTATTCTATTTTATTAGTTTATGTTACTAGCATTCTCATTCTGTATTTTCCATTTTTTTACTCAACAAGGTAATATTTCACTTTAAAGACTCATGGCTGTTGGCAGTTTTCAGTTGTATTACTGTAAATGTACCAGATGACTCCCTTTTCTCTTCCGAAACCTTATCCCAGGTCATAAATTCTGTAAATGTTTTTTTCTATTATACAGAGAAAATTTTATTTAGTTTTACAGACAGTCATTCTAAAATTATTGTACAATCTAGATCTTTTGCTGAAAACTTTCACAAAACCTTACTGATGAGATATCATATGAAATTTTATTTTAAAATTTCCAGACAAATCTTCATATATTTTTTTTTATCAATTTACAAATTATTTGTAATTTCCATTTAACATTATTTTGTTAAAATTTGATAACAAGCATACTGATACCGTATATGAAATATCACGCTACCTTTAAAAACAGGAAGTTTTAAATTGCACGCAAAGCAGTGTCAAACAAACAGATACAAAGGTTAACGATGTTCTTGAAAATAAGAATGCTTGAGAAGATCGCATAAAAATTGCAGGTGTCCTACACATTAAACTGTCGATCATTCATGCAAATCACATCCAATTAAATATTTGCTGTGTTACAAACTGTATCGGACAAAATGCTTATTAAATTCAATTGAGAAGTTCTCTTCTAGCCTTTTAAGTAAACCATACCTTGACATCGAGAAGATTATAAACTCGATCAAGAACTTCTCGTGGGGTTGACTTCGCTTTGGTTTGTGTATTTGGAGTAGCTGATGGCGAAGTTGTTTCTTTCCCTCGAGGAATTGCAGCCGCTTTTTCTCCGGAATTCGACGGAGATTCGGTGGCATTTCCATTACTCTTTGGTCCTCTGGGAGACTAAAATTAAAGCGCAACGAAACAAGTATGAAGTGCATTTTCACGATCAATTTTACAAAAAAACACGACATGCAAACCTGACAAGATTATTGTTCCTGAAACACTTTTATACAAGAGAAGCAGTCACGCGTATAACTTATCGAAAGTTCTGACCTGTCCCTCACGTGAATGCTGCCTAAGAGGGCTTTGCTCCCCTTCCGATTCCTCGGCGATTTTTTGCTTTAGTTTCTTAAACATTGTTTCTCTAAATCCGTTCGATCAATACCACTGATCCGCCGCCATATTGAATTTTTCCCCTACACGTAAACTAAGCATGCGCACAATAGAAAAATTCGACATGCGCAAAAAGGACCTGACACGTCAGCCGGTAAGAAAATACTAGCGAGGGTATGGTGGGGATACCTTTTGCGCCTCTCTGGGATGAATGTGTTGGCGGTCCGAAGTTTAGTTTAGATAAGGATCCCTGCAAGCGTATGACTGGGAAAAGAAGCGCTGATTTTATTTCCCAAGATAATCAGTTGTTTTTGCTAGTCTTGCTCATTGGATATAATAATAATTATTAAACATGACCGTTTGTCCATTTTGCGTGACTTGTAACTTGTAACTTGTAACTTTATTACTTCCATCACTTGTTTACAATAATGTGTAATATTAAACAAATTAAACACAAGAAGGATCAAGAAGTGATGAGGAGTCTAAAGAAGAAAGAAGAAATGCTTGAAGTAATAGACCCCTATTAACGGCCACTACATGTTGTATGGTTGAATGCTATTATTGCAATAATAATATTGCTATTAGGGAGCTTAAGCAACCACGACGCCGACGGCAGCGAGAACGGCACAAAACAATAGGCTTAATGAGCGAAAACAATACCTCTGCACGTGCGTTTTACATTTTGGTACATTTCATTGCCGTTCCCTACAAAACAACAACGTCAAATGATCAAATTATAGGTTTTTTGGAGAACGTGAACACACGACGGTTAATTTTCCTTTCTCCATTTGAACCGGAAAGCCATCCCTTTAAATTCAGCTCCTGGACAATCCAGTCACATTAGACAAACTAAACAAATTGGAGCAACTGCAAAGTAGTTTAAAATAGCGCGAATCCTTTTTTCAAGTGACGTTTTCCTTGGCGTTGCCGTCGTCGTTGCTTAAGCTCCCTATTATTATTGCGTGAACAGAGCAAAGTATCGTTAGACTATCATTGTTTCCTGAAACGTTCATGATGATATTTGGGGCAGTAAAAAAAACGAAACTGTTTGTTTTTTGAACTTCGGAGTTCTCGTGCTACTGAAAAGCGCAGCAACAGCGGTGTCTGATCACTGACAGAAATGTTCACTCTACACAATCTTCGACAATCTTCTGATTTTACTTCTCCTTTGACCTCGAGCATTTTTTTGTTTTGTTTGTTTGTTTGTTTTTTTTTTTTTTTTGCTTTTACGGTTTTTTCAGAATCACAAAACAGTTCTTTTATTTATCAGATCTTTACTCGTTTAATATGTGGTCTAGATTTTATATATTTCATTGAAGAGGGTGGTAAAGGGGGGTCTGGATCACGTTTCACGAAAAATAAAATTGTCATTTCACGTTTCACGGAGAATAAAATGGCCATTTCACGACAAAAAAAACATTCCTTACTTTTTGCTAATTAAATTACATCTAAAGTACAGCTTTGTTTGTTGTCCTCGCCGACCGTCCACTCCTCGTTCTTCCTGATGTAAAAAGAAAGCTGAGTTTGCTTTGTTTTGCTGATGTTGTGTAAAATTACCTAACCTTGTAGAGTGACCTGGGGTCCAGAATGACGCTTACTCACGGTCATGCATTCGTCACGCAATTTACCACCGGCGTAGTTTAAACGCTTACTGGATAATTAATTTTTTGGCAGGAAGAAAGAATCACGGTTTACAGTGGCATTTCAAGAGAAAAAAACAACAGTCATTTTGCAGTGCTCATGAAAAAAAGTCGATTCACGGTTTACGGGTATGTAACCAAATCACGTTTCACAAGAAAAAAAAATGGCCATTTCACAATTCACGGAACAAAAAGGCCTTTCACGGATCACGAAAAATCCCTTTACTACCCTCTCTATAGCGTGCGCAGAGCCGTGCGCAGATGCTTGAAAACAAGCGACACGTCAAGCCTGTCTTATATGACGACATAAGTGTTTGTGACGTAATAATTCATCATTCGCCACCTCGCAGTTGAAAATGGTGATGAAAAACTGTTAGACTAATACTTACAGACATAAAAGAGTTCGTTTAACACCAAAATGGAGGTACCGAAGGGCGCCGAGCTCAAGTCTATGTTCTCGAATGTTCGTATGTTAGAACTAAAGCAAAACTTCGACAAGTATGCCGACGGGAACTCGATAAAATACGAAGATTTCGGAAAAGTGATGAAAGACTGCGGGGAAGATGTCCCCGCGTATCAACTAAGAAAAATCCTTTCTGAAGTGCCAAGCGAAAAGGAAGGGATAATGAGCTTTGACGACTTCACCGCTATGTTTTCCAAGATGTCTACAAAAGCGATTGGCGGTCGCTACAAACACGTTATAGACAGCCGGGAAGGAGTTCAAAAGGTGGAAGGTGATTCTTCGGCCTCCGCGCAAGGGACGAGACATTCGTTTTCCGATGACGAGCAAGTTGGGTTTAGTAACTGGATTAACTCGGTTTTGGACGGTGATCGTAATCTAAAAGGTGAGAAACACTGTAAAGGACGAAATAGTTTAAGTCAGTCTTGTTTTATAAAACTCAGTTGATTAAAATGAAAACAATAAACAATTCTTTTTAAGCTTATGCCGGTGACAGTGATAAAGAAAATGTTGAACCAGAAAAAGTAGTTTCTAAATTATTTTTATTGTGCAGTTGTTCGTACACTTGCGAGGTAATTAGCCTGTTGAAAAAGAGACAAACCTTAGTTAAATCCACATTCTTTCCCAAATAGAACAGTGATAATATTTTCCCATGCATACCGATAAAAAATTTGTGAACGCCATCCAAGATGGCAGAATCAAAAAACCATTTAGATGTTTTCAAAAACAACAACAACACTATAAGACAAATTCGTATACTACTGGAATTGTAATCAGGAATGTGTGCGAAATGCAACTTTGTCATGTGATCGTAATTAAGCTTAAGTTTATCTTTTTTTTTTTAAATAAGAAATAACTGGGTTAGTGTCAATGGCAAAATTAAGAGGCAATTTTCAAATCCCTACGCATCGTTCACTTGTAATCAATGTGATTGGGTGAAAAAAAGATACAGTTTGGGTTAAGTGTCGAGGTCAATAA
Source organism: Dendrophyllia cribrosa (assembly GCA_024195265.1). Lineage (NCBI taxonomy): Eukaryota > Metazoa > Cnidaria > Anthozoa > Scleractinia > Dendrophylliidae > Dendrophyllia > Dendrophyllia cribrosa. The sequence continues at coordinate 40,214,321 of JAJLRJ010000007.1, read as the reverse complement.
TCGCCATAAAATGCTGCTAAAAAGTTTGTTTGTGTTGTGTTCTGTGTTCTTGGTTCCTGCGAATTTTATGGGAATTAAATTCTTTCAAAAAAAATTTCCGACAAACTTCCATAAATTAAGTCAGATTTTGGTCTTTCTATATATACGGTCTTCATCATTTATTAGGGGACCATATACCTGAATGCCATTTTTATGAAACTATCTTGTTAATGTTTCAAGCAATCCAAATATGGTTTGGAGATGAATGTTAATTGTTTTTTCGGTGATTTTTAGGTGTTTAAGAGAAATTTTGGAAAAAAAGAAATATTAAAGATTTAATGATGCTTTAAAATTATCAGAATATGAAGTTACAATAAATACATGGATACCACCAACCTAAGGTACACTTGCATGGGCGTCAACTGATTGTTGATGTTTGAAACATAATTTTATTTCTTCTATCCTTTCTTTAAAACTCTAAGGGCTGGTTCCCACTAGCGACGTAATCGGAAGCGGAGTCGGAGTTGGTAGCGTAAGGATTCTTACGTTCTAGTGTAAATTAGAAAACGGAATCGCAATCGGAATCGTAAGCTCGACGGAATCGGAATCGGAAGGATCAGAAGGTTTCCTTTTTCTTCCGATTCCTCTTCTGCTTCCGTCGCTTACTATCCGCTTCCGTCGTTTTGATTTCCACTAGATCGTAAGGTTCTTACGATTCCGATTCCGCTTACGATTCCGCTTACATCGCTTACGTCGCTAGTGGGAACCAAGCTTAATAATTCATTCAAATTTAGAACCTGGTTGTTCAAAATGTGGATAGCGCTATCCACCGGATAAACTACTATGCAGCAGGTAACACAATGGATTTTTTTAATACTTATTCACTGGATAGTGATTTTTTTCGGTGGATAGCACTATCTACCTTTTGAACAACCGGGGTTGGGTGTATTGCCCCCCTTTAAGCGAACCTGAACCTTTTTTGTAGGAAAGTACCTTCCAATCGAGGAAGAAGACAAAGACGCTCTGTTCAAAGCCATGAAAGATGGTTTTCTACTATGCAAACTAATAAACTGGGCCGTCCCTGGAACTGTTGACGAACGCGCCATCAACAAAGGGAAGCTAAACGTGTACAACATTCATGAAAATCAAACGCTAGTGCTACACTCCGCCATGGCTATAGGATGTAACATAGTGAACATTGGGGCGGAGGATTTGATTGAAGGCAAACCTCATCTCGTTCTTGGCCTACTGTGGCAAGTTATTAGGGTAAGTAAGTAGATATATATCAGTTCTAGAGATAACCTGCGATTAGGCTCCATTTTCGTTTCGCAAGGTTGTAAACATTTCTGTGGAAAACACGAATCTTTTCCAGCTCAAATATCGTGTTTTCGTGATTATGGCAAGGAGCATGCTTTAAGCTTACTATATTATATTGAAATTGGACGAAACTATCGCCAAAAGTGATAGAAGCAAAGAAATATGAACTAAACAGACAAAATAACGGTTAGAAAAGTCGATATTTCACAAGAATGGCAAGTTTGATTTCTTGACCACCTGTCGATAACTGAAATTTCATGAACTGTAATCCACTTCAATCCATGTAATCCTGGGGCCGTATTCACGAAAGCATCCTAAGTCCAAAGAGCCTCCTAAGATATAACTTAGGAGATAACTGGTATTCACGAAGACCTCCTATTTTAAGACATGTCTTATTTTTTCTTCTAAACTTAGGACCTCCTAAATTTTTAAGACATGTCTTAACTGGTATTCACGAAGACCTCCTAACTTAAGATATGTCTTAATTTTTCTCCTAAACTTAGGAGGTCAAAATTGACCTCCTAACTTATTAAAACATGTCTTGACGGAGGCTAAATTCGATTGTTAACGAGTTTTACGTCGATTTTCAGCGTGATTATTGTGTATCACAATAGTTACCGATTAGATGAACATTTTAAAGCATTATATTGCTAAGAAAAATTAAATATTTTCCAGTGATGTCAAACAACACGGTTAGTTTTATATAAGCCTTCGTGTCATTAACGGGTTCCACATTTCTTTCTCTTTGCAGAGTTATATTTCCGTTTTTCGTGAAAATAAGCCCTTGTACAAGAAATATCGAAGACCCTATTAAAATGATGATGGATTTGTTTGTTGCTTTCGCTACTGACCATGAACGAAGATATCACACGGTTTTGCTATCTTAAATTCGAGATGAAATAAAGATTATTGTATCGTCATTGTGATTACAACAACAATTTACACAATACGAAATATTCATTCATGTAATTTTCATAACTTATTATTCATAAGATCGCGCCATATAAACTGTCTCTGATTGGTTTACTTTTACTAATCGATAACTACCCACGACCATTAAACTTAGGAGACTGCTAAGTTACGTTTACCTTAGGATGGTCATAAGATATCGTTCGTGAATAGCACTTAGGACATATCTTAGGAAGCTCCTAAATTTTCTCTTAAGATGTATCTTAAGATATATCTTAGGTAGGATTTCGTGAATACGGCCCCTGTACTTTATCTCCAAACTACTGCTTTTGTTTTGCTCTATAGAATCTTTTAATCCAACCAAGTTGTATATTTGGTGGCATTTGACGATTTAACGTGGACATAAGCTACGCGAAATTTTGCAATTTCGGCGGGACAGTGTCCCTTTAAGCCCGAGCCAAAAGAGAGCGATAGCTGACGACAGTCAGTCAAACTCTTTGAGAGCGCACGAGAGTCAGTGAGAATGCCTGAAAGTTGAGACCAAACGAGAGCGAGAGTTCAGAATTCCCATAGACTCCAATAAACACATGAGAGTCACCGAGAGAGAGCACGAGAGTCGCCGAGAACGCATGAGAGTCGCCGAGAGTGCCCGATAGCTTCCTTATCTGTACCGTATTAACACATATTTTTGCCTTTAGATCGGCCTTTTTTCGCAACTAACCATCAACTGTTGTCCCGGTCTCGTGCGCTTGGTTGAAGAAGACGAGACCATCGAGCAACTTCTCCGTCTCCCCCCTGAATCCATCCTGCTTCGCTGGTTCAACTACCAGCTTCAAGAGGCCGGACATGCTCGGCGAGTGACAAACTTCTCGTCTGATATACAAGATGCTGAAAACTACAGCGTGCTGCTGCACCAGGTAAAGAATACTGATCAACGCAGAATCCACCGTATGGGAGGGGGTAGGGCGTAGGGCGGGGTTAATGGGGGGGGGGGGGGGGGGGTGGGGGGGGGGGGGCTCGATAGAGAACGGAGTGAGAATGTTAAAGACTCGATTTTTTTGGGTCTTATTTGTCGCCTAGCTAAGGGTGGGGGATGTTTTGTTTATTTTATGCTGAACGCTTCACCTTCTGTTGATAGTTCATAGTAGAAAATCATATGATTTGCCTGTTTACGGTCAAAAATGTAAAAGCCGTTTTGCGGATGACGAATTGTCCTCTCGAGACTTTGACGATCTGATTTAACTAAATCCCTTTTTAGATTGCCCCTGTCGGTTTAGGAGTTGACCAGCCACACATGAGCGTGAAGGATCCCACCAAACTGGCAGAGCTCGTCTTGGAAAACGCTACGAAGATGAAATGCCGCAAGTTTGTGCGCGTGAAGGACATCATCAAAGGAAACGTCAAACTGAACTTGGCGTTCGTGTGTAACTTATTCAACAATTACCCCGCGCTTGAACCTGACGAGGAGGAGCTGCCAAACCTCGAGGAAACACGCGAGGAGAAGACGTTTCGGAACTGGATGAACAGCATGGGAGTGAAGCCGTTTGTGCATAACCTGTTTTTGGATCTGGATGACGGCTGTGTTCTACTGCAGCTGTTTGATCTGGTAAGGTGGTCTTGATAGGGGTGCCTCCATAACATAGCCTCAGCGAAACCGTCTTCTGTTTTCCTTGCTTTAAACGGAGATATATAGGAGACGTCTGCGCACAGGTTACCATAACACTGAACGCACACATTTTAGGAACTTTAACAGCTAATAATAAAGTATGTACTGTTTAACCACTGTTCTTATACTAAAAAGAAAAGAGCGGTTTTCACTTTAGTGTCGTGGAGCCCAAACCAAATTAATTACCCTGACCAATCACAATATAGACAGTCATTCAAATGAACAAATCAGAACTCAATGCAAATACAAGTAGCCGTGCACTGTATGGAACGCCATCACTGTCTTATGTTAATTTTCTTCATTGTATGCGGTGGTTTCTTCATTATATCCGGTGCTTTCTTCGTTATATGCGGTGCTTTCTTCATTAACAACAACAACAACAGTTTATATCGGTATTCCATTTGTACACATGGTATTACCTAAAGTTAACTAAACTAAAAATAAATAGATCGATGCATAAACAGCAATGTTATTAATAGTATATTATAAAATAAGAAAAAAACTGTAACATTACATGTCGGCTCTCATTCTACATGACATGCATTCAAAAAGCAGCAGTTGATCGACAAACAAAGGGATCAACACTGTGCTTTAGTCATTATATGCGATACTTTCTTTATAACCTTATGTGGTGCTATCGTTATTATTTGCGGTGCTTTCTTCATGATATGGGGTGCTTAATGCTCTCTTCGTTATGATTCATTTCATTTCATTTTTTATTTATTTGTTTACTCCAAACCTTTACAGATGTTAATAATTAAATTTGAATCACGTTATATTAGGAAGGAGAGGAGAGGGGCACGTCTAGATAAACTAATATTGTGCCCCCTAAAGTTATATAAGTATAAACAAAAAACTTGTAATTTTTTAGTAAAAAGTAAAGGAAAACTTATAAAATAGCTTGATAAATGTCAAAAGAGATGATGTTTCATTAGTATTGAGCAAGGTACCAGCGTAAAAGTGCTTTTCTAAACATCTTTCTAGATGGTTTGCCTCTAATTAATTGCGGAATACTATTCTAAAAAAATCTTCCAATAACGCTCGGGCAGAATCTCCTGAGATTAGTTCGAAAAAAGGGTATGACTACTTGATTAGATGATGCACTGCGGGTATTGTAGTTATGTAGCTCAGATACTAGTGAAACAGGTATATTGGGCAGCTAGTGAAACAGGTATATTAGGAACCTAGTGAAACAGGTATATTAGGAAACTAGTGAAACAGGTATATTAGGAAACTAGTGAAACAGGTATATTAGGAAACTAGTGAAACAGGTATATTGGGAAACTAGTGAAACAGGTATATTGGGAAACTAGTGAAACAGGTATATTAGGAAACCAGTGAAACAGGTATATTAGGAAACCAGTGAAACAGGTATATTAGGAAACTAGTGAAACAGGTATATTAGGAAACTAGTGAAACAGGTATATTAGGAAACTAGTGAAACAGGTATATTAGGAAACTAGTGAAACAGGTATATTAGGAAACTAGTGAAACAGGTATATTAGGAAACTAGTGAAACAGGTATATTAGGAAACTAATGAAACAGGTTATGATGAGGTACAAATTGCTGATTCTGAGGAGATCTGCGGTAAGAGTCCAATAAACCCAGAATGCAATGCTCACTAACATCTTTTCCACCATTTTTTTACGGCGAAGATATTCGAACGTTGTTCGCTTTATCCTTGGAGATAATGAATTCTATCATAAGTCAGTTAAGCTTGGGCACCCTTACAGAACGTTTCCAGAATGAAAGAGTGAAACCAGAAGTAGTTTTATGCATGTCTGATAGCGCCTTGGCTGGACTTGACGTTTCCGCGATTGGCGACCGTGTTTATAGACTCAGAGAAGTTTGCACTAAGTATGTAGAAATTAGGCAGAAAGATGAGAGCGAGAAAGATGAATCAGAATCAACTTTAAGCTACAGAGATTCCGTGAGGAAAGAGAGAAGTGTTTTATTTCAGCCAAGCGTCAATGGTCGGAGAACCACTAGCTATGGAAGAGAGGTGAAAAAGAAAACACTCGTGTCCTCAACGGACATGGACTGCGCAGTTTGTTTGCCTAGCATCTCGAAATGCGAGCAAAAACCCAACTTCAGCCGAGAAGCAGGTACTACATCTAGCTGGCCTTGATGTAAAAAAAAACAAGCTCTGTTGACACGATAAACTGACAAGTGATCCCAAAGATGAGTACGGAAATCCAGTAGGTTTCCTTCAACTCCGTACATGTGGAGGGTTTGAGATGTTGCGGTGCTTGGCCAATTGTAGGGACTTAGTAACTGTCATCGGCAGTTCGTGGTCCGTACAAGATCTTAAATTTACTTTGAGCGGGCAAGCCAGTCTATTTGAGGCCTATTCAGAAAAATCTTAGTACCAGGGGCCGGATTCACTAAACCCTCCTAAGTTAAGACATATCCTAAGTATTGTTTCTTAACAATAGTCTATTGTCATTCCAACAATAGTCTATTGTTAAGAATCAATATTTAGGATATTCTTAACTTAAGAGGGCTTCGTGAATCCGGCCCCAGGTCTCTAGAGGCTAAAAGCAGTGGGTCTCAGTTGAAGGAGAAATGCGGTTGCGTGCGGGCAAGTTACGATAAGATTGATTTTGTTTTCACTTGTATGGTCGATAAAGTGGCGCGAGATATTTTATCCAATCTCTGTGTAGCAATTAGTCCAAAACGATAGCTGATTGCGAGATCACTTTCGGCACTCAAAATAATTCCGTCAAAGTAATCCCGTCGTACAAATAATACAACAGTGAAAGAACCAAAATTGAATGATAACATTATCTCTAATTCTAGTAAGCTTTCTAATGCTTTTTAATGACTATTTTTCAACAACTGGGCCCAGACTTGCTAATGAAATACTGCCAACTGTTAATGATTTTAGCCATATCAATTATATAAATGTAAATCATACCAAAAAATTGTCCCCTGAAAGGAGACATTAATTTTGCTAATTGCGGGCACAAGCTTTGTTAACTTATACTTAACTTGAAATAAAACTTGTTGTTGTTGTTGTTGTTGTTGTTGTGCGCGTTACTAAACTGAACAATTGCCATGCACAGTTGAGCTTGAACGGCCTGGCGCTAGTCCGCGCAAGTCACCAATAGAAGCCAAAATGGGCTCAGTCGAGCATATTGTACTGAAAAAATGGCAAAATGACGGTTTTTTTTTTTCGCTCCAACTAAATCATATTTCCCACCATAATGTTCATTAGATCCTAGTTTCTTCAAAACCGAGTGTGGATGTTGACATTACGCCTATTAAAATGAGTTATACCGCTAAAAGCGATGACCGCGCAGTTGAACTCCATACAAGCCTTTACGTGACATTGGTCACTTCAAGGTCAAAATGACGGGACTTTTTATAAGTTATTGAAATATTTTAACTTTTCCAGATAGCATAATAACCAAATTACGGGAATCCAAGTGTGGATTTCCGAAAATTAATTCATAAATGGGCGAAATTTTGATTTTACCTTCAAAAATGGCGTTTTTGCTGTGATTTTAAGGGTCAAATTGGGGGTCTGGGACGAGTTAAAAAATTAGAGGCAAATGTCATCCAATTTTTTGCCATGCAACAAATTCAATTTCTCTTTGACTGGCAGCAATATTATTTTATCGCATCTAAACAAATTATGTATATCTAAAGCAACTGGTCTTGATAATATTTCTGCTAAATAATACGCGAATGTGCTGATCAATTTAATAAATCTTTAGGTGCCGTCCACACTAATGCGTTTTCGTTTGAAAACGCATACTTTTTTTATGCGTTTTTACCGATCGTCCACACTAAAACGATAAAAAACGGAGAATGAAATCGATGAAAACGGAGGTTTTCGAAAACGCTTTTCAAAGTGGAGACTTTTGAAAACGCAGGTCTATCGTTTTAGTGTGGACGGCAAAAACGGAGCTTTTCAAAAACGCTTACGTCACAACTAGCAACGCATAGCATTGCTGAAGCCATTGGAGCATGCGTATTGAACAGAAAAACGTCCGAGCAGAGCCTGGTGATAAAAACGCATCTTTGGATCATCGTTTTTTTTTAGTGTGGACGCAAATTTTTTTATCCGTTTTCGGGGAACCAAAAACGGAGGTTTTCAAAAACGCATTAGTGTGGACGGGGCCTTAGTCTCCGTTTTTTTTCTGACGACTGGAAATGTGCCAGAGTTTATACTCCGTTGTTTAAGCAAGGTAAGCCATCTGATCTAAATAATTATCGGCCTATTTCAGTCATTTCAGTAATAGCTAAAGTGTTTGAAAGGATTGTTTATGACCAATTGTATAATTTTTTGACCACTGAAAATATCCTTTCAAAACAGCAATCTGGTTTTCGCTCATTACACTCAACTGTGACTGCCCTTCTGGAAGCTACTGATAACTGGGCGTTTAATATCGACTATGGAAATGTTAATGCTGTGGCTTTTCTTGATTTAAAAAAAGGCATTCGATACTGTCGACCATGATATCCTTTTATCCAAAATGAATATTTACGGAATACAAGGAATAGCTCTTGATTGGTATACGTCATATTTAACTAATCGCACACAACGATGTATCGTTAATGGTTCTCTTTCTGAATTATGTTCACTTAAATGTGGAGCACCGCAGGGAACAATCCTAGGCCCCCTTTTATTTCTCATATACATTAACGACTTGCCAAACTGTCTAACATCATGTCAGCCTAGATGTATGCTGGTGACACTCACATCACTTATGCGGACGCTGATGTGAATTCAATACAATTAAACCTAGATCACGATTTGGATAATCTAAACAAGTGGCTTATCTCTAACAAACTTACTTTGAACACTGCTAAAACTGAATTCATGCTAATTGGCTCTAGATAAAAATTGAGTACTTTGTCAAACCCACCTGAGCTCTTGATTGGTAATATTCCAATAGAACAAGTTTCCTCTGTCAAATCGCTTGGAATAATCAACATTTATTGATGAAAATCTACGGTGGCAAAAACACATTGATAAATTATCTAAAAAGATCGCTTCCGGGATAGGAGCCATAAAAAGAATTAGACCTTTTGTCCCTCCATTTACTCGTCATTATATATACAACACGCTAATTCAATCTCACTTCAATTACTGCAACCTTGTTTGGGGTAATTGTGGTAAAACTTTATTTGACAGGTTACAGAAGCTTCAGATGAGAACCGTGCCGCTCGTGTTTTAACCTTTTCTAGCTATGACGCGTGACCTTTTCTAGCTATGTTCTAGCTATCAATTTTAAAGTCCAGTTAAAGGGCAAAATCTAGCCCTATTTCAGACCAAAAAAACACCATTCTATTCCAAGCTGACTGTCAATACATCTATTTATGTAGGTCAAGGATGGAATAGTGAACTGGACCAAGGTCAACAAACCACCTTACAAGAAGCTCAGTGAGAAGATGAAGAAACTCGAGAACTGCAACTACGCCATCGACATCGCCAAGAAGCTCGATTTCTCATTGGTTGGAATAGGAGGACAGGACCTGTTGGACGGTAACAAGAAGCTAATGTTGGGTATCCTGTATCAAGCCATGCGTGCGTACACTTTGGTGATCCTGCAGAAATGCGCGAAAAGCGACAAGCTAATTAAAGACGAGGAAATCGTGGCGTGGGTCAACGAGAAGCTGGAAAAGGGAGAGAAAGAAACCAGAATATCCAGTTTTAAGGATACCAGCATTTCAACCAGTACCTGTGTTTTCGATTTGATCGATGCTATAAAACCGGGTTTTATTCAGTACGACATGGTAACTGAAGGAGAATCGGACGACGACAAGCTGTCGAACGCCAAATACGCCATCTCAATGGCGCGAAAAATTGGCGCTAAACTGTTCGCGCTGCCCGAAGACCTGGTAGAGGTGAAGGCGAAAATGGTGCTGACTGTATTCGCTTGTATGATGGCTGTGGACCACGCACTTTCGGCCAAGAAGGCATAAGATCTGCCCACAGTTGAAAATAGAAGAGATTTGTCGTTTCTCTTGGTTATGAATGTTTTCCTCTTTCCTCATTACATTGCAGCATTGTACTTTAAGTCAGGTTTCAATGCATTTTTATAACTTTAAAAGAGAGCCGTAGTTTATGGTTGTATCTAGGTTCACCCAGGCGATTTTTTCCCCTCGATAATAGTATAGGAGAGTTTTGCGAGGAGTCGGCCTTTTAAAACAGTGAGCTTTGTCAATCACAAATCGTAAAACTGTCATTTGTTATTTCGCGCCCGACTGAAAATGAGTAAAGATATGCTTTTCACCTGGCTCGATTTATTTCAATATTTAAACAACGATTACTTGTCGGTTTTACGACCGAAGAAAACCAAACTACAGACTTGACAAATTCCCTAAAATTTGGGTACAAACTGGTTTTCACTTGAGTGACGTAAAACCAAAACCAAAGTAATTACTTTGACCAATCACAACAGACGGAGACAATCTGTCGGCGGCGCCAAGCGCGGGAAAACGCGTGCGAGCAAGTCACGATTGGTTTGGGTTTTACTTTGATTGGTCGAGAAAGTGGCGCGAAATTTTTTAGCCAATCACAAAGAGAAGCAATGAAAAACCAAAGCAATTGTGTAATTACTTTTCACACAATTGAAAACTGCTCTAAGAGCAAGCTACAATTGGTTTTACTTCTGATTGGTTAAAGTGACACGAGCGTTTTTAGCCAATCACAAAGCGTAGCAATGCAAAACCAAAGCGATCGCGAAATTACTTTCGACCGACTCAACTGAAAACCGCTGTAATTTGGTATTGAAAATCTAGAGGCTGAGAATTTCCATTTCGTGCATTTTTGGCAAGACATTTTTCATAAAAACCCTCAACTGAAAAAATGTCATTAGTTTTTCGTGTAAGTAAGCTTACATTGTTATTGATTTATTTGCATTGCTTTGCACACATTTTACTGTTCATTCAGGTTTGTTCAAGTAATGCTCCACATAAGAACTACGGTAAACTTCATTGTTCTGCGGCATTGGCTCTTTCCCACATAGAATATCTTTGATTTCAAGAATGGAGGAGGGGCTGATGGTTCATAATTATATTTCAGTATAAAAATAAAGAAAATCCATTTGTGTCAAATAAATTTAAGGAAATGTTCGTGCTTAACCAATCAGAATAGCAGAAGACAATAGCTAATAATTTTGCTTCTTTGATGAAGTTCCCCAAATACAATATCTTTTAAAAACTTGCATGTTGTGCGATTGGGTTTCAAATTACTTGAAACCTTAAAAAAATTGAACAAAATGCACATTGAACCTTAACTTTTAAGCAGTTTTTGAGTCTAGGCCAATGAGATTACTAGTTCTAACAATGAAAAAAGTTCACATTCCATCGTGCATTGCCGTTCAGCGCTTTCCTTCTTATGTGGATCATTACTCAACACATATTAATTTCACTGTAAAGTAGGCGGTTTTTTAGCCGGTTGCCGACACTTAATGAGAACCCTGATTCGTATAATTAGAAAACAAATAATTTGCTATCTCATCCCGACTAAAAATAGTTACCATCACCTTGTAGGGCGTGAAATAGAACAACAGGAAAGTACGACCTTTGAATGGTCACATAGACTTGTTTCAAGTCGCTCGTTTTTTTTTTTTTTTTTTGTCCACGGATTTGTTTTTGTGCTCCAGGACACAACGCTTGGCTTTTACGCAAGTGGGAAGCGCTCGAAATGTGCGAATTTGAATGGTCAAATACACTTGCTCCAAGTCGCTCTTTTTTCCTCTGTAACCATAGGTTTTGGTGCTCTACGACAAAAGGCTTGGCTTGCACGCAAATGGGAAGCGCGCATGCAATATATGCGAATAGCTCGTTCCGCAGAACTAGCCGCCATCCTGCTTTTAGAGCTCGCGCGCCTCTTTCCTAAAGGGATTGAATAGCGAAACGAGCGACTTGGAGCAAGTCTATGGTCACACTGCAGGATTTCGTCGGCAAACCCGAGAATTAGAACCACATTCCAGACAACTATATAAATTGGGCTTTGACTTTAAAAGGGGGAGTTTTCTAAAATCATTTTTTAACTCGCAAATACGCGAAGCGTTGAAGGAATCATGGAGAGAGCGTTGGAGGAAGGAGAGATTGGGAAGTTGGACCCAGGGAGCGTGGGTGGTCTGTGGAGCAAAACGCTCCGAAGGGGGCTCCGGAGGTGTACAGAATAGTTTATTTAGAGCTCTGTTTTCGTGAGTTGGCTCACAGGAGCCTTTAATTATAATTAACCTTTACCCCTGCTACAATGGTTAATCAGTTAAAGCTGAATTACAGTCCGTACTGTGCAATCTCGGGTTTTGTTTTCATTTTTTGTTTTGAATTTGTTGATATGTTACACTTCGGTAATAGCATACATGGAGTAAATGGGAGTGAACCGTCAGTCCGCCATTACGACCGTTGTGTTTACAAATGCTCAATGAGTTGAAACGTCGGTTTAGGAAAACTTTGGGTTTTTTTTACTTGTTATTATTGTTTGGCAAGGACATCTGACGTTAATAATGAAGGAAAAGGTAAGTTTGTCCCGTAATTTTCATTTTCGCTAGTAAACGTTCCTTGTTTGAGAGTCTCACAAACATTGCCGAGCTGAGATTGCGCAGTACGAACTGTAATTCATCTTTAACAGTAATTTTGTTTGAATATGAATATATGAAAATCGTATATGTGAATTCCGGATGAAAAATGAGTGAAATTTCCCTGTAGAGTGCAATCAACTTAAGCAGTTTAAAAAGCAACCTGAAAAAAAAAAAAAAAATCAGGCTTGATGGGGATTCCGTTTAAGCCTCAATATATCAAATTTCTCTCATAATAATTTTGTTATTTAAGAATCGAAAGTGCAAAATATACCCCAAACATTAAAAAAAACCTCACATCAGAAAAAATACACTTTTATTCAAATTCAACCCCGGAAATTCACTTTTTAAGTTAACCTTCGTTTAAAGTGGCCGATGCACAGATCAGCTCATTCACATCAACATCACTTGCCACTAAAATAGCTACAAATACGATTTTGAACGAGAGTAAAAAAAAAATAATTATCACGTAGGTAGTGGTTCTAAATTAAACTTTTATCTTTTGATTATCATAAATTATGCTAGTTTGTTAACCATTTCATTTTCCAAGAGTGCCAAAACTCAAAATTCAAGAATAATCCTAAATTTCATTTTGTGAAATATTAAAAAACAAGTGGTACCATGCAAAAGAATTGCCGAAGAGGTTTCATTTGAATGGTCACACCATATAATAGGATTTCATCCACAGACTCGAAAGTTAGAACAAATGGTACCATGCAAAAGTACTGCTGAAGAGGTTTTATTTCAATGGTCACACCATAGGATTTCATCCACAGACTCGAAAGTTAGAACAAATGGTACCATGCAAAAGTACTGCTGAAGAGGTTTTATTTCAATGGTCACACCATGCGATTTCGCCAACAGACTCAACAGTCAGAACGATTTTGATGTTATTGTGTCAAAACTGCTCTACATAAAAACTTTATACCTTTGTCAGAAACAAAATGCTTGCAGAACACTTAAAGGACGATGTCAAGTGAATTTTTGAAGAGCGAATATATTGTAATCAGAGTTGCAACGCGTTTTCCAAGACACAAGACGATAAATTAAAAAAAAATAGCCTAAAAAAATACCGTGTGGCTCTAAATTTTTGCGAAAGTTACTTTGCGGAAGGGCGTTTCTTTTTGTGTTTCGCGGAAACTAATTTTTGTGATTGGGAAAAACTGTTTTTTTTCTTGCTGGGAATTAATTTTTGCGATTTACAGGAAGTCGCGTTCAATTACAATTACAACATTTTTTTTTAATTTGAGTACATGCAATCGAAATGCGGGTGAAACAACATGCAGATGCAAAATACGTCAATCAGTGTCACACTATTACAATTGCCCTAGTGTGGCTGATGGCTCTGGCAATGGATCAACAATAACTACGGCACCACTTGATGCACCATCACACGAGTTATCACTGGCATTTTCTTAACGAAAGAGACGTTTTTAGTAAATGGGCAAAAACACGACTTTACATAACGTGTAAATGATGAAAAATTGCGGGATTTTCTTTTTTCGGTAACCTATTTTCGCGGATCGTGAAAACACCCGCAACATTTAGTGCCACACGGTGATGCTAAATTTAAAATAATTATGGCTAAACCGTTCTGATCGTTGATATTCGAGGCATAGGAACGGATAAACAAGCCGAGTATTTTCACCTTCCTTCTTTAACCGATCCATTGTCATGGCTCACCGCTGCTCATTTCTTATTCTTCAGCTCCTTTTGAAGCTTACTCATATCTGAGAACAGATTCCTCTTAAGAACAGCAGAAGCACTTATAACACCACTGAACAACGCTCCTGCAAACCCGCAGCTAAGTATGTCCTGTCCGGTAAGGTATAACCCGGGGATGGAGGTATCCGGTCGGAGCTTTACAGCGGACTTGGGGCTGAAGCGATCCACGTGGTGATCAATCCCATATAACTCCCCGCGGGGGGACGCTATATAGTACCTGGAAAAGACAATTGTATTTTTCTATATAGTTTCGGTCGATAAACCTTTTTGCAGCTTTTTGGCGGAGATACGGCAGCCATACTGAATTTGCCCCGGGCATTCCATAATGACCACTGAAACTAATACATTCCTTTACTATATAGGTATCGATGAAACACTAGAAGTTCTCTATTTTCTAAAATCAGGATCTCTTCACCGCTTACAGTGAAGATAATAATATGATATTTCACATGTGAAGATACCGATGCACGTGCTATATGTGCTTTTAGCCTGGTTTTCATATGTCGGGAGAATCCCGAGACGATCGGGGATTTCGCTGTTTCCTAACCGTTCCAGATTTGGCCGACTTTTGAAAACACTCAATCGTAGACATCCTCGATCATCTGGGATGGTCGGGGAGAAATCGGGAAAATCGGGAGCGTTTCTGTTTTCCCGACGCGTCCCAGATTTCTGCGATGATCGGCGATTTTCCCGACATGCACATAGCGGCAAAATCTGGGAAGATAGCGAGCAGCAAAATGCCCGATCGTCTGGGATTTTCCCGACATATGAAAACCAGGGCCCAGTTGATCGAAAGCCGGTTAACGCTAACCCGCGGATAATGTTAATCCAGGGTTCTGTTTCTCTTTTTTGAAAGCGTTTTCACTGTTTATTTTAATTAACAATTTGACAGCAATGTGACAGCTTTGAAAACCGTGCAGATTTGGACTGAAGTTGGGCTAATCCTGGGTTAACTAAACCCTGCTTTGAACAACTCAGCCCAGGCTTTTGCTAATTAAACTATTTAAATGCACGTGCAAAATTGTTGTTTTATGCTAACTAAACTCTTTAACGCACGTGCAAAAGCGTTGTTTTGCTAATTACTGGTAAACTCTTTCACGCACGTGCAAAACTGGCTGACTCCGGCGAATGATGCTATATTCCGTCTGTGTATTCTGTATATTATAAATTCTCCCCTAAAATAAAATTTTGAACTGTTATATTTTGTACTGTTACATTAATCCGATTTGAAATGTTATTTAGTCAAAAATTGACAATTTTCAATGAGATTTGAAGGTTTAAAGGAGGAAAAACGCCGGTATTTAGATCAGTGCATTAACTATAAACTATGATTAAAAACTGCAATTAAATTTAAGAGGTGAAAAATGCCTTCTCTATTGAGATATTATCAACACTCGAAAATAAAGTTCGTATCTATTTGTTAACAATTAATTTCAATGGTCATTATAGGAATGCCTGGGGGGAGGGGAGGGGGGGAGGGGGGAGGGGAGGGGGGGGAGGGGGGGGGGGGAGGGGGGGGGGGGAGGGGGGATCAATACATGGCTGTCGAATCTGCGTAAAGGTCTATGTAAGATCAATCAATCAATCAATCAATTGATAATCTTTATTCAAACACGATAAAGTTTAAGCGCTGCCGCTTGTGGGGTCGTATACTTAACTATACTATAAATATAACTATCTAGGTAATACAAGAGTAGTCTTATTAATAAAAAGCCTTTCCTAAAAATACCATAACATTTACATACAAGCGCGATTTGTTTCAAGAGAAATTGACTTGATTTCCAGACTTACATAGGAAAAATTGTTCGCTATTACCTTTTCAGCGAGCATTCTCTCAGTAAAACAGACCATTTGGAAATAACTAAGATAAATAATCGCCCTAGAGAAGTTTATCTTCGGACACGTCTACATGCATTATGTTTTCGATATTTATTGTATGAACTCAGTGCTTTTCATACGGTAAGGTCTTTCGTCCACATGTAATTGGTAAGAAACGCACCGAAAATGAATATTTGTGGTCCAAGGCCAAAAACCGATTAAAACGTTTTCTTTTTTTATTTTAGATACGGTTTGGCCTTCCCTCCACACAAAGGAGGAAACAATGACGTAAACAATGACATAACAACAGCGAAACAAGTAGCCCTCCACCTCCACCTCCACCTCCCCCGCCCCCATCCCCCACCCCCGCCCCCATCCCCCTCCCCCGCCCCCATCCCCCTCCCCCATCCCCCTTTCCCTTTATCTTGCCAAAAGTTTCCACCATACCTATTACTCAGTGGGCTTCCTACATCGAAGAAATCCACTTTGTCGCGAACCTGAGGAAAGAGCTTGCACGTCTGTTCCCATGCGCGCTTTCCGATTCGGTTTTTAATTTCCTCATATTCCTCCCCTCGCTTCATGACTCGCTCGTCTTCCCATTGTTCGAACCACTCGTATGGCGCCAGTGTGATGATTGTGCAAGTGGTTTTACCTGTAGAATACAAAGTAAAATAAATCAAGGACCGATTAACTTAGTAAGAGTGCCAAAGAACAAAATTCAAGAAAAATCCCAAATTTCATGTTGTAAAATATTAAAAAACTTATGGTACCATGAAAAAGTACTGTTGAAGAGGTTTCATTTGAATGGTCAAACCATAGGATTTCGTCAACAGATTCAAAAGTTAGAACTACACTACATGTCTCCATAACTGACTCTGGCGGTGAAAGGGTTTACCCTTTAGTCCCCAATAATGATCGTCATTAAATTTCTCCTTATAATATCAATGCTTAATCAATCAGAGAGATCATCACTCATGAGAATTAAAGTGCACATGAAGTAAAATTTCACTACCATTTTTTTCGGTTATCTGAAAATAGGTGTTTTTAGAATTATTTTGATGGGAAAATGAGTCACATGAAGTGGTGGGAACATACTTTAACAAGCAACGCATTTGGTATATTAGACAAGGACCTGGGTTCTAGTGACGTCATTAGTGTGTTTACAACAAAGCGCGTCACTCGTTTTACAGTGGAGTTTTGGCAACTTATGGAAGGATTATTTCGATTACAGATATGGCTGACAGCTACGCGTATTTTAGCCCCGGGTTCGTCTCCTTCTCCGCCATGTTTTGTTGTGATCGAACACACAAATGACGTCACATATACCTATGTGGCCGCGCTTAAAATGTCGCAAATTTCAGACCCCGGCGGGAGTTTTCAAACGGCTAAGAATGGTGGATCCTCTTCGCACAAAAGAGAAAAACGACTGAAAGTGAAATAAAGGTGATACAAACAACGTAAAACCCTAAAACAAAACGGTAGTGAAATTTCACTTCATGTGCACATAAGGACATGATGACCTATTAAAGTGCCTATAACCCTTTTTCCTTTCATTGGGTTGACTGCGTCTGTTGTGATCGGCCAGAGTAAGTCCTTTGAATTTTGCTTTACGACGCTCAAGTGAAATCCACTCTATTGGGGATTCAAAATTAAAAAAAAGGTATTCATTTTACCAGGGTGGCGTTTGTCCCATTCAGGATCCTTCGTCGATGGAAAGGATATAAACAAAATTGGAATATCCTCAGTTCCCGCAGCAGATGCACCCAAGTGTAGGTAGTCCCTGGTGATTTTATCCAGGTCATTACCAGTGAAGGCCCATACATTTTGGGCCTTAAGCCCGAACTCTTCCTTGGTTCCCTTCAGACCCACGTACACGGACATGGACCCATAACCATGTCGCACACCTTTGGTTTTCAAAGGGGACTCGTCACGCACCGTGCTTTTTTCGCGTAGAAGGGTCTCAAAGGTATTGTAAATGCCCGCTGCGGAAATTACAATAGGAGCTTGGATATCAATGTCACCACCGCTCTTCTCAACACGAACTCCTGAAAAGTTAAATACTGTGTTAAGTTCTGAACACAACGATTTTTTTTTTTTTTTTTTCATTTTGAGCAGGTTTATTGCCCGCAGGGTTTTGGCCCAGAGGCCAAAACCCGAGGAGGCACCCTAGCATTCCCCGGGTGTATACATACAAGGACAAAGAATATTTGTTGAAAAAGTAAGAAATGTGTTTGTAGTGGGCGAAGCATTCTCGATTTGACGAAACTTGGCGCGCACGGTGGTCTCGGGTAATATTTTAGCAAGCGCGCACGGTGGTGTCGGGTACTTGCAACCACCAGGTCGCGTTTCGTCACCTTTGAGCTTCGCCATCTTCTAGCAGCATCTTGCGGGTGTGCGGAAAACTCAGACCCAGCGGAAAACTCAGACCCCGCGAGATTACAAGAAATTTTCTTCCTAGAAACCTTGAAATAATATTAAAAAACTGATTGTTGGACACATCGCATGCTTTGAAGTGCTAAAATAATATCAGCCTCGGAATATAAACTTGTTTTGTTGCGATTCCTGAATGGCGCTCTCTTCAGGTGTTTGCTCAAGCGTAAAATACGCAACTTCGTCTAGACAAATCTGAGCGCTTCTACACTCGCAAACACGGGAAATCCGTTCTGTCTAGCACTATGGATAACTATGAATGAATACAAGTGACTAAATTTGACTAAAATTTTCGCGACCCCTTTTTTTTATTTTTTTTATTCAGTGAAAAGTAACCGAAGTGCCGGCTGCTTTTTTAAACCATGTTTATAGTTTTTCTCTGTTTGATCGAAAACGATGAACCGGGCAAGATAAATATCTCGCTGTTATCTTCAGTTGCCAATTAACAGGAAGTGCATTCTGTCGACGACTAAATTACAGTTCAATTGTTCTGGCAGCATATTGAATCACAGGGAACCCAAACGCTTTATTAGCTATAACATAATTATTTAATAAAATATTGTTATTTACCTGTAATCCTGTGTCTTTTTGAGTCGTTTTGAAAGCGATTTGAATCAGAGCGAAGACGGTTGACCTTGCACGTTTCAAATATTATCTTGTCTGCCGCTTTGTAAATATGACGTGCCTATTACGTCTCAAGTTTCCATTACATTAACTATTAACTCTCCCCGGGAAAGAGAAAGAAGAGAAGAATTGAAACCCGAGATTCTCCCCCCAGGAGAGTTAATAGTTAATGGTAATGAGAACTTGAGTTAATAATAATGGAAACTTGAGACGTAATAGGCGCGTCGTATTTACGAAGCGGCAGACAAGATATATTTGAAACGTGCAAGGTCAACCGTCTTCGCTCTGATTCAAATCGCTTCCAAAACGACTAAAAAAGACACGGGATTACAGGTAAATAAAAATATTTTATTGAATGATTATGTTATAGCTAATAAAACGTTTGGGTTCCCTGTGATTGAATCAAAGTAAATCTGCACTAGTGGGGTGATTGCGTGACAATAAAACATTTTACGCGAGGTGAAAAGAATTGATCACGAGTGAAGTTTATTTCTTTTGTAATATCGTGGGGTCTGAGTTTTCCGCTGGGTCTGAGTTTTCCGCTGGGTCTGAGTTTTCCGCCGGGTCTGAGTTTTCCGCACACCCGCATCTTGCAGCATTTGAAGGTCTTGCATTTACGAGTTCGCGTTTCGCCATCTTCGAGAAGCATTTTAAGGTGAGGATTTGCACTTCAGTGATTTCTTTGAATTCAAAAGCATTCAACAGTACTGAATAAATTTGGTACAATATGTTGCTGTTACACAGAATATAAATACAATACTATATGATTGTAATAGATTCCATTGTCAAATTTACAAATAAATATGTCGACTACTTAGAACATGGATGTTAACTTCAATAAAATGCTTGAAACGTTAATTTTTCAACAGTCGTATGCACAGTATTTATATTCAATACACATCCCATAAACAGGTTATCAAAAGCGGGGGCAGCTATAGTGAACACTATTTCTAGTACTAATTGAGTATGGGTAACTTTGGGTGGTTTTTACTTTTGGGGCTGGGGAGAAGGCATCACTATTTTTATGGTGGTTATTAAATTCGGGCAGCTAAACGGGAAACCGCATTGAGTGTCGAAATTTATTTGGTGATTGTGTTCGTTTTGTATTGCTACGCTTTGTGATTGGCTAAAATATCTCGCGCCACTTTATCAGCCAATCAGAAGTAAAACAAAACCAATCGTGACTTGCACAGTGACTTGCACATGTTTTCCACCCCTTGGTGCCGGCTACATGTATTTGCCTTGAGCCATGATTGGTTCATTGGATTGTCTGCATCTGCTGTGATTAGCCACAGTAATTACTTTGGTTTTGGTTTTACTACACTCAAATGAAAACCGCTCTATGAAAAGAACTGTGCTTGCTATGCCTCCAGGTTGAATCATAACCATTTATTCTCCCCACCATATGGGCGCATTGTTTTTCTCTTTACTGTACATGTAGCCTCTGGCTATGTAACAGACACTTTTTGAGGTGCATGAGCATGGAGCATGGAGTCTTCGCTGGTGTGTGACTCATGAATGGCGCTCATTTCTTGTGTACCAAAAAGGGACTGTTTCGCAGGCTATTTTTAACCTCATTCTCAGTCTTACATGTCCCCACCCAAAGGGAGCACGGGTGGGGAGATGAAAGACACTAGCCTGCGTATTAGGCACTAATCACCCCTCCCTCTAATGATTTCAGGCACATCTACATGTACATGTATAGTAAAGCAAAACACACAAAACGAAACAGTTTTTGCATTGAATTTTAGCAAACAACCAGCTTACCTTGAACGTGACCCGAATTTTCATCTAAAAGGATCTTGGAGACCTTTGCGCGCACCAGTACCTTGCCGCCAGCTTTCTCAATAACAGGGATGATATGAAAGGCAATCTCACTTGCTCCTCCGCGTGGGTATGAAGCTCCAAACAGGTAATGGTTTGCAAGTATACCATGCATTACAAAACTTCCTTCTCCTGGCAGAGTTCCTACAGAAAAAAAAATTAAATTAAAACCCCTTCACTCCGATCCCAGAGACAAATCCTGAGTTGTATAATTGTGGAGGGTAAAATTATATTGTGCGATTTATAATTTAAATGAAAGCTCTTAAGCAGACCTCTTCCATGGTGATTCACGTTCGCTTCTCAGTATTACAAATGAAATTTGGAATTTTATGTTCAGTCTTGGCCACTACAGTGTAAGTAATAGCTTATCCCCCCCCCCCCCTCCCAAAAAAAAAAGTGCTATTCCCAGTCAATAAGTTTTAAGCTTAAGTCGATATGTACAGTTGTATATCAGGGTTTTTGTTCAAGCTGCGTCACCAGGACCTTTTCTTGGCTATTTCAATTCTTGTCCCGGCTATTTTTTTTTTTTGGAAAATGTGCCAAGATATTTGAATAAATAACTGCTAAGTTGATGAAGTTGTAACACCAGTAAGAGCTCCATAAAAAAAGTACATTACCTACATCGTTTACACATTCTAGAGTTACTATTTGCCTCTTTCATAGCAGTTAAAACAAAGACCCAAATTGGTCAGAAATCCCTAAAATGCACACTTTGGGCCTCCAAATTTCAAAAGCTTTCTAGGGGAGGCCCCGCAGACTCCCCTGTGGGAGGGGCTGTCCTCCCTCCCAGAAACACCTCAAATTGGCACTGCATGCCAATGAATGGCAGTTACACCGCCATTTCTTGTCCCTGCAAAAACAAAAACCCTGCATACATGTACATGTAAATTTTTGAGTTACAGTAGCTAAAAACTGTGTTCAAAAGAGCTACAAAGCTATTACACCCCAAGTACATAACATGCTTTT
Source organism: Dendrophyllia cribrosa (assembly GCA_024195265.1). Taxonomy (NCBI): domain Eukaryota; kingdom Metazoa; phylum Cnidaria; class Anthozoa; order Scleractinia; family Dendrophylliidae; genus Dendrophyllia; species Dendrophyllia cribrosa. Next base: position 40,192,516 of record JAJLRJ010000007.1, on the reverse strand, counting down.
CATTTAACTGGCATTATACATGTACCAATAATTATTATTATTGTTCGGAGAAGACTGTTCTATTTAATTTACAACCAAAATTTCCACAATTTTTGTATTAATTTTGAGGGTGACTAAATTGGGCTGCCAGTCTGTTCAGTTCATAAATGGCCATTTTTGAGAACCGATGGCTTTAGCTGGTCAGTTCTAAAAAAGAAAACTATTTAAGTATTTAACTCATACCATAGTCCCCAAAATTGTATCCCAGGACAGTTTGTAGATCTTTATTGCTGGTCAGTTCTGAAAGCACCTCAGACACTGTCCGTTTGGAATACTTGAAAAATTTTGTCATCCAGTCAGCAATGCCAGTCTTGAACATGATTGTTGCAAGCCACTCAGGCATGAGTTTGAATGCTACATAACCTGGCATAGATTTACGACATTCCTGCCAAGGAATAAAACAGAATGTACAGTGTATGACATTGTTAACCATTTCATTTCCACTTTAAAAGCAGCCAAATTAAAATCCAAGAAACAGCACCAATCTCACCACAAGTAACCCAAGCTCCTTGTGAGAAACAGTGTTGCTTAACATTGTTGAGGTGTATATGACATATTTTTTTTTATTTGCTTGATGGAATCTACATGGAGTTCTGAAACGAAAACTGAAAAACGTTTTTTCGATATCGATTTTTTCCCCCCGTGTTTTAGCCGTCTAAAACATGAAATTTAACCTCCGGTGGGGTACAATACCTGACTGTGCAAGACACGGTCTGCGGATAGTCCGCTGTGATGTCAATACCAGAATGCCAGTTCCGCGGTTAAATCACAGAGAAGAAAAATCGATATTGAAAAACGTTTTTTGACTTTCTTATCAGAACACCATATGGATTCAAACATCAAAAAAAAATCTGTCATATACACTTTAATGGTTTGTATGGAAAAATAATGAACATACGTATGTACATGTACATGTACATGCAGTATTATAGGATAAATTTAGAATTTCCAACAAATAGTTTACATGTATATGACAAAAATACTTTAATACGGTAATCTTGCTTTGGTCATGTTTTACAATGTGTAACAAGCGGCGCCGTCCACTGTGCGTGAAATTTACATTTACCGTATCTGTATGTGAGTCACCTAATCACAGGAGATTTTAACATACATGTACAGAAACTTACCTTAAGAAGATTCATGTACTTATCAATAGCTTCCTTCTCTGTGGGAAAACTCTCATACAAAGCCTTCCTGTAATCATCATTCCTTCCACCACAGATTGGATATTGTCTTTGGTTCTCCGCATCACCAATCACCACAGTGTCAAACTGTTTTTCCAATGGTACCCACCCTAGCTGACCCTCTGTTAGCTGATCAGAGAGAAGTCGCATGGAACCTTTGCAGTCCATCTCCCCAATGTAATGAATTCCAGGGTCATATTCATAGCCTATGGAAAAGAACAATATACAATCATGTAGTTGAGCTACAGACAAACGTCAAGTGTATTGTGTTGTTCAGAAAATGTTCATACCTCCTCCCCAAAAGATGTTTTGGTTCAACTCCCACCCCTCTGGAAATTCTAGTTTGGCTTCATACTTTCTTTATTAAAACACTTTAGGTTTTGACAACCCCCCACCCCCCTTGGAATTTCCAATGACCTTCCATTGGGGGGAACGGGAAGTATGGATATTTTCTGGAATTGCACATTCGTAAACAACCAACCAAAATGCCAAGAATAAAGTCAATAGAGAACTCAAGGCATTTTTGTGTAGATCAGGGTGCTTAACAGGTTTTTCAACAACTGTTCAATTTCTGTACACAGGAATAACAAGATGGCACAAGGTCAACTAAACTTTGTATGAAAGTTAGTCGTAACACTTGCCAGACCTACTGTACAGTACATGCACAGTGTAGAACGTGTAAAATTGTTACTAAAGGCGCTCTTAAAAAAGGGATTTTTCTCTAGAGAACAAAAAATGATATTCATTCAAAGTTGTTAATCTAAGTTTTCAATCTGATCCTGGAATCCACACAACTTTTATGAGATGGAGATGGAGGAAAAGGATGTATTCTTTTTTAATTCTCAAAATTTGTCCTTTCGCAACTAAGGTGGTAGTCTGTGACACTACCCCTCTGCTCGGTGTTACAGGCTATAACAGTCTGCAACTGGTAACATTGTAGGCTCTTTTCAGCCATCTAGCGAGTCCAGTTTTCATGCTACTTACACCCAACAAATAAACTGAGCAAGCAGATTACTTTATGTGTTAGGTCTCTGATTGGTTGAAAATAGGATGGGGCAGACCAGTGATCCAGCCATGGTGTGCACAGAGTAAACTGCAGTGGGTGCACAAAATGGGTAAATGACAGAAAAAAATTAATAACTGCTGGTAACTGTGGCTGAAAAATGTTTCTAACCCAGCGGCTATAATTTGGACAGTAGTTTCCTCACACACTGGGCATTCCTTAGAGCCTTTTTTAGAGTAACTAATGTGATGGAGCTCTGATTCTAAAGCTTCACGGCAATTAATTTTTGCATTGGAAGCCCACACTTCTACACACGAGCAGCTTCTTCAATGGGACCCTGAAGGGCTAAAATTCTATCCGGCCTGTGTACATGTACATATTTTGCATGGTGCAACCATGCATGCAAATGATAACCGCTGACTTTAATGAAATACACCGTACATGTTCGCAACAAAATGAGTGCATGTATAATACATTATTGCACTCTTCTGATCGCGCACAAGGAAAAATACTTTAAAAAGATTTTGGGAAAAATGTCTAAAAATATTATAAGCACGACGTTTCACTGTCGTACTGACACCATTATCAAGCGAAAGTGAAAGATAGAAAAAGGACGCATTTACAAGCGAATGGAAATCTGCATACTCTATACAAAAAGCTTAGCCCTAAGGGAATCTGACTGTTTGTTTAGGGATGGCTTGTGCTCTCTAATCAGGAGCATTTCATACAATAGGCAGTCAAATTTAGTTTGGCACTTTTTCAAAACACTAAAGTTCTTTGTAATGTCATTACAAGTGTAGGTGTTAAACCATGCGTTGTGCGGTAGTGTTTGCAGTAGTATAGGCAAACACTACCGCACGACACACGGTTTAACACCTAATGACATTACATTGTAACTTTACTTGGGAGGGGGGGGGGCTGGGGGGCGGGAGCATGGGAGAACAGGGGGTGGGAGGGGTACGGGAGACGGGAGAAGAAAGGGTGGGAAGCGGGAAAGAAATTAAAAAAGGCAAGCATTCGTTATTTATTACTGCTTATCATCCAGTCAAACACACAAACTCAACAACGTTTTTTGACTTTCATTTAACATCCTACAAGGCGTAAAACAAAATTTTATATGCAAGAAAACATTGATTCGTACTTGGGCTGAAAAAGAGCATTAGTTCCAGTGAAATTGGAAACCTTTTCAAGTCGGTTACGTCATAGGTCATGAATGAGATGACATGACACATGTACACGTGTGCCGGGGCAGGAGTCGGGAGACAAAGGGACACAAAGTACGACAGGCGGCAGAAAGGGGTACAGGAAGCAGGAGGTTTTGACTCCCCTGTCCCCCCCCCCCCCCCTTACTTGGAGGGTTAGTCTATCAGACATTTTGGACTTTGCAAACAGGAGTTTGCCAACTTTCTGTTTGCAGTTTGAAGGCTGCAGGACTACATGTAATTTGAAGAGTGGTTGGGAGTGTTGAAGTTTGGAGGTTTGGAATTACAAAATCTCTTAGTCAACTTACAGTTATGAAAATGTGGGAGATCTACACACAACCTTTAACCATAGCAATATCCAAGCAAAAGCCATATAATACATGTATCTATCAAACAAGTTCAATCCTGCTCATTTCCTCACCTTTGTCAATAAAAGAGTGACAACACCCACCAGCTTGATCGTGTTGTTCCAAAACCAAAACTTTCTTTCCTGCTTTGGCCAAAAGCGCTGCAGCACATAAACCTCCGATCCCGCTTCCTATGACGATGGCATCGAGATTCTCCGGAACTTTTCGAGCCACAAATCCTTGCTTGATCACTTTATCGCGTTCCCCTTGATCAAGGACCAAGGGTTGCAGAGGTCTGCGGCAGTCGAATGCGAAGGGGTTCGCGCCCCGCTTTCCTAGCTTTGCGCGAATTCTGGAGACTATCAGTGGTATGACAACGGCGAGAAAGGCTGTGAGGAAAAAAGCGCCGGGATAGTTTCTCCTAAAATGTAGGAGAAGCTCAAAAAGTTTTTCTATGAGAGCCATTTTGAGTTCGCCACGTCTTACGCAATGCTCTGCTTCAGCGATACCTGTGGTCTGCGGATGTTATGTGAAGTGTCTATCGGTCACAGGAAGACCAAGAAACAGTATTTGACCGTATTCTAACTCTGTCATTGCTCTGAGCTAAACATGAGGTGATTAGCTAGGGTTTTAGTGACTGACATATATGTAACCAAAGGAATTTTCCTTATCTGCCACGTGGACATTAAGTTGAAGAACCGTAGTATCTTGCAGTTATCAGTTCGTCCTTGTCATCCTTGTAAGTGAGTCAACCCACCAACCACTCCCGGTTTCTGGGTTGCTCAGTAGCAGTGGTTTTGTATATTGCAATAAATATTTCTATAGCCCAGCTGAGTCTTGGTTGTGATAGTAATTACAATGCTCGATCGTCGATCAATCGTTCTGCATTTTAATCTAATTTAGATGCATTCCTTCTGCAGGGCTTCCTGTGGTTATGAAGAACCTATAACAAAAGAGAAGACTGATCGAACAGCTAAAAACATTCCTCTTTATTGTCACAATATTTCGGTCAGGCAAGACTAACCTCGGGTCAATTCAATAGAACTTTTACAAGTGTAATTTACAAGTGTAGCCATTGTTTCAGGGGTTGGCAACAATGGCTACACTTGTATATATAAATTACACTCGTAAAAGAGGGGGACATGGGGGTTTGCGGTGTTGCTCAGTTTTTATTGCGGTATTTCGGTGAATAAAATCCCACATTGCGGTATTGCGGTGATCTCAAATCTGCAGTGTGCGTCTCTCTTCTCCGCAGAGGCTCCTATCAGTAAAGAACAGTAAAATATAAAATAGGGGTTCCCCGCGCGCTTTACTTTTTACCTCTACCCAGCCTCCGCGCGTTTTTTGCCAAGCGTGGAGCGTGACTTGGGGCCTGTTTACATGGATGGAGGGTGACCCGGGTAGCAGGGTCACCCTCCTAGCCGGGCTACCCTGGGAGGGCTAACTTTTCATACATTTCTTTACAAAGCACACTGAAGTGTTTACATGACAGACAGGGTCACCCGCCTACCCGGGTCACCCTGTCTGCTTGTCAGGGTAACCCTCCTAGGCGGGCTATCTTTTCTGCATGTAAACGGTCACCCCAGGGTCACCCTCCTAGGCGGGCTATTTCTTTTGAATTGAAATTACCCGTGAAAACAAGCAATAAAAACAGCAAACTCGCCGCTATAGCCTTTCTTCTTGCTGCCATGTTTGTTTTTTTTTTTATATTTTATTAATTTTTTCCAATTTTACAGGTTTAATTGAAGTAATTTACAAGAGTATAAATTACCTGTAACTAAAAAAACAAAACAAAAAAAACAAAAAAAAAACAAAAAAAACAAACAAACAAACCAAAAAAAAAACAAACAAAACAAACAAACAAAAAACAAAAAAAAAAAAAAAAAAAACTAAATAAGCGAAGAGAAAGAAAAAGGGATGGCTGCAAAAGCTATTTAAAACCGAAAATTTCAACTTAGTGTTTCCAAAAGTTTTTCCCATTTCTCCAGGTGCAAATTTAATTTGTTCTTTTCTTTAGCAAGATATTCTTCTATTTTAAAGATCTTTTTAAGGTGTGCAAGGAAGATGATAAGGCTTGGAGCAATAGATTTCCATCTGCAGAAAAAGATAGTCTGCTTTGCTATTAACACAATATGATTCAAAAGCATAAAGTGGCTTTTGGCATCAAACAAACCAAACATAATATTAACTTGATCGGTTAGATCAGGAAGCGTATCAACACTACATTCACGTAACCAGCTAGAAATTTCTTTCCAAAAAGCTCTAGAATATTGGCAAAATACAAAGAGATGTTCGGGGGTTTCATCGTCCTTGCCACAAAAAGTACATGAGGGTGATTCAACAAGTTTAAGCTTGCTTAATTTTGCATTAGTAAATAATATTCTATTCAAAATTTTATACTGAAAGTCTCTCGTATACGTATCTAACGCAACTTGGAAGGGCAAACTGTAAATTTTATTCCACACTAGCTCAGAATCAGGAAGCATTTCATTAAATCTAGATTGTGCTGTAGGGATTTCTGCCATGTTAACACTGCCATGTTTGTTAATATGTCGTGCTTAATAAAGCGTGCCGTTGCAATAAAAAAAAGTCCGCCAAAAAAAAAGATAGCTCACCTATATGATAGCCCGCCCTAATAGCCCGCCCATGTAAAGGCGGGCTATGTGTTAGCTCGGCTGGGAGGGTGACCCTGGTACCCGGGTCACCCTCCCTCCATGTAAACAGGCCCTAGGAGGCCTCTGCGGAGGAGAGAGAGAGTGCGTTGTTTGTGGTTTTAAACCTCCGGTGTTCGGTAAAACGAAATTATTTGTGGTGTTGCGGCTTGTTGGACCCTTGTACAATAATAATAGAGGGGGTTAATAAGAAAATAAGAGATTGGATTTTTTAATTAGTATACAGATCAGAATTTATTGACTTATGGAAGGAGTTCAATTCTATATTTGTACATTACTTTTTTTATAAAGTCAGAGATCAGTAATGAATCATTCTGGAGTTTTCTTTTATAAATGTAGTAGCGCAAAAACAGTAGAGTGTAATTTAATTTCGAAAAAAAAAAAAAAAAACTGACTCGTAAATATACCCAGCCGTATCACACAACTTTCCACTGAATAACCTCTATCTATTGATGGTCACACTTGACAGTAAAAAAAAAAATTAAAAACTTTTGGTCCCATGCAACTAAGATAAAACAACTATTAACAAAACTTTTTTACATAACTATTTACTAAGTACAACGACATTCCAAATGTGGGAGAGGCATTACTGTTTTGAAAGATAAGGGGCCGGCCCCTTTCTTAGACCCCCACTGAATAGTACTGCATAAGAAAGTACTGCTCAATGCTTAGCCTTTATTGCACAGACGCTGTAGCCACGTATTCCCTAGATTGATTCTGGTAGTAAGAGAGAGACTTGTTGAAGTCGGCACAACTCTGCAAATTTGCTCTGCTCGTTTCTCAACAACACTTCCGGTTTGTCAAACTCCACCACCCTACCCTCCTCAAGCACCATAATGCGTTCGTAGTCTAATATCGTGTCCACGCGGTGAGCGATCGTGATTACGGTACAGTTATGAAACCTGCTGCGAATTGTCTCTTGTATGAGCCTGTCCGTAACGAAATCCACATTAGCAGTGGCCTCGTCAAGAATAATGATCTTATTGTCTCGTAAAAGAGCTCGAGCGAGACACAGAAGTTGCTTCTCGCCCACACTGAAGTTTGTTCCTCCTTCAGAGATTTCGTAACTCAGTTTTCCCTCTTGCTTCTGTACCAATGTCTTCAGCTGCACAGCTTCTAAAGCGTCCCAAATTTGGGCATCTACAAACTCGGTTCCAGGGTCCAGGTTGATTCGCAGTGTGCCGCTAAACAAAACAGGGTCCTGGGGAATAACAGAAATTTTCGAACGATAACTTGGCAACGACAGCTGCTGAATGTTTTGGTCGTCAATGGCAATTCGGCCTCCTGGTTCAGGCATGCGCATCAGTGAAGCTAGAAGTGATGATTTACCTGTGAGAACGAACGCCAAAATTCATCATTTAAAACTACATTTGTAAAAGTGGGAGTTGGGTTGAAATGTGGAAAGACCATGTAAAGTATAGCGTACGCGCAAGCAAATAAACGCCATGTAACATTTCGACTTTGTCACCATTATTATTTTAAATCATTTTCGAATTACTAATTGTCTTACTTCGACTTTATTAATTGCAAAGTCATCACAGTTTAACATCATAAGATATATGTTATTTGTTTGCTCGTTAACCCTTGGACGTACAAGAGGCTATCTTGTCCGCCATTTTGGATGACATCACAGATCCTCAGCAGCGCCATAACCCATAATATTTATCTTATCTTGTAGAGCACCTCACAAGCTATCTATTAAAATTAAAATATTTTCTAAACGTTGTAACACCGTTCCACGGTTGGGGTAAACGTTTGCGTGCAGTACATCCGACGGTTAATCTATCTTTTGACTAATTTCTACAAGCATTATTTCAGTTGGTCTTCATTTATATATTTCAAAATGGAACTGACGGACGGATAGCATCAGACAATTTAAACTTTTGTGCCGAAATGTTCATTATCGCTTGTTGACACTTAAAGTAGTGCTTCCATTAATATTTCACCAAACCGATCCATCCCAGGCTGTAGTTGGCGATGAAACCGGGAGAGTTACATAATTTAAAATCGATTATATAAGGTTATTTACGTACCTGCCCCAGTTCTACCAGCGATGCCAATTTTCTCTGCAGGTAACAATGAGAAGTTCAAATCCCGTAACACTTCAGGTCCACTGTTGTAATAGACCAGTCGAAGATCTTTAACTTCAACCCCACCTTCTACCGGCCAGTCTCCCGGTGGCTCCTTTTCAACGCTGTAGCCTGGTTCTGAGTCTAGATTTGTATATGATACCACTCTTTCTACTGATGTCATCATGTTCTCAACTTCCAGACACTCACGAACAGTGTAGTCCAGACTTTCAAGGAGTTCCATGCAGTAAATTATTGCTAAGCCTGTTAAACCTGGTATGGGATAAGAAAAAGTGACTGAATGTGTTAGAACTCGGTCCTTCACTACTTAAGCAAATCGATATCCACCTGTCCGTATCATGCGAGGGAGAAAAGAAATCAAAGAGAACAACAGTGAGATATAAAGATATACTATGAAACGAATTAAACAACTGTGGAGGTTTTTAAAACACGAATATTTGTTTTTGCAATTTTCGCCTCATTAGCATATGCGCCTTATTTTCTAATCGAGCAATAAAAAATAAACAGCGCTGAACGTTGAATGAAAGGGCATTGCACAATTAACTTTCTGTGGAAATGTGAACCCCATATGTTGGATACTCTTTGTGCGATGCTGTTTTCAAAACGCGAAATTTTACAGAGAATGTATGGTTCATTAGCGTTTTCTCTACCCAATTGGGTATGAGACTACTACGCCTAACAAGCTCTTTCAACTTTTCAATTCAATTCGTATTTAGCACGATGCCTTCTCTACGTAAATTCATATGCTATTGAGAGAAATAAAAACAATGACGTCAGCAGATATTCGTCTACATGAAAGAACTCAAGATATATATATTTTTTAACTCCCTCATTCCAACTACCACATTAAAACATTTATTAACAAAGTAGGTGTAGGTGTGCAGCGGTAAATCGACGCCAAAACAGCATTACCAACCAACACGTGCATACTTTCTGCACATACTCCCAACCCTGTTCCCAGGGTCCTCTCATTTCAGCTACCTCATCATCGAGAGAGACCCTGGTTAAGGCTGGTCACGTGCTACCGTGTGACAAAAACTATAATCCAACGGTGTAGGGTAAATTGATTGTTTTTGTTGATCAACCAACCGAGGAGGCGAAAGCACGTTCGCTAAAATACACGGGCAATAATCTATACTTTTAAAACAAAGCTTACTTCAGATGGATATTTCATTTGCTGGAAAGAAAAATCAGGCTCTCTTGACCTTTCTGAAACTTAGAAGGTGACTATAGATCTTAGAAGGTGACTGTAGATAGTCAACAGATTGTAAAAAACACTCAGTTGACCCTGTCCTTATGGAGGAGTTTTTGTCACAGGGTGGCGCGTGACCTGCCTCAACCAGGGTCTCTCTCGGTGATAACGTAGCTAACGAGAGAGGATCCTGAGAACGAGACTGCACACATCCTTACCTGCGCGTTGTGACGTCATCACAGCTATTGCAGTCACAGCAGTTATAAACAAAGACGAGATGCAGTCCATCCTAAAATGAAGCCAGCGAACAACAGCGATGGAGGCGAACCATGTTTTAGTCAACTTGTCCTGATGTCTGTTGGTTTTAAAACAGACACATGTAAAGGAAGAATATTGAATGAAATTGAACGAGTTTGAAACAGTTGGTACCCGGCACAAGAGCACCCAAAGTTCATGGAGGACTGTTTTGGTGTCCATCCACTAATTATTATACTTAACACACTCCTAAAAATCACCAAAAAGTTCATCTACAAACATATGATGCCATTGTTCAACGGCCTGCAACGTTAAGGAGTTAAATCCATAAAACCGATCTCAAGTTGCAAAGAAAAAAAAAGAATCGCATTAAGGTGTAACTCCCCATTAGGACAGTGTTGCGTAAGGCGTTGTTTCATGCAACTTGTCTCGCAAATTGCAATAATGTTGCGACACAAATTGCACGAAAAATCACTTAACATAACATACTCTACACCAGTCATTTCCCCCGCAAAGATAGGGGCGACACTGCAACAAATTTTAACAATGCTTTTGCTTGTAAGGATGTTCTTTAGAAGTATCGTGCAGTCCTTCCAATTCCTTGGGCGTTTTGAATGCTGCTTTCGTCATTATCTTCTAACTTTGTTTTCAAACATATGTAAAATTTGAGATAACTCACTTGTAAAATTCCTCCATAAAATTTTCCTGCTGGCGGTAGGTTCTAATGCTCACAATGCCATTGAGCGTAAGAGAAAAATGCGTGTACAGTGGACTACGATTAATAGCCTCCAGCCTTGCAAGCTCTCTGGAAGTTTTCAAACAGTACCGTCCATAGTACATAACTACTGCCACCAGTGGAACAGCAGAAAACAGCACCCAGTAGTTGGCCACGGAAGCAACACCCACTGAACAAAACATTCTCCAGAAGGTTTCAAAAAGATCATGAAACGCGACAAACAGCAATTCGTCCATGACTCCAATGTCCTTGGAAAAGCGATTGGAAATTCTCCCAGATGGATTTGTGTCAAAGAAATGAACCGGCGCCTTAACGATGGCTTCGAACATTTCTCTGTGAAGGTTCCTTGAAGAGTTAATGAATGCTTGGTAAAACAGAAAAACTGACAAGAAGATTAACATGGTTGAACCCAGCACAAGTCCAATGTACAGGAAAACGTTGAAGCGATCCGAAGGTGAAGCCCAAGATACATCATTCCACTGAGCCATCAACCAATCTGGAAACACTTCTGACGCTGAAAATCGAGAGTTTAAAAGTCATCCTTTCTATTTTGCTCCGTGCATTTAACATTTTTAGTTGTTTATTTACAAAACGGTATGGATGGGGTTTAATTGAGGGCTACGAAATGGACGAATGTTTAACCCTTTAATCCCTAAGCAGGGCTGTCATTAAGGGCCATCACCCGTAGCATCTGTTACAGGTGAGTGCACTTGATTAGACCTTGATGTTACGGGTGACCTTGCCTGTCATGGGTTAAATTGAACGACAAAGCAACAAGATTGTTACGTGTGTTAAGATCAGAGCAACGTCTGTCTCAAATCTTAATGACAGCCCTGCCTAAGAGTGATCAGCATCAAATTTCTCCTTATAATATTAATGCCTTATCAATCAAAAAGGCCATGAGAATTAAGGACATGATCACACAAGACGAGTTCTCTTGATATCCAAACAATTTTTCTCCACTACTTCTATAGGAAATGTGTAGGAGTAGAAATGAGAATTTAAATTTTAATATTAGGGCTTAAAGGGTTTACTGATAACTGAGATTCCAGCACCACCATCCGCACCTTCCTACAAGGTTTAACATGAGATAAAACTTGTGACACATTTTCTTTCTAGCTGGTAGGCAAGTAATAATCTGCGGGCGGGCTGGAAACTATTATACTGAAATATAATGACATTATTAAATCCCATAATACGCTTGCACAAATACTACGCTTTTAGATCACTTTGACCTTGACATGAAACTTTCAAAAAAGCTTCTTACAGATGACAGAGTTCGCAGAAAGAAACAAGTGAAACAAATTTCAACTCTTAAACAATCTTTATAGCGAATGAAAAAGACCTATATTTCATACTAAATCAAATTTTAACCAAGGATTAGGGCGGAACCTCACCTTCCCCCGGCTTGAAAAATTACTTATACTCACCTAGAGCACTGTTACAAAGAAAACCAAGAAGAATCATCAAATACACAGGGAGACCGGCTCTGACGTACTTCCAGTACGTTTTATAAGACACCGATCCAAAGTTCCGGTCTTCCTTGGGAATGATCAAACTAGTTTCACCAGAGCCTTCAAACTCGTTACGATTTTCTCGTTCTGTTGAATCATATTCAGTACTTTTGCTCACACTGTCTTTACTTTTAAAGATCTTTTCTAATGCAGAATTTCCAACCGCCTTCATATTAGCAATCTCAGTATAGCTTCCCTGCCAAGAAATGGAACCCTCGTTCATGACAATGATGTTATTGGCGTCTTTCATGAAACAGAGTTGATGTGTCACAAAGAAACATAACCGATCTTTCAGCGCATTTCGCACGTATTCCTGAAAAATGTGATTCCCGACCTGGGCATCTACGCAACTCAATGGGTCATCCAACAGATATATATCGGCATCCGAGTAAAGTGCGCGTGCCATGCTCACTCGAGCACGCTGGCCACCACTTAGAACAATTCCACGTTCGCCAACAGTTGTCAACTCTCCATCAGGAAATTGCTCAATGTCTTTCAAGAGTGCACAAGCTTCCACGACCTTGTGAAACTTTGTGGAGTCGAAAGGTTTATTAAAGGTAATATTATCTCGGAGAGTCCCCGAAAATACCCAAGGCGACTGCCCAACAAAGGCCATTTTTCCTCTGCGTTCGACACGTCCTTTACAGATTGGAAGTTCACCTAGTATAGCGAGAAGTAACGAGGTTTTACCACTGCCAACTGGACCTGTAATCGTGATAACTTGCGGTCCCTCTGTCCTTATGGTGATATTCTCAAGAAGAGTTGTGGATTTGTCCACCTTACAACACAGATCTGTTAAAGAAACCAGTGGCTTCAGTTGATGACGCTGTTCCATTATTTGAGTTGAGGTCATTCCAATTGCACAATCGGTATCCCAAGTGTAATTTTCCACAGTCTCTAAAAATGTCTGAACTCGCCAAACGGACATGTTGCAATCAAAAAGTGGTCCCAAACGCCTTCCAAGATACATAGCAAAATGTCCCAAAACCGTTGAGTAAGCGAAGATTAGAAACACTGACACAGGTATTAGAGAATGACCTGAGACGAGGTATGCGACGAAGATCAGAAGTGATGTTAATCTTGGTGTGGTGGACACAGCAGTCTTCATGCTTGCCTGAAATGCGCTGATCTTACGAATAACCAGGATTTCTTTTCTGCAAGAGGGAAGGTAAATGTTACTTTAAAGTGCCACTATGATCAAAAATATACGTTTTCTGTTCTCTTCATATTTTGAAAATATAAGTACTCGTTACTTACCTTGCGAAGTTTCTGGTCAAAACTCGTACGGGAAGTGCCATTATTTTATCTTTACATTTCGAATTCGGCTTGCCGCCATTACACAATTCAAAAATGACCGGGACCGAACACTGAGGGTTGGATCGAGTTGGCCTAAAGATTTTGTGACGTCAATGACTCAACACGTGCCTTTTGGCTTTGTTGCCTGTGAACCGGAGGGAACCGCGTTGAGACATTGACGTCACAAATCAAGTCACGTGTACCAGATCGTAAACCAGTAGAACGTGGGCTCGGATTTATGAACGGAGCAATGGCGGACGGATTTTACGTGACTTTCGTAGGTTTTCGGCCAGCTATTTCTCGGCTGTGTAAGAATATATCAATCTAATTTATAGCAATTCGCATTTGTCTAAACCTATTAGGTACATTTGCGTTAAAAAAAGCGGAAAAGAAATACGAAAATTTTCGCCGTAGTGGCACTTTAACTAAAGTATAACCATGCCTTCGGGGACACCCAATAAACTGTTTCGTAAAATAGGCTGTTCGTGCTGCTCATACCGCACTCAGATTTTCGGAATACAATTAGATAAAAAGTGAAGGTTCTCAAACCGGAAATGAAAACGTTTTATGACCCAACAATACTACGCCTGACGTGTTCGAGAGGATGGAAAATGCTATTTTTGGTTCTCGCCAGGCTATCTAAAACTTTCGGGAAGCAAATGGCTCCCTTAAAAAAGTTTGGATATGAAACTTGAGCTAATTTGTTCAGGGAAAAGGACTTTGTTCCTAATACTTTTGGCCTGTTGAATTTTCAGCTAAAGCATCCCAACAGATCGAACATTTCTAAAACCATGAACTTGGCTCGTTGGGTGTACCTGTGCCTACATATGGATGCGGTATAGTGTGAGAGTGATTGATTGTCCTCCACATGTGGGTATATATGTTGCTGTAACCAACATATATAGTGAACATGGTAAACTCATAACGTTTTCAAGAGTTCTGAAGACCTAACTTCTCTAGCATAATGTTTTGTCGTTACTCAACATATTGCCCTCCCGATTGGTGATGAAATGAGTATAGGGTAAATTTTGGGAGCTAGGAAGAAATCATTATGTTGGAGGGCAACCCTGCAGACCTGAAGATATGACTTTCTCTGCTTATTGTTTCGTTTGAAAAAATCGGGGGATGGGTACTGAAGTGGAAAGAGTAGGTTGTTTAACACCCATCTCAGATTTTGTATAGCAAATCTCCTAGTGGAATAGTAATTATCCCAATTGTCACTTTAAACTGGTTACCAATTGGGTATCGAAAGAAATTACGGAGTTGCTTTGGTTTTGCATTGCTACGCTTTGTGATTGGCTAAAAAATCTCGCACCACTTTATCAATCAATCAGAAGTAAAACCAAAACCAATCATGACTTACTCCAAGCGTTTTCCCGCGCTTGGCGCCGGCTACCTGCGTTTGCTACGAGTCAATTCCGATTGATTCATTGGATTGTCTTGATGTGTTGTGATTGGCCAGAGTGGTTACTTTGGTTTTGGTTTTACGACAATCAAGTGAAAACCGCTCTATTCTAAAGAAAGTTGGCTTGGTATAGCTGTCTGACCTTCTTACAGACTTACAACTGTAAACTTTACCTATAACATTTTGAAAAGAAATACTGACCCTCTCAATCCTGAAACTAAGTTACCGAAGTGTTTCTCCCAGCCACATATTTTGATGGTTCGTATCCCGCGAATGATCTCATTGATGATTTTAACACGTTGGTCAGCCAAAGCTACGGCTTTATGTCGTAAATTTGTAGCAAACTGAGAACCAATGCCTTGATAAATCAAGACGACAAGAAGATAGCCATTGCCGATAATAGTGGGCCATCCGATGAAGTAGAAAAGGATAGCATTACTGACAAATAAGGCAAATGGTGCTAAAACAATGCTTGGCAGCGCCCGAACTGCCTTGTCGAAACGTTGCACATCATTGGAGATAAGATTTATCACGTGACCCGTTGTCATCCTGTGCATGTCTTGTAACGACAGCTGTTGAACCTGTGGTAATAGAGCAATACGTAATCAGCAAGTGTTTTCAAAAGTAAAGTCACACAGTAAACCGCTTGGCTTTACAACAACAGGACATAGTCCTCTTTCATAATGGCGGCCGATTTATTTATTCTTTGATATGTATGCTAATTAGACTCACTAGCCTCCTTTTAGAGTAAAAATTATTTTGAATTTTGCACACGCTTACGAGGCCAATAAGACTGATTAACAAACATATAAAAGAATAAATAAATTGGCCGCTATTATGAAAGAGGTCTATAACCAACAACAACAACAACGACGACTACAACAAAAAGGCACTCAGCAAGGTGTTTTTGATACGCCCTTTGAAAATTTCAACAGTCTCCATACGGCCACACCCAGGTAAACGTTTTTGTGGGATTTGAAATATTAACTTGCATAAATTATGCTCTAAATTCTGTGTCTTAGGATATCATATCCTCTGACACAGAATTTAGGCTCTTAGGCGGTTTATAGAATATTCAATAAATCGTCTCTTCCTATCTGACAGGCATTTGACAGACCAGATGGTTATTTACAAGCGTGGCAGAGGAGTTGAACTCAGGTCTACCGAGGAACAACAGCTCTTACGTCAACTCGTAATCAGAGGGGGTCTTAGGGTTAGGGTTAAGGGTTAGGGTTAGGGTTAGCCCGGAACATGTAAGATTTCAAGTCCGGCGCTGGCAACAGTTCACAACCCGCGCAGTCCTTAATCCGTAGTCCCCAGTCCACTTTTGGGATCCCCAATCCACAGCCCCCAAGTCTAGAGTTAAATGTCCGCAGCACAGATAAGTGACGTCAGAGATTCAAAAATTCCTCTCTCACAATGACTATTCAATTCAAATCACTCACGGCGACAATGGCAGCGATAGAGGCACCAAACAATAGGTTGAATGAGCGAAAACAATGCCTGTGGACGTGCGTTTGACATTTTAAAACACTTCTTTGCCGTTCCCTGCAAAACAACAACTCCAAAGGGAGTAATTTTTTAGTCTCTGATGTCACTTTCGCTGGCTATCTTTTCGAACTGTACAGCTCTGCAAATGATCCCGGGACCGCAAATGATGCCGGACCGCAAATGATCCCCAAATTGGACCGCAATTGATCCCGGACCGCAAATGATCCCGCTAATAAATAGAGAAATGGTGTGGATAATAGAATGACGTGGTAGTTTAGCTTTTTGTCACAAGTATTTCTAAACCCATATTTTGACCTCAGAAATCATGGTTTCCTTCTTTTTTTTTCGAGGCTTAAGAATTTCGTTACGACACTATTGAATTCACTCTTAATCAACAAAAACGTAATTCGTTTTATTTGAAATCATAAAATGCGAGCAGATTCTATTGATGCCAACACAACATACGTCTATTAACTTTGACAGATCTTAATGAAATTCTTTAGAATCGTTTAGTGCTTCTTAATTAAGATAGCATAGTTGGGATTGGATAAGTTCCCACAATTTCCTTCCTTTCTTCAATTTGTCAAAATATCCGCGGTCTGCCGGTCATTTAGTGTTTTAAAAACCTTGACCGGCTCCCGATCATTTAGCCACAGCGATCAGTCAATGATACAAACCTACCTCGCTTTTACTTTCATCCTCCTCTTTTCGATTTTTGTTTGTATCACCAACGGCGTGAACGGTCACAAATAATGCAAATGACAGCACGAGAAGGAGAGATTTCGCCTTTTTCACAAGTACATGGAAGGCGCGGATCACATGGCAGTGACAGAGTTCAGATGTCCTTTTTGACCTTTCATTCAATTGAGGCCGGATGTCAATCACAGTAGCCGCTTTTCTCGAATTTCGGCCAACCACGAACGACTGTCGACTGAAACACTTCCGTTATTTGGGCTCAATTTAATGGTTTTCAACTTTTTAGCCGACCTAACGCATGTTTTATTAATTCATATTCTTAGATTAAATAGTTACTCTTTTAAAAAATATGTATACATATGATATTTTAATTTTTTATTTTTTTTACTCAATGTGGATTTTCACTGTCGCGCAATTTTTACGTGCGTAAATAAAAATAAGAGACGATGTATGAACAGCTCGCGTAAACCTTTACGCAAGGTGTTCATACATCGTCTCTATTATATTTACGCACGTAAAAATTACGCGACAGTGGAAATCCAGCCTTAAACTAGATGTATACGTACAGCTCCAGTAAAAAAATCCACGCCATGCCATTATTTATGAACGGGATCATTTGCGGTCCTCTATGGGAATCATTTGCGGTCCGGGATCATTTGCGGTCCAATTTGGCGATCATTTGCGGTCCGGGATCGTTTGCGGTTCCGGGATCATTTGCGGAGCTGGAAGTTCAGGAACATGCAAATTTAATGGTGGCAGTACAAATGCGAAACGTACGGTTGAATTAAACCGTTTTTCCTTGATCGGATTGAAAAACGGTTTGGACAGGTTACTTAATGCATTATTTCCTTTCAAAAAGTTAAAAAAAAAAACAACGAAATTTAACAATTTGATCGAACTGGCACTTTAATGTTCTTGAAATTACGGAGCTAGATGTTACCAAGTTACGTCCCCGGACTCAAAATACAAAGAAAACCCCGGTCTGAATAGGGTTAACAGACCGCACAAAAAACATGGCGCAACAAATATGGTTTGGTCTTCTCTTCTCAGACATCTGCTTCCGCTGTTTCATCCAAATAATCTACATTACTCAATTACTTCATGTATCCTACCTTTTTATAGACGACACCAAGAACAGCAGAACGCATTCTCATTCCAATCATGGTGGATCGATAATCACAATGACACTTGCAAATTGCTCTGAGCCAGGCACACAAACACACGCCAGCCGCGTGAAAATAAATCCATGGCTGCTGAAGCGAATATTCTTTCGCGAGTTCAGCGATCAGCCCGATCAGGAAGAGCGGCTGTATAACACGAAGCACCATGTCCGAAAATGCCAATGTCACAACGAAGACCTTCTCGGAAGCCGGCACTAACCTCAGAAGGGCGTACCATAATCGGGCGGTCTTTGTCCAATGTTTGCTTTTACTGCTGCTTAGAAACCAAAGACTTTCCAAATTCTGTGTAAGTTCCTGGCTCTGGTCCTCTTTCAACAGCGGAGGAAGGTCATCGTTTTCAAGCGGGCTTTCGTTCCCTTGTTTTAGCAAATCATTCAACCATGCGAAAGTTAAAAGCGAGAAAAATCCAGCATTCTCCTTGGGATTGGACGCCATGCTTCCACAGCTTAGTTTGTAAAACAAATTAGCAAACAATTAGTTACTTGAAATCAGGAAATTGTGTTAAAAAGCAGTCAAAAACTGATTACCATGCAATGACAGATAGTAACTAAACGGTTCAAGTTAAACATTTCATAATAGTGCTTGTAACCACGGAAGTCCTAAATAAGTTCAAGATGCATGGGAGAATTCCAATAACTAATTGATGTAAGCGCTAAGTATCTGCTCAGTTATGTCGGCCGTTGAAAATGTGAGAGCTCCAATGGCACTACACTGTACTGAACTAGTGAAGTCACAGAAAGCACTTTGATTAGCGAAACGAAAGTGTTATACAAAAACAATATCCTCGTTATTTTGTATTAAATGAATATAACTCATTACTGTATTTGCTTACATAACAATCTATGGCTAAGTGATTAGGGAGGGCTCTACTACGGCTACAGGGCCGTAGCCAGTATGAGGCAAACCGAGGCACTTGCCTCAGTCATGATCTTAGTGTTTTGTTTAAATGTAGTCATCATAAAGACCCTAAATAGCTAGGTGGGAAATTTAACCACGGATATTGCCTCAGTCCTTATTTTTTTCTGGCTACAGCCCTGGGCTATCGGGAGTTAATTTTCCACGTCTGTCGCTGATGTTCAGCCGTAGTATGAAATTTGACTAGGTGAGCGGGATAGTTTGACCGTAGTCGCTGCTACGTCGGGTTTATTTCGCTTCTGTATCCTTTTCTTACGGATTTCTCAGTGTTTAAAGTGTTTCAACGGACCTTATATCCTTTTTAGTCAATGACAATGTAATTTTTCTCAAACTTGCCGCCCCCCAAACGTGTGATTCTATCACGAATTTACGAACAGTTTTGGCGATTGAAAAAATGAAGTGCCGGCATAGCGAAGCGAAATTCGCAAGCTCTAAGATTTTATCGCTGAAAGTCCAGCTTTATAAGTTGAATGAACATGCTTTTATGCCTTATATATGCGGGGAAAGGATTCTACTTATACTTGAATTTACTTTCAGTTAAAATTATATTTAGTTAGGCGTTTTAATTCGTATTAATAGATTGTTATTGTTCTGGTTCAAAATGCAGAAAATGTACGGCATTTCAAACGTAGTAACATTCGTTCAGAAATCATCTCTTGGTCTCAAGAATGAAAAATAATATAAAGTCCATGTTCTTTTGAAATATGCCATTCCGTTCTCACAAATCTAAATAAAAGAACCTTAGAGAGGCCTTCAACTCCTAAGCCGTCGATACCATTTCGCAAACAACTTCGCATTTCACTGTTACTCTCTCCAGTCCCCTTTGTCACGGTAGCCGTAGTAGCGTCTTTTCCCTAGTGATTTGCTTAGGCCCGGTTCAAACGTCGAACTTTACATGTGCCGAACCTAATACCTATTTAGGTCGACCCAAACTATTAAGTTCGACTGTTGATTCAGACGGTCGAACTTTACATGGCGAAAAGCAATATCATCTTTACTGCTTAAAATAGGGAAATAAACCGAAGAAAGTAAAATTCACCAAGCCTGGAAATTCTTGTTTTGATTTTAGTGTGCTTTGTGTTCTGTTGTGGCAAGGAGACAGCTGAGGAGATCGTGATCGTGATATTTGGACAAAATAAAGAAACGCCAAATTTTAAAATGCATTACGATTTCTCTATGGATATAAAGAAAAGCAACTTTTTAGAAGACCGATTTAAGCTGTCCAGTTTCAGTCTAAAAATCTACAACGTGAAAGCTGGTAACCGTCGTTACGCTTCTGTGAGTTCTGTCTGCAAAGGCGCAAAAACCCACTAAATAGCCAATCAGAAGCGCGGTTATATTGAAAAATACGTTAACATAATTTATGCATTAGGTTCGGCACATGAAAAGTTCGACGTTTGAATCGAAGTCGCTCCATAGTCGAACTTCCCATGTAGCCCACTCGAACTTAATTCTTGGGTCGACCCAAATAACATATGTCGCGATCTTTTCATGTACTTAATTGATGGAATTAGGTTCGGCACATGAAAAGTTCGACGTTTGAACTGGGCCTAAATCAACAGGCGGCAGTTTATACGGTTCACTGAACTGGAAAGTAAAATAAATATTTTCTACGTTCGTTTTCCTATTTGGAACAGCTAAAGCGAAATAAAATAAAATCCCTAATTTTGATTTGATTTCGCTCTCGCTGTTCAAAAGTAGAAAAAGAACGTAGAAAATATATTTGTCTTTTAATATAGCTGCCATAACTGTAAAAAGCGTTAAACTGTAATGGTAACCTGCTCTAGTCTTTTGTTACTCGTGGCGCAGCCGGCAAGTTGTAAATCCGGCTCTGAGGTTTCGTTTTTTTCTTTCGTGTCACATTAGCGCGTGCAAATTTATGCACGCATATTTTAGTTTATGTCGCGTTAGCATTTCTTATTCACGGGTTGGCTCTTTGGCCCTTTGATTAGACATAATTTTAAGCTTATGCTTTTCCGTAAAAGCACTCAAAACACTCGGGAATCAATGCTGCAATGAGTTCAAGCTGTGTACAGCTTCTTGTTTAAAGTTATCTCTACTTGCAATGTTTTTAATTTTTTAAATGATAAATTCCGTTTTCTCCAATGCCAATAACTTCAATTCCGAAATGTTAGTTTATATTTTGTAATTTAGCTCCTTAAATAGAAGTGAATTCTGGTTATACTCTGGGTGAGATTCTTGAGTGCAAGCAGAATAAACCACGTTGGGCCAAATGCCTGTTTGTTCTATTCGTCTAGGAGATATTGCTGTAACGGATGCCGGACTTCCCGCAGCCAGCGAGTGTTCCCCAAGGTTGAGAGGCCGTTCCAGAGTCAAAAGAGAATTGTCCATAAACCCTAAAAACCTGTTTTTATAGCATATTAAAATCAATTTTAAAGAATTTCAGAGAAATCTTACTTTCATGAAATATCGACTGACATCCTGGTATGTTTTCATTTGTATATGTGGCGTTTTACAAACTTCAATCCTCTCTGATTAAAAGAAGGCCCATACGCATATGAGAATGTCGAGAAAGCCAACATCTACGTGATGTGAGGGCGATTCGGCGTTTCAAACATTAAATCTCAACATGCTTTTGCTTAGACTTGAGCAAAAGTCGACTTATTAGAGCGAAGAAGTGGCAAGTCCACTTGTTCCGCTGCCCTTGCATAGCGATCAAATGGAAACTTAACGTCACAAGCCATGTTATATTCGCGCCAACATGTTATTCAAATGAAATATATATTTACAGCCATGCTCCGTCACGCATGACCAGTAATCCACAAGACTGAAATGAACATTTGAATATTTCTTTGTAAAGTCCGAGATTTGAATGAAACCTTAAAGATCTCTCTGGAAAACACTTTAAAAGTCACGAGTTAACGGGAAAATGACTTCGCTACACGCATCACTTAATATTTATTGTTCGGATATGTAACATTTCAAATAAAATGATATTTTGTTGCTGTTTGTTTCCGAAAATGCTGTAAAATTCTCATGGGAATTACTAATCTCGGAATGAATTTACAAAACCGACGCCTAAACTTGAAAACTCCATTCAAATTTTCAAAAATACTGTTTACGCGTGACGGAGCATGGCTGTAATTTGCATATGTTGGCGCGAATATATGGTTTGTGGATCGTCACTTACCGTGATGCACCGCGCATTGTTTATTTTGATTTGGACCCAGATAAATGCGATCTCTCGCGAAGTGAAATTTTTGCCTCTCATCTCCAGGAAGAAATGAACACTGAGTTTGAAATTTCTTTCGACATTAATTTTAAAATTTATTAGTCCCAAGAAGCAGTCCTGTTCGATATCAAAAGCCCGTATAGTTAAACATGTCTCGCAGTTTGTCTGGGGCCGCTCAACCCGCCTTTGTGTAGCTCCAGGCAACTCCAGTCGCCGAGGCAGTTTCTTCCGCTTCGAAAGTTCGCATCGAAAACATTTTCACGTCGTGGGACGTGGTAAACCTCCTGCTATTTTTACGGAAAGTTTAAGGTCGATGCCGCTTAAAACGAAACCTCCAGCGAGCCGAGAAGTGTTTGTATTTTGTGGGCTGTTCTGTTGGCGTATCTGATTTGCATCGGGCATAATTGGCCTCGCTTTCATGCTTATGTCGTAAGTGTATATCGCTAAACTTCTTTTTCATTGATGGCAGCGATGGAAACGATCGAAACAATCATATGGAAACCAGGCTTTAATTATGGTTAACGTTTCTCCCGCCGATCTTCCGGTGAAATAAATGAGGGTAGCAAAGGATTTTTGCGTGACGCGTCATGGACCCAAAAATGAGCCAAAATAAGCCGCGTGATGCGTGACTGGACATCGCAGCGTGATGTGTGATTTGCATTTTTACAAGCACGTGACGCGTGGTTTACCTGTTGGGGGTTTTCACACGACGTCATAAAAAAATAAAAAAATCTAAACTATCCTACAAATCTGTTTCTAACATGGTATGTGGGTACTATTGTTACAATCCTTCAGAAAAGGTTTAAGTTTTTAACGATGTTTTGCTTTCGAATTTTAAAGATTTTAAATGTGTCACGCAATTCGTCATGCTATTTCAGATAAGCCATGAAGATAAACAAAATTGAACCAGTTGAAAGTTATTTTTGAATTATAGATGCTTATAAGACGATTTAATGGAACTTATAGTGAATCCAATATTTTGTGATGAGATTTTGGCCGTAATTAAGACTGAAGTTTTGGCCGCCATGTTGGTGCCCCTAAGTAGGACCTATATAAACTCTTGAACGAAATGCTCTTGCGCTTTGGCCAGATGTGTAGTTTTCAACTGTCTGAAATTCTATAAACATTTTGGAATTTAAATATGCCTTTTAATGCTTCTGAATTTTGATAAGTGAAAACGGTTCATTAGATTTCCGTGATCTGAGTGAACGTTTTTTGACAGCCTTTGACTTGATTCGAAAAACTAGAGGTCCTGAGAGGTTAACATTCAAAGAAAATACAGTCTAAATAAAAGTTAATAAACCGTGGCAGCCATGACCCCATTTTCTGTTGTTTTATTTTCTTGACCTTTGATCTTCGTAGTAGGTCCAATAAAAAGTCTAAAAACGTTGGATACAACATAATTTTTAATGTAATGCCACCCTCACAAATGGATGGGGATGACTTGAGTGATCCCAACAAAAATTGTTTCTTGGGTCAACCTCTTCCCAAATTCGAAAGAAGCAATCTGCGCCAATAAGGAGCAAATTAAAGACCGAACGAGAGCCGCATAAAATTACAATGAATGGTACGGGCGCATGCGCGCATTAGATACCGCTAAAAGTAACACAATAATAACGTAGTGGCGTGATTGCCTCCTCTTTCTTGAATGATAAAACATAAACAATAGGCTGAACTGATACGAGCACTAGACTAAAACCGCATGAAATGACAAAGGCTAAAAGTTAATGAACGGGCTAGAATAAATAAGAAACTGAATGTAACGGTGGGGTGTCTACTCCCCTTATATTAAGGTGCGAGTGAGCTAATAAAATACGCAGTTCACGGTAAAGACCGTAGTTGCGGCTAGTGAGTACAGGGCAAATCCATTAGTCAAAGTCCCAGTCGACATTATTGTGCCAAAATGGGGCTCTCCGCGAGCGGTCAGATTTCCTAGTGGGGATAACAGCAGCAGGCGTCGGTGGTGCGTCATCTATAAAAGAGGGGTCCAGGGGAGCATGTGGAGGACTCCGAGTAGGCACAATGATTTCTGGAATTGGTGGGTGTTCCTGGGCGGGTAGTTGAGAACGAACTGGAAACACTAGGTGGTGTACAGGAACAGTATATGTATCCACTGGCGAAGAAGCAATCGTTGTGGGGGGTCTTAACGTAGGGACGACGGGAACAGGTTCATCGTTAGAGTCAGAAGCAGTGGACTCGGTCTGGCCACGGATGGGTCCTTGTGGAGTCCGAGCTAGGACAGTTGGGGTGACAGGGTAGTAGTCACACATAGGAATGGTGTAGACCTTACTGCGGAACTGTGAACTAGTAAACTTGCGGAGCTGACAGGAAAGGTCTTTATCGATGCCGATCGCAAGATACTTGTCACGGGCTTTCAGCTTGTCTTTTTTGCCTTTGATGAAAACAAGGTCGCCAACAAGGACAGTGGGGGTGGAGTCTTTGGTAAAGCCATGGGCTTTGGACTTAGCACTCGGCGTGTGATTCTGCTTGCAGGAAAAGTTTTGACTGACGATAGTCTGGCGGTCGACAACTGGAAGCTGCGCACCAGTGAGCTGGTCACGTTGCGTCCATAACTCATGAGCTGAGAGGCCATCACGGCGGGTGCGGGAGTTCATATTGGCCGTTGCTAAGGACAGCGTAGTTTGAGAGACGGGGCCTCCCTCAGGAGACAAGTTGAGGAACTCCAAGCCTAGCTCTTCGAATGCACGCTCAGCCACAGGATTCTTGTTAGGGTTCTCGAGCCTACCAACTTCCAGTGTAATCCCATAAGAGAGGAGTACTCTGTCTTTGGCAAGGGCGGAGAATCCAGGGGCAGCATCAACGCGGATGATCACCCCTCCGTCGCGAAGGGAACGGAGCTGAGAGCAGAGCACGATGATGGTATTGTGGAGGTTTTCATGTTTTTCACTCGCGATGAAGAAAGAGACACGGTGTACGAAGACACTGTTTCCCTCAGCACCATGATCAGTTGACGGTGACGCTTAGCGACATCAGCTGCAAATGATACGCCAATGATAGGAGGAGCATCGGCAGTTGACGGCGGGTGCAGGTGTTTAGGGATAGTCTTCAGAGAATGACAGGTGTGACAGCAGGAAGAGGCGGCCTCGATTGCTTTGTCAAGGTCTAGAGCAAAGACGTACCTGCTAAAAAGGCGCTTTGTTTGGTATTTGGAAGGATGACTGAAACAGATGTGGAGGGCTGTCAGGAGTCCATCGAGAAAAGTGCGAGGGACGACAATGCGATCGCGAGGGGGCTGGAAAGGCGGGTGGTCTTTGACAACGAGAAGACCGTCAGTGGTGATGACGACGTCCTGAAGATTGCGTTTGACATCAATTATTTTGGTAGCCTACTTAGAAGGTCGGGTACCTTGACTGAGGAGCGAATGGGTCCGCCGGAGGTAAGGGCACTCCAGCTGGGTAGCTTGCCATGCGGCGAGACTGGTGAAGAGCATTCTAACAGAACCCTCTAGGACTTCACTCACGGAGATGCTGCGCACAACAGAATCTTCCAACTCCGCAATAAAGCGACAAATCTGACAGCTGGAGTCCAAGTATTCTCTTGGGTGTCTGCTGGCGAAGTCTGAGGGGAGGTTTTCAACACCTGCAATGTGGCGCACATGGACAGAATAGCGCTGACTGCAGACAGGAAGGTGGTAACTCTGGAGCTGGCTGAGAACTTTCCTCTCCTAAGCTTCTCGAAGGCTTGTACGCAAGGCCTACTGTCCGTGAGAACTTTGGTTGTATGGGATGACTGGATAATGTAAGGGGCCAAGTGCTTGATGGAGGAAGCTATGGCCAGACCTTCGATCTCGCACGGTAGCCAGGTCACTTGATGTTTTCGCAGTTTAGCGCTGAAAAAAAAAAGCCAAGAGCAGTTTACCGTTTCGGTGGGTAAAGTGTGTGGCTGCGATGCCTGTATTCTTCACAGAACCATCTGTCACGATCCACAAAGCATCGCGGGGTTGGGGGATTGTGATAATCTTGTGGCTTTCCAAGGCATGTTGAGCGGACTTGAAAGACAGGAGTAACTCATCAGACCACGCTAGTCTTTCTCGAGTTTCCTTTCCAGCGGTGGCCTGATCCAAGAGGTCCAGCCATTCAGCGAACCTGGTGAGTAGTCGGCTGAGCACCTTGTATGCGCCAACGAAATATCGCAGGCCTTGAACAGTAGTAGGAGGGTCAACAGAAGATAATGCGGCTAACTTGTGGGGCTAGCCTGTAGGGTGCCATTAGACGATACCCAACCCAACAAGTGGCCTTTCTGGGGAAGATGAGTGCTTTGGGCGCGGACGGGCGAAGATTGTTGCGTTGAAGCAAGGAAAGAACGCGCCGCCAATTGTGAAGGACATCTGTAAGGTCGCTCCCAACTACGTACAGGTCGTCAGCAATTTTGGCAACACAACCCTCTTGTCACCCAGAACTTGAGACATTAGCTCCTCGATGCACGTTTCTGACCCAGTCATGCCCATAGCAGAGCGGGTATAAACACGGATGCCTTTAAAGGGTGTGGCTGCCCTACATTGAAAATACAAAACTGAATGCAAAGTTGGCACTACGGCTCTGCCCTTTGCCGTAGTGTCAGCCTCGCGTTCAGTTTTGTATTTTCACATTCAAGTGACGCCTGGCACGAGATCTTTCACAAGGAAGATCCGGCAACTACCAGCAAGTTCAATTTCTGCGTCGTGTGGACCGCTGCATTCAAAGGTTTTTCTATTTGCCCCACAGTACTACTCTAACAAATCCGAGATAACTAAGTACTCCCACTTCCCAATTTCGCGCAGTTCTCTATCAACGTTAGGCATTTGGGAAGACTAGGGCTTGCTATACTGGGCAACTTCACCGAAGGATGTCACAGGTCTGCTACTCCCATTGGGTTTCTTGACAAGGAAGGAGATATTCAAGTACTCAACGTGTACGTTCACCTATTCAGGTCTGGCAAACACACCAGCCACTTCGAGCGCGTCAAATTTGGCTTGCAATTCCTCAAGGGTGCTTCTGTTGTGCTGTGGAAGTCTGCCTTTACGCTGAAGGGGGAAGTGTAGGACCAATGTTGACAACAGCTTCAATCCCACCGCTGCCACCACGCCAATAAGGAACAAACTGTGTCTTAAACGAAGGTTTATTGAAGACCGAACGAGAGCCGCATAGAATTACAATGAATGGTACGGGCGCATGCACGCGCTAGATAGCACTGAAAGTAACGCAATAATAACGTAGTGGCGCTGTATCCTGGGTGTCGAAAGGTGTTTCAAACAGCTTTTTCGGGATCTAATCATTCCAAGGGTGCGTTGTAAATCTTGTAAAATTTGAACACCGGTCATTGTATTAAACACAACACCGCTTTCTTCAGAGAGTCATCATTGCTGCGGAACGAGCGCAGCGAGTGAGCAGCAACATATAATCAGGATTTAAGAGAAATATATGAGAAAAAAAAAAACAAGCTAGGAAAAATCTCGAATTGATCGCTTTTTACCAGAATTACGAAATAACATTAATTATAATATTCGCGACGACTTGTATGACGAACAGCTTGAATGCATTGTTGTTGAAATCTCAAAACCACACTCTAGACCTTTCCTAGTAAGCACCTGGTACAGGCCCCCGAGTTCCTCTTTGGACATTTTTAACGCATTTGAAAAGTTAATTGACAAAATAGACGCCGAAGACAAGGAACTCTACTTGTTGGGGGATCTAAATTGCGATATTCTACATGAGCGAACAAATAATCATATTTCATCGATTCTAACTAATATATTTGATATTTACGGGTTAAGTCAGTTGATCTCCGAACCAACTTAAGGATTACTACAAACACAAGGACCCTGATTGATCTTTGTATAACAAATTCCCTTGAAAAAATAGTAAATTCTGGTGTCCTTCATCTTGTTATTAGCGATCACTCACTAGTCTTCATGACCCGCAAATCACGCTACGAACGAACGGGCTTTCATCGTGTGATCGAGACACGTGTTTTCAAAAATTTTAATAAAAAACAATTTTTACATGATCTTGCGCAACAACCATGGGACAGTGTTAATACAGAATCAAATCCAGGAAATATGTGGAAATTTGGAAAAAGCTTCTCATGGAAACTATTGATAAACATATGCCGCTTAAAAGTAAGCGGGCTAGTAAAAAGAACTCCCCATGGATCACATATGAATTGTCACGTAAGATCCATAAGCGGAATTACTTAAAGAGAAAGGCAATTCTTAATAATGATGTGACAACTTGGCAACAATATAAGCATGCAAGGAATGAAGCAAACAATGCCATTAGAACAGCTAAACGGCTATATTTCAAGGACAATTTGGAATTCAACAAAAAGAACCCGCGCAAAACATGGGAACTAATAAATGAGCTAAGCTCACGCAAATGTGGCAAAAAACGAAATATTTCCGAAATTAGGATTTACGACAAAACCATAAAGTCTGCACCCGAAATGGCAGAAGCATTTAACAAATTTTTCACAACTATCGGCCCTAACCTAGCATGTGAAATACCCCCAACAAATGTTGAACCGGAGTCCTATCTTCAGCCCACTGATAAAGTGTTTTCTCTTAAAGCCCCTAACGTTATAACGGTCTGCAAGTTATTGAGTGACATAAACGAGAGAAAAGCTATGGGGTTGGACAAAATTCCCTGTAAATTGTTAAAACTGGTCGGTGATATTGTTGGGCCCTCACTAACTAGCATATTTAAAAGCTCTATAGACAATGACATTTTTCCAAGTGAATGGAAAGTAGCAAAAGTAACCCAAATCTTCAAAAAAGGTGCTAAACCCGACCTTAACAATTACAGACCAATATCTGTATTACCCATTGTCTCAAAAATTTTCGAAAAAAATATTTACCAACAACTTATTTATGATTACCTAAATGAGAACAAGCTCTTGAGCAATTACCAGTCTGGTTTTCGCTCACTGTACAGCACCCAAACAGCCCTACTTGGGACCACGAACAACTGGTCAATCAATATAGACAATGGTCTTTTAAATGGTGTCATATTTATCGACCTCAAAAAGGCCTTCGACACCATTGACCATGAAATCATTTTGCGTAAGCTCGTAAACTACGGAGTGGATGAGAACTCCCTCCGATGGTTCGCCTCATACTTAAGTAATAGAGGTCAAAAGTGTAACGTAAATGGCGCTCTGTCAAACACCCGGGGGGGGGGGGGGGGGGGGGGGGGGGGGGGGGGGGGGGGGGGGGGAGGTACTCAACAAAGTTTTGTACGGGAATGCTCCGCCCCAAGGTCCAAACCCTTACCCTTTCATATACCGTTTTTGACAGAAAAGGTACCCCTTTCATATACTTTTGTTGAAAATGGTACCCCTTTTATATAGCCTTTACGTGCGTCTGTTTGATATATTTTGAAAGGCCCTTTTTATAATACATAAATTGCAGTTTTCTCTACCTTTCTTATGCTTCGACTCCTGTTTTCGCTACCATTTCCTATTCTTCGTGAAATCCCTACCCTTTCACATACTTCAACTCGTGAAATCCCTACCCTTTCATATATGTCCAGCCTCAAAAAGGTACCCCTTTCGGGCGGAGCATTCCCGTATAGCCCATTATAGGGAGTACCCCCCCCCCCCCCCCCCCCCCCCCCCCGGGGTCAAACACAAACGAAATAAGTTGCGGGGTGCCACAGGGCAGCATAATTGGCCCTCTACTCTTTCTAATATACATCAATGACCTGCCGAACTGTCTCACTACAGCCTGCGCAAAAATGTTCGCAGATGACACTAATATTAGTATTCCTGGCCGTACTCTCGCTGATCTTGAACCGATGATAAACTCTGAACTCGCGAATCTCAATTGCTGGCTAAAAACGAATAGGCTTAGTTTTAACGTTGCGAAAACCGAGTTCATGATCATAGGTTCTCGTCAGAGGCTACTTGTGGATAGACTGCAAAACAGTCGTATCTTTTGCGTTGGTCATACGAATGCGCGCGGTCTTTGAACGAAAGGTCTGGAGTGAGTGTGAATATGGAGAGTGGGACGCCCGTAGGGCGTGTGAGGCTCGCGCGCTTCGTGCGCGGGTATCCACGCTTCAGACGCTTTCGGCGCTTCGCGCCTTTGCGACCGAGCCAGCGGAAAAACTTGTGGAGAGTAATGATGAAATCTGTGTCAGTTTAGAAAATCAACAAATCGAGAGAGTGGATCATACTACGTCGCTAGGTCTTACAATCGACGATAGACTCTCTTGGTCAAATTATATTAACGAAGTACGTAAAAAGGTATCTTCAGCAGTAAGTGCTCTGAAGCGCATTAGGCCTTTTGTCTCTCAATCTACTGCAATACAAATTTATAACGCCCTAATCCAGCCCCATCTCGATTACTGTAGCCATGTCTGGGATGGGTTTAGTAACCAACTTAGCGATAAACTGCAAAAATTACAGAACCGTGCAGCCGGGGTGATTGCGAGGGCTAATTACGAGACAAGCTCCAACGTACTCCTGGAAATGCTGAAATGGGATTCACTCTTAGTAAGACGAAAAATGCAAAAGGCAGTTGTGATGTTTAAGTCCCTCAACAAATTAGCCCCAGTGTACTTGCAGGACCTATTCAATACACGAAGCACAAATTACAATTTACGAAATTCGTGCGGTAAAAGAACATTCAGAACATTGCCCAAGCCACGCAGCAATTATCTAAAGCGTAGCTTTAGCTATAGCGGGTCTCAGTTGTGGAACTCTTTACCACAAGATGTAAGGAATATCAAGTCAATAGGGCAATTTAAAAGGGAAATAAACCGACTATTTCAATCATCGTTTTCCCACTCGGCAACCTTGTAAAACAGTAAGTGAAGTGTATATATGTTTTAATGATATAATTGTCACTTTTTATATACTGAATGATTTTACCGAGTTTAAATAAAGTTATATGTATGTATTACATGTATGAATTCACTGCCCAACGAACACATTTTGGGCCAAAATGCACTGCGCCACGAACAATAGCCTCGCTTGCTGCTTCAAGCTGTTGGCTGCGAGATTTGTAATATTTTGGTCCAACATGTCCCAGTCGAAATCGGAACTGAAGTACAGTGTCGAGGACTACCGCGAGTTGAGCGAGGACTGCGAGGCATGGTGGAATAAAAGACAAATTTATTTTGAAATCACTCCGACAGCGGTCGATGAGACTGAACTGAGCTAAGCGCGTGGGGACGCGAAAGCTGAGCTGAGCGCGTGGAGACGCGAACACGATACGGCTCGCTGGTAACGCAACATACTCATTATCAATAATTAACCTACATTTTCACACCTTCCTCGTGGTGAACGCGTAACAATATTCTACAGACATTGCAAGAACTTGATGCGTGAATTACAAAACAAAATAGTCTTATCAGCTGGAGTTTTCGTCGATGATCCGGTTACATTTGCTTTGCTTCCCCTCAAAAAACGAAAGAGACAATTTTGTAATGCCAGGGAGACGATAAAACAGCATTATTACAACAAATTTACCGCAGCAATTACTATCTTTTGGATACACTAGTCTTAATCAGTCAGGGGCACCCAACGAAATGTTTCGGTAAAATATCTGTTCGGATGGAAGGTTGGCTAAAAATTTCGAAAAATATCACTGAGCGATTCCCTAGACTTTTCGAGGTTTTTCGGAAAACCATGAAGTTGCCCTAGAATTTTCGGAAATAATGCGTTCCCTTTTTTATGTCTCATAATTTTCGAATGTTTTTTTTTTGTCCGCTAAAATTTTCGTCTGTCGTTAAAAGCTGCTAAAAATTTCGGTGAGCACAGGCAGGGCTTTCATTAAGGTCCGGGCACCGGGCAAATTGACTGGCATTACGTGAGCGGGCCTTCGGCACGCGAGAGCTCCGCTATAAACACGACCAAACAAACGGAACAAAGATGAATCCTGTATATGAATGCAGTAGAACAACTGAGTTTAGATCCTGCTGTTTGGAACCATAAGGGAAGACTCAGTGCCATTCGTATAATTTACACCCCCTAACGTTTTCGGATGAATAGGTTTTACGCCTATAATATTCGGATGAGCATTTATATTGCCTAGTATTTTCGCTAAATTGCTATACGCACAAGTATATAAAAAATGTCCCCTAAAATTTTCTTATGAAAGTATTGGCTACTCCATGTCCTCGAACTTTCGAAAATACCCATCAGGATAGCTAAAACTTTCGGATGAGGAAAAAAAGCCCCCTAGAACTTTCGAAGCGACCAAAGTTCCCCTAAGATATCCGAACAGATAAATATATTTTAGGGCAGCTTCAAATTAACCAAACAGGCTTCTAAAGCATAGAGAAATACATATTAGACATTTCTGACGTATTTGGAAACATTCGGTCGTTGGGTGCCCCTGATCAGTTTAATTTTAGATGTAAGCAATAAATATTTTGGTGTAAAACAGTGTCCGATTACTTTCAGTCGAGAAATAAACGCATTCTGTTAGTGTAAATTTGCATTTGCAGAGTGTAATTGGAAACTCGCGTTGCAAGTATTTGCATAATTTGTTATGCGTATGATTCAATTCATCTCAAAAGCGGCGGTAAACAAAAGCGGTTTTCATTAGACTTTCTCGTTAAAATTTTGCTTGAACTGTCTAATACGTGTATGAAGCCCGTAGTTTATATATTCATAGCTTTCTCCTTGTGTAAATATATCGTTCATAAAAACATTGAAACATCATAGCGTATAAAGAATCGAAATAAAACTGGTCAGTGAAACTGAACTCAAAGCGGCGGTTTATGTTAAAGCCCGTAGTTTATATTTATATTTTCGCGTACATCAAAATTTACCCTTTACTTGATGACCAGAGTTGTTTCGAATCGACTTCTAAGTGTATCGAATCGACTTCAATTTGTATCGAAACGACTTGTATCGAATCGACTTTGTATCGAAACGACCGTAAACCTTATTAATTGGTTTTATTAATTAAGCAATAAAGATACAGCGAACTAAACAGATAGACCATGCCATTGCGTGAAACCGTCGTTTATGAAAGGAAATATAATGAAAAATAAAATATAATATATGTATTTTTTTACCATAACATAAGCATTCTATTAGTTTCACATGTTCAATTTGGTCTCCAGGGAAATGAACTTGGAAAAAGGCATCGAGCCGTTCAATTATAAAGACCATTGAAACTTTGGATTTCGCCGATAAGAATATGAATTAAACTTTCAAATTGTTCGCTTATTTACCTTATTTACCTTTCTTTCCACTTCAATAATGCGCTCTCTGAGGGCGGCGATGGACGTTTGCTGAATGAAATTCTAGCGTTTCGCGTCCTCTTGCGACTTACCGAAGTCCTCGTGTCCTCAACTGTCCCCATTTCTGCTCCAAACATGGATTTTTCACCAAACGTGAATGTAATTTTTGATTGAGAAACAGCGATAATTCGCCGAAAATTAATACAGAAAGCCGTTATCTAGCAATAAATCCAAACCGGCCGAATTCATCTTGTGGGCAAAGACCTAGTTTTTTACCTAGCGAAAGAAGTGGACCGGCGTGATTAATAAACAATAGTTCTCGGCCAATGAGCGTGCGGTAAATTAATATACATGTAAATTATTAACATTTATATGTAAATAAATGTGCTACTTAATAAGAGGGTCTGAATGGGGGGTCCACATGTCGGTTGTCGGTTAAAATTTCATTACTTTGTCGATTGTCGGTTAAAATTTTCGACCTTTGTCGGTTGTCGGTAATTCTCAGTTAATAATTAAAAATGCAAGATCATGCAAGTTAATTATTCACATTTGTTATGTAATTTGCGCAGTTTTAAGACTTTAAACTCTAGAAGAAGTGTAAAACTTGTAATAATTCATTACTTGATTGCACTTAAACCTAGTTAACTCTGTTTTTTAGCAACGTGATCGTCTACCCCACTTTTATTTGCAAATCTAGTATACCGATAAAATCACCAAAGCTTTTATTCTAGATGTGAATTTGTTTTCCTGTCGATAACAGGGCATCGAAGTAAAGCAAGAGAGGTAAATTTGACAAGAGTGAAATGCCCACTTTAGCCTTTGGGATACGTAATTTTGTTAGCTACGGAAGTCTTTTTTTTTTTTTTTTTTTCCAAGACGTCCACAAGCACTTATTACACTTATTATTCAACGGCTCTCGTGGCTTTACTGTGGGGTTTCTTTGTTGTTGTTTATTTGCCAAAAATTTCGCTGCCATGCGCATCAATCTGCACCGTTTAATGGATCTTTAATGATTTTACAACTATTATTACCTCTTACCGTCACATGTCGAGACGCACAAATGCACAAACGCACAAATGCACGAACAAGCTCTGAATGTTCTTCAAAATCTGATTCCTCGTCATCCGAATCTGTCTCATACTCATCAATTTGTACGTCCCTGTGATCCTCAAACACCTCAGTAACATCCCCTTCGTCCACAAATTGTATGCTAACAACGCGTTGTGGTACTGCATTCGCTGATGATACATTGTTTTCTTCAGGGAATCGAAGTCTCTCTTCAGACTCGTCGGTGCAATGAACAGCGTAGACAGCTGGCGGCAAGGCCCAACCTTATCTTTTGTGGTCTCGCTCCTAACCGTCCGTTGGCGTACTGGTCTATAACCCTCTAGCCACTCTTTGATCTGTCCTTCCATAGCTGGTGTTATGTCCTCGCTTGGCAAAGGTGTCATCGCCCAGGTGTCATCGTAGCTATAGCAGAAAGGGACATGGCAGATTGAGGGACCGGATAGTATGATTTGTCATGCGTGTAGTACTTTGCTGCCCATCTAGATGTGCGCTTAAGAGATTCCTTGCAAATTGTTCCAAAATCCTGCGCATATGTAAGTACCGTAAATGTCTCATGTTTAAAGTGCGAGACAGCATGCAAATTTTCCACTTCTGTGGTGAGCAACGTTTTGAGCAGTAGATCATCTAGAAATTGGGAGTTAACGTCCATCACGTTCTTGTATAGCCTGTCCTTCCCCTTTTTAAGCAAAGACGCAGATACGTGCGTCTTCTGTGATACAGTTTCCTGTGGACCATTGGTTTCAGAAGTCTCGCTCAACTGGTAGCGTTCTTTCACCTTACTCACAGTATCTTTTACATAGTTGTCAATCTTTGTCACGTTCTCTTTTGCTTGTTTCAAGGACACTCCTTCAGGTTTCATACCCTTAGAATGAATTCCAAAGGTATCGTAAAGGGAACCAAGAATCCCCAGAAAAGATATCGTTTCCGAGAGGCTCGTCACTATCTTCACTTTTCCAGCGGCAACATCTGTAACAAACAAGTCTTGTCTACGGAGCATATCCCCTCAATTTGTTTGAATGACCATGAATCTTGTGTCCCATCGGAAGAACTGTTGTGGCCACTTCCTACCAAAGCTCTAACCGAGTTATTATCAGGGTTGTACTGCATGACCTTTCCCGCCTTTGTATCCGTGTACACTACCTTCCCGTTCAAGGCGTATACTTGGTTTACCTCAGAGCAAGGAAAAGTCGAGTTGCATACAGCTTGTGTTACCGTCTTTGTGCTAAGTTCACATTTGTACAGCCCACCTTGGCTCGAGGCTCCTGAGAAGAATGCCCATTGGTCAAGTAGAGTAATAGACAACAGGTTTACGATGCTGGAAGGATAAGGAGTGAATTTCGTAGCATTGCCGTGAATGGTCACTCCATCAAATGTCAATGCTATCTGATAGACATATTGACTCTCGTCATCACTACAAAATAACAAATCATTACTTGCAGCACAGATAGCAGAAAGCTTACTAAGACGATTAGCATGTATCTGGACGTGTTCCGCACAGTCAATGCTCTTAGAAATGGCACCCAAGTGGTCGTTAAGTCTTGGGCGCAAAACGGGAACCGTTCCATCCGTTGGGAGAGATAGTGCCTTTAAGTGACTCAGAAGTTTAGCTCGTCGCTTGAGTGACTTTGTACTTATTTTCACTTTTCCCTTAAAGTCGACAAAAGAAATTGTTGATTTTCCCCGCACAAGAATGCAATCTCATCGATGAAGCACAAGTTCCTAGCATCCCTCAGTCCATCTTGCACAACAGAGACATCTGCTGGCTGGTGCAATCTTATTGTTAGGAGTCTTGATAAACCTGTCTCAAAGTTGTAATCAAGCGCAAGGATCGAGCCTGTTGGGCCATTAGAAAAGCAGGCAAAAGTTTAGGCAAAAGTATCTGAGAATCATGACACAACAGCAGGGCGTCTCGTCAGCTCGCTTACGAGCCGCTGTTCTAGAAATGAGCCCGCCGCTGCTCTCCGAAAAGGAGGATCTCGGAGCTTTAAAGTAATTTGAAGACAGGAAATTCTATAATTGACGAAATTTGGAATTAATGTGGTTACGTCTGGTGAAATAGAGCCCACCAATGGATCTGGACATTTCCTGCGCTAAAAATAAATTCAAAATGCTCTTCTTTCTGAATACAAATATCCCTATAACGTCGCACCATGTCGGTTGTCGGTTAGAATTTATTTGTCGCTAGTCGGTAATTTTTTCCTCGTTTTGTCGGTAGTCAGTAATATTTTTCGCCCTTTATCGCTAGTCGGTTAACCCCATTCACACCCTCTAATAAATGCGCTAAATAACCTTATATCCTTTTGCGGATGTTGTTCCTGCTTTAGAAGATACAGCGAACCGTAAGTTGTTTTAAAAGCCGATGTCGAAGGTGATTTAGACTGCCAGCAGACCCTGTCTGGATAGTAGAGGGGCGAGCAAATAAGCGATCGGCGATGCAATTTTTCCTTTCGTAAACAAGCGATGCCATTTTAGCGACACTAAGAATAATTTTCACCAATTTTCGTATTATTTTTTTCTATCAGAAAAAGAAAAATGCAATTACAGTCAACGCACTTCACGCGTGAACGCACAACTTCAACTATTCATCGATTAGGTCATTCTTCGATTTCATTCTTTCAAAAATTTGCTTATTATTCGTATCTTTTATTTTATAATCGAATCATGAATTTCGTTATTAAAAATAATGTTCATGACAGTGTAAGAATGATAAGATTTTTCGTCCGTTTAGATAAAACTGTATTTTTTATAAGGTAGCTTTTTTTCTTACACGTAACTGAATAGTTTCAGTGTTGTGCGCCGTGGGAATTTAATTTAACCGCGAGCATTAATTTAACCGCCCAAATTAACGGTCTTCATGAGATCTCAAGACACGAGTTTATTTTTTAAACGATGGCAAGAAATTCGCTTGGGGGGTTTTACAATCCTGGTAAACCTTTACCTTTGCACATTAGAGACTAAATAGTTAATCTTTTCATTGCTGGATTTGGGCCGTCAGAGATTTCACGGAACACAAAGGTGACCAAAGGAGCTATTCATAACATAGTACAACATTATTCACTACACGGGACGACTCAACCATTTTCTTGTGGAGGCAAAGATCCAGTATTGATGACAGATGATATTCTTGAAGTAATCGAAATTTGGAAACTTCGAAAACCAAGTGTGTATGCTTCTGAAATCCGCGACAGGTTGTTACAGGAGGGTATTTGCACACCGGCTAATCTCCTATCCATAAGGCAAATACAAAATGTATTCAACTTCGCGTTCCATTTGTTTGCTTGTCTTTTCAAAGGCATCGTGGCCACCTTTCGCCGCCGATGGCGGAACAAAAAAGTCGGACTTCTCTGTAGAGCTTTGAGGCACGATTTTACTGCTCACAGGTGTGCTGTCGACTTGGATGGAAATGTTGAAGGTTTTACTACCGCTCTCTCCTTCTTCTTCTTCTGCTGCACACTTTTGAAGCGGTATTGTGTCCTCTTGTTTACGGCTTACTGGAATACCCATTCTGATAAACTTAAAATTCCCGGGAAGCAACTCTCCCACTTCGTTGACAATATCTAGTCTAAATTCTCGTAGCGGTTTGGCTAAGCAGCTACTCTTTCTTTCTACGAACGCAATTGCATCCGGCTTTTCTTTCAGTTTGATTTGAGAAGAACTTCTTCCGCAATATTGTTTCGACCGCGCTCTCTGTAATTATTTATTCGAAACTAAATCCTTATCTTTGAAGCTATCTGCAAAGTAACATTAATTCAATTTAAGAATGAAATATACACGTGAAGAATGGAATAATCTAATTAAGAATGGAATGTACACGTGAAGAATGCAATCTTCGTTGTGTGGGCGTTCATGCGTGAAGTGCGTTGACTGTAATTACCTAGAATCGAACCCGTAACCTCTGCATGCTAACATCCCTCCTTTACCACTAGACCGGCACTGGGTTGATCCAGCAAACTCAAGAATGGGCACAAAATGTCCAAAAGAAACTCGCCCTTTCACTCTTCTAACCGCGGGCTGGGAAAAACCTTTTAAAAACTTGGACTTTTGAGATGTCTGTCGTACTGATAAACAGTTTATTCAGAGTAGACAGAGAAGCGTCGTGTAATGCGGCTGGGTACTTATCAGTTTTATAAATACTCAGCCGCTGGCTAACTTAATTCACATTTTGGACGACTGTCATGTTTACACTTACACTTTACACACTTGCAAAACATCTAAGCGAGAGGTAAAATCGTCGAAATAGCGATACCATGCAAGGTCCAACAGTATATATATTTTTTCCAACCAATAGTCAAGTGAAAGTGACATACAGTAACTTTTAATCACGATAATTACTGTGCGAATCCAAAAACCGTGAACACTTTGATTTGATTTTGACATTTCCCATTGTGCAGCAACCAATCAGAAGCGACTCGAAACCGCAAGAAACCCAAACAAACGGTTAGCCACGAATCCACGCTTCTCTGTTTCCTTGCAAAAGAACCCCAAAAGAATCGTCGCCGCCTCGCTGTACTTTTATTGCTAGTTTACCTTTCGTCTTTCTTTGTAAATGAAGTAGAAATCTGAGCGATTTTACTGTAACGGCTAAAAACCAGAAAGACGTTTAGCTATACGTTTGCCTCATGCTCAGTTGTCGCGTTCCGGCGGTTTGTCAGTGTTGTACACAACACTTGTCCGTCGCGGCAGTATCGCCGAAACATTTTGCGAAAAAGCCGGACAATAACACATGACAGTTCCTGAGGATTAGTTTCCCTGGAAAAAGTGAATTTTTGAAAAAGCTACTGAGCGGAGGACAAAATCGGCTGTTCCGGCGAATGAAAGTGTTAACTTACGGCATGCAAATACGTAACTACGGTAACGCTAACTTGCCGTATAAAACTTGTCAACTTTTATTCCCAGCACGGTAAGTTTTACAGCTACTACACAACGTTTCTTTTGCTTTGATCTCTCGCTGATCAGCAGCTAGCTACTTTGCCGTGTGTGGCTAACTGCAATACGGTCTTGCAAAATTTGAAGGCGAGAATATTCGATGTTATAATTCAACACATTGATACACTGCCCAAATGTGGTCGAAAAGTTATCGATATACGCTATGTCTACATGACGTATATCCAACGATGGCGTTAAATTTTGACAAGAGAATGTAAAAATGACGGACCGCAGCCTCGATATTTTTTCTTCAAACTGAGTGTGCTTTGCTAAGAATTAGGCGATATCACGCGCGCTTTCGCGCTATAACAGTTAAATTTCTGATAATGGTCGATAATCACAGGTCACTGAGATGAGGGTTTCTGTGGATCGAAAAATAATCGCCACCTGCTATAATCTTAATAAAGTTTGAAAACCTGACCCGCTGTTTTCAGTTTCTTTTGCTTCTATAGGCTTTAAATTTCTTAAC
Organism: Dendrophyllia cribrosa; assembly: GCA_024195265.1. Lineage (NCBI taxonomy): Eukaryota > Metazoa > Cnidaria > Anthozoa > Scleractinia > Dendrophylliidae > Dendrophyllia > Dendrophyllia cribrosa. The sequence continues at coordinate 40,152,450 of JAJLRJ010000007.1, read as the reverse complement.
TTTCGAATCGAACCTTGGCTGTTCAGTTTGGGCGATTTTTTCTCAGCGAAATGTCACCGGGGAAAGCTTTGTAGCCTATGTACGGCGTGACATGACCGTTAAGACGAAAATCGCGCGCAAACCAATCAACCGCGACAGCAGAAAAAAACAAAAGGGAAATTTTTAAATTTTACTACGGTATAACTGCAAAAGAGAACAAACGTTTGCTGCTTCAAATATTGAGACGATCTATCAGCTACAATGCTCAAAAGTGAGTACTGATTACAGTTTGTTTGGTTCAGTACAAAACATAAATGAGTATTACTTTTACTCTGAGCTTTGTGGAGCAGATCGATCCAACTCAATTCCTTACTTTCTAATTCATAGGTGCAGTGCACGTATAAGACATATTCAACAGACAGTCTCAGCACGGTCAAGTTTTTGAGGAAAGAAAATGTTCTGAGAGCGAAGAGCTGGATTATAGGTAATGACAAGGGGTACTCGTTTGGGTTGGTTAGTTACAGAAGTGTCTTTAGGTACGTGTAAAATTCAGTATAGCGATCATGAGGCGGCGTTGGTTGCTGCACAATGGGAAATGTCAAAATCAAAGTGTTCACGGTTTTTGGATTCGCACAGTAAGGCATTTTACAACAATGGAATGTATCGCTTAATGCCACAAAAAGCATTATAAAATGTCCATTTGTGCTTCATGTTGCGTAGTGTTAAAAGTAACAGAAACGTACTAACAAGAACTTTTCTTCAAATTAAAATTAAAATTATATTCATTGTTTTCAACGGGAACGCATTATTAGGAACGTTTCTTCAAATTAAAATTGAAAACGCTACCAGCGCACTTACATCAAGATATTTATTAATACAGCCGAGACTAACGTTACAGTACGTCATGAAGTAGAAATAGTTTACGGTATCTGAACGAATTTCCGCGAAAAAAAAAAAACACTCAAACGAGGGTCGTTAAGCAATTGGTTCACACAAGCCGATAACGACATAACGGCGAGGTCACGCAAAACGTATATCGACAACACAACATAACGACATAATAGGGAACATATTGACATACAGATAACGACATAAGAAAAAAAAGAACCCTGATCTTTTCTTTATGTCATTATGCCCATGTTCTTAAGTAGTTATGTCGCTAGTGTGAACCAGGCTTTACTTTCGAAATTTTACGGTAATAGGAACATCATTCCTATGTCGTTATGTCGCACTTCAGGCACGCACTTGGGGTCAATTTTATTTTATTTTTTAACCTATTCTAAAGCTGGGCTAAAATGCTTTCAGAGACGAACAGCCGATTTGTGTAGGCCTGTCACCTTTTATAACGATTCCCGATTTTAGAGATTCCCTATTTTAGAGATTCTCCATTTAGAGATTTCTCCGTTCCGTAGTCCTCGTTCTCCCGTTCCCCGTTCGAATTTTAGAGGCTAAAACAACTGTTATACATACGGACAAATTAGCTAATTCTATTGGTTTAAATTTTCTAAAATGCGTAAGCACAATACTAAACATACAGCTAAACATATATCGATAAACATATGCTTTTGCCTAGGCATAATTATTTTAGTGTCTTCGTGGGGTTAGATGTGATAATAAAAATTTACTGTCCTCGGCAAGAGCAATAGAACGCTTAATTTATAAGAACCCGCTTTTAAATACGGCGGACAATTTCCTTGGCCTCGTTGGTGTCCTTATTAAACAGTACAGACTGTACATATTCAGGCTAAAAGCATGAGGCCAACAAAACTGAAATAATTTCTGTCAAAATTTTAACACATGTTGAACCTGTTTAAAGTGTCTATAACCCCAGAAAGTTTTTTTCATCAGAATAAATCTTTGTATTGAACTGAGTAAAATGCCGCAAAAATTTTTGCTTTTGCTTAAAACCTCAATGTTTTATGGCCCGTCAAAGTTAGACTTGTTTTCCACACGGCCGAGTGAAGCGGAGACTGGGACTAGTGACGTCATTCCAAGATATTGTCAACAAAGCCGATCCGGTCTCAGTCATTCACATGTTGATTTCAGTCAGCCGCGTATTTGTTTCGTACTTGCGAAGAAAAAACCTTTATTGACCTTCATTTAGTTTAATAGTTAAGTTTAGTGGATAATAGCCTCGAGCAATGTTGGTTTAGACTACAGCTCGGAAACAGAAGCTTCGGAGACCGCAAATTACGAGTTGGTGTTCAACAAAGAGAACACCGTCGACTTTAACAGAAGTCTCTTCTACCATAGGTGTTGCGAGGGGTCTATAGTTTTCTATATCATCAAGTTGGATCGTACACACTGTGATTTTCTCTTGTTTGTTCATATTATGACCGTAGTAGTGCCTTTGTCTGCCATCTAATATTTATGTTAGAGTTATTTTCAACTCCTCAATCGCTTTGCGTTCGTTGTATGGCAGGTTGTTCATAGGCTTGGTAATCTCTATTTCAGTGAGTTGTAATTTCACCTCTTCTAGGTAGCTATCTAGTGCAACTGATGGTTGAACTGGCAGATTCTAGTTTGATCTAACACGAAAGGGGTGTTGTGCTCTATCTTCACCATGATAAATGTATTTGGAGACGCGTACGCATTCGTCTTGCGAATTGATTAAAATCTTGCATCAGTTGATGCGTTTGTGGTTTTGTCTTGTCACGGGTGTAGGGATAAACTTAAGCCCTTTTGAAAGTAAGTTGATTTGATCAGTTGTGAGTTCTATAGCGGAAAGGTTCTTTTAATGTGTCCTTTGTTCGACTCATTAGTTTTAATCTGTCGCTTCTGGCGCGCTATATTTTTGCGCGTATTGTGTTTCTTGTTTCATATTTTCCGTTTCTCTGTATTCTTTTCCCTCTTAATTTTATCTGTACACTCAGATAATAGACAAGGATAGGATGCACTTCATTTATTCTTATTTGCTTTCTCTAAAGTTTCCATAATTTTCTTAATTTATCTATTTGTGCTTGAATGTTGTGGGCTGACATTTGTACATTCCGTGATACATTATCAGTGCTAGCTGTCACATTCGTTTGTTTGTTCTTAGCTCGGTCTCGATTTACATCAGTATTTCTTGATGTACTAGGTTCACTAGATTCAAGACTGAAACATGATTTTCGCTCAAGGTCTCTTAGTTTCACTTTGTTACGCTTCGGTAGTGGAATGTTTTTAATGCTCCGAGCAGTTTACGCTCTGCTTCCTTTCTAATCCTGTTAATGTCGGTCTTGAATTCTGGATCGGGTCTCATCTTTGCCCTCGCATCGTAACGAAATGTTTTTTTGGGCAAGAGATTATATTCTCTATGTGTGTCTCTAGTTTGCCGATCGATTTTTCCGATGCCTTTATCCAACTGTCTATCGACATTTCCAGGGTGGTTTTCTCCTAAGAGCGTGGACGCTTTCTAGCTCTTTTGCCGTCGCCGTTGTTTTATTCACTGCTGTGATGTTGTTTTCTATCCTGCGTTTCACAGTAGCGTTTACGGCTTTCTCTGCGCGGTGGTTGAACATTGCTGATTGTTTCTTCCTCAGAACTTGGATAATCTGGGAGCGGTGCATTCAATCCTTCGTCTTTCATCTCGGTGTCGTTTAATTTGTCTGGCTATTCTGTGGCGATTGGTTTGGCACGAGGTGGTCATAATGCTGTCGAGTATCTGACATCTCCATAGAAAATCTTTAGTAGAAAATCTCAAGCAAGACTGCAGTTTCGGTTCTACTTTCTACAGTTTCGGTTAAACTCTCTTTTGTTAATTCAGAAAACCGGACAGTGAAGTCCTCATCTGTGAAGTGCTTCGAACACACCGACAAGTACTTGGTGGGCTCCCAATGTGCTCGCTTCAGTTTAACAAAATCGACCCTCTTTTTTCTTCTTTTTCGTTTCTCCGCCTCTTCTTTACCATAAAAAGGTATTGTGTGGAGAGCAATACCTTCTTTTTCGTTTGAAGGGTTGCTACAGCCAAATCCTACACAACTCTCAGGCATTTTTGTGTTCCTGACCGCAGCGAGACTGTCTTCGATGATCGAGAGCGAAAGATATCCTGGAATGACGTCACATATTGTGCTAGACCCAGACCTTTTCGACTGATTCTGCGACTCGGTCATGATTTTTATTTTTGTGATTTTCGCAGACTTTGAAAATTCGTCAAAAATCGAGGTTTTAAGCAAAAGCAAAAATTTCTGCGGCATTTTACTCAGTCCAATATAAAGATTTGTTCTAATGAAAAAAACTTTTTGGGGTTATAGACACTTTAATCTTGAAAGCGGGTTGGTAAACATCAAGGGAAGCGCACAAATGTTCGAGATATCGAAAGCTCGAGTCTACGTGAAGCAGGGAAAGCTGTATTTGGTTAGTGTAGGAGAGAAGTCACTGGAATTATGGAGAACATTGTATATTGTGTATTTTTAGAGAACGCAAAGCAAGTGGAGCCGGCCGAGCGTGAAGGCGATAGCAAGGACAATCTTGTTGCTATTCATCATATGAAATGTTCGACCGGATTTTCCCCAGATAGTTAAACTAAAAATTGAGGTAGGTTGTCCGGTAGTTAGAATTACCGCGCTTGGAATTATTAATAATTGATCGGGCTGGCTTGTTTGCCAAGCCTGCCCGATATATAAAATGGACGCTGTTTCGTAGTCACTTATTGACACGCCGGGGGGTCCGCCATATGAAAATGACGGGGTGTCCTTTAAGAATTTCGTTAGATGGGCATGGTTGAAAAGAAGTTTTATCGTTAAGAGCTACTAATTGTAAATTTTATATGGAAGTCTCCCCCTCCGGATTTTGGAGATTTGAGAGTAGATAAGTTAAAATATGTGGTGTAGGTGAAGTAAATGGGGATGTGGGTAAGCTAAGAAATTGATTAAAAGGTTGTTTGTGTAAAGGGTATTTGTTTATAGCGGTGTGGGAGGGAAGGATGAAGGGTGAATCGTCTTGATTGTTACGGCGTGCATTGAACGAGACAAAGCGAGACACCGAATTTGTCTCGCTTACGCCTAAAACGAGCCATTCTTCTCGGTCTTGTCTCGGTGATAATCTCGCTAGCATTTAGCATGATTGCATTGAGCGAGACTGATTTGATCCGATTTGTGAAACGCAACAAGCCATTTGTCAGGCTGTATTCTGGGCGAAAATTGAACGTGACAGAGAGAGACAACACATCTGTATTGTTTTAGAATGCGTTGTTTTAGCTAAACACATAAACTCACGGCTATGCACTCTGGGCGAGAATTAAACGTGACAGAGCGAGACATTTTCAGCATTTTAGAATGCGTATATTTAGGCTATTAAACTCGAGCACTAACCAAATTCACTGCACGCAAAACGGCAAGCAATTCGAAAAATACATTGGCAAATAATTTTCCCAGTCGTGAAAAAAGAGAATTTGAGGTGAGCAATTACATTGTACATGGAACATTAAAGAAACGTGGTTTTCTCCTATCGTTCATTGTTCTCTCAGTGATAAGATTTGCTGCTAAAAGCATTTAAATTAATTTTGAATGACGCAGGCTGGAAAACTTCAATTTAATTAAATGAGAAATAGAACATGATCTTTATGTCAACAATCACTTTGACCGAGGTCATGTCAAGGATGCTTATATTAGTATTTTACACACAGGAAAAAGTGAAGTGGCATTTATTGAGATAACTTGCAATGCATTTGTTAAAGATGTTATAAGCTTATTAGTATTTTGTGAAGGAAGGGGAGAAAGAACTAACGGATTTTATATGTACGTTGGAGTCTTATTAAATATTATCTTCAATGATTTATGTTTGATGTGGTGTAGATCGCATGTACGAAACTCTAAAAGGTACCACGTGGTAATGTTTTTCCCCACCGTTTCTCATTTTTTATACCTGTTTATAAAAGGCTCGTATTTCATTACTGAATATGTAGTGTTAAAAGTAACGTTATTGTTGTGGTGACTTGTTGAACTTAATAATGTGGTTTGTGATTTATATTGGTACCACGTGGTAATGTTTTTCCCCACCGTTTCTCATTTTTTATACCTGTTTATAAAAGGCTCGTATTTCATTACTGAATATGTAGTGTTAAAAGTAACGTTATTGTTGTGGTGACTTGTTGAATTTAATAATGTGGTTTGTGATTTATATTGGTACCACGTGGTAATGTTTTTCCCCACCGTTTCTCATTTTTTATACCTGTTTATAAAAGGCTCGTATTTCATTACTGAATATGTAGTGTTAAAAGTAACGTTATTGTTGTGGTGACTTGTTGAATTTAATAATGTGGTTTGTGATTTATATTGGTTAAGGGACGGACCGTTTAATTTTTTTGTTGGGGAGGGGGGGGGGGGGGGGGGGGGGGGTTAGGCAATTTCTTCTGAGTATGATTTTTTTTTTTCAGCATCTCTATTTGCAAGAATTTTCTTTTTTACCAAAATGCTGAAATTTTTTTTCACATGCTTACTTGTGCACGATTTTTTTTTCTCTTAACAATTTCTTCTGCAGGAATTTTTCATACTTATCTTTCTAATTCAACACAAAAAGAATGCCTTATGTTAACTGAAGTTCCTGATGTTGTTTGTATGGGAGAGTTAACTTTCAATAAGAGTATAGTGAAAGTTATTATGGAAATTTACATTATTTAAATGACGGTATAATAGAAGAGAGTTGTTGTTTACCTTTGTTTGAGGCTTTTGAATCGTTGTTACGTGATAATTATAAGTCATTTATTTTGACAATAATAAGTTATACAGTCGCTATTTTTGACACAAGGGATGGTTTGATTCACATAGTAGAGATCGTACAGGAATGAATGATCTATGTGGGACGCCGTGTGTATTGATTGAAATTAGTTCTCTTGAAGAGTTAGTAGAGTATTTTGAAAATTTGTATTTGGGACGTAATTGTTCAAATTTTAAGGTAAAAGGAGTGAAGAAGGAAGCCCGATTATAATACTCGCAGAGTTTTCTTGTTTAACTCCCAAGAGCACCAAAGATCAAAATTTAAGAAAACCCCAAATTTCATGTTGTAAAATATTGAAAAACATGCAAATGTACTGCCGAAGAGGTTTCATTTGAATGATCACACCATAGGATTTCGTCCACAGAGTGAAAAGTTAGAACAAATGGTACCATACAAAAGTACTACTGAAAAGGTTTCATTTGAATGGTCACACCATAGGATTTCGTCCACAGAGTGAAAAGTTACAACTACACTACATGTCTCCATAATAGACTCTGGGAGTGAAAGGGTTAAATTAAGTAATACTAACCTTTGAACATTTGTAGAATGGAGATGTTCACACCACGATGTGCACAAACAAAATATTCGCGTGTATGAAATGAAGGAGAATCATTCAAAGTGTACGTGTCATGTCATGCTATAGTGATTCTTTTCTTTTGCCTCCCTGCAATTAAAAACATGCAAAAAACAGCGAGGTTCACTGAGTCCCTAAGAAATCGCGTCACGGGTCAAACAGTCGTAAAGTGGTTCCCCTCCGAAAAAAGAAGGCCATTATCTAGAAAGTATTTCTCTTTTATGTTAAGCAGACAGCGAGGCCGCGCCAAGACATGATTATTCCTGCAGGATAGTTATCACTATAAAAGGCAACTTTCTTGTTTTGAGTTTTCTAAAAATACTTACTACATATAAACAGAATCTTGATAACTCGAACCCACAATACTATGTGTATCGAACCAAACGCAGTCCCATTCGCTTTACTGAGAACCACTTTAAATACTGTTTGACCCGTGACATGTTTCTATCATATTTTAAACTTTAGAAAAGAAATAAATCAAAACGTCGCTGTTAACCTTTCTAATTTGCATTCCAATAAAAGTCAACGTGGTTGCGAGGCAATTTCGGGCATAAACTACAAAAATGCCCGAAATTGCCTCGCAACCACGTTGACTTTTATTGGAATGCAAATGAGAAAGGTTAACCGCGCGCGAAAAGGGCTATTGATTCTCCTTCATTGCGCGATAATAGTTGTTTGTACACATCGTGATGTGAATATCTCCATTCTACAAATCTGCAAAGGTTAGTTCACTGACGTTTATGTATTTTTCACTTAATTCTAAGCCCGATCATCCTACTACGGCGTAACTACCTTAGTAAGCATTTGACTATTTCGAAAAAATCCGCTCTAACACTGCCTCATATTTGGACGAGTCACAAGGTCAAATATCTTACTGGTCGGGGAATAAGAAATAGTCAACATTCCTTGTACGAACTGAAGGCAGCAATTATCACAGTTTTATCTTGATCGACGTTTTCATTTATTGGAACACTACATGGTCAAATACATCACTGATCCGGCACTGGGGCATTATATATCGCCAGAGTTCACCATATGGACGAACTAATGGCCGCAGCAATTTTCACCGGTTTTCGACGTTTTCATTTATTCGAACACTACTACATCTAAAATGGTCGAATTCTCCACTAAAAAGACAGCTCTAGCAGTAAGATGCCCTTTTAGACGGGAACTTTAATAGACTGAAGGAAAGTTGATATTATTGTGCGAGTATTGAAGGGTTAGGAGGTCGAATAGGTCTGGAGCGAGTCTAAATAAGGTCGATATAAAGAAATGCGAGACTGTGAACTCAGCCCGGCCCGTTCGAAATTATTTCCGAGGGATGCTAAAACCTTGAATTTCAATCTTTTCCCCATTTCCTTCACAGGGAAGTAAGCAGTTTTCCAGTTTTGAACGATTTCTTTCGAATACTCCAATACACGCTTGGAATTGGCATGGAATAATCCGTTAACGAATTTGTTGACAGTCCGCTATAGATGCCGCCAGTTTGATCCTAAAATCTTTGGTTTGTAGTTGGTAAACATCAAGGGTAGGGCAAAACGTTTCGAAATATCGGACGTTCGAGTCTATTTGAAGCATGGGAAACTGTATTGGGTTTGTGTAAGTGTGAGTACAATTTATTGAGATTCTATTGCGTACTTGTAGAGAACTCAGAACAAGTATTTGAATTTCCAAAAGAAAATTAATTCTATAGATTGGCTTTCTTTGCGAGGGGAAACACTTTACTACCGTTTGACCCGTGACGGAGTTTTTTTAGGTAGTCAGTGAACCTCTACGTATTTGAATGATATTTTCAACGTAATACAGACAAAGGAAATTGATTCGAAAGTAAGACGCTTTGATAAAAAAATAATGAATAATAATAATAATAAAAAAACACTCTTCGCCATTGATTCACCATATCATCATTAGTATTTCTCCGATGCTTAAACCGGGACAGCCCAGGTATTTTGTAAACACCAAGTAGTTTTTTTCCTCGTGGAACCGGCCAAGGGTGAAGTATGGTGATAGCAAAGACGATTGTCATTTATTATGTTTCTTGATAATAAAGGACTTTGTTTATGCTATATTGTAAACCGCATACAAGTCATGTTCGTTTGCGGTGGTGAACCACTCTACAGTCGCTTGACCCATGACGCAGTTTTCTTTAGTTGATCACTGAACCGCCTTTTATTTGCGTGATGTTTCCCACAACTGCTTCATTATCATTTGACTGAATCAATTATGACAAATTATACGTAGTTTGTTGACTTTATTCAACTTGTGGGGCGAACGTTTCCACTGACTAGGCTCTCAAACTCAAAAGGTACGTTAATCCGCCGAAACTTATGAATCTTTAATAGTAAACTTTAATCGCAGTCACCCCCTCCCCCTTTCCGGGCAATTACCCGGGATTTAATTTTTACAAAAAAAAATTATATTTTGTTTCTCATGAGTATTCTTTTTCTGATCTCAATACATTTACTTATCAATTAAAGCTTCTGAACCGGCCCGAAATATCCCGATAAATTAATCGACAACCTAGGACAAATTCGTAGATTTGAAAGACGATATTTAAACCTAATTTACATCACAGGGTCCCACAGAAGAAATCGGCAAGGCACGGACGAAAATCGACACGATTAATATAGGGTAATTTTCATTTTAGGCGATGCAAGAGTTTAGGATAACGTTCAGAATTGTCCCGTTTTTGAAAAAACAAAATAGGTGAGGTGAAAAAAGGCACCTTGCCATTTATTATGAGGTGTGTAAACATCGATCCTTGCCTTGAACACGTTTTGTGATCACAAAACTACGGAACATGCGTACAATTGGTCAAAACTTTCAAAATAATGCCAAACCGTGTACGAAAAGTTACACAGTGAGTTAGCAATATGCACATGCCCACTTCCAATTTATAAGCCTTGCCGGCTTGACGAAAATATCTTTGCCTAAAAGAAAACGAACAAGGTAAAAACGGTAAGGTAAAAATTACCTTTGCCGTTTTTTTTTCTACCGCGTGTAAATGTGGTTTTCGTTTATCCACTCTAGCTCGCTATTAATTAAGAAGATCAGTGTTGACTAAATCTGAGCCAGGAACAAGAAAAAAGATGGACTATTTTTCCTCTCGCTTATGTCATCTTCTCATAAATCTAATTTTTCATATTTGCACTCGTTTTGACGCGTATTGCACTGGAGAATGACATGTTGAATAATAAAGAGAGAATGTTCAGCGAGAAGTTCTGTATAATGAGGAAAGTTACGAAAGCGTGGATGTATTAAATAGTCCGTTCTACGTAGTATCAGCCTTTCTCTATACTTTGATTGCATTCCGCTTTAAGAGTCCTTCAACCCTCGGACGTACAATGGGGGTGGGAGGTGGATGCCACCCAATCCCCCACCCCCCGACCTTAAGGTTTTTCTCCGATTTTTTTCAAGAGCATTTATTTTTAGCACATGTCTTCTTCAGTAGCTGTTCATTTATCCTTTAGACACAGTTTGGTAAAGTTTGACGACCAACAGTTGCTACGGTAACGAGATATTACGTGAGGTCAAGCCATTTTTGTAAAAAGAAATGCGTGTTTTTCACCTTTTTTCAGATAAAATAATACCAAAAGCAGGAAAATGTTTAATTGCATCGTAATGTAATGTAAAACGTTATTTATACACGGTAAAATATCAGTATTAACAAGAAAGATGACTGTAAGAATTAATATTCTATACACTGTTTCACATATTTGCCGTGTGGGAGTCCGATACAGAAAACCATTTATTGACACCTTTTTTTTTAAAGGCCTTAAGACTCAGCTGTCCGTAGTTCCTCTGAGAGATCATTCCAGAGGAATTTTTTTTACAGCTCTAGCAAAAATTGTTTGCAATTTTGGTATTTTTCCGATGAAGTTGAAGTTTTTGTAAAATCCAAGATGGCGGCCATCTTGGCGGCCATTTTCGATGACGTCATGGCCCCCCAGCAACGTCATAACCCATAACATTAACTAATCTTGTAGAGAACATCACAGGCTATCTATTAGAGGTGAAATATTTTCAATATATTGTAACACCGCAAAAACCCAACCAAAATGACAAATTAAGGCGATGACAAAAAGAATTCAATTATGTGTAATTGTTGTATCACTTCGCGACATAACCCCCTTTATTATTGGACTTCTCTTTTCGTGAACTTGAGATGCCTGTGGTCACAATCACTATTCTGAAATCTTTAACTTGAACCGTTTAGCTACTATATGGTATGTATTACATGTAAAATATAATCAGTTTTTGACTGTATTTGTAACACAATATCCTGATTACAAGTGTCTAATTGTTCAATTGGTATTATTTTTTACCAATCTAAGCTGTGGAAGCATGTCGGGCAATCCCAAGGAGAATGCTGGATTTTTCTCGCTTTTAACTTTCACATGGTTGAATAATCTACTAAAACAAGGGAACGAAAGACCGCTTGAAAACGATGACCTTCCTCCGCTGTTGAAAGAAGACCAGAACCAGGAACTTACACAGAATTTGGACATTCTTTGGTTTCTAAGCTGTAACAAAAGCGAACATATGAAATGTGAGAATTGGATAAAGACCACCCGATTATGGTACACACTTCTGAGGTTAGTGCCAGCTTCCGAGAAGGTCTTCGTTATGACATTGGCGTATTCACACATGGTTCTTCGTGTTGTACAGCCGCTCTTCCTGATTGGACTAATCGCTAATCTCGCGAAAAAATATCCGCTTCAGCAGCCATGGATTTATTTTCACGCGGCTGGCGTTTGCTTGTGTACCTGGCTCATAGCGATTTGCAAGTGTCATTGTGATTATCGATCCACCATGATTGGAATGAGAATACGTTCAGCTGTTCTTGGTCTCATCTATAAAAAGGTAGGACACATTAGATCGTGTCTAAGTAATTGGGTAATGTAAATTGTGTGGATGAAACAACAGAAGTGGTCATTCGATGTTGCACCATGTTTTAAACTCGTGAATACACGAAGCGTTGAACGAGTTATAGCTGAGTTGTACTCGGCCGGCTGTAATCTTTTCCTGGTAATTCCGCTGCCCAGTGCATAAGGCTTTCGTTGCAAATGCAAAGGAATATAGTGTAGAGAATACCCGATGGCCAAAAAAGTGGACATTGTGTGAGCGCTGTTGTGATGTTTTCCATTTGGAGTCCTTAGATGGAAACGTATCAATGTTTAAATAATAAAATGTAATCCTGATAAGTTATTACTTCATAGCCGAATGGTTGAACGACCCGGGTTCGATGTCCTATTTTTTTTTCGTTTTCTTCCGAGCTGGACATTATGAAAGTGATGTGCTGTTGGCTTTGCATTTGAAGTCGTTCAATTTTCAAAAAATATCGAACCATGTTAAAAAATACATGAGCTTACCGCAATATCACGTTACGCGTTAGCTTGCGGTACAAGGTTCAAATGACATGCTGGCATTTATATTTATATGCAAATTCTATACACTTTGGGATTTCAGTATTTAGATCGGTAGTGTAGCAGCTCTCAGAAACCTCTATTTTCATTGGCCTTGTAAAACACAGCTGCTATTGTTTTCAGGGCTAGGGTCCATTGTTGTGTTGTTTGATGTGAGACCTTACGAGAGCTGCTACATCGCTCTTTTGACGAGCCTGATAATTTGCTTTCATTTTTGTAGCCATGAAGTAAGGATTATTGTCCTATATCGGAGACTTGAGACTTGACTCGATTAAATATTCAGCTTGCATTCGTAATCGGGTGACACAAAATCCTTTAATATATTCCTTTACATAATTCTTTTCTATACACAAAACAAATGCCTAAGTACTGCCCTTGGGTCGTACTCATAACCTGTGAAAACGTTTGTGAATAATCTTTCCTTTGGAGCGTTTCGTATTCATGAGTTGGCCCATAGAGGCCTTTGCTTTTTATGCACTCTTATCTGTAATCCTATTCAGACCGGACTTTTCTCTATATATTGAGGCCGGGTGGGGGCGGTCTCCGCCGTAACCTCAAAAATATTAAGGCTATGAGAATGAACATTAGATGGTTACTTTATAGTACGTCAAAAAAGGTGGGTTACTTAACTTGATGTGACCTACTTGTGTACTACTGTTCCAAGAAAAGAATGGAACACATTGTCTTATTACGTACCGGTGTCAAGATGTCCGTAGCTCAAATGGTCCAGTTGAAATGCTCAAAGGGCGTCTTGTTACCTAATAAGTAAATACCCTACTGAGCGTCTGTTTTGTTCTAGTCGTTGTTGTTGTTGTTGTTGCAAGATCACCATGTGCTACGTCTTGTTGCTGCAAAGTCAAGCGGCTGGCTTATGTGACTACTTCTGAAAACATTTTCTGATTACGTATTGCTCTATTACCACAGGTTCAACAGCTTTCGTTACAAGATATGACCAGGATGACAACGGGTCATGTGATAAATCTCATCTCCAATGATGTGCAGCGTTTCGACAAAGCGTTTATTTATCTACCAAACATTGTTCTAGCACCATGTGGCTTCTTGATCGGTAATGCCATCCTTTTCTACTTCATTGGATGGCCCACTTTTATCGGCAGTGGCTATCTTCTTGTCGTCTTGGTTTATCAAGGCACTGGTTCTAAGCTTGCTACTAATCTACGACGTAAAGCCGTGGCTTTGGCTGACCAACGTGTTAAGATCATCAATGAGGTCGTTCGCGGGATACGAACCATCAAAATATCTGGCTGGGAGAAGCACTTCGGTAACTTAGTTTCTCGATTGAGAGGGTCAGTACTTCTTTAAAACAACGTTTAATTTTTGTACAATTGCAATTGGTACTTATAAGTACATACTTACCATGTCAAAGGTCATTAGAATAAAGTGACAATTGGTATAGTCAATAAGCATCGCGTGGCATGGTGCAAAATCTGAGATTTATTTAGCGTGGGCTTTTTGGAACTTCCTGAGCATGGGCGGGGGGGGGGGGGGGGGTGGGGTGGGTGGTGGTGGGAGGGGGAAGAATTGCCTTCCCTCTTTCGTAATGTCATTGAAGCTATGACAATGGCATTTGCGGTCAGCACAAGTCATGTGGCGTGAGAACTGATAGCCGCCATCTTGGATTTCTGGATTTCTTCAAAACCTCAGGAAACTGTCCAAGTCGACTCGAAAGTATTCAAAACCAATAAAGTAATGCTAAAAAGGCGTAAAAATGTACAAGTTTATGACGACAAACTTTATTTTTTTAAGGGAGCTATTCCCCTCCCGAAATGTTTAGCTCGACTTTCTAAGAATAGTATTTGTTAACCTCTCGAAGACATCAGGCGAAGTTTTTATTGGCCATGTCCGAAAGTATCAGTTTACATTTCCGGTTTGAGAACTTTCACTTTTCATCTAATTGTAATAAAAATAATCTGAGAGCACTTCGAACAGCAGCTATTTGGCCAAACAATTCGAATGGTGCCCCTGATCCCCGAAGGTATGGTTATACTCTAGTTAAAGCAACATTTATTTTCCTTTTTGCAGAAGAGAAATCCTGGTTATACGTAAGATCATCGCTTTTCAGGCAAGCATTATTACCACTGTGTATACCACACCCAGATTAACATCACTTCTGATCTTCGTCGTATACCTCATATCAGGTCATTCTCTAACATCTGTGTCAGTGTTTGCAATCTTCGCTTACCAAAAGGTTTTGGGACTTTTTACAAAGCTTCTTGGAACGCGATTGGGACCACTTTTAGATTGCAACATGTCCGTTTGGCGAATTCAGAAATTTTTGGAGACTGTGGAAAATTACAGTTTGGATACCAAATGTGCAATTGGAATGACCTCAAATCAGATAAATGAACAGCGTCATCAACTGAAGCCAATGGTTTCTTTAACAGATCTATGTTGTAAGGTGGACAAAACCAAAAGTCTTCTTAAGAATGTCACCATAAGGACAGAGGGACCGCAAGTTATCACCATTACAGGTCCAGTGGGCGGTGGTAAAACCTCGTTACTTCTCGCTATACTTGGTGAACTTCCAATCTGTAAAGGACATGTCGAACGCAGAGGAAAAATGGCTTTCGTTGGGCAGTCACCTTGGGTATTTTCAGGAACTGTCCGAGATAATATTGTTTTTAATAAGACTTTCGATTCCACAAAGTTTCAAAAGATCGTGGAAGCTTGTGCACTCTCGAAAGACATTGAGCAATTTCCTGATGGAGAGTTGACAACTGTTGGCGAACGTGGAATTGTTCTAAGTGGTGGTCAGCGTGCTCGAGTGAGCATGGCACGCGCACTTTACTCGGATGCCGATATATATCTTTTGGATGATCCGTTGAGTTGCGTAGATGCCCAGGTCGGAAATCACATTTTTCAGGAATACGTGCGAAATGCGCTGCGAGATCGGTTATGTTTCTTTGTGACACATCAGCCCTGTTTCATGAAAGAGACAAATCACATCATTGTCATGAACGAGGGTTCCATTGCTTGGCAGGGAAACTATAGTGATATTGCTAATCTGAAGATGGTTGGAAATGCTGCGTTCTTAGAAAAGATCTTTAAAAGTAAAGATTTTGTAAGCGAAAGTACTAAATATGATTCAAGAGAGCGAGAAAATCGCAACACGTTTGAAGGCTCTGGTGAAACGAGTTTGAGTATTCCTAAAGAAGACCGCAACTTTGGATCGGTGTCATACAAAACGTACTGGAAGTACGTCAGAGCCGGACTTCCTGTGTATTTGATGATTCTTCTCGTTTTCCTGTGTAACAGTGGTCCAGGTAAAGGGGGGGGGGGGGAGGGGGGGGGGGGGGATGGGCGCGAGTATTTCATTCAAAAGACAAAGTGAGGTTGCGAAATCTGTTTCACTTAATTCTTTCTGCTACCTCTGTCATCTGTAATTTTGTTAACCAGCAGATATAGCTTTTGCCTTTCCGAAAATTTCACGTCAAGGATAAAATAATTTAAAAGAATACTTTTCTAGCGTAAAATTTTATATTATGTCATTGTAAAATGTCATTATATATCAGTATACTGGCTTCCAGGCCGCCGGACAATTATTAGTTACTGGCTAGAAAATCCGAAAATAGAATACGTCTCAATTTTTTTCTCATCTAAAACCTTGTAGCAAGGTATGGATGGTGGTGATGGAATTTCAGTTATCAGTTAAATTTTCGTCCATTTCTTAGCCATTAGTTAAACATTTGTTAAAAAATAAATGAAATATGACTTTTAAATTCTCGATTTTCAGTGTCAGAAGTGTTTCCAGATTGGTTGATGGCTCAGTGGAATGATGTATCTTGGGCTTCACCTTCGGATCGTTTCAACATTTTTCTTTACATTGGACTTGTGCTGGGTTCAACCATGTTACTCTTCTTGTCAGTTTTTCTATTTTACCAAACATTCATTTACTCATCAAGGAATCTTCACAGAAAAATGTTCGAAGCCATCGTTAAGGCGCCGGTTAATTTCTTCGACACAAATCCATCTGGGAGAATTTCCAATCGCTTTTCGAAGGACATTGGAGTCATGGACGAATTGCTGTTTCCCGCGTTTTATGATCTTTTTGTACTCTTCTGGAGAATGCTTCGTTCCTTGGGTGTTCCTTCCGTGGCCAACTTCTGGGTGCTGTTTTCTGCTGTTCCACTGGTGGCAGTAGTTACTTACTATGGACGTTACTGTTTGAAAACTTCTAGAGAGCTTGCAAGGTTGCAGGCCATTAACCGCAGTCCACTGTACTCGCATTTTTCTCTTACGCTCAATGGTATTGTGAGCATCAGAACGTATCGCCAGCAGGAAAATTTTATGGAGGAATTTTACAAGTAAGTTCTCTCAAAATTACATATGTTTTCAACACATTTCGAAGACATTGAGGGGAGCATTATAATTGTTAGTACTGCATGCATGCAAGCTTAACGTTGCAGCAAGGCGTATGTTACATTAAAAATCGTTTGAAAAATTTGTTGCAGTGCATGTTGCCGGTATCTTTGCGAGGGAAATGACCGCTTTAGAGTATGTTACACTAGGCAATAATTTCTGCATTGTGTCGCAGCAATATTGCGGGACACGTTGCACCCAAATGCAAATTTTTTGCTTTTTGAGGTTTGTTGAATGATCTCGTTAACGTTTCAAGCAATCGAAAAATGCCATCGGGTTATGTAATGTAATGTTATGTTATGTTTTTCGAGTTTTCTGGTGATTTTTAGGAATATGAGAGAGGCAAAGAAAAGGGGGGGGGGGGGGGGGGGGGGGAGGGGGGGAATTTGTGAAATTCCAAAAATAGGAAATCAGAAAAGATTTGATGAAGTTTTAAAATTAGATAGTTAACATGTATCTGTTTTACCCACCTCAGACATCAGAACAAATTGACTAAAACATGGTTCATCTCAATCGCTGTTGTTCGCTGGCTTCATTTACGAATGGACTGCATTACGTCTTTATTTATAACTGTTGTGACCACTATAGCTGTGATGACGTCACAACGCGCAGGTACGGATATGTATACGTGTTTTGAATATCAGGACTGTTTTGGTGTCGATTTACCGATGCACATCCACTTTATTAATAAATCTTTTAAAGTAGGGCGTTAAAAATTGTTTTATATCTTGACTCAAGGGCGGATCCAGGAGAGGGGTTGATGGAGTTACGTTTTTTATTCATTTGTTTGACTCTCCCTTGTGATTCATAAAAATAATAGAATAAAATTGTTTTACGCGTAGTTGTTTAACTTGCACCAATTGACTGATTGTCAAGTAAGGAAAAGATAACATACAAGGTAAACTCCAGATTTTATATCTTGACTTCACAAACGCTTTTCGAGCGTCAGGAATGCTGTTAAGCGTTTTAGAGGATAAGATCAAAACATTTCCCGGGGGGGGGTGACATGCCCACAGACCCCCTCCTAGAAACTCGCGCCTCCCCTTTCAGAAGTTACTGGATCCGTCCCTGTGACTTCTTCTGTAACCTCCTCAGTTGATAAATTCGTTTCATAGTATATCTTTATATGCCACTATTGTTCTCTTTGATTCCTTCCTCCCTCGCATGATACGGAAAAGTGGATTTGCTAAACTAGTGAAGGACCGAGTTCTAACACAATCAGTCACTTTTTCGTATTCCTTACCAGGTTTAACAGGTTTAGCGATAATTTACTGCATGGAACTCCTTGAGAGTCTGGACTACGCTGTTCGTGAATGCCTGGAAGTTGAGAACATGATGACATCAGTAGAAAGAGTAGTAACATACACAAATCTAGACTTAGAACCAGGCTACACCGTTGAAAAGGAGCCGTCGGGAGACTGGCCTGTAGAAGGTGGGGTTGAAGTTAAAGATCTTCGTCTGGTGTATTACAATGGTGGGCCTGAAGTGTTAAGGGATTTGAACTTCTCATTGTTACCTGCAGAGAAAATTGGTATCGCTGGTAGAACTGGGGCAGGTACGTAAATAACCTTATCACATTGATTTCGAATTGTACAACTCTTCTCTTTTATCATCAACTCGCTGGGGGCCCTAATCGAAACGGTTTGTTGGAATACCAATGGAATCTCTATTCTCACTGCATAATTTATCAGCTCATAGCGAAAGTTTAAGTAATCTCTTCGCATTCTCCCGTGATTGCGCACGCTTGTAGTAGTAGTAGTAGTAGGTAGTAGTAATAGTAGTAGTAGTAGTAGTAGTAGTAGTAGTAGTAGTAGTAGTAGTAGTAGTAGTAGTAGTAATGCTTTGCGCTCCTTGAGTATAAATTTGGTCGCTCCACCTAAAACGTGGTCATTTCATTGGTACTCCGGGACGACAGTTCACTTTCGCGACCCGCCCACCTCCCCTGGTGGCGGTTGACGAGCTCAGTGTATATTCTCGTTGCATGCCTACTGCCTCTGCAGTCGCGGATTCTTCCCATAACTTTATGCATAGCCTTACGATGTGAGGTAATGAGTATGCAGTGAGGATATGGTACTATTAAAAAACTTGAAGTTTCAACAAGAGAAAGCGAACCTTTAACACAAAAGTTTAAATTGTCTGATGCTATCCGTCCTTCGGCTTCATTTTGAAATATATAAATAATGCTTTTTATGTAGAAAACTAGTCAAAATAGAAATTAATCCTCGGACGTGCACGCAAACTTACACCCCAGCGGTGGTTATTAGTAATGCGAAAATGATTTAAAACAACATTAACAATGGCAACAAAGTCGAAATGTTACATGATGTTTATTTGCTTGGCGTACATACATACATACATACATACATACATAAACTTTATTTTGTCTCGAATTTAAGAGTAGCTTTTAGTAGCTAATTTCTCCGAGAGAAAACTAATAACAAATAACAAAATATACAATAAAAATATACAATAACATTATAAAATACAATTCTGTGCAATATTTACAATTAACGGCTAAAATGAAACAAATCTATTTACGGAGTATTTTAAAATACTATATTAAAATTAAAATTAATTTACAAAATGTTCCAAATTTACATTGAGTTAAGGCTAGCTAATGCTTTTTTAAAGTCATTAAGGTTCAAAGTTCGAACGTTGTCCGGCAGTATATTCCATTGTTTAGAATTACATATATTGGCTTTCTTTCTCGCAGGCAAATCATCACTTCTAGCTTCACTGATGCGCATGCCTGAACCAGGAGGCCAAATTGTCATTGACGAACAAAACATTCAGCAGCTGTCGCTGCCAAGTTATCGTTCGAAGATTTCTGTTATTCCCCAGGACCCTGTATTGTTCAGCGGCACACTGCGAATCAACCTGGACCCTGATGCCGAGTTTGAAGATGCCCAAATTTGGGACGCTTTAGAAGATGTGCAGCTGAAGTCATTGGTACAGAAGCAAGATGGAAAACTGAGTTATGAAATCTCTGAAGGAGGAACAAACTTCAGTGTTGGCGAGAAACAACTTTTGTGTCTCGCTCGAGCTCTTTTACGAGACAATAAGATCATTATTCTTGACGAGGCCACTGCTAATGTGGATTTCGCTACGGACAGGCTCATACAAGAGACAATTCGCAGCAAGTTTCATAACTGTACCGTAATCACGATCGCTCACCGCGTGGACACAATATTAGATTATGACCGTGTTCTGGTGCTTGAGGGGGGTGGGGTGGTAGAATTTGACAAACCGGAAGTGTTATTGAGAAACAAGCAGAGCAAATTTGCAGAGTTGTGCCGATTTCAACAAGTCTCTCTCTTACTACCAGAATCAGTCTAGGAAATATGTGGTTTTTAAGTCTGTGCAATAAAAGCTAAGCATCGAGCATTGCTTTACTATTCAGTGGGGGATGTAGGGGAGTGGACCTCCCTCCCAGTCTTTCAAAACAATAAGGCTGTATTCACTCCGTCCCCGCCCCTCTCACGATGGAGTCTTGTTCCGCCACTGCTATTTGTCATCTGACAAAAAGCATCACTTATTAAAAATTCGAGGGATCAGATTGCCTCCCCTAGATCTGCGACATGACTGTGTAGTTCCATTTCAACACTTAGGAAATATTTGCAAGGGCCAAAGGACAATGTAAAGGCGTCGGATCCTGTTGGATCCAGTCAGCAAATTTTATATAGAACATTAGAACATTTTAAGCAGTCTTTATAAACACATTTGTTTAGCTAGGGAGGCCTTTTATCATTTTTAACCTGTTGTGTTGATTAGATATCTTGTAATTTTTTTAGATATTTAATTTTTAACATATTGTATTGCGCAGGCGATCATATATCCATGCAGCCTGCGCAATATAAATACCTAAATTATTATTATTATTATTAAATATTATTATTAAAGTTTCATTATTATTATTATTATTATTAAATAACAAATCAAGCAAGGCTGACTGTACAACTGGGATTACGTTGGACAGAATACATAATCCCAGTTGTACAGTCAGTCAGGAGAGGAGGCGCTGACTTCGACGAGGTTGTATGTTTTCTGTGCTTGGATTCCTATTAAACATCCAAAACAAAAGTGATACTTAACTCTGGAATGTCCCTGAGGCACTCTTGTTTTCTCTTTCACATGGAAATGTAACAATTGCTATCTAAGCGCTTTCAAATTTTCAAATTTTGTATTTCGCACCCTGCATTGTAACGGTTAGAATAAATTTATAAAATTCTTACTCCGTTTCATTTTTTAACAATTAAAAAAAAAATATATATTTTTTTATTATAGACTTCCTTGAAATATGCAAGGATTTCTTCTTCTCAATTTAATCTTCACTAAGAAGATATGGCAGCCGCTGCATAGATTTAGGCGAATCTTCCGAATCGGCTCGACGGGTGGTGTCGCATTCTATTACGGGCCGAGGATGACTGGAAACCAGACAGCAGACATCGATATCTTCACGTTACATACTATGTTTACGCACGTGCTATTAAAGAGGTGTTGGTTAATAGTCGAAACATCTTCGGATCATACTCGGAAATCTTCCGCCATGTTCGGAATTCCTCGGCAATTTTTAGGAAATTTCTGAAAGTGATCGGAAACGTCCGTACAATCGTCGGACAGTATTCGGGTAATATTCGGACATTTTCGGAAGATGTTCGGGATATTGCTGAAAACTTCGTAATTAGTGTCGGAAATCTTTGGAAGATGTTCGAAATATTGCTGAAAACGTTGTAATTAATGTCGTTTAAATAATACATGGCTGCCTGAGTTATGAAACAATCAAAACATCTTCGGATCCTGCTCGGAAATCTTCCGCCATCTTCGGAATTACTCGGCAATTTTAAAGGAAATTTCTGAAAATGATCGGACATGTTCGTACAATCTTCGGACAGTGTTCGGATAATATTCGGAAATTTTCGGAAAATGTTCGGAATATTGCTCAAAACTTCGTAATTAGTGTTGTTGATATGATGTTGAAAATAATACATGGCTACTTGAGTTATGAAACTTATCTCGTGTTCATCTCGATATCCCTCTCGTTTGCGATTTCGACTGAACACAAATTTCACATCTCCGAGTACACACGGAATTATCTTTTTTACAAACGACAACTTGGAATAATTGTGATTAATTTTATTTCACCGAAGGGCACGCTTAGTAACAGCTCAAGTTCTGTTTACTGCTTTCCCCTTGTAAACACCACAATTAATGTCACAGTCGCATACTAAACTCTAATTGGATGATGAAGTTGTCATCCAGCTATGAAATATGATATATCATATTCCTTTGACCGTGACGTCACAGTAATACTGTTTCTCTGTTGTTGCGTTACAGCATTTTACGTAAGTATTAACCTCAATAAGGTATACTATGTTTTTAAACTTTGATATCACTTAAGAAAACAATGTTTTATCACATGTTCCAACCACGTCTTTTGATGCACGTATGGCCGTTCGAACTTTATTACTTGCCATGCAATAACTTCGATATTCTTTGAACCTGCCGACATACCCCGAAGCGTGACGCCAAATTAGACGTGTTTATTCCGGTAATTTTGCCGTCAAACAAAAGTTTAATAACGCGGCAAGTTCAAGAACCAGAGGTATTAGGCTGCAAAGAGATTTTAATTACCATTAAAGAAACCTGCGAATGGAATATTACTGTTTTGTTTTCGACGCCCCACTTTGTTTTAAAGGTGCATGGTAGGGTGGCTACATAACATTTAATCATAACACTCATTCACAGTAAAACGAAACGCAAGCGATTCCTTTATAGACCATCGTTAGAAACGTTAATTAAACGTGAAAAACAAAGGCTGTTTTGGCTCAGCTTTATTGCTGTCTATTATAAGAGAAAAGAACAACCAGGCATGCCGCTGAGAGTGAAATAACAGTCGATATCCCACTGTGCGGTTATTAAACTGCGTAACTTTTGAACAAGCCGATATGAACGCAAATCCAGCACAATGCAAAATGCAAAAGAAAAGTCAACTTAACCAAATCTGTTTCTTGATTTGAAGTGTCGAAGTTACAAACAAACACTAAATGACATCACACAAGTTTTAATTTGTTTAATTAAAATCTTCCGGAGCTTATCACAATCAAAAGTAAACGTATAATTCTGTGTGCTAATAGAGTAATAATGCTGCCGCTTAATTGTTGTATAATAACTATCGGCGTGAATTTCATTGTCCTTCGCTAAACATAGCAAGTGCTGTCAAGAGATATCATAACTCTTCGTTCAAGATTATTCAAACTCCTTCAGTAGTGTAAAACTTTAACTTAGTTTAGCAATAACTATCTTAGCTGTGTTTAGCCAAAAAGAACTAGAGTCGACGCCGCAATTTTTCCTTTCTAATAAGTTTGTGGACAAAACTCTGCCAGTGGTTAAGTTTAATTAATCAATTAGCCAATGAAATGCTCTAAATGTTAATAAACGTTTCCGCAGTATGATATCGATCAGTATTTAACCCGTTTCCCGGAGGCTTGAAGTCAATCTAGTCTTCACATAGCCGTATTGACTTTGCTTATGACAAACAAACAAACGATTGTAGATTAAGATACCTAAAACTCTGGATCTGATATAATGGATTCACGATCAACGCTTAGCGCTTCGTCTAGCTTCTCTATCGATAACATACTAAGCGACAAGAAAAAAGAACCGCGAAATTTTGAGCATCAGCTGCCAAGTACACCCGATCATCTTCAACCTAATATACAGACAGCGTATTCGCCTTTTTGCCCACCGACAAGTCCGTGCCCACCGACAAGTCCGTGGCCACCGTGTCAGCCTTACAGTTGTCCACCTTTCGACAGATCTCGGAAAACGACTGGTAAGTTAATTGAATTATCAGGAGATATCACATGCGAAGTATCTGATAATCGTTGATATTACCAGAACTTCTGATTGAAAAAAAAAAAAAAGGTTGAATTATATCCGTCAGAAAAGAAGAGGTAGGTTGTGCATTAATTGATCATTGGGGGTGCACCGTCCGACAGAACTCTTTAAATGACCGTTAACTAAAGTTGACTGAATGAAGTGTGAGATAATAAGCGCATTTAACTATCGACTAATATCAGAAGGAAAATATGAGCACTTTGATCATGAGTTACAACAAATCAATTAAATAATATATGTGTACGAAAAGGAGCAGTATATTGACAATATTGACAATACTTACACTGGGAAATATCTAACTTACGTTTTTGCCCATAAAGTAAATAAGTACTGATATTTACCAGTAGTTTGAGTTACAACAACTGATAATAAATAAGCAAATCTCCTAAACTGAACAAGCAGTAATTGACCATACTGACACTTGAGGTAGGAAATATCTAACTTAATTATTTATGACATGAAGTAAATAAGTATTCATTTATATTTACCGAGAGAAGATTAAGGAAGGGTATACTATTCGGTTACTATTGGACCTATTGTGAGCATCATTCGTAAAACTCTTCGTGAAAACCAATTCCTATCGATGACTCGGAGGAGAGAATTGTTAACTCTTAAACTGAGATGAAGGTTTATGACTTTTCCAATTGCTTTACTTTTAATCTTTCACTCCTAAAGTCAACTATGAAGACATGTAGTGTGATTCTAACTTTTGAGTCTGTTGATGAAATCCTATGGTGTGACCATTCAAATGAAACCTCTTCAGCAGTACTTTTGCATGGTACCATTTGTTCTAACTTTTGAGTCTGTTGATGAAATCCTATGATGTGACCATTCAAATAAAACTTCTTTGGCAGTACTTTTGCACGATACCATTTGTTTTACAGTATTTTACAAAAAAAAATTTGGGAATTTTCTTGCTTTACGTTGTAAGCATATTTAGTAAATTTTGCAAAACAAGCTACTATGTGCGATCAACTGAGTAAAAGTAAGTAATAGTTATTTCTTTCAAAACTATCATCATAAAAGGAAGTGGCTAAATATTGATATTTACTGCTGTGAAATTCAGCTGTATATATTTTTAAGACCTATTCAGATAGAACGTGTTCGAATTAAGGGGAATTTTACAACGTTTTTTAGGGTCTTGGGCTGTTTTCGGACCATCCATTGAGAGAAAGAAAGTTCCATGCATAGGTTGATGCAAGCATAGATCTCATATTTTTTATTGATATGGTTACGTTTTGAGTCTATGGACGAAATCCTAAAGCCACGTCAGTTGCCATTCAAATAAAAGCTATTGAGCAATACTTTCCTGTGGTGCTGTTTATTATGCTGTACAAAGTGGTTCCAACTTTGAGTCTGCGGATGAAATCCTAAAGTGTGACCATTCAAAGGAAAGCTACCGAGCAGAACTTTCCTGTGGTACTGTTTATTATGCTGTACAAAGTGGTTCTAACTTTTAAGTCTGTGGATGAAATCCTAAAGTGTGACCATTCAAATAAAAGCTATTGAGCAGTACTTTCCTATGGTGCTGTTTATGATGCTGTTCAAAGTCGTTCTAACTTTTTATAGTGTGATCATTCAAGCGAAAGTTATAAAACAGAACAGTACTTCCCTGTGGTGCTGTTTATTACGCTATACAAGGCGGTTCTAATTATTGCTGCCACTCAAATGAAGGCTTTTCAGCAGAACTTTCCAGTGACACTGTTTGTTTTTGCGGTATTATATTTTTTTGAGCTTTGAACTTAGACTGCATTATTGGCGTGTTAGATTTACAGAATACGTGATAGGATTATATAACAATTCGCCCCCGTGTGGCGTTTTTAGGACAACCGTCTCGTGGAAGATTAGAATAAATTTTTGGCGTGATTTTAGGATTCAACTAAAGTTCTTTAACGTTTTTTCCATTGTCTGTTTGCGGTTGGTGTCCATTTCTTTAGTGTTCAGATTAACAAAGCCACCGCTTGTTTTTATAAGGTAGTTTATCTATTTTTATCTAAAATCGATCAGAATAAGTTGGGAGGCAAACAAGAGAAAATACACAAGGAAAAACAAGTCGAATAACTTGACTTCCGGTAATAAACTATTGTTAGAGATTAATAATTTGTTTGCAGTTTTAGTAATTAATTTAGTTGATCTGCGTTAATCAATTAGTCTTGTAGCAGGAATATTGGCTTTTCGTTGATACCGTTGATAGCGCGGTGTATTCTTTCTATGTAATTTGTAAGATAAATGCCGGGGGGGGGGGGGGGGGGGGGGGGGGGTACTCTGAAATATAAGCTTTTATGGGTATGTGCTGCTGTGAAGGATATGGTTTTCAAGCAGTTTAGTCTGGAATGGGGTATAGAAATCAGAGAGTTTTGGTCTAGAATAGGGTATCATTTGCCGGGAAACTAATCAGTGGCATGAAGAATTAAGTCTAGAATAGAAATTGAAACTCGGAAGAGAAATAGCCTTCCCGAAACGGAAATAAAATAATCGCGGCAACATTGTTGACAGATGGTTTGCCATTAAAAACACTAATAGTGATATAGTTCTAAAAGTAGCAAGTCTGGGATAGGGTAGGGATTTTCGGTGTCTAGTCTGGTATAGGGTTACAAAATCAGCTAACATGGTCTGGTATAGGGTAAGGGTTTCAGACTCCCAGCGGCACACGCTCACCCAAACATATACAGAGTACCCCCCCCCCCCCCCCCCCCCCCCCCCTTCCGGGGGATAAATGTCTTTGTTGAGTCCAAACGAAATAATATTTTTACCAGTATGATGTTGAACATGATTTTTTAATCGCGCTCATCGACCTGTTTTACTTAGTTATTACTGGTAATTAATTCATCTTTTCTTGCAACATTAAGGCAAATTATTGCGGGTAAAAGCTACAAGTATAGAGCAAATGTTGAATCGCGATGAATGTGGTCCTAAACTAGCTTTGGGTCAGAGTCCCAGAGGGGAGGGGGTATTCTCATATATGAGGGGTATGTGCCGCTATGAGGGGTATGGTTTTCAAACAGTTTATAATTAGTCTGTGATGGGGTACAGAAATCAGAGAATTAGGGTTTAGAATACGGCATCATTTACCGGGAAACTGTTCACTGGTATAAAGATAGAGTTCCTAGAAAATAGCGAGTCTGTACATAGGGTTCAGAGCCACCTTAACTTTTCGAAAAGTTAAGGTGGCTCTGAACCCTATGTACAGAATTTTTTTAAACTTTGCAAAAAGTAGCATCTTAACATGCCAGTTACAATTCGATAATAAAAATTGGGGGTCATCCAGCTCATTTTTTAGTTATAAGCACGTAAAGCTAAAATTAATGGTGTCTTTAACAGGTTATACTGTTACTATCGTAACCTGTTACATCATACATCTTTTCTCTCCATTTAAGGTCTTCATCGATCTTTTTGCTGACGAATACAGGCTGAAAGGGCACTCTGTTCAGCCTGTATTCGTCAGCAAACAGATCGATGAAGACCTTAAATGGAGAGAAAAGAAACCACCCCTCGTCAATCAGCAACATGTAGTATATAAGTTCAAATGTGACTCTTGTGATGAGAGTTATATAGGTTTTACATATATACACCTACATGAAAGGATTGAAGAACACAAAGGCACTTCATCTAGTATAGGCAAACACTACCGCACGACGCACGGTTTAACACCTAATGACATTACAAAGAACTTTAGTGTCTTGAAAAAGTGCCAAACTAAATTTGACTGCCTATTGTATGAAATGCTCCTGATTAGAAAGCACAAGCCATCCCTAAACAAACAGTCAGATTCCCTTAGGGCTAAGTTTTTTGTATAGAGTATGCAGATTTCCTTTCGCTTGTAAATGCGTCCTTTTTCTATCTTTCGCTTTCGCTTGATAATGGTGTCAGTACGACACCGAAACGTCGCGCTTATAATGTTTTTAACCATCTGTATTTTCAAATACACTTTGATTAAGCTAGTCTAGAATAGGATTACAAAATACAGTTGAACGTGGTCTGGTTTAGGGTAACGCTTTCAGACTCCAGCGGCGGCACACCACCACCCAAAAATATGCAGAGTATCCCCCTACCCCCTTGGTTGAGGGGGTCAGATAGACCATTTAAATTAAAGTTATCGAGCATTTCACAAAATCAGAAGCAATCCTTCGCTCTTAACACAATCTTTCTTCTAAACCTATTTAATATTTGAGAGACCAGTGGCCGAGAAGCAAACAAATTGTACCAAACTTGCGTGTATACTTTATTTATAATTTGTTTTTTTTTCTTTTAGTATTGCAACACGAGAGCAGTGCACGCGAGCGAAGACGAAGTCGAGATCCAACAAAGAAAAGGAAACGTACCGCTTTTACTGCAACACAAGTAAAAGAGCTTGAGGGCGAATTTCGCAGAAGCAAATATTTGACGATCTCGCGTCGAACAGAGCTTTCAAAATCACTCAAGCTAACGGAAACGCAAATCAAAATTTGGTTCCAAAATCGTCGCACAAAATGGAAAAGAAAGATTGCTGCAGAGATGGAATTTAGCACACGCACATCCGGGAACATGTATGGTGATCCTCATCATCCGGGAATTCATCACTGCAACCAACACTGTCACCCTGGCAACTGCATGCCTTATAACGTTTGTCAATCGAGTTACAACCCGATGTTTTGCCATCCGCAGTTGCTATTCCCCTAAACACAACGAAGTCATACAATCATTATGGATATGTTACCTGATAGATGTCAGTGCTGAAACGGAGACACATATTGGAGGATCGGCAAAACTACCACATTACTGTGCTTTTCAATTACATCCGAACTCTGAAGTTCAACGCCCAATTAAGGGTTAATAGCTTTTTACACTGCCGTCAATCACAATTATGGCGATAAAAAAATGCACCTTTGAAAACAGAAACTTACAAAATGGGAATAAATCTACCAATCACAACCCACAGACATGGCCCTTTTTACCATTTTGCGTAAAAAAAGAAACAGTAGTTTCCTGAGACGTCCGCTATGATATTTGCGGCAGTGAAGAGCTAAACTGTTGTTTGAGTTTTGATCTTCAGGGTTCGCGTGTCATGGTAAACCATTTCCGCAAAGAATTATGCATGTACATCAGTAGTCTGATACTAGAGTAAGATCCTAAATGAGTGCGACGATTCAAACACTGAACAGCGTGAGAGGAGTACTGTCAAGTGGCGGTAGTCAGTTTTTTGATATCCATTGAACTGAAAAAAAAGTTGTATTTAATATTCAATAGCACCATTGCGTTCTCGGTACTTTGGGTTGAAATGTTGTGAACATTACGCTGATGCAAAGCTAGCCTGCCTAGCAGGCGTAAACGGGGAGGGGGGAGGGGGTGCAAATAAGAAGAGGGGAAGGAACGCCTGCTATAAGAACCGAGCTATTCGCATTACGCCCACCGATTTCCTAATTCCAAAGTAATCCAATTATGTCAACTGTCAATAAGTTTAGCAATCAGAAACTGGCTCGCGCTTTTACGCATGGCTGACTTCACGCGGAAATTTTCTTTGTTTACCGCTCAGCGCGAATTATCCAATCGGAATTTTGCAGATGTCCCCTTCCTCTCTCAGCGCGCGATTTTGAACATTTTAAATAGGCAATGTCAAGGGGAGTTTGCATTTTTGTGGTCAAAAGTGTATTAAATATAAATATTTGAATAAGTACCGTATTTCCTTGAATAATAGCCGTCCCTCGATTAATCGCCCCCCTTTGACGGAAATATTGAAAATAATCGCCTCCCTCGAATAATCGCCCCCCCCACCCCCTCTCGCCATCTTCCCCTTCTTTTATCCTCTCCTTGTCAAGTTAAAAATTGACACCTTGGATAACAAACAAGCTTTCATTTAATTTTTTACAACTGAATAGTTACAAAAGCAAAAAGCACAGGTTTCGTTACATGTCCATTGACCAGTCCTACTGATGGCACTCAAGACAACAACTTCCATTGCTTTTAAGGGGCAGTATCATGAGGGCGAACGTTCGGCGAACGTTTTCAAGTTTGGTTCGGCAAATTCAAAAAGGCCATCGAGAAGTGGTGGTATTTGTTGAATCAAAAAATCCGTTTTGATAGCCGGAAGAAAAAAAATCACTTTTAACAGTGATATGTCCAAAATTCAGGTGTAAGAATAGTGAACAGTGCCGCGCGTGGAATCTCGTGATACTGCCCCTTTAAAGCTGATCAACCTTGTCATGCTGGGTTGGAGAAGCTACAGTCTTGAACTGACATCGTCACAGCTGCTCGCGCCGACCCATTTGCAGGGATACCCACAGCGGTAAATCTGGAGGATGAGGCTGAAGTGGAGTCTGATCCAGCAAAACTCATCAGTGACGATTCAAGCTCTGATGCCGAGGATATTCACCTTGAAAATTAATCAAGGGACCAAATTTGGAACACTTATAAAGCCCATGTTTAGTTTATTTAATGTAATTACTTTTTGATTTAATGAGATAATAAAACCAAATATTTAGGGCACGACTTCCAGTGAGCAATATTTGAAATAGTCGCCTCCCTCGAATAATCGCCTTCCCTCGAATAATCGGCCCCTTTAATTTTGGTGCGAAAAAAAAATCGTCCCCGGCAATTATTCGAGGAAATACCGTATATTATTTTGTTCTTACACAAAATGCTCTTGTACAGCACTGAGAGTAAAATGCCAAATGATTCCTCGAAGGAGAAAACAAACCATAATCAGATATAAGCGATTTTTCCAAAACACAAGGGACGAACTTGAAATTCTAATCCATTTCCATCCAGACCATCCACACCCAAAGACAACGACAGTGGAACCCCGGTAACCACAGGTAGCGCAAGCTGAAGTGATGTTTAATCGTTGTAATTTGAACGTCGTGGTAATTGTTGCGTAATAGCGAAATTATAAGGATTTGTACTGGGAAAATTCACTTTGAATTAGGAACGATATTTGAATAAAACTAGCTCACCTGAACTTCTTTGTGTGTTTTCTTGTGTCTTGAGTGGTTTTGGGGTCGATTCGAAGCGATTCCAGGGAGGAAGAAACAGTTGAACTAACCTGGAATCGCTATCGCTATCGCTGGAATCGCTTCGAATCGATCGTGTCTAAAAGTACACACGAGTGACCACGAGTGACCACGAGTGACCACGAGTGACCACGAGTGACCACGAGTGACCACGAGTGACCACGAGTGACCACGAGTGACCACGAGTGACCACGAGTGACCACGAGTGACCACGAATGACCACGAGTGACCACCCGTGACCACGAGTAAGAATTCATCAAAATATTTTGCTGACATCTTAATGACGTCATTTTATTAAATAAACCCATTTAACCGTAAATAAATCACTCCCGGAGGCTAAAATAAGTAAATAAGTAAATAATTTACCATTTTATCCTTTTATCAAAACGGTGAGTATCGGACAGGGTGGTGGGGGAGGGGGTAGGGGTACCACCATCCGTACCCTTTAATCCCAGTTCCC
This sequence comes from Dendrophyllia cribrosa, assembly GCA_024195265.1. Taxonomy (NCBI): domain Eukaryota; kingdom Metazoa; phylum Cnidaria; class Anthozoa; order Scleractinia; family Dendrophylliidae; genus Dendrophyllia; species Dendrophyllia cribrosa. Next base: position 40,121,055 of record JAJLRJ010000007.1, on the reverse strand, counting down.
GCCAATTTTTGTCTTTATGTCTTTCATGTCTTAGCGTGACAGTACAAATACGAAAACAATACACACTACGGTTATAAACATGACAAAACAACGCATGTTGTAAAAAACTTTGATTAATGACTTGACGTTTCGTATGCTTCAACATACATCTTCAGAAGTGACGGTTGGATATAATACAATAAATTTAAATGTTACAGAGAAAGATTGGAACCTAATTTAAAAGAAATGACAATAGTGAAAAAAAAAAAGATAATATACAGACCTATCTTAAAGTCTGCTAGAAAATATAAACATATATACAAGGCTAGTAAAGAAAAAGTTTCTCACTACCCACATTTTCATTTAAAGCTGGTTTTAAATCCTTAATCAATAATGTCTCCTTAATTCTACAATGGATATCCGATCGCCCAGTTGTTAAAATTTCAAAATGATCCCATTTAATGTTGTGGCCCGTTGAAGTCATATGATCTGCAATGGCTGATGCGTGACAACCCTTCGTGAGTGCTTTAAAATGTTCAGTTTTTCTGTCATGTAATCGACGCTTTGTTTTACCTATATAAAAATCGTCACAGTCCCAGCAGCTTGCCTTGTAAACGACCTTTGACATGAGAGAGCGGCTAAGTCTGTCCTTGTAGGGGAAAAAAGACTTAATACGGCGAGTGTTTCGAAAAATAATTCTAAGGTTAAAACAACCATAGAACTTGCAGATACAGGATTTAAGAGCCAATGTCTGAAATTTTCGAAAATCGGGCGTCAGTCACAAAATTTCGGATTTCTTCATATTTTGCCCAAATAATCTCTATAGTGAAGTATTTTCAAAAATAACATTAAAAATTGTAACGGCGTTTTATTTTTTTCGAAAACGGGCAAAGTTTGAAAAACGGCAAATCGGCGGCCTTTCAGTTGTGAAACTGGCGAAAAATTACACATTTTCATCTCGCTCGTACATAAAAACGCGATGTCATACATAAATAAAATGTGGCCACAACATAAACACGCTCTTGTTCTTCACACTACTATTATTTACTTTGGATTAGCAGTTGAAATAAGAATATTTCGGCCGTTAGAAGAAACATGATTTCTTCCATTTTAAAAATTAGCAAATTTGAACCAATTTCAACGCCGTGGAAACCCAATTGGTACGTTGAGTTTGAAAACAAAATTAAGACAGTCTTGAAGCACAACTTCTGTTGTTTACTGTGGTGAAATATTTCTGGCGGCACTTTAAAAGTGCCCCGTCGAGAGACCAAAATGTGAAGGGTAGTTTGACACCAGGAGAACTTTTGACACGAACCTGAACGCCAACACTACGCACAAAATGTTTATCGCAAAAAATAGTTCCTTTGAGATAGAGCCTTTTTCAGAATCGTAAGGACTTCAGAAGAACTTTATCTATCCTTTGCTAACTTAAAATGATATATTTTAAGCAGTTTGTTGGGATACGCAGTAGAGACACAAACATCATGTTGTGCGACCTCACAAATAACAGCGATCAACACTTACCCGCTTTTTCATCAGAAAATTAAACTGACCCGAACCTTGAATTGCGTTTATAATAAAGACAATCCTGCACTCCGATCCATTATATTGCTGTGTTTGGAATATCTGAGCCTTGTAGATCATATCATAGCGTTATTTACTCCAAATTTGTTAAAACAACAGTCGCTAAATGACAGTTCGAAAGTTTCCCACAATGTGTTGCAAAGAGATTGCGTGACGTGTAGCACACTGGAATTTGCTGCGTGCTTATGGTATCGGTCAAGGAAAGAACATTGCCGTGGAAAAGGTTTCAAGTCAGTGTCATTTATAAAGTGGGCTGGGGTCCTTTAGTTGTAGAACTTGAGGCTCTAGTGGGGTCCGAGTGCATGCCTTTTATATTGATTTTTGACGTCGGGAGGCTCGAAAGTGCTTTTTACATCATTCAATACAAGATATTTTCGAAAACAATAGTGAAATTCAAAGATATTTTTTCTTTTTAGCCACTATTGCACCCGCTTTCCGTTAATAGTTCATCAGAAAATTAAACTAACCCGAGCCTTGAATTACGTTTATGATAAAGCCAATCATGCACTCCATTGTTGTAAATAAATTCCTGCACAGCAAAAGTAGAGAACAAAAATCGTTCACAGCGAGCGAAAGAAAAGTATGGAATCATCTCGAAAAAAATTATTGCACAGCCTCAAGGCGGAAAAAGAAATCATGCATCACACAAGGCTTCTTCAATCTTCTTACAAAAGACAATAAAACTGTAAAAGTGGTTAGCAATCTTGCATTACATTGGCCCTTCATTTTCTAGCTTAAAAGGCAACTATCCTCAAATTCTTCAAGGAGGGCCATCGATGCCGCTTTTCTCTTCACTGCCGGGCACGGGCACAACGCATTTCTTTTGTGACTACATCCGGGTCGACCTCCTGTCTGTGGATTGACCAATAGTAAATTTAGCCTCCAGGTAGGCTTTCTGCTTTTTATTGAATTGGTAGCAAGGGCTGTTCCATTTCCTTTAGCGCCCAGCCCACCTTGAGGCTTTGGCCTTTGTTTGAGCTGCTAACTGAGCTTGAGACTTGCAAAGAAAGGGAGAAGTGCAACGCTTTCGCTGAGGAGGGTGGCGTACTGTTATTTGGCCAGGTTCATTAGGGTATGCCTCTCCGGTGACCTGGAGCAGGCTTCTAATGACAGATGGTGTTCCAGAGCGGACGGCCGTTGAAACATTCATTCATTCATTCATTCTTTATTTGCCATATATACAACATGTTACAGAGCATGATGAAAATAATAAAGGATTAGAGAAAAAAGTGAATGGCGAGGAGACCTGAAAGAAACCACGAGCCCCCGGGAGGTACTAGCCTGCGAGCCAGGCTCTCGGGCTTAGGGGTTGGGGGGAAGGGGTACGGGGGGCCTCCTCCCCTCCCAAACCGCGAGCCTGGTCCCGACCCCGAGAGCTTGCTCGCAGGCTAGGGGGTACTCGGATATGTTTTGGCTGGGTATGTGCCGTCCGGGTCTCCAAATTAAGACCCCGTTTTAGAAAGAATTTGCACTCAAAATGTTACCCCATTCTAAAAATAGGTCAATTTTTAACACTCTAATTCTAGAAAAATGATACGGAAATGATATGCCATCTCGGATGGCAGAGCCTCGAAGCGCGCAGGGCTGTCCGCCGCCTATCCCTGATTGTCCACGGCCTTGGGGACGTTGAAAGTCAGATTCTGGTTAGGAGTACAAGTGGGCGTATAACTAGACAATCCCAAGGTCAACACCACTTCTGGAATATCCTGCGCAGTATTCAATTTAGATTTCGTAGAAATTGCGTAACTTTCAATAGCCCATTTTTAAAAAAAATATATTTCTTTGTTTGTTCGAGTATACATCAAAATACGACAATTCTGCTTCTACACAAATAAGCAACATAATTGCTTTGATTTCAAACAGAAGATAAAGTCGCGATCTACAATTTCTTGATTCATCATCTTATGAAGCTTTCGTGCGTTCGAAATATTATACCTCGTTCTAGGAAATGTCTCTAAAATGGATACCCGTTCGTTCTAGACCAGGAGTCCCAAAATTACGACCCCCGTTAGGCGGCACATACCCGTATAGGTATTTTTGGGAAGTACCCCACTCCTCCCCCCCCCCCCCCCCTCCCTTCCCGGGATGCAGCCTTTCTGTGGGCATGAAAATACATTGGATGTTGGACGTTCAGGACTGTTTTCCTTATCATCGGACGTGGGTGTTGAGACTGTAACTTGCGGTGGAGATGTCACAGAAGCAGCTTTAAACCCACCAGCCGAAAACAAAACTGACAGCCAGCTGTAGCTCACATCTGTAATAGTATCACGATTCTCAGATACTTTTGCTTGCTTTCGAGACGTCAATATAAAGTCGTATTGACGTTTCAAAAATCTAGACAAAACTAATTTCGATTTTGGGCGCGCGTCAATACTGCATTATATTGACGGCATTGGAAGAAAATATATTCCGTACTGGGCTCCGTCGCTTCGCGACTCCGCCTAATACGGAATATATTTTCTCCCAACTAGCCGTCAATGTAATGCAGTGTTGACACCTCAAAATCGAAATTAGTTTATAAGAGTATTGAAAACATAACTTCGTAGCAGAATAAAGGCGGTGTGTTATCGCAAAAGAGCCGGCAAGGGGCGTAGTGAAAGGGTGACACCCCCCCCCCCCCCCCCCCCCCCCCCCCCTCATAAATGACCTGTATATTTATCTACCAAATATACCCAGAAATATACCTGAAAGACGATTTGAACATAAATTAAAATTGTACCAAAACGAAGGGAACAGACTTTATACATTTCCAAACACGGACGCTCCTCCTGTTACTTTTCCACGGCAATGGTCTTTCCTTGACCGATACCATAAGCACGCAGCAAATTTTTGTTCTCTACTTTTGCTGTGCAGGAATTTATTTACAACAATGGAGTGCATGATTGGCTTTATCATAAACGTAATTCAAGGCTCGGGTTAGTTTAATTTTCTGATGAACTATTAACGGAAAGCGGGTGCAATAGTGGCTAAAAAGAAAAAATATCTTTGAATTTCACTATTGTTTTCGAAAATATCTTGTATTGAATGATGTAAAAAGCACTTTCGAGCCTCCCGACGTCAAAAATCAATATAAAAGGCATGCACTCGGACCCCACTAGAGCCTCAAGTTCTACAACTAAAGGACCCCAGCCCACTTTATAAATGACACTGACTTGAAACCTTTTCCACGGCAATGTTCTTTCCTTGACCGATACCATAAGCACGCAGCAAATTCCAGTGTGCTACACGTCACGCAATCTCTTTGCAACACATTGTGGGAAACTTTCGAACTGTCATTTAGCGACTGTTGTTTTAACAAATTTGGAGTAAATAACGCTATGATATGATCTACAAGGCTCAGATATTCCAAACACAGCAATATAATGGATCGGAGTGCAGGATTGTCTTTATTATAAACGCAATTCAAGGTTCGGGTCAGTTTAATTTTCTGATGAAAAGGCGGGTAAATGTTGATCGCTGTTATTTGTAAGGTCGCACAACATGATGTTTGTGTCTCTACTCCGTATCCCAACAAACTGCTTAAAATATATCATTTTAAGTTAGCAAAGGATAGATAAAGTTCTTCTGAAGTCCTTACGATTCTGAAAAAGGCTCTATCTCAAAGGAACTATTTTTTGCGATAAACATTTTGTGCGTAGTGTTGGCGTTCAGGTTCGTGTCAAAAGTTCTCCTGGTGTCAAACTACCCTTCACATTTTGGTCTCTCGACGGGGCACTTTTAAAGTGCCGCCAGAAATATTTCACCACAGTAAACAACAGAAGTTGTGCTTCAAGACTGTCTTAATTTTGTTTTCAAACTCAACGTACCAATTGGGTTTCCACGGCGTTGAAATTGGTTCAAATTTGCTAATTTTTAAAATGGAAGAAATCATGTTTCTTCTAACGGCCGAAATATTCTTATTTCAACTGCTAATCCAAAGTAAATAATAGTAGTGTGAAGAACAAGAGCGTGTTTATGTTGTGGCCACATTTTATCTATGTATGACATCGCGTTTTTATGTACGAGTGAGATGAAAATGTGTAATTTTTCGCCAGTTTCACAACTGAAAGGCCGCCGATTTGCCGTTTTTCAAACTTTGCCCGTTTTCGAAAAAAATAAAACGCCGTTACAATTTTTAATGTTATTTTTGAAAATACTTCACTATAGAGATTATTTGGGCAAAATATGAAGAAATCCGAAATTTTGTAACTGACGCTCGATTTTCGAAAATTTCAGACATTGGCTCTTAAGTTGCTGTGTTATGACTTTACTGTGGAACCCTAGATAAGGCAAAACGATGAAAACATCTCTTTTGGGTACCGTAGTGACAGGATCTTTTGACTTGTTTTGGCTTCTGGTCACAACATCGTTCATGTTGTGAGTAATAATACCCCGGGGGTAACCATTGCGTGACAAAAGATTCTTCAGATCATCTAGGGCAGACTGCAACAAAGAGGGTGAGGAACAGAAATCTCAGCCCGGGCTGAAATTTGTCATGTAATCACAACGAAATTTCAGCCCGGTTGACCGGGCTGAAATCTCAGCCCGGGCTGAAATTCGCCATGTAATCGGCCCCTAAGTTACCTCGCCCTGTTTTGAAAAATCTACTTGTTTTTGCCACCAAGAGGAGCCATTTTGTGTTTGATGGCCAGTACTATGATCAGGTTGACGGAGTCGCCATGGGCTCTCCTTTGGGCCCGGTTTTAGCAAATATTTTTATGTGCCATTTTGAAGAGAAGTGGGTGATGAACCCGGGGGGGGGGGGGGGGGGGGGGGGGTACTCCCTTATATGACCTATACGGGGACGTGCCGCTGGACAGGGTATGGTTTTTGGCATTTTTGTCCTGAACAGGGTATATAATTTAACGCGAGTCTGTCCTAAACAGGGTCTGAATCTGTCCTAAACAGGGTATGGTTCCAGTCAATAAGCGCTTGTGGTGACTTGCCTTGTCGTGATTTGTGTATTCATGCGAAGGCGAAGTCGTTTTCTTTTCAAAGGATCAGTCTACATTTTTTTAAAGCTCAGATCAATAACCACGCACAAGCCGTGTCCTAGACAGGGTCCTAAAATAGAGGATGTTGTCCTACACAGGGTAGGTATTTTCGTTTTTTTTTTTGTCCTAAACAAGGTCAGGCTCTCAGACCCACAGCGGCACCCATATACCCAAATATTGGGTATAGGGAAATAAATTCCATTCCTTGATGTCTCTATCAAACGCCATAACAACTCCTTTTCAACATCCATCTACCGCAAGAAAACTTTCACTGGACTTTATACTAAATGGGACTCATTCACACCTCGAAAGTACAAGATTAACCTCATCCGAACACTCACGTATCGCTGTCTCCGCATCTGTTCCTCACCCTCTTTGTTGCAGTCTGCCCTAGATGATCTGAAGAATCTTTTGTCACGCAATGGTTACCCCCGGGGTATTATTACTTACAACATGAACGATGTTGTGACCAGAAGCCAGAACAAGTCTAAAGATCCTGTCACTACGGTACCCAAAAGAGATGTTTTCATCGTTTTGCCTTATCTAGGGTTCCACAGTAAAGTCATAACACAGCAACTTAAATCCTGTATCTGCAAGTTCTATGGCTGTTTTAACCTTAGAATTATTTTTCGAAACACTCGCCGTATTAAGTCTTTTTTCCCCTACAAGGACAGACTTAGCCGCTCTCTCATGTCAAAGGTCGTTTACAAGGCAAGCTGCTGGGACTGTGACGATTTTTATATAGGTAAAACAAAGCGTCGATTACATGACAGAAAAACTGAACATTTTAAAGCACTCACGAAGGGTTGTCACGCATCAGCCATTGCAGATCATATGACTTCAACGAGCCACAACATTAAATGGGATCATTTTGAAATTTTAACAACTGGGCGACCGGAAATCCATTGTAGAATTAAGGAGACATTATTGATTAAGGATTTAAAACCAGCTTTAAATGAAAATGTGGGTAGTGAGAAACTTTTTCTTTACTAGCCTTGTATATATGTTTATATTTTCTAGCAGACTTTAAGATAGGTCTGTATATTATTTTTTTTTTTTTCACTATTGTCATTTCTTTTAAATTAGGTTCCAATCTTTCTCCGTAACATTTAAATTTATTGTATTATATCCAACCGTCACTTCTGAAGATGTATGTTGAAGCATACGAAACGTCAAGTCATTAATCAAGGTTTTTTACAACATGCGTTGTTTTGTCATGTTTATAACCGCAGTGTGTATTGTTTTCCTGTTAAAGTTGAAATGGCCGAAGAATAAGAGTTTGTACAAATACGCATTGTTTAATTGAAATAGGAGAGAACTGGACACGGTTAATATGCGCTAAAGGTCAACTTTCATATGTCGTCAGTGGATCTGACTTTCGTCGCGCTAATTTTTGCCGTGTTTTTACTTCGTCCCTCCCCGACTAACTGCCCCTGGGTCTCCGAGGATGAGACAATCATAACATTTCACTAATGTTTATCCGCAGTTTACATATATAATATATGATTTTCATATATTCATATAATGGTAAATTATTTAATTATTTATATGTTTTAGCCTCCGGGAGTGGTTTATTTACGGTTTAATAGCGTTTATTTGATAAAATGACGTCATTATGATGTCAGGAAAATATTTTGATGAATTCTTACTCGTGGTCACTCGTGGTCATTTGTGGTCACTCGTGGTCATTCGTGGTCACTCGTGGTCACTCGTGTGTACTTTTAGACACGATCCTTCGAATCGACCCCCAAACCACTCAAGCAATTAGCGGGGGTTCGAGTTATCGGGGTCGATTGAATATTTAATTTGCCATGTTAATAATTGATAGTTTACTGATTTTTCCGCACATCTGTATACAGTACAGTGTAAATTAAACTTATATCGTATGGTATGACTCATAAGATTGGGAAATGACTGTCAAATACGTGATCTGTTCTTTGCACTAATTAAAATCAAATTGCTGTAGTGTTACTCTTTAGTGTTACACGACAAGAAGAGCTAATGGGATATTAATTCAATGGGCATCCGTGGTGAGTTGCAATAACCAGAATTCGAGTTATCGTGGTAAATTTCAATCAAGGGAAACGCAATTTAGTTCCAGTTAGCGGGGAATTCGAGTTATCCGAGTTCGAGTTAACCGAGTAAAAATGACTGAAAAGTGGGGTCAAATCCAAGGGATATCGGACTTAGTTCGAGTTAGCGGGGGATTTCGAGTTACCAGGGTTCTACTGTATTTATAGTTTCAGCACATTACATGTAGTATAGTAATTGTTAACAACACTGGAGTATCATGTTTAGGTTTCTATTCATGCAAATAATATTTTGGCTTAATTTTAAAGTAATACTAATCAAAGGCTCCTAAGAGCCAACCCGTGAATTCTTATTCACGGGTTAAATTCGTAACGCACGAGTTAAACTCGTAACGCAATATTGCGGTAAGCTTATGTTTTCACGCTGACACGGTTCAATATTTTTTTTAAATTAAACGTAAGGAGTTTTGACAAACGCAAAAAGAAAAATCCAGTACGACACTTTCATAATGTTCAGTCCGAAGAAGAAAGAAAAATAAAGAAGAAGATAAAAAAGGAGGTCCCGAGCGATACTTGAACCTTGGGTCGTCCGGCTTTCATTCCGCTCGCTAATCGACTCGGACATAGTGATCACCAACCTCGTTCCCAGGGGCTTCTCGGTTTTCAAAATGGCGGTTTGAGAGAAGAAACCCCTGGGACATAACGATCTAAAACGACCGCTGATTGGTTTATTGATCCTGATTCTTACATCTATTCAGATTGGTTTACGTTTTTCTAAGAAAAGATGGCGGATCACGGTAGGTTCTTCGAGAAACCAAAACAATGCTACAACGAAGGTCTCCGAGACGTGAAAGTTGAACAGTTTTCCTGAGTAACTGTTAACAAAACTGCAGCTGTTCCTGACGATGCGGCTATGATCCAACAAGCGTAAGATTTAGAGATAATTCGCCGATTTTCAGGCTTTGCGTTTACGGGTGGCGAATGGTAAATTCGAGATTTTTTTTTCTGCGAGCCCTACACTTTTAAACTTTCAAAATGCGAGGCGGAGAGAAAGGCTATGTGGAAAGGCTTTACCAAATAAATCGAGACACCGGGAAGGGAGAACCGCTTAAATAACCGAGACTGCGAGACCCATAAGCTTAATTTTTTGAAAAACCATTCGCCACTCACCCCCCGGTACGTGATAATTTATAGAATTTTGGGATGACTGGAATGGGGAATGCTGGGCGTAATGTAATTTAATAGAGTCTAGAATACTGGCTGAACCTTGGTGTAAAAACATGTCTTGTTTTCTACCTATTTCTACCTATTGTTGTCTTGTTATTAGTCTAGGAGCCAGCTCCGAAAAAAAGTCGATTCGTTGCACCCCCCTGCTATATTTGTCTGAATAGCACAAAATGATGGCACAATATCAAAGGAATACGGAATCACATTTTTTTATTGCTGGGACAGCGGGACATCACCCCGATTTCGGACATTTTCTACCGGGTACCTTTTAGTCCCCTTTTGCTAATTATGCAAATTTTAATTCTGCCATGGAGCTTAAAATAACTGTAAAGTGTAGAAAAATTTAGTCCAAATTCTCCAAACTTGGACACAACATTAAACATTAATCATTTTTAGATTTAAGCATATTTCACAGTTGTTTCCATAGAAACTGTTGCTACGAGACGCAATTAATTCAGTTCGTAGAATTACATAATTTTTTCATGTTTTAAATCGAAAATGATTTTAGAAAAAGTTGTCAACCACAGTTGTGTGGCACGATTTTATCACATTTTGTCAACTAAAGTGTTTTTATATCTTAGTCTGCTATAAATATACGTTCTTTATTACTGTTTTCAACCGTTAAACCTCAAAGTTTGGTCAACGGACGCTTCAAGACACGCCACTACAGTCGTTTACGCTTTCTTGTATTGGAATAACACATAACGGAATAACACATGAAACCTATAGTCCTTAATCTTATAGTTGTTGCAATGACCATAGCTCCTGGAAGAGTAAGTAATGTCCAGGATTGCACGCAGATGGGGGCCACGCTACTCCATGATAGGCATCACAAAGTGTCCTCATCTATAAAAGTTGCCCATAACACACATGAATCTGTCACATATGAAGTAATATGAAAATGACAAATAACAGTCAAATATGAAGTATTTCTTAAACAATACTTGTGTGCAATCATAAGTGCCAAAATCCCAACTAAACAAACCTATATTCCTCCAAAACAAGCATCACTTTTATTAAATTTTCTAATCGTCATCCTCGTCATCACTGGTCTCCGCTAAGCAGAGAGTGTTCCGACAGATTTCGTCGTTTATACACAAGCAGGCTTCTGTGCAGAGTATGCAGTTTGCCTTGCATTGGCACAAGTCGTCTTTCTTGCATGATGAATGGCTGAATTTACAGATTTTCAGCTCTAAAAGACTCGTCGGTGCGGGATTTTTTGTCATCAATGCCGTCCTAATATGTTGTGACAGACTATAGCTTCTGGAAGGAAGACTTTCGTACTTTTCGTGTTTCTGACAGAATGCAAAGTCTGCTGTAGCGGTTTTATCACAACTGTCACTGGCGTAGAGAACAGAAAAGGTAATTCGCAAGATTCCAAGGTGAGTTTTGTTAGAGGGATCTCATAGCTGTCCTGGGACCCTGCAACTACTGCATATATTGTCTTCAGTGCCTTTTCCTTGCCGATGGAAGATAACCCGCTCGTGTTGGCCCATCGTGTGATAGCATGGAGACTTTGAATCTCATCACGCACTGCACTGCCGAGATTATTCTGGAGATGTGGATAGGTATGTAACGTATCTTGTATTGTATGTATTGGTCTTGAATGACAGCTCGTTGCGCAGCAGAGATGTAAAGAAGTACACGAAAAGCACTGCGAAGTCTGCGTCACGGGACTGGATGACGATCCTTCCTCAGGATTCTGAAGCTTGCTTCAACATACAGAAGGATTCTTGTATGTGCCTATTTGTAGTCATTCTGAAGCTCTATTAAGACTGGCAAGGACGTCTTATGGTTATATTACTTCACCTGCATTAGTTTGGTCACAGACTCCGTCTTCCAGCGATCAATAACCTCTTTCCAGGTCGGATCATCAACTTTTTTGCCATCTCACATCATGTATAGCAAAGGAAATGCACTATCGACGTCTTGTCCTCGGCATTACTAATTTATTTGGCCTAGTGCTTCGTGTTTGGAGTCTTTCCAGAGTTGATATGGATTTCAAGCGCGCTGCGCAATCCTTGTCGTTCTCTTTCTCCTCCTTTGTTGGAATGTCGGTTGCTTTGAATAATTCTCCCTACTAAGTTTCGCTGTGATTACTCTAAACAGCTTCTTCAATAATGGTTGATCCAGCTAACTTCAGAGATTGCGATCCCATGCCATCGAAGATTACGGCTGCTTCCAGCTCACTTCTAGGGGGCCTTCCCTATACGGCTAAAGAAGGCTAACGAACGACCAATGAAGCTTATGTCAGCATGCATGGTTACTTCCTTCTCTTCTGCACCTCTGATATTGCCCTTCTTGAACAAAGACGCAATCGTCATCACATCAGCCTTTGTGATTTTATCCCAAAAAATCAAAGGCATCGCGCTGGGAAGCATTTTGGATGCAAATTTTTACATTCAGGCTGCCCCGGCTGTTTGGCGCCTATAATTTGGTCTGCTTTCTCAGTTAGCATCACTAACCTAGTCGCAATATTGAGGAATGTAGCTGGTTCCTCGTTTTCCCAAACCAGATGGAAGGGGTTTAATTTCTGGACATCCATGTTATCCCTTGTTTTCCATAGCCCTCCTTCCTCGACGTCGTACATCTACTTGGTGGTAGCATTAACTACAGTCCTTACCTGGCTTGTAGGAAACCACCTATCAAGTGCAGCAGAATTTTGTGGAAATGCCAACTATCCTACCACGCGTCTTTCTGTTATGATAAGCGGTTTGTTCAAACCCATGACGTCCAAACCTGAAAGAAAGGTGGTTCCAACCTGCTGACGGAGTGGTTTCCCTTCTCAAATTTTCGATGCACTTGTGGAGCCATAGTTGGTAGTAACCTCATGTCAGAAATATATACTAGATGTTATCTAAGAAAACAAGGATTACATCCCCCGGGCATGTCCTCGGCAACACTTGCAGCTGGGCCGGCCTACTCGCTTGGCCCTGAGGGTTCCCATTCGACCCTTCAAGGAGTACCGAAGCCGGGTGACTGCCGTAGATTCCGGACACCAACACGATGTCATACAATCCACTTTCTTCAAACATTTTGCCAATCACAGGAAGTTAATTTAGCGCAACCTGAAAGCCTCAGTTCCAAACACATAACAGTATTTTTCCTACGCTTCAGAGTCATCGTCATTAACGTATAAATATGGGACTGTAATTTATAGCTGAAGCGTTTATCATGGGCTGCTATCCAATAGAAGTGCCGGTGGTAGAGACTGAGAGGACATTCCTTAAACGCACTCCAGTTTGGTAAAAGAGGCTGGTGATCACTTTGACGCCGAGGACCGCTATGAAACATGCTTTGGTTTTTAGACGACAAAGGATCCAAGTGAAGTCGATTCGGATGGATGGATAGGAGAGGATCGCCTAGTCACTAGGACCATTACTGCTGGATCGTAGCTTCTCCCTGTACAACACCTACCATTGTTGACCGTCGTCCGTGAGTGCTGAACACGAGAACAGGTTCCACAGCTGACTGACTTGGCAGAGATATTCCTTTATAGGAGAGATCGGCAAATAATGCTGCTTTTGTTTCGGCAAGTATTGTTCCTTTGAAACAACACCATAGTCGTGGCAAGCGTTGTTCCCATTCCCATTCCATCTTTCCATGTCGATGTTATCTCCGGCAAGCTGTATAAACGGGCCAGGCATAAATTAGAGGGCGTCGCAGCCCTTTTGTCTTAATGACTTCTCGATAATTCCATATGCAGTACTGGTGTCCATGATGTCTTTGAAAAACGAACAATTGCGGCATGATGCAGTGTTGTATACTTATCGTCGCGTCGTACGGGCTCAGCCCACGCCGATTAATGATGAGCACTAGGCTTTCCACCCCTGTTTAACTAGTTTAATACCGCCGACACTGAGTTGACTTGAACTCAGTTTTGTATGAGAAACAACAGTTGACGACAAACAACCGGGCGTAAAGTTTGTTTTTTGAAAGAATGCTGGCGCATTTATACGTTCATAAAAGAAAAAGGTTTAATGCCGAGTAAAGATGTACATATAGACAAAATTCACGCTTTAAAACTGGAACTGAAAACTTAAAACCAGTTGACAGAATGGGACAAAATCCGTACGCCTTTTTCATTTAGAGCGTAGAAAATTCCTACAACTCTCCTAGCAACAGTTACTAAGGATACAGTCCAAAACACTCCTAAATCAAAGAATGACCTATGTTTGATGCTATGTCCAAGTTTGGCTTATTTGGACCAAACATTGTGCACTTTACAACTAATTGAAACTCCATGGCAGAATTCAAATTTGCATATTAATTAGCGAAGTGTGGCAAAAAGGTACCCGGTAACAAAATGCCTGATATCGGCGTGATGTCCCACTGGACAGTCAATAAAAGATGTCATTCTGTATTCCTAAGATATTGTGCTATCGTTTTTTGCTACTTAGACAAATATTGCACGGGGGTGCAACGAAATTCATTTTCTAGGCCTCTTTTCAGACTTGGCTCCTAGACTATATAGTATTGTAGTATAGTATTGTTATGCCTGATGAATATACCGTGTCTAAATAAAGTTTAAAAAAAAATCTTGCGCTCTATTGTTTTATACAGTTTGTTTTCTTTGTTTTTCAGTTCATTTATGGTATCATAAATAAAGCCGAGCCGACCGCCAATTGTTTGCTATTCAGTTACTTATTCACTTGTGACAGCTTGGCTGAAGTTAAGCTTAATTTAGTTTTTAAAACATGTCAAAAAAAAAACAGGTATGCATTCCTCAAAATGGCAAGATTTTTAATAGTATAACCCCCAACATTAATTTTGCACATGCATGTATGTACTGTACTATTGTTTTTATTTAGGCAATCTTTTGTTCTGGCTTTTGTTTCAGTCTTCAGAACTTATTCATAGTTAATTTGTGGGATTATATGGAAATCTTACCCTCAAAATTCCCAACCACATTTCAGGCCCAAGAACTGTTTTTAAGATTTTGCTTCTATGAAATGGCAATGTAGTTTATAGCTGGCAAATCATCCCAGGCACTGTGGATACCAGAAGTTCTCTTACAGCAGGCCTTTTGCCCTGAGGCTCTTCCTTGTGGCAAAAATGTAAGAGTCAAAAGAGGCATGTCATATCATATAGTTTATGAGAGAGATGAGAGGCACCCATGCAGGGTACAGTGTGTTGCCCAGTTTCCGGCCAGTACCAGTTTCCGGCCAAAAAACAATTACGTCGGTTATGTTCGTTGGAGTTTTAAATTTTCGTCCACCGAAGCGTTCCGAAAGAAAGACGAACATTTCCGCTACACATTGGTGGTTTTGGCGTTCTTTTTGAACAAGGAACGGCTGAGGAAGGAAATGTTTTGTCCAGGTGATTGAACGTTTAGCGATTAATTTTGGCTCGTTTCACTGCACATCAAAACTACCGTAGATAAACAAATAGCTCGTTTCACAGGAAATATCTCAAGGAGCTTCATAATTTTTGGACAAATATTAGATTAAAGATGAAAGTGATTAGGGAATCTATCATCGTCAGCTGGAATAGGGCTGTTCCTGAAATTTTAGCAGTCAACTCTCAGCGAAGATTTCGACCTAGTGTGCCAGTTTCCGGCCACTAAAAGACACATTGCTCAAAACCTATTTCTTATTAAGTGAAAGAACCGAATATTAAAATTTCCTGGTCGAGAAATTAAAGATACACGTGTTAGTGTAACAAAGATTACGAATTAACAACAGCTTATGCATGTATAGCGTGACTAAAAGTACGTAAGTCATGATTTGTTTTTGTAGTAGTCTGTCAACAAACTGCGGAAGACACGCTTCCGGGTCACTAAGGTCATACGTATTTTGAATTGTAAAACAGTAGGCGACAAAGCTTAATATTGAAACTTACCTGATATTTATAACTAGGCGACCACTATTATCAAGGGACTTACAAGTCGGTTTACGTCGAGCGGTTTCAAGGAAAATTTACTTTAAGTCGGTGGCCGGAAACTGGGCTAGCTGGCCGGAAACTGGGCAACTTACTAGTTTTGCGAAAAATGGTATAATTTCTTTAATACTTGGGGAAGGTCGCCAACCATTTAACGTTTTAAAGGTAAGTAAATGAACTGTCTTTGAAAGGAAATTGAGAAATTTTCCGTGCAAAACAAAGGAGTTATAGCGATTACAAACTAAAGTGGCCGGAAACTGGGCAACATACTGTACATCCCAACTTGTTTGGACCAATGATCTTAGGGTTTTTTTTTTTTTGCTTAGCTTTCAAAGTCATTAAAAATTCAATTTTTCTTGGCAAACATTCTGCACAAAACAGCTTTTCGGGCTCTAAAGTTTTCTGCACCTTTGAGAAACACGTCAGCAGAATGCTAGTTCAGTAACATGTTTTTGCCTCTAGTCAGCATACGGTTTAAGAGCCGGTCTGTTTGCTTGAAAACAGTGGAGTAGAATGTTTGAATGAGTAAATGATATGATTAATATGGCTTTGAACTGTCAGGATTTCAGAATGGTAATCATTGCAAGCCATTGGGTTGATGCAATAAAAAAGAAAACATTCTAGGATATAATCAGCTGTGAAACATTCTTTCGTGCCACAATGAGAAGTCTTGGAGCTGAGGCTGGAGAGAGGAAAAAGTGAAGTGTACAAGAAATGTTCCCTGTGTACCCCCTTTTCATTTTATATTTTCTACATTTCAGTTTTTTACTGAAAAAGGCCTCTACGAGGGAGGGAGGTGTTGATGAATTTTGACAATCATGGCTCAGCTCTAGTGGATTTTTTTGTCTGATGAGGAAATTCTGTCACTTGTCAAACAGAGAAGGAATAGCTCCTGATTTCCTTTTTTATTTGGGAGCCATCCTTGTTTAAGTATGACACATTAAGCTTCTTTGTGATGTTTTATTAACATTTTAGTTTTTAACACAATCATGGAGAACAGGGTGCTTTCCGGCCAGGCCTTTCTCTTGCAGTCCAGTCTGGCTTTGTTAAATGTGTCAGGAGCATAAGATTCCCACTGACATGGCCTTAGGGGTTGTAAGGGCTTACAAGCATCCCTGGGCAAGCATCCCTGCTACATCAGACAGGGAAGCTTTGATTTAAAACAATCGGGTAATCAAGTGACCAACCTTTCTACCTGTAAACAATGGCTAGATTTAGGAAGCCCAGCCCAGCTTCTAAAGTTGACCAAAGCTATATATTATTTTAACTTTAGAAGGGTTTCCTCATCAATTAATCCTCAGGGTTACAATTTGCCCGAGGGGATTTTCTATGCCAGTCACAGCTAGTTGACATGAACCAATATGTATACTTCGTGTGCAATATCCAGGTAGGGATTGACAGGAAGTGTGTATAAAGCCGGCAGATTTGGAATAAAAGATTTTGGATAATTTTTAAATTGGGGGACGAGTAGCGTTGGCTCATGACTTGTTTATTTGCTGGTTTCAGAATACTGTCACATCCCCAGGTCACCATTTAGGGTGGATGTAGCTGCATTTGGAAATGGAGTAAATGTTCTTTAATCTTCAATTTTGCTCTTTTATTTGATTTATTTGGTAACAAAATACACTAATCACACTGCTGTCATTTCCAACATAAATTGTCCATTGTTTCCTCAGAAACAATAAATTGTGACAAACACCTCTAACAAATATGGGAAAATACTTTGACTTGTCTTCACTTTTGTTTTCTTCTTTTTTTTAGAAAATCTTAACTTGGTGGGAGATATATTCCCGGAAATGAGTAAATAAAAAGCACTTGATTTAACATATTTTGCAGTTGTCAGTGTTTTGACTGGATCAGCAAATCATCTGATCTCTGAGTAAAAGATCAAGTAAAAGTGTTTTATTGAGGGGGAGACGGTAAATTACTTTAAAATGCCAACAAAACGCGGTGATACCCGCGCAAGAGCAACGGTAAAAGCATCGACGGTTAAATCGAAAAAATATTACCACAAAAACTTCATGCTATTTTGTTGCTTGCGGGCGTGATCGTGGGAAAAGAAGCCGAAAATACTATAATATAAGAAACCAAAAGTCTTAGCTGAGATGGTAAATTTACTCCTTTCCTTTGAAAATCGTGCTTCTTTGAAAAAAAAAACATGTTTCGTAAGCTGCGGCGTTTCGAATTTTTACCTTCATTGCCTGTGTATCATTTTTCTTGAAACAGCAAGGTAAAGAAAAACTTAATTAGACTTTCTCAAAGTCCGTTTTTCGTTTTGGGTGGTCGGGTGACTCGCGACTTCGTCGCTCGCTTTTCGCGACTTCGTCGCGCTCTCGTGGGCTTCGCAGTCGACTTGTGGCAAGTCTAAGAAAAACTTTACAGGTCGATAAATGGTTCCACTTGGCTCCACAGACATCCCTTCTTGGCCGCCATTTTGTTTATTTTCCTCTTGGTTTGCAATCTCGTACCCAGATCTTCTCACTCTTTTCCTTGTCTGCCATTTTGAATACATCTTCACAAATAGTGCAGATTTTGATCACGTGATCTGCTGTGTGCCAGGGTCTTCTCCCGAAGGGCCGCCATATTGAAAACCGAGAAGACCCTGGGAACGAGGTTGGGTGATCACCGACTTAGAACACTGAGGTTAAATTAAAATTACTTCAAGGTAGATACGCATCAAAACGCGTGTCTCGGTTGAACAATCCTTTTAGATCGATTTTAATGTTGCATTAAAGACTCCAAATGCGAAACGACTTTAAGCTTATTGTTGTTTATATTCGTCTACAACAAATTAGTTATTGTTATCGCTGGATTCACGCTGTTCTTGTTACGAAACGCATTCGTAACAAAGCATTACGTCACTAAGTTTACAACTGATGGAAGGAGCGGGTGAGTGAGTGAGCGAGTGAGCGAGTGAGCGAGTGAGCGAGTGAGTGCTCTTCCGTTACCTATAACCCGTTCATTACGCATGCGCGTATTCACGGGTTAAGGTTACAGTGTACCTTCGGGGGTGTCTCCAGTATAACAGCTCTAGCGTCTTAAGATTACACTTCATATATACCTAAACCCAGATATCAAATTAAAGCTTATAGAGCTGGCTATCTAAATATGGAAACTATTTGGTAATAAAATGAATTGTCGAATTTTTTACGACGTCTAAATTCGAACGTCCGAATCAGCTTTAAAACGCTATAACTCAAAGCGATTATTGTATTTTGCTAATTTGATTTGTTCTCGGGTTTCCGGACACGAAGCGCTAAAAAAAAACGTGTCGACGATTTCCCATATTCAATTGCAGTGAAAAGTTACAGAATATTTTCGAAAAAGGGAGAAAACAAATTGAAGTGATCGCGCGGAAATGGCTCTTGACGAAAAAGTTTTCGGAAATAAGAAATTCGCCGACATATTTTCGTTGATTATATGTCAGCCTAGCTTGTGTCTAAATTTGAAGAAAATCGAACAAATTCCCTTTGAGTTGTAGCTCTTTAAAGTGTCCCCTACAAGCGAAAAATTAACTTTGAGAAAACAGCGCTTAGAAAAACATATCGCTTCATAAACAAACTCCACCCACAAAAGTTATACCGTCATTTCTCCGTCAATTTTCACTATTTTTCGATAATTTTTTTTTGGATGAAAGTTCATTCTGTAAACTTTATTTTGACGTCAAAAAAGAATTTCAATAAATTTTCGATCTGAAGGTACACGGTAATCTTAAAAATGGTGACATTGACACGCCTCTTTAAAAAAGTTGCACTTTAATATTTGAAATTTAAAATGGACACAGACGCCTCGCATTACTCTTGTCAAAAGATATTTTAGGAACTTCACTCGTATTGAAATTGGAATGTTTAAGAATGTATAAGTTACATGTCAATTGCTCAATACTCAGATCCAAGGCTGTGGTCTGTCGAGTGTGATCGTTCGGGTTAGTGTAGTTCTTACAGTCAAACCGGATGTTCTTTTGCGGGCAACTTTGCAAACTTCCGCCGCAACATTGGTATTTTGATTGACAATTTGCCTTGAGCAAGTTGGAAGTTTCGCGAGCAAGTTCGTATTTCAAACTTGTTGTCAGTTGCAAATTGCGAATATTGTGAAAACACGTCCTTCTTCAGTTATGGCTCACGTACATCGCAATAATACCACCTCGGTTGAGAAAAGAGAAAGAATAATGGTCGTCTGGTGTAAAACAAGAACAAATCGCAAACATTATTGGATTATCAAGGCAAACTGTATCCAATATTGTAAACAGATTTTTACAACACGAGATGTATTTTCCCGGTAAACCTGGCTGGAAGGAACAAACAGTTTCTACTCCTGACATCGTAGAGTTTGTGAAATACTGCAAGGTAACCAAACCAAGTACTTTCAATTCAGAAATCCGGCAACTGACAGCAAGTTTGAAATAGGAACTTGCTCGCGAGAGTTGCAACTTGCTCGCACAACTTCCAACTTGCTCGAAGCAAACTGTCAATCAAAATACCAATGTTGCGGCGGAAATTTGCAAAGTTGCCCGCAAAAGAACATCCGGTTTGACTGTAAAAGAACTGTTGTTGTTGACATTGACTGACGTTTCCATGACTTCCTCTCAGGTTGTCGAAACGTCAGTCAATAGCGACCTTTAGATTGGACTACGAGTACAAGGTGGAATGCGAGTACGAGTTTTCAAACCAAATTCGTGTGCCTCGTATGATTTCCCATACCCGTGAGGTATGTTCGAGTCTTTGACGTCACTTTTTCCCATCGCAGCCAAGCCTTGGAACAAGGTTGATTAATGGCGGCCGTAAATTCTCGGAAATAAATGTTAAAATAAAATGACTTCTGATGTTCGTAATGGATTGAAATTTGGCAAGATGAGTAAGAAAGTCTAATTGTACACGAAAATGAAAAAAAATGAAAATCAAAAATTTGATCACAGGGGCACTTTAAATTAAAACAGAAAATAGAAATTTTGTTAATCCAGGTTTTTAAAGTTAAAAACGTTGACAGATTAAAAAACGAAAATAAATGTTGATCTACAAACTGTACTACCAGAAATATTTGTTTCCTGTTAGGCCACAGACCCGATTTCGCTAGTGGTCCAAAATCGCTATGGAAATGAAGACGCCACGGACTCGAATGGCGTGTGGGTGTTAGGTCGTAATTGAATTCACACATTCCTTTGCGCACCTCTCGTGTCAACAATAATCCAGTTCTGTCAGACCATCTGTCAGTGTTGTCGTTTACGGCGTTCAAGGAAACAACAACAAAAACTCTTTATTAAAAAAAAGAAAAACAGTTACATTTCAGCTGCCCGCGTTTAGCAAAGGCTATTCTAGGCGGGCAGATTAAAGAAAAAGTACACGGAGAAAGTTATACTAATTTTTTTTTACAATTAGTAAGTTAAGAATTGAGAGAAAATAAATGAATAGTTAAATAAATAAAATAATTGTTGTTCACTTAACTAAAAATCAATTTTTTTATTATCAAAGGCGTTTCAATAGTCATTTTCGTTTTGTAAAATAGTTTTGGAAAAAAACAGATCCAGCGAATATAAATTAGATCAGACTATTTTTGGTAATAATGGCTTTGCACGGCAGATAAAAATTATACCGGAAACGCGAGTCAACTCATTTTACTAGTGCAAGCAAGTGTCGACGATGCATATGGCTTGCCGATCGAAAGATCAATCGTCATGATAATTCGCGTGTATTCGCCTCTGCTGGACAAACATACGGCTTGGTTTGCCTTGAATGGACGTTCGTGCGGCAAACACCCGTTTCCTGTGGACAAAAACAGACTTAAAACGGTATTAATAGGCATTGTAGTTAATATTCAGCAAACATAAATTTGATCTCTTTGCGGCGGCAGACTAGACATGAATTTCGCAACCATGGGAAATAATATTTTGCTGTGTATCTTTAGCGTTGTTTAGCAATGGATTTGTCGATGTTTATCGCGTTTTCTCGCAATTCGTGGGTTCCAATCAGTGACTTGATTTGCTTTTATTGGTCATTTGTGCGTCGATTCATCCGGTGAAAGTGTCTTTACTACTGTTTCGCAAAGAAATGCAATGTGTAATGGTTGGCGATGCAATCGAGGTAAACGACGGACCGCAGTGGTAATTGACTGACTAAGAAATAAAACCGAGGCTTCAAGGGAAGGTATGTAGATGATGCTTTATTATTTTGTGATGGCCGACAATTTAAGCAGATTTAAGTCGAAAACTCTGCGCAGGGAATTTTATATCAGGCAAAATTAATTCTGCCATGCGGGCGGACGACAGATCAATATTGCGTTGAAAATTCTCACAAACGTCATAATGATTGTAATGATGCTTCAAGTCCGTGAATCCTGTAAGTTCTTAGTATTTGATTTTGTAAGAATCATTTGAAATTATGAAAAACACGACAGATCCTTAGAGTCAAATGAAAGCCCTCCACAAATCTGGGAATTCCCGCCAAAATGTTCACGCCATTTATGCAGATTAGTATTCTGCTCTATTTTGATTCCTGGATTGACTTATTTTATGCCTTGCACAGTTGCTTTTTATCAGTCGAAAAAATCTGATCAAATCATTCACTGTAGCTGTGCAATAGATCATATATGGATATTTAGCTTTACACATTTAGCTCATTTAGCATTCATTCGGCATGCTTGAGCTCATGGCGTGATCAGGATATTAGAACCCATTCGCGGCGGTAGACTAACTATAATTGTAACTAATGCCGTGTTTAGACTTGAGCGTTTTACCGAGGTATTGGAGTTTACTTACCAAGGTAAATATTTTGCGAGTGTAAACTGTAGTGTATTGCGTGACGTCGCGTCACGCATGTAAGTGAACTGCATATTATGGGATAAATATAGTTGAGTTGAGCACATGGCCGCCTTTGAGTAGTTGTTTGTTTTGTTCGTCGCATCGCTCCTCCCGCGAATACACTTCATTTGGCGACGAGGATCTAACATGGCGAGCTTATTTGGTAGAGTAGATGCATTTGACGAGAAGACTGAAACCTGGGAGCATTACACGGAGCGTTTAGGACATTATTTTGATGCGAATGGAATCGGCGATGAGTCCACGGGGGACAAAGCGAAACGGCGGGCGATCCTGTTGAGTGTGTGTGGAAGCAAGATTTACAAGTTGATGTGTGATCTCCTAGCCCCAGAAAAACCAGGAGTAAAGTCGTACCAGGAGCTGGTTAAGCTTATTCAGGATCATCTGACTCCAAAACCGTCAGAAATTGTACAAAGGTTTAAGTTCAATAACCGTTTTCGTAACGAAGGAGAATCAGTGGCAGATTTTGTGGCGTCGCTGAGGAATTTGGCCGAACATTGTGAGTACGGGGATACCCTTGAGACTATGCTAAGGGACAGGATTGTGTGTGGAATTCGGGATGAGAAGATACAACGTCGTCTTCTTGTGGAAAAGAAATTGACCTTCCAGAAGGCATATGAAATTGCAACCACGATGGAAATCACTATGCAAAATATGGCAGTGCTTCAGGAATCGAAGGAGTCGGAGGCGGTGAACCAGGTAACTGTACAAGCGAAAGGGGCGGACGGACGACGCATACCGCGCAACTCTCCTTGTTTTCGGTGTGGAGGGAATCATAGTGCACAAACTTGCAGGTTTAAGGAACTAAACTGTTTTTATTGCAAGCAAAAAGGTCACGTTGCCGATAGATGTCCAAATCGCAACTTAAGTCAGCCGAAAGGTGAGAGGCAAGATTTTCAGCCGAAAAGAAGTGACCAGAGGAGATCTCCAGGTCAGCAAAGGTCAGGTAGTTTACACCAGTTAGAGGATGTTGTTAATATTTTTGATGAGGATGCTGGGGAGGAGGGAGATGTGTATGGCCAACTGTTTTGTGTGAATTCAAGTAGAGGCCACAACCCTTACAAAGTGACAGTGCTAGTGAATGGAGTGAATGTCACCATGGAAATTGATACTGGGGCATCAACAACCGTTGTTGATGAGAAAACTTTCCACACTTTGTCCCAGCCAGGTAGAGGGTTGAAATTGAATGCTGTGAATACTGTTTTGCGTACCTATACAGGGGAGGTTATTCCTGTGGTGGGGGAATGTGAGTTGGAAGTAGAGTACAATGGTTTTAAAGGCAGTTTACCAGCTGTGGTAATCAGTGGAGAGGGTCCATGCTTAATGGGTCGTAACTGGCTCCAGCGCATTTCTTTAAATTGGAGTGAGATTTTTCATTTAGCTACCGTGGATAAGCACTTGAATGAGATGTTGGAGACACACTCCTCGGTCTTCCAAGAGGGTCTGGGTAAAGTAGAAGGAGTGAAGGCGAAAATTTATGTCGATCCCACCAAGAGGCCACGATTCTTCAAGGCCAGGCCTGTAGCCTATGCCCTGCGTGAAGAAATTGAAACATAATTGGATCAACTAGTCAAAGAAGGAACTATAGAACCGGTTGAATTCTCAGAATGGGCCACACCCATCGTCCCCATTGTCAAAGAGGATGGCACTATCAGAATTTGTGGGGATTACAAGCAAACGATTAATCAAGTAGCCCAGTTGGACAACTACCCCATTCCCAAGATCGAAGATTTGTATGCAACCTTGGGGGAGGGTATGGAATTCACAAAGCTGGATTTAAGCCAGGCTTACCAGCAGTTGGAGCTGGACGAAGAATCCAAGGATTATACAGTCATCAACACCCACAAGGGTCTATTCAGATACAACCGACTTCCATATGGCATTTCATCGGCTCCAGGCATTTTCCAGCGCACGATTGAAAGTCTCCTCCAAGGAATCCCGCAAGTTGTAGTCCGAATTGATGACATTCTTGTGACAGGCAAGACAAGAAACAAGCATTTGGAGCATCTAAAGGAAGTGTTGGCACGATTAGACAAGGCGGGCATCCGCCTAAAGCTAAGGAAGTGTGTTTTCCTACAAAATCAGGTGATTTACTTGGGACATCGCATCAACAAAGACGGCATACAACCCATAGAAGGCAAAGTAAGAGCCATCCAAGAGGCACCTGCACCCACTAATGTCAAGGAACTTCAAGCCTTTTTGGGGATGTTGAATTATTATGCTTGCTACTTGCCAAATTTGTCCACTGTCTTAGCCCCTTTACATGAACTGCTTGCCAAGGACTGCAAATGGACATGGGGTAAAAGACAGGTGGAAGCCTTTAACCGAGCTAAGGGCATGTTGAATTCCTCAGATCTCTTAGTTCATTATGACCCTAGTAAGGAACTTGTATTGTCTTGTGACGCCTCACCCTACGGATTGGGAGCGGTCCTCTCGCACATTGTCGATGGAAAAGAAAGGCCTATCTCGTACGCCTCGAGGACTCTATCACCTGCAGAACGAAACTATGCCCAATTGGATAAGGAGGGAGCTGCGGTGATATTCGGACTGAAGAAGTTCCACCAGTATCTGTACGGACAGAAATTTACGATTTTTACAGATCACAAGCCACTTTTGGGCCTGTTTAAGGCAGACAAAGCTGTTCCAACAATGGCATCACCGAGAATTCAAAGGTGGGCTTTACTTCTGGCAGCCTATGACTATGAACTTGTTTACCGAGAGGGATGTAAACACGGCAACGCTGATGGCCTCAGTCGGTTACTTTTGCCAGATACGGTGGCAAAGGTCCCCATACCTGGTGAAACCATACTCTTGATGAGCCAGTTGGAAGTTCTGCCAGTGGGTGCCGATCAAATTGCGGATTGGACAGCCTCAGACCCTGTGCTACAGCAGGTCCTAAGAAGAGTCCAGCAGGGCTGGGGTGATAAATGCCCTGATAAAAGCCTGGAGCCTTTCTACGTGAGGAGAGACGAATTAAGCACACACAATGGATGTATATTGTGGGGGAACCGCGTGGTCATACCAGCTCGGGGCCAGCGACAGCTTCTGGAGGACCTGCACACCGCCCACCCAGGAATAGTTAGAATGAAAAATCTTGCGCGTAGCTACCTTTGGTGGCCTGGGCTGGATGCCGACATTGAAGAAAAGGTCAAGTCATGTGAAGTATGTCAGCTACATAGGGCAGCACCGGCTGCTGCACCCCTTCATCCTTGGGAATGGCCTGAGAAACCGTGGTCCCGCATTCACATAGACCATGCAGGGCCATTTATGGGACAGTTATTTTTTATTGTGATCGATGCATATAGCAAGTGGATTGAGGTATATCCAACATCCAGTACCAGTGCGACAGCTACTATAGAGATTCTAAGAAGAGCTTTTGCCACCCATGGATTACCTGAAATGGTAGTCTCAGACAATGGCACTGGATTCGTAAGTGAAGAATTTGAAAACTTCATGACCAAAAATGGAATTTTACACGTGAAAACGGCCCCTAGGCACCCTTCGTCTAATGGCCTGGTGGAAAGATCAGTTCGTATTTTCAAAGACGGGATGAAGAAGCTGGAAGGATCTGGAGGTACAGTGCACACCAAACTAAGCAGATTCTTGTTGGCCTATAGATCAACGCCCCAAACAACAACTGGAGTTACACCGGCAGAGTTGCTGTTCAACCGCCGTCTACGAACCCGACTGGATCTCATTCGACCAGACGTAAGGCATCGAGTGGAAACCCAACAATTGTCACAGAAGGAGCAGCATGACAACACAAGGACAGCGCGACAATTTGCAGAGAGAGACAAGGTCCTTGTGAAGAATTTTAGTCCGGGGCCCAAATGGAAGAAGGCACACATTGAAAGTAGAACTGGCCCACTGTCATATACGGTCAAGTATGAAGATGGGGTGGTAACCCGTAGGCATGTGGATCATCTCCTTAAACGCCATGACGTGCCCTCGAGGGAGGATGACGTTCTGCCTGACTCATCTGTGCACGCCGAGCAAAACCTGGGACAGTCCACGGCAGAAAAGGAACAAGAGAACATGGCCACTGAGGAAGTTTCCACTAATACAGGGGAGTCAAACACAGGACCTCAGGCAAGGAGGTCTCAGCGCACAAGGAGAACCCCAGAGTACTTAAAGGACTATGTGACTGTTTGAGCATTTGATTACGGTTGAGTTTATTGATCATTCTGTGATTGCTAAATACATTCAGACACTATGGAACAATCAGTTGACCTTATTGGGACTGTGTTTTTTGAACTAGGGGGGGGGAAAGATGTAGTGTATTGCGTGACGTCGCGTCACGCATGTAAGTGAACTGCATATTATGGGATAAATATAGTTGAGTTGAGCACATGGCCGCCTTTGAGTAGTTGTTTGTTTTGTTCGTCGCATCGCTCCTCCCGCGAATACACTTCATAAACGCCAACTGATACCATGGTAAACGCCGCCCAAGACAATAGAAAGTTAACCACGGTAAAAGTTCGATAAGCCCTGTGATTAGGCATGGTTTAGGTCGGTAACCAAGGTCAAGATGACAGATATATCCGCTTGTGGTCGCATAGTATTTCACAACCCGTGGTGTGGAGATTGCATCAGTCTCATTCGATCACGTTTTCGCGACGTTTGTTTTGAATTTACTACGAGTCATGGCAAAAAACAAAGATCTGAAAGACATTAATCCTTACGACGACGAACAACAATCGTCACGATGCCACAACCTCTCGCTTGTTTACCGGAGTACATTCACGCAATCTAGTGTCCTTCTTTGCCAGATCCGGACCAACCACTCGGACAATGTAATCAAACGTACGTCTGGATATTCTGAAGTTCTCTTTCCACCAATCTTTAATGAAATGTCCGTGCAAAAGAGTTTCAAACAGGGGCTCGTTTCTCGAAAATCCCGGTAACTTTTGAATTGAATTGAATTCGTTTCTCAGCCATGACCACGCACGTCTAGCGCGCCTTTTCTTTCTAAGAGCAATTTGAAGTAAAATTAATCGCTTTCGCCTTGACTTCTTGAGGTGCTGCAGAAGTAAGAGCCGCCGAAATCTTGAGACCTGAGTTTGCAGCTCAAAAACAAGAAAATGAAACGTGAGGTCTACAAGAGCCACTGCTTCTCTTATAAACGTGGGCATTTTATGCATGGATTTTAGAATTTGCCGCCAATAGTCGATTTGATCGTGATCGTGATTGATGACAGGTTTACCTCGGTTATTTGAGCCAGTATAAACACTGAACAAATGTACCAAGGTTTAGTCAGTAAACATTTACCTCAGTAAATGCCCAAGTGTAAACACAGCATAAGTTTGTAGACGAGAAACATTTTCATAAATTAGTCTTTAAGGTCTCTACTCCCTCATGCAAGCTTACAGGCGGCACGCCCAAGTTTTTGAGGTGATGAGATCCATTTGAGACAGCAGTAAATTAACATTAACTTTAACTTTTTCTTATAGACTAGGGAAATTTGAATACATTAGTGTTTTGAACATAGGGGTCTCCTCTTCCACATGTAAGCTTACAGGCGGCACGCCCAAGCTTCTGAGATGACGAGATATATTTGAGACAGCAGTAAATTAACATTAACTGTAACTTTGTTTATAGACTAGGGAATTTTTTTTATAAATTAGCGTTTTGAACATTGGGGTCTCCGCTCCTTCAAGTAAGCTTACAGGCGGCACTCCCAAGCTTCTGAGGTGACGAGATTCATTTGAGACAGCAGTAAATTTACATTAACTGTAACTTTTTCTTATCGACTAGGGAAATTTGAATAAATTAGTGTTTTGAACATAGGGGACTCCTCTCCCTCGTGTAGGCTTACAGGAGGCACGCCCAAGTTTCTGAGGTGATGAGATTAATTTGAGACAGCATTAAATTAACACATTAACTGTAACTTTGTTTATAGAGGTACTATGGACATTTGTATAAATTAGTGTTTTGAACATATGGGTCTCCGCTCCTTCATGTAAGCTTACAGGCGGCACGCCCAAGCTTCTGAAGTGACGAGGTCTATTTAAGACAGCAGTAAATTAACATTAACTGTAACTTTGTTTATAGAGGTAATATGGAAATTTGTATAAATTAGTGCTTTGAAAATAGGGGTCTCCGCTCCCTCATGTAAGCTTGCAGGCCGTAAGCCCAAAACTTCTGAGGTGATGAGATTCATTTCAGACAGTAGACAAACATCCATCACTGCAACGTTGTTTGTAGACTAGGGAAAATTTGAATATTGACCGTTGCATGGTTTTTCGCGGTCTTGAATGAACGTATGAGACAACTGAAAACGCGATTCCATGCTTTCTAGCCTAGCTTCTTACTTAAAATTCAAATACAGTACGAGAAAGAAAACTTATCTTTCCTAAATCAGATTTTAAAC
The DNA here is from genome assembly GCA_024195265.1 of Dendrophyllia cribrosa. NCBI lineage: Eukaryota > Metazoa > Cnidaria > Anthozoa > Scleractinia > Dendrophylliidae > Dendrophyllia > Dendrophyllia cribrosa. Next base: position 40,092,201 of record JAJLRJ010000007.1, on the reverse strand, counting down.
TTTGCGAAAAAAACTGTTTGACATCAAATCGAGTTTTCCCTGTGGTGCATAGAAGATACTCTCGCGAATCGATGGAAGCTTTGTTTGGAAACATTCAATTTCACTAACCTTGCCAGGATAAGGAACTCAATGTAAAATAGCGGTGTTTACACATTTTTAAGAAATTATGTTGCAAGTCATTTGTCTAGCAGCAATATACAAATAGCAAGCTTTTAATAATATGTTGTGTTTATGCAATTCTGTAAAATTTTATGCACCGGTTTATGCATACATGTTCGCTGTAACGTGAAAAAAAGTAACATCCAATAATTATTGTACTTTGATACTTGACGAATACGCTCGCTTAATCTGAACTGTGACCTAATCTTCAAAACACCTTACAAATAAAAAAGACAAATAAATGGCGACTTATTTATTTCTCGTGCAAAATACCACAACAACGGAAGAAACAAGTCCGTGGAACGTTCGAAATAAAGGCAGAGAACATGGATCTATACATGGATCTAAACACTTTACTATAACATAGAAACATTGTTAAATTTCTTCGCGGTATTGCTAAAAAATTGACGAAACCGCTCCGTTAACTTAAAAGTAAGATATATTCACGGTTTTCAGTAACGCAATTATTAGAGTGTTGCAGCTTGGTAGGTCCTAAACAGCGCGTTAACCCTTTCGCTCTCAGAGTCAATTGTGGAGACATGTAGTGTAGTTCTAACTTTTGAGTCTGTGGATGAAATCCTATGGTGTGACCATTTAAATGAAACCTCTTCAGCAGTACTTTTGCATGGTACCATTTATTCAAACTTTTGAGTCTGTGTATGAAATCCTATGGTGTGATCATTCAAATGAAACCTCTTCAGCAGTACTTTTACATGGTACCATTTGTTCTAACTTTTGAGTCTGTGGATGAAATCCTATGGTGCGAACATTCAAATGAAACCTCTTCAGCAGTACTTTTGCATGGTACCATTTGTTCTAACTTTTGAGTCTGTGGACGAAATCCTATGGTGTGACCATTCAAACGAAACCTCTTCAGCAGTACTTTTGCATGGTACCATTTGTTCTAACTTTTGAGTCTGTTGATGAAATCCTATGGTGTGACCATTCAAATGAAACCTCTTCAGCAGTACTTTTGCATGGTACCATTTGTTCTAACTTTTGAGTCTGTTGATGAAATCCTATGGTGCGAACATTCAAATGAAACCTCTTCGGCAGTACTTTTACATGGTACCATTTGTTTTTCGATATTTTATAAAATGGAATTTGGGATTTTTCTTGTATTTTGATTTTTGGCACTGAAAAAAAAATAATGGAACCGTCAGTATTGCTTTTCTTTTTTCGTGCAAACAATACGTATACCCCTGTTTTACTTCTGGTCACAAAACAGAACGGAAGGATAAAACTGGGTTCCTTTCATTATTAATTCCAATCAGTTTAACACAGCGTTTAAACGCAATCGTATACCCGCCCTAGTGTGCTCTTATTGACGGTATATTTTGTATTGAGTTAGAGTGTAAACAGTCTTGTTAACTTAGAGAACCAGTACAACCTTTCGAATTTTTTACGACGTCTAAATTCGAACGTCCGAATCAGCTTTAAAACGCTATAACTCAAAGCGATTATTTTATTTTGCTAATTTGATTTGTTCTCGGGTTTCCGGACACGAAGCGCTAAAAAAAACGTTGTCCATATTCAATTGCAGTGAAAAATTACAGAATATTTTCAAAAAAGGGAGAAACAAAATTGGAGTGATCGCACGGAAGTGGCTCTTGACGAAAAAGTTTTCGGAAATAAGAAATCCGCCGACATGTTTTTGTTGATTATATGTTAGCCTAGCTTCTGTCCAAATTTGAGGAAAATCGAACAAATTCCCTTTGAGTTGTAGCTCTTTAAAGTGTCCCCTACAATCGACAAATTAACTTTGAGAAAACAGCGCCGCTAAATCAATCTAAAGAGAAACTCTTACTTCCGTTCAAAACGTTATACCGTCATTTCTCCGTCAATTTTCACTATTTTTCGATAATTTTTTTTTGGATGAAAGTTCATTCTGCAAACTTTATTTTGACGCCAAAAAAAATTTCAATAAAATGGTCGATCTGAAGGTACACGGTAACCTTAAATAACTGATTTTATTATTGGACATAGCATTCTAAAGTGCAAATACGCATCAAAACGAGTGCAAATATTTAACTATTATAGCGCGAAAGCGCGCGTGATATCGCCTAATACTTAGCCGACGAGTCGGCTAAAATTAGGCGATATCACGCAAGCTTGAGCGCTATAATAGTTTTATAATTCAACACATTGATAACACAAAGCACAGTTTGAAGAGAAAATATCGCCGACAAGCCTTTTATTTTAAAAAAAGCTTACATATGTTTTAACGCGCGAAACTTGCAACATCACACAGTTCAGGAATGAAAGTGGCGCCTTTGTCAATATTGCGCAAACTTAAACACTATAACTGTTTTATAATTCAACACATTGATAACAAATCACAGTTTCGAGAAAAAAATCATTGAGATATACAACCTTTCATTAAGTAAAAAGGCTAACAACAATATTTTACCTCGGACCATTTCTTAAACAACAAACAGCGAATGCCGAAACTTTTGCCAAGCTAAAATTAATTTAGCGTACACAATCAGTTGAGAGTTTCTACGAAGAGCTTTCGTCTACTCAAAGAACGGGACAGAGTAGTGACTATAAAAATTAAAACACAGTAAAATGGCATAGAATGTCTTAGTTACAAGTGTTTCGTATCTTAGAAAGTTCAATTCAGAATCAAAACAAATTGAACAAACACACGGCTACGAACCTAAACATAGCGGCGAAAAGTCGGAAAGAACTGCAGCGTACAAAAATTCACAGCTAAAGGATACAACATATGAAACTCATGGGGTACAAATAGTCTTAAATTGAATTTTGTGACCACGCCCCCTTCAGCGCCCCACTAAAATCGAGTGCGATTTTCGGATGTTTTATCATCGTGCTGATTCTTTACACAAACAGTGCTCAATGTACCACTGAAATATTAAACTATAATACTATGGCTTTCTGTTTTGCTAATTTTCTAACTTTAAAGTGAAGTTTTTCCCTCGTCATTTTTACTTTTTCCCCGAGCGGGTCGGTCAAAATTAACAAGGCGTTTGTGATCAAAACACGACCGAGCAAGGGATCTTGGGCGATATCTCTTCTACGCAAGCGCAAATCGAAAATGTACCGTCAAAATCGAAAAGAGGAATAAATTTCCTTTGTTTTGATATGTAAATTGTCGAACAAAAAGCAGATTTAAGCTCGTCAAATGGCCTTTCAAAACAGCTGTATCTTCCTCTTTGTGATTTTTTCCAGTTTTGTAAGCGTGAAAGCAATAGGAGAGGAATCGGGAAACTCAGAAAGCGCTTCGGGGATTAATCTGCCGTCGTTTACATACGAGATAAACAAGTAAGATTTGTGAAGTTCTTGTCAGAATAAATACATTTTTCTGGCTATTTTGCGGGGTTTTTTTGTAACCTTCGTCCATTAAAATTTCGTTGCAGCTTGCTCATCTATACAGTCTCAAAGGAAAGTAAAAAAGAAGACGGAGAAAATTATCAGTCGGTCCTTTCGGCTATCGTAAACAAAGTGTTTGAGCGATCAGGTATGGTTATAAATGGGGTTGACAGACCTACACGACTCCTGTTGTGTGACCATTGTATTGTTTTAAGCCTTCAAGCATGTCTTTTAATAGACAGGCTAAACACTATTACCGCTCGTTGCTAAAAAGTACTTAAAAAGCATAAAGCTTTCCCAGTAAAACTTAAGAGAGAAATGCGCCTTTAGATCAGTTATGAATTTGTTCTCTTCGTTGATATTGATCTTTTGATCTCGGCGGATTATCTCTCAAATTGATAGGAGGATTTCATGCTGTTCAGAGCTGTTAGAATTATTATATTTCTTTATGCCTGTTTGGTGCTAGCTCTATTGGCATACATTGCGGTTTCTTTGGCTCACTTTTGTAGCAAGATAAATACTAATCGGCTAAAGTTTGTTATAGCTTTGAAAGTGCAAGGATCGTTAAATTTCTCAGGCCGTGATTTCAGTAGTGTCTAAAGTCTGCGGTGTGCAAGACTTGTGAGAAAGTGTTTCTCATCACGGATATAGGCATCTTAGATCCAAGTCTCAAAAAGCCGTAGTCTACAATTCCACTTCAATGGAATAATGAATTCTTGCAATAATTGTTAGCTCCTTAGTTGGTTCTGTAGTTGAGTAGTGTGTCTCAGTGGAGCTAGGATAAACCTCCGTTGTTTTGTAATAGCGTTTGATTTGGCATCCAACAGATAATCTACAGCATGGATGCTGTTTTGTAAATCTCACGGATGCTAGTATATTCTTCTCTCCATGTGTAGATGTTTAAGCTAAAGCAAGTGAATTTTCAATTTTTTGTTGGCGGTATCAACCTCCGTGACTTCAATATCATACAGCTTTGTATCTTTTTTCGTTGGATTAGCCTTTTTAACGGGGGTGTATGCTGAGTATTCGTTGCAAAACTGCTTTGGTTCTTTTCTTTCCCTCTTTGGCTTGTCCGCCATTTTGAAAATTCGCAACGTTGAGCATGCGCATTACGTGCGGTTAGCGGCTGCGTCCGCCTGGAACCGAGAAAGACAAATGTCCGTCGCGCTGGGGAAAGAGTTTGATATGAAACGGTTAAAACATCGTACCTGTAGTTGATTTGGCTTTTTATTCCTTTCCATCAGCACCAAATTTTCAAACATCGAAGTACAAGCTGAGTCGATTAATGTTGTTTACAAACTTGCTCGTTTTTTAGCTCCTACAGCCGTAATGACGAGATCAGAAACTTTTCTGAGAAAGCATCAAGTCTATATCATATTCCAGAGGTGATTACCAAAGAAATTTTACGAAAATTGTGCTCCTTCATTCACTCCTTGTCGAGCGGTTAAACTTTGAACCAGTTTTCATTCAGCTACGCCAAGAAACACTGTCCTGACCAATCATGTGAACAATATTTTTTCTCTTTTCTTTTCTTTTCTTTTCTTCTCTTTTTTTCTTTCTTTTCCCTTTTTTAACTAATAGTTCACGCACTTTTTCGCCCAAAAACACGAAATTGCAGGCAGCAGTCATTTTCACTTTCCTTCAAAATGCCAAATTTACCGCCATCGCTGGTTATACGTCATGTGGACATAACGTATATCGATAACTTTTTGACCATATTTGGGCAGTGTATCAATGTGTTGAATTATAAAACACGTTATTGCACTCTTCTGTCCGCGCGCTAGGAAAAACAGTTTCAAAAACTTAGTTTTAGGAGAAGATTGCTGTCGTATAATAAACAATTAACTTAGCGAAAAGTTGTGTAATACGGCTGGGCATTTTTACTCGTCAGTTTTTATATTTCCTCACCTAATGGCTCGAAAACATAATAACTAACTCGTAAAAATATTCAGCCGTATTACAAAACTTCACGCTGAATAACCTCTATGCCGTACTCCTGTTGAGAGCTGTACCTGCCATGTACGGGGGTTTTGAAAATGCATATCATTCTGAATTCGTATTTGATGCCAATATACGGTCTTGGAAATATTTGCTGTGTAAACAGCTTTCTTAACCTCGAGATCTCTAGAATAAATCGAGCTTCATTTACAATTCATTCGATCTATTGAAATCGCTGACCGTTTCACATGCACTTCCGTCCATTGCATGTATGTATGTATGTGTGTATGTATGTACATGTATGTATGACCTGTATTTTAAGCAAGAGGGTATACATTAGTGAAACAGGAAGAAGGCAAGGTGAACGTTTCGGCTAACATCTACCGGGGATGTTGAATAAAATTACAAGACGCATCGAAAGCAATCACTCGACACTTAAATCTACTTATTCATTCCACTCAACAACATCTGACGGTTTGCGACCTTTTACTACAGAGCAGGGTTACACAAAACTGAAAGGCAGCATAAACATGTCAAATTCGGCCATCGTAATCTCCACGGAATCAAGAAACGCTTTCCATTTAACTACAGTACTTTATTCGATTTTTCACTTTTAATTATCATGTTACCAGCTTTTTCGCCTTGTATAGATCATACACATTCCAATTTCACTTGATTCGCTCTGACGAAGCCGCTTAACGTTATGTTGAATTTTATCGTTTCACGTTCCCACCGACCCAGTTTCGTATATTTTATTTAGAAACTGACGCTTTTATGCACATTCAAGAAAATGGTTGTAATCCTTATCACTAGCCTTCGAATGCAGCCGCTTCCCATCGCTCCCGCCCGCAAGGGTGTTCCAGCGAGGACGTCTAAGCGAGCGATGACAGGCGAATGTATTCGCAGACTACCTGATAAACGATCTCTATTTTTTTATCGAAAATTATTCGACAAATACAGCTATGCAAATGAATCCTTGCTTCTAGAATTTTCTGTCTTCAAACTGACAGCAGACTCAGTAGGAAAAGTTCAATCACCTAGTTTTCTGACAGTGTGGCCGAATTGATCAAAATAAACAAGAAAAAAAGGCAATATCGGCAAAGAACAAAAGGTCGACAGATGTCCTCGATCATTGCCTAAATTTCATATTTCATCCTTTGGAACTCATGCTGAGACTCTTTCAGCACCGCCTTTGTAATTTTTGTCATCTTTTATGTGTTTATGTTCAATACCTGTCGGTAATAATTTTTTAGAGTAATTTAAAAAGCGAACTATTACCACAATCAGCTAACACTTTTTTTTTTTTGGATTGGGTCACAAAAATATTAATTAAGCGAGAAAAAATGACAGTTCGATCGGCTTCAGGCGCGGCGTTTGTACTAGCGGAGAATGCTTGTTTGCTGGTAGGAAAACAAAACTTTGTAATTTTGTTTAGGAGGGATAACTTCGACGCGATCACATAAGGCGTGACAAAAAAAAAATAAAGAAAACAAATCTACTAAGTTCTCAAAACCAGAGTTAAGGCTAATCAGTTAACAAATGTTTCTTCTTCGTCTGGGACACAATATTTTTAAGTGAGAGGAAACGACAGTTTGATCGGCGTGGTACGGCGTTTTTATCAGCGGAAAATACTTGTTTGCTGGCAGGAAGAAACGACGCGATCACAAAGGACTGACAAAAAAAAAATAGAAAATAATTCTACTAAGTTCTCAACACCTGAATTAAGGAAACATATTATACTTATTACTGAGAGTTCATGTTTCGAGATTGGGTAAATTGTCTTTGGAACTCTTCAGAAGTCTGTCTTTTGAACTTTGAAATATTAAGGATCGATCGAGTTGCACTGCGTGTGTCAAAAAGAAAAAGAACAGTTCGGTTATTAGCCTGTGAATAGGCATTCTGGTTGGCGAAAAGAACGGCCGTGAAGGCCTGCTCACAGGCTTTTCGGTTATGAATGAAAAATGAAGAACAAACTTACAACAATGCAAAAAAATTAACTAAAATTTAAAACAAGAAACTGCCCTTTTAATTTCTATTTTTTACTTTCTATTCGAGCAGTCATAACAGAGTAATGCTAAGTTCTGTCGTTTTAATTTGTTCACGAAATACAAATTCCTCATAAGAAGAAGCGGTGTACGTAGCCTGTTAAATCTGAACGAGTCGATCGTTTATACGGACTCTTGTTTGCCTTATATATGTTTCTCGAAGGTTCAAGCCGTTGTACCGTGAACGTACGCGGACCAGAACGTTTATCATATTAGAAAAGATGGATTAAAGCGATAAATAGGTACAGCCTAATGATGAAGGTTTAAAAACAAATTTAGAAGAGTTGTTCAGCACTGTTTTGCTTAGGGTTTCGCTTATCATTCTTAAAATGGAAACCTCGGACAGTTTATGGCTGATTATTTTATTATTTTCTTTACTTTGTTCAACTTGTTTACCAGCTTCAGAGCCATCTCCCTAGCTAGGATTATTTACGTGAGGGCAAGATTGTGGTGACAAAGCCGCGTATGCGGCCTGATTCCTCTCGCCAGTTCACCGATCTTGAACTCCCATGCATGCGTGTTGTAATATAACGGTCTACAAATTATATGCAGTTTATCGTGTAATATGGTGTGCATAAGCCCGCCATATACTAGCCGATTTTTGAATTGCAGAATTATTTTATTATTATTATTTTTTTTGCGACCAATTGGGAGATTTTGCCAGCCGATCAGCTCCCTCGCACATTGGCCGATCTTGTCCACAAACAAGTTAACAAAAAGACTGATCGAGACTTGCCGGTCGATATCTTAATTACACTGCCAAGTATTGTCCCGCAAGCCGCGATCTTATTTTTATTAACCGCTCACTAGCCGATAAGTGTAGATATTTTTCTTGTCGGCTCGTGATAAACTTACATCGGCTCTGACTGTGCCGCGCGCTAATATCCCGACAAAGTTTACCCGGCCGATATGGCCCTCATTAAAAGATAAAACAATAATAATAACAACAAATTGGATTTCACTAGCGATAAAAGCATAAACATAAGCATAAGCATAAGACAACAACAACAACAAGTTTTATTTCAAGTTAAGTTATAAGTTTACAAAGCTTGTGCCAGAAATTAGCAAGGGCTATTCGAGGCGGGCACAGGAGAAAAAGAAAATTTTATAATAAATATATGTATATGTATAAAACGAACAATATTAGAAGCAATCTAGTTTGTCGTGTGGTTTATAGTCAGAGTGAGAAAGGAAGGCAGACTGTAGATAAAACCGGAAGTACACAATGTTATGGTTTTAAGAGATGCACTCTAATATCAGAAATTCTAGCATAAGCATAAGCATAAACACAAGCGAAAGCATAAGAATTTGCGTCAAGTTAAAACGAACATTGACACAAACATAAGGGTGTGTGACCATTCAAAAAAGCCGGCTCTTTATCGGTACTTTTATTTGGTTGTGTTTGTTTCGTTTCTTTTGATTTTGGCTTCTTTTCGAAGGGAATTAATATCTCCAGTCGTTTCTGTGGTTTTCTGCATTGCTCCTTACTTAAAGAAGCATTGTCACGCAGATTCTTCCGTGTTTTAGTTAAATTACACCAAATAGTTGACAAGGTACCTTTGCTCAAACATAAAATTGTTCTCAGGACGCCAAGAAGAAAATATCAAGTGATTTCATCAAGAAAGAACAAACCATAATACGTTTTTCTGCGATTTTTCCACGACACTTGGGAGGAACTTGAATAAATTGGTCAATTTTTTCAAGTTGCAATCTATTTCCATTCTGGTCATCCGCAGCCAAAGCTAACGAATGCACTGGTAGAGTATTTGTTAACAAAACTGGACCATTATTTGAAGGTTTCCATTGAAACAAATACGTTTTTTTGGCTTTTTAAAGTGATAATAAAATTAGCTAACATAGCCCCTTTAAACACCAATAAAAATAAATGTTTCAAATGGATATAATAAAAATGTGAATCATTTTTGCATTTGATGTCCTTGTCCCAACGCCACCCCTAGGGTCGACTTCGTGTCTGGTCCAATCACTATTTGATACACAATAGAAGATTAAACGGTCGACTGTTTTCTTGCAATTAGTCTCTGTGAAATAAACGAAGTAGGTCAATTGTCATGTTAATTCTTCTGACTGACAGATCAGCACCTGACTCGCTTGCAGCATGGAGGTAAAAATCCATGTCTCCATTGCAGGTTTGCACGTGACGTCACGGCGGCCATGTTGGTGGTCAAGAACAAAAGCGTTTCTCTCCGCTGGGAACTAAACTCTATTTTCATGCAAATTCTGTGACAAAAATTGTATTGTATTGACCACCAACATGGCCGCCCTGTCACGTGGTTGCAAACCAAAAATAGGAGGCCAAAGAATGTGGTCCAATATTTCTCAATGCAACATAAAGAAAGCGCTTGTAGAATATTATTAACCAACAAAAGCGTTTACAATTGACAACTGTAGTTACTTCTGTCTTGGGCTGCATTTAATATAGGACAAGCCGACTGCACTTGCGCCAGCACCTAGATCTTAAGTTGAACAGTTATGTAATCTAAATGAACATGAAAATATTAAATATTTATGCCATATACATTCTCCGAACTTAAAAAGGAATCGATAAGTCTAACCTCTAGTCCTGCGAATTTAAAGTATTCTAAGTTTTGATTTCACGTGTCTGATAGATCCGAAGTTAAAATAAATAAAATAAATAAATAACTATATTTAGAGAGAAAAGCCACATCAGCCGTAGCTTGTTTTCATGCAGGTCCTCTATCCAGATCGAATTGGAATTCTGAATGTTGGTTTCTGAGGAGAGGGGAAAACCGGAGTACCCGGAGAAAAACCTCTCGGAGCAAGGAGAGAACCAACAACAAACTCAACCCACATATGACGCCGAACGTTGAGTTCATTTCAGTGAAAGCTCAATTTTGCGCCGTTCTTACCTGTAAAAAACCTTTTCGGAGTAAATTCGGCCATTTTAAAGATGTGGCAAACAAATCACAAAATACAGTGCTTGTATGAGAAAAAACGGAATTCGACATCAAATACTTTTTATCAACATATATATATGAGAAATTTATCAATTCTCTTTTTTCACGATCCCACAATGCTTCGCGCCTTGGGGGGTAAAGCTGAGTCGGAAAAACTAACATGGCGGCCAGAGTGGAGGACTCGCGTCTCACAACAAACTTAAAATCGTTCAAAGACGTGTCGAAATTAGGGAAGATCAAGTTGAAGCAAATTTGTAAGAACTTGGGTGTTGACATAGAGAAAAGCTTTGGAAAAAAAGCTCTTATCAATGTTGTTTGCAATGCACTGGGCATCTCAACATCAAGGACCGAGAATGACTCGAATGGTGTTGATGAGGTGAAGGTCGACATTTCCACTTCGAAAATACCTTCGATTGCCGATCTCCAGAAGCTAAAAGACTGGAAGAAAAGCTTGATTTCTATCCCGCAGCTAATGGATGAAGCACTTGTAAAGGAATTTTTGCTTGGTGTTGGATACAGCCAAAGAGATGTGCGAAAGTACAAGACTCTTCGAGCTTGGCAGCACAAACAGGGAATTCACTCAGTAAAGTAAGCAGTAACTTAAGTGTAACAAAACTTAATTGACCTTTCATGTGCATCTGATATTTGTACAAATCACTTGCGATACATCTTGTACGACTCCCCGGCCCGATTATCACTATGTGGTGAGTTTTGTTTTCACTTGTACCTGTGTCATCTCAGTGTCAAGGAAACTTAAGCTTATTGTTTTTATTTTAAAGTCTGTAACGCAAGCTTATGTTTCAGTTTCACTTTAGAGTTTGATTTAGTTTGATTTAAGAAATTTGTAAAGTTTGCTATCTAGAGAAGTCTACAATTTTCTCCAGCCAGAGTTTAAAGTTGTCAAATTTTGATCTGATATTTCAGGGTTTGTTCTTTACCAAAATACCCCAACATGTGGGCGTTAAGGGGATGCTGTAATCCATCATTTTTCACGGATCCGGAGGAAACAAAGATTGTGTATATAGTGCTAGAGAAGGATACGAGCAAGCCTGTGTATGCTTACTGCACTTGCACTGTCGGGCAAGTAACACAAATAATTTGTAAAATTTAGAACAAATTTGTCCTTTTAGAAATTTACTGTACTCAATTGAGAAAAGTATAAAAGTATAGCAGATGCCAGTCAGTCCATTTTGTTATCTCTTTATCAATTTGTTACAATTAAGCTGGTTTTTTTATTCTGTGGAAACAATTCAGCTGTTTATTTAGTCAACTCTCCCTAAAAAACACCTCTTTAAGACAGACTTCTCTGACACAGATGATTAAAGTTTAAAGTTAGTGTCTGGGCACTTCAATCACTCGTGTTAATAAAACTGAACTCTCTACCCAAGGGGGCGGGGGGGGGGGGGGGGGGGGGGGGGGGGGGGTACTCAGGTGTTACAGTGACAGGGTTTTTGGGTTTGAAATTTGCGATCCAAGCAATTTTCTTTTGGGTTAGGAATTTTGCGGTAACATTTTTGGGTAAAAGACTTTGGTGTGGACTTTTCTTGACGTTGACAAAAAACGTAACTCAGAGTACTCATTTTTTAAATTATATTTTTTTATACTCATCGCTATATTACTTCTTCAGATTACGAGGTGACTGCAGCCATGCTGGTGCTCTGTTGTTTGTACTTTGTGACATTGTTTCTGAGGGTAAAACCACCTTACCACCCGATGCAACCTGCACTGAATTGCCTTGCTACTGGACAAATCCTAAAGGTAAACAAAACTTAGTTGATCTGTCACCTTTATTACTTCTGGAATTAGTTTATTGTACCACCTGAAGTTTCCTGAATTAGAAAGAATGAAAATACTTTTAAATCAGACGTCTTCTTTTTACATGTAGGTGCCTCTGTTGATCCAGTAACCATTGAACAAATCCACTTTTATAAATCAAGATTTGGTGAGCAGCCTCGAACAAAGAAATTTAGAGCAACCCCCTCGGTCTCAGAGCAATTCTTTGGAGTTACTTGTAATGATGTAAGTAAAGAAGCTTATGAACTCAGCAAGCAACACTTGAAAATGGCAATACTTGCAGCCAACTATGGCAAATCCATGCCACCTGTTTACTATCTGCTAAAAAGCAAGTGCTCAGAACCTGAATGTGCTTTTGCTGAAATCCATGAGCTACCAAATGAGATAAAAGAAGATGACCCCAGAGTGCTACCCAGTTATGTTACTGACATCAAAGCCACTCATTCTCCTGCCTCAAGATCCTCTGAAAATGTTTCTCTCCCACATCTCACATTAGCTTCATGTGAAAATGCACCTGAGAAGGAGAACACAAGGCCGTTGACTGTGATTAAACCAGCTGAACAGTGTGAATATCCCAAGGAAAGCCACCTCCCCTTGCAGCCTGTGACACTAACCTGTGAAAATAGCACATTTAATGAAGAAAACATGTTTCAACCCCCCATTATCTATCCAGTACAAGTTCCCTCAATACCTCCCCTCAAGGAAAGTGCTTTGGAATTCTACAGCAACAATGTCAAGGTTTCAATTAATCAGTGCTGGGAGATTGAAAAAGCAACTCGGTCTCAGTCATGTAGTAAGCCTTGGTTTAAACAAAGACAGCTAAGATTGACAGCTTCAAATTTTGGAAACATTATTAAACGTAAAAAGGCGGATGTGTCAAAGCTCACAAACCGCCTATCTACCACTTGTAATTCTTTGTCTCATTTGAAGGCCATTAGATTTGGTAATGAAAATGAAGATGTGGCTGCTCAGCTTTACATGCAATATCAAAATTCACATGGTTCTCCTGGAACTAAGGTTTTTAACTGTGGACTTTTTATTAATCCACATTTCCCATGGTTAGGAGCTTCTCCTGACAGGCTGGTTTATGATCCCAATGCCAGGCCATCAACTGGTGGCTTGGAAGTGAAATGTATTGAATCAGCACAAGGCATGACACCCATGGAAGCATATCAAATGAAGCAAACTCCTAAAGAAGGCAAGAAAACGTCTTTCTGCCTTAAAATAAAAGATGGCAATCTGCAGCTTGATGAAAACCATAATTACTTTTATCAGGTCCAGGGTCAAGAAGGAGTATCAGGAATGGAATGGGTTGACTTTGCTTTGTTGACAGATCCTCGTATTGGCTTAAATGGATTGTTTGTGCAAAGAATTTACTTTCAAAAAAGCAAATGGGAGTCTGAGTGGCTGCCAAAGCTTACAGAGTTTTATTTCAACCACCTCCTGCCTGTTTTACTAAAGGATCACTCTACCCTAACCCAGAAGTGATTTGCCTTGTGTGTATACAGCTATTTCAATTAACGTTGTCGGATGAAAGCTTAAAGCCAAGACCGCAAGGTAGTATGGGTAGCTGTGAAGCTTTGAGCTTTAGGATGCGACGACATTAATTGAAATAGCTGTATATAAATACTGTAAGTATATGTACAGTCAAACCTCTCCTTACGTACACCTCCTTATCAAGAAGAGTTTCTTTGGTCCAAAGGAGACCAAAATTCATAATACAGACACTTATCCCTGTGCCCAAGTTCAGGAGTTGCCATAAAGCCATTATGGTAACAACCAGGAGGGCACATTGTATACATACACCTTATTCGATGGTTTAACAGATAACACGCACGGATATTTTACGAATTGTGTAGTATTTTTTGGAGCCCCACAGGGGCAAAAAAATGCGAGCAATAAGTAAAATATCCGCAAGTATTATTTGTTAAACCATCGAATAAGGGATTTATTAATCGACTAATATTTATTTATAATAGCTTGCGTCTTCAAACCAGGACACTAAGGTGTAACACAGCAATCCACTATGTAATACGCTCGGATATTTTGTGTGTTCTCTTTTCCTTATATGGTAAAATGACGTCACAGTCGAGTAATAAATAATTGTATATATATATATATATATATATATATATATATGTTGTGGTTCAAATTTTTCTTTGGTTTAATTTTTTTTAAACCAGTTTGATGTTTGTTTTCTTTTGTGGTAGGTTATGGTAATGAATCTGAGACAAAGAAAAACAAAAATCAAACTGGTTTAAAAAAATTTAAACCAAAGAAAAATTTGAACCATAACATATATATATATTTATATCTTTTATAGTATCTGTAGAATGATATACATTTTTATATACACCAGAGTTCAAAATATTGTTCTTGGTAAAATGTGACCAAAAGGCATGTATAATATAATTTTTTTTCGTGCAGCAGAGTTTTGAGCAGGTTATTTGCTTCTGAACAAATATATGTAAAAATAGTTGTTAAAATTTAATTACTCTTTCTAACCTATATGTACCATGCATTTACAATAATAACACTGGAGTGATAACATTGGAGTGAAATTCTGCTGTCAATACTTTTCCTTTTCTAACATTTGAAGGAGCCCCAAGTGACATCTGATAAACTGCTAAATTCTCCTTCCCATTTACCTTATTATATGCCTGTGAATCAAAGGGAGAATTTGGTATTAGATCAGGAGTCACTTAGGGCCTTATTCCAGGCACCCCTCATTTATTGAAATTGAAATAGTTAAAGGAGTAATTGAAGTAGCAACTGCTACATGTATGAATCGCAGAATAGCATTGATTGTCAAATAAAACGAACAGAATCTTGCTGTTAAGCACAGGAGCGGTATCCTCCATATAATGAGCAGGAAAATCATGGAGTGGTATGCTTCAAATAACATACATGAAAATTATTTTCCTATAAAGATCCCGCTCCCCCCAATTTGCCTTCTGAGTTTTACCAATTTACTGTAATTTTTAATATTATTACCATTTTCCCTACATTTCTTGTTACTAGTTTATTTACTAATGCTACCTGCACAGGGCAAGCATTTTCTCTTTGTATTTTTATTGAATAAAGATTTGTTGTTGTTGCAATGTGTTGTTCCTGGAAATATCCATACCACTCACAGCTTAATTTTTGGTTTGAAACCTCCCCCGCACACACAAAAAAAAACCCAAACAAACAAAAACAAACAATATTACATCCCTTTGGTAATTCCAGTTTCATCTTCGAGTAGATGGGGGGGGGGGGGGGGGGGGGGTGGGGGGCTGGTCTTAACAGCCAACATTTTACAGGAAAAGTATTGTTTTATAAAGACCCTCTCCCTTCCCCTCCCCCCCTCCCCCCCCCCCCTTTTTCCCCTTTGGAATTTTCAAAATCCTTCCTTGGGTAGGTATGTTTTTTTTTCATGTTTATATTAAAACTAAGGTAATGTGTGCCTAGTTAAAAGAAGGCACTGCCCAATAATCATTTACTGCTGTAAAATTGGGCTTTGAAAATTAACCAAGTATGCACAGACTGTAAAAATTTGCTCAGCCAAATGAGCCATGCATAAGCGGACTTCATTGTCCAAAATGTGAAATGTTTTAATTCGCTGAATTGCCCTTTCCACATGAATTCTTGCCTCTGCAATTTTTTCTGATCCTTTTCCTTCAATTTTGTTTAGTTGAGATCTTCCTTGCCCTTTGAAATCTGGAATAGTCACTTTCACACCCACGTCAGCAAACAAATCATGTACGGCAAATCCTCTATCTGCCATGAGCTCATCACCCCTGTTTAATTTTGTAGTTAATCCTGGGGAATTTGCTGTGATATGTTTGTCAGAGGTACGTCCACCCCAAGCTTGTGAGACATACACAATAGCCCCATGAGGGTCTATTCCAACAAGGAATTTAAAAGTTGTGTGACCCTTGTAATTAGAGTAGATTTCCTTGTTTGCTTGTAGGCAGGAAGGCTTCTGAGTGAATATCTCAGTACAATCAATGATTACTTTCAAGTATGGAAACTTGGAAAACTGCCTTGCCTTTCCATTTGATTCACTTTCTGGCATTTCACACAAATATTTCAAATGAAAGTGCAGAAGATTGATCCATGAGGTAAAGATCTTGCTGACACTAGACTCACTTATTCCAAACCTTAATGACAGGTCAGTTACAGTTAATCCTACTCTCAGGCGCACAAGAACCATGAATAGTTCTTCCTCTGGCGTCAACTTGGCCATTCTAGTTCCAGTTTGTTTGGGGGCACGATTCTTTGAAAACATCTCACAACCTCTCCAATGTCTCATTCTTCCTAAGGCTCCAACACTTTCAAGGTAATTAAACATTGCTTTAAAGGTTCCATGGTTGGGAAATCCAGTCCAGAATTGAAATTTCTTGTCATCGAGTCTTAAGTCTTCTAAAAGAAGGCATTTTGAACGGAGGTTTTCATTTTCCTCTTCAAGTTCTTTAACTCTGCAGTGAAGCTGTGATAGTTCACTTACTATAGATTGTTCCACATTCAGTGACCCTAAATCTACCTGGCCCTTGCAGTAGTCGTGCTCTTTTAAAGGATGGTCCGCAGGCAAACACCGACTCCACAATTTATGTTTCTCTGGGGTACAAACATCTGGTTTTGGACGTCCTTTTGCAGTTTCAACCCGCTAAAAGAAACGAAAAAAAAAATCAGCTCAGAATGTACAAAATTCACACAAGTCAAATTACAAATCCTTACCTTTTTTCTCCGGAAAGGTGGAGTTGTTTTTGATTCTCTGGTCGTCCTTGAGCTAGTTTTTGTTGACCTTGAAAGCTTTGGTTTATCGTGGCTGTGTTTAAACACAGAAGGGTTGTAAGATACACTGTTTATGTCATCGGACTTGTGACCTCCAATGAAGTGCTCTGAGCAGAGGCGTGTGTTAACAGTCGGCGAGAAGTTTTTTCTACGAATTCTCTTCAACCAAACTCGTCTTCGGCTGATATTCTTTGGAATACGGTAGTACTCCAAATCTCCTCTTGTTTTTCGGTTGTTTGAACAACCAGGGGCGCAACAAAAGTCGTTTTTCCCCATATTTTCACGCCACTGCGAAGGGAAAGCTCATCTGTTTACCCCCCAAAGCGTAAAGCATTATGGGATGCGTGAAAAAAGAGAATGGTTAACTTTAGATACTAGGTAAAATATTTTTGTGTTAAAATTTGAGTTGTATATCTGGGTTACAAAGCGTGGAATCGCGTTTTGTCTTCCATCCATTTGTTTATAAAACTTTCTGCGGACTTCGCCAGGTCTTACAAATAATTGTATGAAAAAAATAAAATAAAATAGAACGCGATTTCACGCTTTGTAAGTCGGGTACGTCTCTCGAATATTAGAAGAAAAATATTTTACCTATTATCTCAAATTTACCATTCGTCGATTTTTTTATTTGACATCGAATTTCGGCTTTTCCCGAACAAACACAGTATTTCAGGCCCAGTTTCAAAATGATGGATATACTCTTTGTTTTATACGTGTTTATTAATTTACTATTTAGGGTTCTCTGAAGACACAAGACTGAGGTAGAGAAACTGTTCAAACACAATTAAAATATTCGAGTTTAGTCATATTCTATCCAGTATTAGTCTTAGCTTTTTTTAATATACGAAAGGTGCGTGGGCTACTGACGGAGGTGATGTTTTATTATCCACTGTTTCAATATTTTCGGTCTAAACTTTAAAAGACAAACTTTCAATTCACAGCATGTGATGACATTTACTTTGTTCTTTTTATAAACAACTAATTAAAGTAATTATGCGCAAAAAGAAAAGTTTGGAAATACTGAGTCATTAATTTTATGCTGAACAACATGTTTTGTCTAGTCTTTTGGTTAAACAAAATGTTTCCTGGTGACAAAAAGTAATAATAAAGATAAACTATCGTATTTTTTTTTCAAGCTAAAAACACTGTGACGAAAAGGTAAAGCCCTATAGATGTTCATTTTGTTTCAAACGTCCGCTAAACCAATACATTGTTATTATCTTCCACGCAAAACGTTTATGCGATTTTAAGCGACCTGACTGGCGCCAGTATGGGTTAATTTCATGTAGGTAACTGTTATTGTTGAAAACCTGAAAAAAAGAAATTAAATTGAGCAGCTGATGAATCGGGATTATTAAGCACACGCAACTTTTTCTGCTGTCTTATGCTCATTTTAAAAATTGGTACGCAAATAATGCTGTGTTAACTGAGTTAATTTTCTTCGTCTTTCGAAGCCCACACAAGTCATAAGTCTGACATAAAGGCCCATAAAAAAAACATAATTTAAGTATTTATCTATGCGTAATCGGTTCAAGGAGCAAAGCAGCTTTTAAAGGTTTGTAATCTTACAACTTACATCTTCCACCTGCATCAACACCTGTTTGATCGAATTGATGGCCGCCATTATGGTTTTTAGTCTGAGCGGGAAAATACGTGCTCGCATGTTTTAGTTGTTTTAGATCTTTGTTAGATTAAAAGTGTATTAGCACGCAGACCGTTTAAAGGTTACTTTTGATATTTCTTGGCCTGTGGGTTTGGAAATAATAGATACTTGCCGTTGTAGACAATATCATATTAAATGGTAGTGAGATGTTTAGTAAAAGCATTAAATTAACGTTTTGTAGCTCAGTATTTATCCGTTATATGGCACAGGCTAGGCTAACAAACTTGTATAAACTAATGATGAAAACTTCGCGTATCTAAAAAACTATTAATTTAGCGTAGTAAGAATGACTAATGAATGTTTACAATATTAGAAGAGAAGACATGCGTGCAAACAAGTTTTTTGTAAAAGGAAGTTTACACCTCTATTTTAAATTCATGACATGTTGTATCTTTTCATTCTTAAAATCGCGAATAAAGTGTTAACGTTTGAATTTGTTTTGTTCTCTCTTAAGTATTATTTATGGTTTAATGTAAACCAAATTAGAGTGTAGCGATATTTTCAGACCAGAAGCTTTCCAATACGCAACGCATTTATATTCAAATTATATTCGGTATTCCTTTTTGTCCTTTTTCTTATGCAAAAGTAGACACATTATATTGTGAAGTATTTAGTATTTATTGCTTAATTTCTTGCGAACATAATTCTCAGTGCAAACAACTGTGGTATAGTACTAACTTGGAAAAATAATCAGCTCGTATTCTGGGACTCCGAAGGTGTCTTAAGGGTGAACGATACTGGCCTTCGCGGATTTATTTATTTATTTACTTGTTTTACTAGATATTTTAACAGGTTAGACTGGTTTGCGTAATAAGCCCCGTCTACAAGAGCAATTTTTATGTGGCAATTTTTTATGTGGCAATTTTTATTTGCCCGTGTAGATGATGAAAAATGGCCAATTTTTATGTGACAACTGTATTTGATGAAAAGCTGGCGTGTTAGTTTTTATGTGGCAAATAAAAATTGCCACATACCGATAATTGTCCGTGTAGACGAGACGCCACATAAAATGTGACAATTTTTTCGACGTCATCTGTAGAACCCAGTCCCTAATATTTACAACAAATTAACAACAAATATTTGTTGATCATCTACACGGGCAAATAAAAATTGCCACATAGAAAATTGCCACATAAAAATTGCTCGTGTAGACGGGGCCATCTACACGGGCAAATAAAAATTGCCACATACAGTTGCCACATAAAAATTGCTCGTGTAGACAGGGCTTTACATGACAACACGAAAACAACAACAAAAGCTTCAGAAGCTTTTAATTAACGTTTAAATTATTTTTTTTTTTTATGAAAAAATATTTTGCCATAACCGTTTGCCAGAATTTTATAGTGTTTCTAGAACAAGTTAGCATATACCAAAACGACTTACAAAGAACGGAATAGATTAAATATAATATAGCGAATCTATCATGCTTTCATTTATCAGTCAAACTTGTATAATCCTTAACTGCCCCTGCAACCAACTAAAAGAGGTATATGTGTTTTTTTCACTAAGCACAATTGCTCACACTGGCCAATCGTCCATGGGTTGAACACAAGCTCAAAATTTTCTTGCAGAAGTTAAATTAAAGTTATCTCTAAACTGCTTATTCCTCAAAGCGATTTGAACATCCAACAGCCAAATTGTTGATATCAACAAGATCCGAATGCTATCTACATTAAGTATCCCTGGGTGAAAACTGGATATTTTCTAGCCGGAACAAATATTTTAAGTAAGGCAAGAAAAAAAAACATTAAAGTTTGAATCATTGGATCACCATTTTAGTGGACACATGCGTCGAGTCTTCAACACATTTTTACATATTTAACCTGGCTATAACTGAAGAATCACGAGTTTCAAAACTATAAACTAAACTTGTCGATGTAATAGGTAACTAAGCCGCTAAAAAGGTAAAAAGTAAATAAATAAATAAATACAAATTCTAGTCCTAAATAATGTAAAAAGGATGTCCTCGCTACTTCTTACGAAAAAAAGGGAACAGAGTGATTGTCAGGATCATTTACTGAAAAGAAAATGATTACATATTCTTCACGGATTATTTTGTTGCCTTCGAGAACACGCAAGTGATCTTCGAAAATTACAGCGTTGTGTGCAAAAGTTTCTGGAGTACGCAAAAATAACGGACCTTGTACTGAGTGAAATTAGAATAATTTTAAGTTTGTTAAATATAATTTCGCTTTTTGCGTCCTGGCTTGAAATTTAAACGATATGCCCCAAAAATTGTCTTCGACCCAGACACGTCTTTGAAATATGAGACCATCTGTTGTTCTTTTTTTAATATTTAAAAGAGCAGAAAATATCACCTAAAATAAGACATTTAATTACTTCGCAAAGTTTGCCAAGTTCAAACTCACTTCTTATTGCATTGACACTTTAAATTAACTGTCACTTGAAACTTGTCGGCTACTGTTGACAAGGTGTGAAATAATTATGAAAAGCAGAGCCAAATCACCATATGACTTCTTCATTTTAAAATACAAAAAAAGTAATATACTTTTCATTGTAAAACACTATGTGAGAATAGTAAATATTTCACAAAGCGCAAAGTGTTTGATAATTTTTTTAATCCATGGGTTCTGCTCTATTTCTCTAAATGGTTGGGTTCAGGGCAATTTCGGACAGCTTCTTTGCTAAAAACGTTTCAAATTTTCTCCTTTTAAACATCAAGAAAACGTTTTACAACCTGAAAATTGTCCACGCTTGAGCATTTATGGTTGATAATTCACCGTGTTATGTGAGAAAAATAGGTATATATAGAGTTGTTGTCACCTTTCCACAATAAACACCTTTTACAAGTTGCCGGGAACAAAAAGTTTGAGTCTTTTCTACAAGAGACGGCTTAAAATCGCAACTCTATTTGGATTTAGTTCTAGAATTTAGTTAAAAAAGGAAATAAATGTTATAACAAAGAGAAACTTAAATATTGTGTTTTCGAAATGGCTGAAACGAGGACGTGTTTATCAGTTTGTAATGCGGCTTCGGTTAGTGAGCTGGATGGAAATCCGAGTACTTCCAGTGGAATTTTACATCGCTCATAAAAAGGTTTGTAAACATGCATCACTTGTAGAACTACCATTTCAAAAGCTAAGACCCTGTTTCGAAACAGGCAATGTATATTGCAATAGTAAGACAAAACAAAACAAAATCGGCTTACGCATCAAAGTGAAGTATATTGTGGCTACTGTGGAAGTCGTTGTAAATTTACAATGGCGGTATGTTTGGTTTAGCTCAGTAACAGAATAACCACTTTCGGGCTGAACATGGATATGCAGAGACCTTAGTAGACCATATGGTGTATAGGTAACTGCGATGTTCCTCTCTCTGAACGTTTTCATTTGAATGGTAATAATGTAGGATTTATCCACAGATTAGAAAGTTTGATCCATATTACTGTGTTGTTAGTCTGACTCTGTGAAGCGAACGCTTAGTATTATTTTTTAGTCATTTCTTTTAGACTATTTCGTCTTTACGTGTTTGAAGGAGATAACAGTCTGAACAGACTTTGGTTTGTAGATTTTAAAGTGACCGGCTTTTTGTGTTTAGAAAGTTAAGTTGATTGTTGTCGCATTTGAAGAGATAGATCCAGTAGCACTAGTCAAGTTTGTCCTTCCAGTTAATGTTCTATTTGTGAGAACCCCAAGACGAACAAAGATAAAGATAACAAAAGGTTTTAGGCTGAACATAAATTTAATCGCAATTTTTCATTATTCTTCCTGTTTTGAAAAAAGATCAAAATATTGTTTACTCAAAAAGAGTTTCATTGTCGTTTGTCGTGACATGTTTTGATGTTTTTGCGATTTTATTGCTTCAAGATCAGTGCGGATGAAAAACAATACTGAAATAAGTTGTTCTAGAAATTTATCCATGGCTTCGCTCACGTTGAAACAAGATTTTTTTCTACAATGTAAGGAAGGGTGATGATTTTAGGTGATTTTGAGGCTTAGAAAAGCAATTTCGAGCTTTTTCTTCCCTGTCATACTTCTTTTGCATGGGGGTGCATTTTAAACTCTCGAATCTTACGAACTAATTTTTTTTGTTTACGTTTGGTACATACATGTAATAATCTTGTCTAGCTTCCTTGTCAAAAAGGCACCAATTCTACAACTCAGAACTACAAACGGTGAATTTAATATATGTTTTTGATATTTTTTTAAAGGTTAATTCTTGTGTTATTTTTATATCAGAGTAGAAACATTAGTCACAGTGAATTTTTGTAGTGCAATTCAAAACGTAGCCTTACCATATTGCTCGAAACAAATTTATTGAGTGAATGCTCCTGGGAGGACAAAGCTGGCTAATTATATTTTTTGTGTACTCGACGCCTTTTTTTATTTACGACGACTTTGTTTAACTTGAGGTCGTCCATTTGTTCGTTTTATTTGCCGGTATGATCGTACTCGCCAGTCGCCCTTTTATTTCTTCATTTCGTCAAAATATGACATTAGTTCATTACCATAATAATACAGAAAAAGAAACTACTCGACCTATAGACTTCTATCGTGAACAGTTCCTCTGAACAAAAGAACATTTTGAAGACAGATCAATTTTGCGATTACGATATTAGCAAAGGCTGTTCGTTTGCATTATCTTCTAGTTTTGTCTTTATTTTAATTTTCCTGTACTATAAACAGTAATGTTCTTTCTGGGATTGTGTTTTTGAATCTCGCTGAACTGTAACGACAACGAACAAGCGAACGTACTGTATAGTTTATGATTGCTGATTTTAACAGATGGCGATCAAAATGAATGGTCGACTTTGTTCGAGTTCTCTCTTTACTCGCAGTATTGTGATGTTGTCTGTTCTTGGCCATAAGCTTTCTGTCGTGTGTGCATTGTCACTAAAAATGACTTATTTCCAGGCGGCCTGAACGCAGAAATATTGTTGCTTAGCAAGCAGGCAAGCAAGTGTCGAACTTGAAAAAAAAAATGTCAAGAAATATTAGAAGACCTTTTGCGCTGGAAGCTTACCCATCTTTTTTTCGTCTTCGGTTAAACAAAATTTACACAAAATCCATATGGCTTGATGAATAATAAGCTGACATCGCATCATTTAATTGGAAATCAGCAACAATTTAAGCAAGCCACGTAAGGTGAAAAAGTGATTAAACTTTTAATAATGTCAACTTGAAAACATTATTCTCTTCTTTGGCAAGTTATGACTTTATTTGTATGCACATGTTTAATAAAAAACTTTGAAAATAGACTAATAACGAAAAAAAAATCATAAAAACGTAAGTATATCCTAAACCCAAGATGTACTTTTTCTAATACGAAATGAAAGTCCAAAACCCTCTAGATGCAGATTCTTAGTAAAGTTTTTTTACTCAAGATGGTCTCGTTTTGTCGTTTTGATTACTTCATATTCTTTAGCTATTAATAGCCTCCACGCTCTTCGGCAAAGGAACTAAAACACCTATATAATTATATCACCGCAAGGAAGGATTAAACAGCCGTCGAAGTTTCAAAGCCCAGTGGGGTAAGAGCTTTATTCGACTTTTTATGGTGTAAAATGCATTGTGTTAACCAACCAGGCCACCGGCTTTTCTTGCCTGGAAGCAGAATTTTGCTTTTGAGCGCGCGCGCGCGTAGTTTGTCTTCGCGAGTCGAGTTTTCGAGCACTTGAGAGACAACACATTTTACAATAATGATACATTGTTTTTACGAGTTAAAGGGTACCGCTAAATTACCTTGCGTTGTTTTTTGCACTTCTTTTTCTATCAACGTTTAAAGCAATTATTCCGCCGAAGACAACGGTTTGTAGATAGCATTGTTTTGCGCTTTTGAATATGGAGCAATTTGGCAGTTTTGAGCCCGTTTAACCGTGCAATTTGTTCGGGTCTTTGATATTCTGGCGTCAGCGAGTACAATTTGCACCCCGATTGTTTTGAAATTGGTTCTGTAGAAAGCTGATTATCTCTTCGCCCGTTTTTTTTTTTGGCAGGGAGGGACACCACATTTCCCGCGCAATGCCTTGAAACGGACATTTCTATACGTGTTTAATGAAAAAACACTTAGCTTCAATTAAACAACATGTGTTAATGATCCTGCGACCAAAAAGGGTTGGATCAATGTTGTTCGCTAAAACAATTAATTTAGCGTCGCCACTTTAAGGGAAAAGGTTGTTAACTTGATCTGGATTTTCAGCATGCATGTGAAATTCGACTGAAGATTGGAAAAAGATCCATCACCCGTTAGGTCAGTTAAGTCTGTTTACTGAACCTTGCCAACAATGGCAAATTATACAGCCATGATAAAGACATTCTGACAACAGCAGCTGCTTTTGTTGTATGTGAAAGCTATTAGAAGATAAAATACAATGTAATTAGAGGCATATTATCATAGCAGCCAATTAGATTTGCATAAGCCATTCTTGCGAGAGTCCGCTTTGCGCAAACATACATATTAACCAGACCACGCGTGGCTCCTGAGTTTTGTTGTTTGACACGGAGCCACTCAGGTGTATGCTCGAGTCTCATATCGAGGTTCTCATCAGCGGCTTGTCAATTTTGTCACATCTGCGAGCGCGCGCGGAACTCTTATAATTGAGTCGTTTTATCCTTTGCGCGACCACATGAATCTCAACTTCCAAGCCGAGTACTTTGAGCCTCCTGCACCTTGCAAGTCCGCCTTCATGGAGTTGCCTTCGACACCAGGCACGCATAGCTATTCCAGCTATAATTCCGTGCCGCCGAATTACAACCCTTATACAGCGGCTATGAGGTATTACCACCACTCTCCATCAAGCCAAGATTACTCTCTCGCCTGCAACGCTAGAAACTCCTTTCCAATGCCACCTGTTTTGAGCCATCATCCGCTTTCACACCATCCGTACTTGTCGCCACCTTTGCCAGCTTTTGGAGCCCCGCACGATTCGCCACACGACGGTAAGTCGACTCTACGATCTTTACCTTTGCCTCTCTTGCGGCTTTTCAAGCAGCAATCTAGCTCCTTCTAACTGAACACGATTAGGAAGTCGTTTTGACCGTGCTAATGCTATTGTGGTCGAAGTAGTTGATAGAAATTACCGGAGTTAGTGGACTCACTAAATCTAGTAAAATACCTTGGAAGTGTTAACCTGTATTGTGAAATGGCAGCAAAATTAGTCTAATGTGAACTGTTAAAATATTTCACGGCCTTTTGTTTGATAAGTTGAACGGTGAAATGATACAATTTAGACATTACTTTTATCCGTTTTTTTAATGTGCTTCTGCGTAAAGGGAAATTAACTTGCTAAATATATTATTATTGCAGATTTGAAAGGACCATGCGACGAGCCAAGGCTAAACGGAAAGGGGAAAAAGATTCGAAAGCCGCGAACGATCTACTCAAGTTTCCAGCTTCGAGAATTGACTAAACGCTTCCAGAAGACCCAATATCTCGCTCTTCCTGAGCGGGCCGAGTTAGCCGCCTATCTCGGACTGACACAGACCCAGGTGAAAATCTGGTTCCAGAACAGAAGATCCAAGTGTAAGAAAAACTTAAAGGCAAGCGAAGATCCCAATTCCAGTGATGGTGCAATTAAAACTGAAAGCAGACCAGGGTCCGCAAATGACTCTCCTTCAGGAGCTTGGTCAAGCACAGAGTCCACCGCAACAGGAAATCGTGATCCAGATGGGTCAAACATTGCAGTTATGGGCAGTAACAAGCCAGTGATTTCAACGCAGAGCTTAGGCCAGTGGTGTATAGCTAGCGGAATGAAGTCTCCATTCGTCACAGAGCGTTGTAACAGGATGTGATGGCCTCGTAAGAAATTACTTTAATCAGAAACTTTGTATAAAATGAACAGAACCTCGCGCTTGATCAGAGATATTTTTCTCAGGCGCGCACATTTACCAGTTGCCAAGTCGCCTTATTAACTAAGAAAGAAATCAGTATAAGAAATTTTAACCTTTAGAAAAAGAAAGATGTTTTTAAAGTTGTAGAGATTAAAAACTGTAAATATGATTTATTTGTGTCATAGGTTAAGCCAGTACTTATTCAGTTGAAATATCGAGAGGAAATCTTTTAGTAATATCGAACTATAGGGCAGACGATGGATAGTAACACATTTTGAGCTATAAGAACGTAATCAAGGAACATGCATGAGATTTCATCGTCAATAAATAACTTGGTAAAACCGGTGATAGCTAATGCTTTTTTATGAAAATAAGATTAGCACAACAACGTCGATAAACCGCTATATAAACTAAAGAAATCAGTGCGAAGATCTTCGCTATCAAGTTAAAAAAAATTGAGTTCTTGGTGCCGTATTAACTTACAATACATTGCGAATGTTGTGTTTACCGATTAACCTACGGAATGAGTGTTTCAAAACATGAAGCAAAATGAGATATAACTTATACCTTCTTGTATCTATTATTTAAGAGAGTATCAATGACATTTAGCAATGTCAAAGCATCTGTTTATTTGAATAAAGGACCCGTTATCAACCACAAGAGAGTTTGTATGTTAATGTATTTCTCTCGTGCCTTCTTTAGATTTTTCAAAGAATGCACACGTTATATAAAATTACCAACATGTTTTTAAAGAAGAGCATGTGTGAGCAAGCGGATCTGACTGGTTTTTACTAGTCGCTTGAAAGAGATATTTTTATTGTTCTGCCCTCCAATGTTATACAAACAGACCGTCATTACAAAGGGATCGCGCATTGTTCGGACTTCTTGGGCCGGAGTTGATGATTATTTTACGACACAAAGGTTAAAATATAACATGGATACATTGGACGCTAGAGCACTCGAGAACGTCTGGCTATATCCGCAAAACCAATATTAGTAACAGTAAACAATGACTGATATTTGCCTGGAGCTGCAGTGTCAAGGACATTCTGTAGCCCACTGCTTTTTAGGCGATGTGGTTGTATGGTCCATTATCAAAACCAACATATTCTTAATACCAACTGGATGTCTATTGTGCAAGCGTGATTGTTTGTTGTGTTGGGTATGTGTCTTGTGTGCATGTGAATGACCCCGAACAAAAACGAGTCCATTATTCCTAATACGCTAAGTGTTATCGTTCGGGCGTAACCTGTTTTATTTATCTCAGAACTGTTCTAATGGCTCGTGAACGCTATTACCGAATTAAAGAAAGTCGGAATACTCAAAACCTCTATTCGCATCGAGTGAGAGATCAAAATTTAATGAATCTTTAAAGTAAAACTTTGCGGAAACTTGAGAGACTTTTCACTTTAATGGACAGGTTGCCTTTTCCGCTAAACTTTTGAGTTGCCTTTATGTCAAAGGAAGGAGGTTGAAAGGGCTCGCTGGTTCATCACGTATGCTCAATAAAGTACGGCTCTGAATAATTTTCTTTTAGCTTCATAGCAAACTTTTCCCCAAATATTAACTAGATTTACACCATTGGCCTCGAACTAAGGAATTTACTAAGAGTATAACAACGAATACTCTACACAGTTTGTTTATTTATTAAAATAACCTATTTTCTTTATCTTTTTTTCCTAGATTTATCGCGGCTCCGCACGATCCTCAAATGCGCCGTGCATTTACCGATAAATTTTCGCCTAAAATGTTCTTAATTGGCCTGCGGCCTGCTCAGAAAGCGAACAATTTAGTAGTATTTACTGATAGTTAGCGCTCTAAGAAAGCAGTTAGAAAGTCGTGTCCAAGACATTAAAACCACAGACACGCATATTAAAGTATTTTAAACACCACATAATAGTTGTGTAAAAGCCATCGATCATTAAGCAAAGGCAGGTGAAGTTTAAACTTGCACGCTTTAAGGGAACTCACAGTGGGGAACACGCAGTAGGTGGCTCAATGTCCATTTAACTGAGAAAAACGACAACATAAAACTCACGGAATAAAGGCACAATGACAAATTTCATTCTGAGTTAATGGTTGGTTTCACATTGTATTCGCCTCGAGACATCTATTAGTAAACAGACAGCTCAGAATTTAAAACTCCTGACGACACAAA
This sequence comes from Dendrophyllia cribrosa, assembly GCA_024195265.1. Lineage (NCBI taxonomy): Eukaryota > Metazoa > Cnidaria > Anthozoa > Scleractinia > Dendrophylliidae > Dendrophyllia > Dendrophyllia cribrosa. The sequence continues at coordinate 40,063,609 of JAJLRJ010000007.1, read as the reverse complement.
AACTAACCCGAAGTTATTTCAGAATAAACAATTCTGATCCCCATACGGTTGTTAATTTATACTTAGAGGCAGCAAGCTCGTAATTTCTTTTATAATCACCGACATTTGCACAATTTCGATCGATTGAAAGAAACAACCTGTCAAAACCAGTTATACTATAACTCTATATTTAAATCTAGGTATCTAAACCCAGTATTCAGTTTTGCCAAAAAAAAAAATAAAAAAAAAAAAATATATATATATATAAGAGAGAAAGAGAGGGGGCAGTTTTCAAACGGTTTATTATTGATCTCTAATAACACAGACAGAGATAAGTGAGCTAAGGCCGGTTTTTCGAAATATAATTTATTGGTCAACTGGAAAAATAAAACACGGCTAATAATATTTTACTTGGATATATTTCAAGTCGGTATTAAATATATAAAATTCGCAAACGGTTATCACTTTACTGCATAGTTTTACTTGTATATAAAACATTTCTTGGCAAACAATTTTCCTTTTTTTTTTGTTACGAAAGGTATATTTAGCTTACCTGTAATCGCACGCGACCAACGCTTAATAAATGTATAAGCAAAAATACATCGATCATTTTACAACCATTCTTTTTGAATGCTTGTTTCATTATAGAAGTGGCTTAATTGCAGCAAATTGTCGTTAATATCAATACGAGCGTATCGAGATAAATGTAGGTTTTAATACAATACATCGACACTCCGCTATGAGCCGAAAAATATTGGTCTGTGTTGAAATTGCACGTGCTGAAGAAACCACTGAATATTGTCGAGACAAAATCTTTACGTCTCTGCAACGGCTAATGGTAGAGAGCATTATAACCAAGCCAAAAGGGCTTTGTTTATTTATCGCAACGCTACGAGGCTCCAATAATACATAAAAGACAATATATTCAAATCGTGCCGCGGATAAGCAAAACACTAATAGGTGTTTTGACAAGTTTCGCAATGGGAACTTTCTGAGACGATTTTTCTTTTTTTAGTCAAAGCCTAGTTTACCTTTTATCTCGCCGCGCGACGCAGCGCTAGCCGTAAGGTGACTCAACGTCGAAACTATTCCACGGAACACCTGCAAGCTACTTTACTAGTTTATAATGCTAAGCATTGTTATCAGTCTTGATCTCATGCCTTAAGACTTTTATTCAATAGCACTTACACATAACGGGACTTGTTCGTACTCGAAACACCAAACATTCAAACTTTCAAGATATTGCGAGCTTCAGTCGAGTCACCTAGAGAACCTGAACAGTGAATTGTGTTCAAATAATGCTTGTTGTGTTTTAACTTTAAACTAAAAGCAGGCAACTTTTGACCTGTTTCGCTCAGGTGCCTCAGAAATGCTAATATATCACATGTATATTGTGTTTTGTTCAACTTTCGACTAATGGACTAATTACTAAATGGCTTTCCAGGCCCAATTTTCGCATATAATTAGCCATGAAAACAGACAGAGGGGTAATTTAAAATATCCTTTAATGGCTCCAAAGTGGCAGGAAACGATTGAGTTGATATCTTATTGACCAAAATTGTTATTCGGAGTAATTTGCGTCGATAGTTTCAATTGCGAAAGGGTGATATTAAAGATAATTTTGTTCGACAAATTTTGTTTAAATCTGGGTGGAGGTGACGACTTCGTGTTATGAACTAACAAGACAGTTAGCTAGCTTTGTTTTTAAGACGTACACATACGTTCTTAACTTTCAACTTTTGTCGACTGGAGCCGTTTCCTCTCTGTTCAATGCGTTGTTCTACGTATCTCAGTTTTATTTACGTAAGAGCTTTTCTAATTGAACGTCCGGCAAGCCTGATTCCATTTAGTGATTCCGTTAATAGAGTTTATTAACAGGAGTTACGGGTCACCGATAATTAGCCTGGCAAACAATAGTTTCTAATGGAGGGCTTCGAAGTGTATTTACAAAACAAAGCCAACGAGTCGTTTGCACAAACTTTAAAGTTTGTTTTGTCCAAGTTTCTTTGTCTTTTTACTAATTATTTGTGTAAGTAGCTTTCTAGAGTCCATTGTACTGCCAAAAAGAACGCTCACAGGCAAATAAGGAGAGAATTAATGACGTTAACTGTAGAATAGCAAGTGTTTTTCATTGGAATTACGTGATCAGATTAATAATAAGTCGTTTACACGTTTTTCGTTTTGCTCACGTGGACGGTGACTGTTCTTGAGATATTTCACAGGGCAAGCGTAAACCCGAATAAATTCCAATCGCCTTAATTTCCACAGACAACGTTAAATCTGCAGCTACCGGAGTAAGCGGTCTTAAAAGCGCGGATACTCAATGTAATTACAGGGTAATATCTATAATAGTTTGCTTGCAACAGATCCATTGAGATAATTGTCGAGTTTTCGGATCTCTCGCTGCGCTAATTTGCCGGTGAATTGTCTATGTCTTTAGCTCCGTGATCATTACACTTAATAGCCCAGGACTGGTTTTGCTCAGTTGCCCCGCAGAAAAAAAAAAAACAGGAATAGAACTCTTAGTCTATTTAATCAGTGCTAAGAAATTTCAACTCTAACTGAAGAGCTGATAGAGATATGATATTGATCCGTGCATATTAAACACAATATATTTCCATTTCCATTACATGGTTATTTGTGTTGTTTGTTTAGCAGAGTGGGTTCGTCTGGTTGCAAGTGTTTATCAAATATTGTACTTCGAGTTTATAAAGTTTATTCAAACACAGCTCTCAACAACACATGATCAACGGTGTTTGCGCTGGAGATCACATCGACACCTTTTTATATTTGCTAAAGCCCAGAGGTTTTGAACAACACTTTCCTGCAAAGCACAAAGGGCTTTGTGAACTTTCAAATTGAATATTCAGACATACTTCACAGCCGACTTAGGAAATATCTACTAAGGAGTGAAGCTTTTAAAAACTTAATTAACACTGTTGAATTAGTTACTTAGTTAATCGTGTTTCTTACGAAATCACTTAAGTCTATAACTTGTTGCAAGGTTCAAGAATACAAAATAATGTTTTGTGAATTCAGGTTTAAGGATGACTCATGAATTCCAAGTTCAGAAGATACTGGTGTTTCCATTAAGTCGACCTGCAGGTGGCTATAAAAATCCTCAGAAATGTTTACACTCATGATGCACTTTTTTAATAGGAGCGATTACGAATGGCGATTACGAATCGCTTCAATTTTGACAAACTGCTAATAGACCGTTAATGTTGTTTTGGCGCGCTTTTCACGCGCGAAGAAGTTGTTCAGGTAAGAGCTTATCGTTAATATCAACAAATTAATAACTTTTAATATAACATTTCTGTGAAGCGCAGAAGAGTTTATTTGTCAGCTGCCAAGACACGATGCATGAACACACTGTCTTGGCAGCGTTTCGGAACACAAAATGAACTGAATATGCCAAATGATAATTATAACAATAACAATGCTGTGGTGTTGAGTATATCTAACGGCATGGTGTCAGTTGCAACGCGGTTCTTGTTTTGAGTCTGTGGATGAAATCCTGAAGTGTGACCACTCAAATGAAAGCGATTGATCAGTACTTTAATTATGCTGTACAAGGTTTTCGAATGAAAGCGATTGATCGATAATTTCATTATGCTGTTATAGTTTGTTTCGAACGAAAGCTATTGTGGGATGAGCAGTACTTTCAAGTGGTACTGTTTGTGACGCTGCATGCTGGTTATTATGCTTTATACGATGGTTCTAAATTTGTAGTCTGCCAATGAAATCCTCAAGTAGTGCCATTTTAATAAAGGCTACAGAGCAGTATACTATCATCTACTTTTTAATATTTGGAAACTTTAATAACAGTTTTAAACTTGGACCCTTTGGGGTGTGAAAGGTTTGGTTTACCGGAGAAAAAATGTGCCAAAGGGAATGTAGACTGACTGGAGCCTTGAAACAAACGGTAAATCATGACACATCAAAAAGCGTAAGTGCATGTGTACAAACGAGCTCAATTCAAAAACCTACTTATGTTTGAACGGGGTCTATTTCACTGATAAGAACAACAAAACCAGAAGACAATTTTCAGATGAGTAACCGCTAGGATAATGCGCTCAATAAGGGGATCAGGTTTCCAATTTCGCGCTAATGTGTCGAGCTCTTATTCAATTCGCAGTCATTATGAACCCACGCACAAGATTCGTAAGCACCTGTGTTCATTCATTAAAAAACCACGACGACTCTGTTGCTATGTTAATTTCCTTTTTCCATTCAATTTGCACGCGCTGCTCGAGGCTATAACTGACATACCCAGACTATGACGAAGGCAGGTCCTATGCAAAGCTTTTAAAACCCATTCACACAGAACGAATACGGCCACCATTTGAACAAAAGAGCTGAAGAAAGTTGACATTTTTTCTCGTGGGAGAAAAAGGTACTAACGCTCCATTTAGGATCATTTTCTGTGAATCAATATTCTAAAAGCAGCAATATCAGTTATAAGTAGAAAGATAAAGAAGCCAGAGTAGAGCGTTCTAATGAGGAACTTGAAAGTGATATTGTATCAGATACAGGGAAACAATGCTTTTTATTTATCCCTCCTGCGGGACCACAGCAAGGATAACACTTAAGTGGATAATGAATTGAACACCTAGTGAAGTAATGGAAACGTTTTTTTTTCATAAAAGAAATATTCTAAACCATTGCACTCGCTTAGTATTCACAGTTACAAAAAGTAAAGGTGCCTCAACCCCTCTCCCATACCCCACCTTTAAAGATCGAGTCGTGGTTGTATAGACCACAATCTTTTAGAAATCAAACTGAGAAAATAATTCAACCTCTTTGTGCTGGATAACTAGCCATTCAAGCTTCATAAAAAAAAAATAGATTTTCAAGTTCAAACATTTTAAGTGGTTGGTGAAGTGGGTGATGTCTTATATATGTGTATTTTTTCTTTCTTTCTTTCTTTCTTTCTTTCTTTCTTTCTTTCTTTCTTTCTTTCTTTCTTTCTTTCTTTCTTTCTTTCTTTCTTTCTTTCTTTCTTTCTTTCTTTCTTTCTTTCTTTCTTTCTTTCTCCATTGAACTATCATTGAACCATTAAACCATTGAACAAGTATCGTTGGAGTCGTGAGAGCAAACTCATAACATTGTCGATCGAGGAGATGAAGACCACATTAGTTTTAACAAATGGGAAAAGGACTTTCTTGGCCTGCGAACGGTACCTCGTGTGCATCTCTTATTTCATTCGTCCTCTTTAACAATAGACTTAGACTGATGGTTTCCATATGATCGCTGCGATCGCTACGATCGCTGAGAAAGTGAATGAAGATCGATAGGACCTGGGTCTGACAACATCGCTCGCGCCATTCTTGAAATTAAACATGGCGGCTGTGAATCGTCGACTCCTACTTGAAGCTTGTCTTTTTTTACTCGGCAGGGTCGCAGCTCTTAGAAGCCTCTATTTTCATTGGCCTTGTAAAACACAGCTGCTATTGATTTTAGGGTTAGGGTCTATTGTTGTGTTGTTTGTCCTATCGTTATCTCTAAGGGTGGCAAGCCAATGGTGTGAGACCTTCTAAGAGTTGCGACATCACCCTTTTTACTTACGGGTGTTTTTCAACGTAGCAGTTCATTTTTTTGTTCTTGTCTTTATATTCCTTTGAACATTTGTTATAAAGACAGTCGTATCTTTGCATTTCTTCCATAAAAAAGGGACAAATCGCGCCCTTTCTCAGCGTTCCTGTTGGCAGCCATCTTGAAATGAGCGAGCGTACGCAGTGCATCCTGGTATTTTTCTGTCGCTGCGATCGCCGAGATCGCTTGAGATTGGTTTCCATATGATCGCTACGATCGCCACGATCGCTGAGATAGAACTGATCGAAGTCTATCTCAGCGATCGTTGTCGCTGCGATCGCTGTGATCGCTGGAGAGTGGTTTCCATTTGATCGCTACGATCGCTGAACTTTTTTTTTCAGCGATCGCAGCGATCGTAGCGATGCCCATACAAAGTCTATAAATCGTTCGTTGTCCGGTAATATCAAAGAACCGTCACTTACTGAGCTTGGGTTGCCTGTGGTTAGCCAGAGACTTAAGACGCGTGTCACTGATATAACCTTTTTGATATTTTGATATTTGATATAACTATTTGAAAGTTTGGGCTTACCTTTGTTGATGGATTGTCTCCTTTTCCAGCGGGTTGTGCCGGTCACCGAGGGAATTAAATCGGATTGTGTTTTCCGAGTCTTGGCAGTTTGATAGCCTTGCAAGTGCTATGTCACTCTCAACATTGATCTGCACAAGCTGAAGCTTCAGTTGTTGGCGTTAAATTTGCAGAACGTCGGTTTCAGTTTAAAACGTAAGTCGAACACAATGTCATCTGACGGTGCAGAACTAATAGCGGTGCCATATGATGATAGGAGTTCAATGTTGAACGCCTATCTTCAGGACACTAGCTTTTCAAGGTTGGCAGGCGGCAAAGCAACTTTGTTTTCTTGCGTTAAGTCTGTAAGTGGTTCAAGTTTTCCAGTGGTACACTTGGAGAAGACGAGCCGCATTTGCTGAACAACTTCAAGAAGCTTAACGAGTATGGTCGCATCGCACCGATGTTTTGGCCCGGTGGGGTATTCTTTCATATTAACTATACGGGGACGTGCCGCTGGACAGGATATGGTTTTTGGCCTTTTTGTCCTGAATAGATTGAGTATATAACTTAACTTGAGTCTGTCCTAAACAGGGTTCTGAATCTGTCCTAAACAGGGTATGGTTCCAGTTATAGTTCCTTTTTCCTAGACAGGGTCCTAAAATAGCGGGTGTTGTCCTACACGGGGTAGGTATTTTCGTTTCTTTTTTTGTCCGAAACGGGGACTGACACTGACCCTGTACCCAAATATACCCAAATATTGCACCCCTATACCCAAATATTGGTCAAGTATCCCACCCCCTCTCCCGGGTGTTTTGGTAACGTGTGGAAGGAATTCTAAACAAACTCGTCGCTCAGGACTCGAGACAAAGCTTCGCGTTGGTTATCTTGTACCCACGACAAATGTTTAAACGGTTTCAACATTTGCTTCAACATATTCAACACTTTGTTGAACCAAATGTTCGGTGCGTTTGAACAGGTCGTCCAACATTGTTGAAAGCGTAAAAAATGTCGAAAGCTTGTTGAAAGCGTGTTTAATCAAGTTTAAATCGGTTTAAACTTTCATTCAACATCGATTCAACTTTTCCTTTGTTCTCGAAAATGTTGAATGGTGTTGAAGCCGTTTGAACACTGTTCAACAATTGTAGAACACACGCATGCTCACATCAGGCTTCAAAAGTCAATATGGCGTCTATCGTTTACGAAAACTGTGAAGATTATCCCGAAGATGGAAGCTGGAAGCCAAATGGAATCAAATCCAAAACTCCCGAGCACGAAACGAAAATTATAAGGTGAGAAAGGTGGTAGAGCTTCTATAGTTTCCAGAAAATGGAGCACCGAAGAAATAAATGACCTAATCGATGAGTTTGAAAAGCGTCCCTGTTTGTGGGATGTTTTTTAATCGCGACTCGGCGACAGCAGGCCAAAAGTAAATTGAAGATGGACGAGAGAGTCTGGTTTCTAGTTCTTAGTTCCTCGCAATCAAATTTCTCGAAAGTGTTGGTTCTTTTGTTGGCGCAATGTTGCAAATGTTTGAAGGGCCTCCGTTCAACTTTGTTTTTGCCTCCAACATTGCTGGCCAAAATTGTGATGATTGGTTTGCAAGTTGTAAGAGCATAGTTTCGATTCGATTTAGGGATGGATTATAATGATTTTTTCGAAATAAAATTCCAACATGCACAGCAAAAGTAGTAAAAAATAATTCACATGCACAACGAGCCAAAAGAAAAAATAAGTTTGGAACAATCCCGGAAAAAAATTATTGCACAGCCTCAAGACGGAAAAAAAATTCATGCTAAAAAAATTGCCCAACTCTCCCCCCCCCCCCCCCCCCCCCCCCCTCCCAAAAAAAAAATGAAAAATGGAAAATAAAATGGTCCATCCCTTAAGAGAATGTATGGGAAGTTTCCCCCACCCCCTGAATTCCTCTTATGATATAAGCGCCCCCATTTCATCAGAAATTCGAAATTTATTGAATGAAAAAAAGAAAGACAAAGTAATTATCGATGGCTGCATTACGGCTCAACACGGTGCCGCATTGCGTGCAATGACAAAATTGTTGCACGCAATATTGGATATAAATTAAAGTAGAATCTCATAATACTTCTGCAACATTGCAAGCCTCAAATTTTTATTGTCTGTCTAAAACTAAATTCCTAGCTCTAGTCGCACAACAAAAACCTCAATTTCAGATACATCGAAGAGTCCATGAATTCTTGAGACTAGATCATTCAACATGTGAATAACACTCCTCAAGTCCGCCATCTTTTTTTCACACGAAGGCGAGGCTTTTGCAATAGTGACGTCATTCTGGCATCCCATAATTATTGGCGGATTTGGTACGCACGTAGAGAACTCAACATCGAACTTTACGAAGACGAACATGGCGTTTGGCAAAGTCTAACATTTTGTTTTGTTGACGTGACAACAAGTGACAACAAGTCCGATGTCGATAACTGTAAAGTTGGATGTTAAGTCAACAGTCCGATGTCGATAACTGTAATGTCGGATGTTGAGTCAATAGTTCGATGTTGACAACTGTAAAGTCCGATGTTGACAACTGTAAAGTTGGATGTTGAGTTACAAGTTTGATTTTTGGCGGAGATGGAACACCATATGCTTCACCTTTTGTGAATCCTTTTCTGACCTCCGGTGGGTGACAGGAAGAGTATTCGGTGTACTGGAAAGTCTGTCGGTTAAACGTGTGTGCGGGTATCGCGGATTGCTTCTTTGTTAAATATCTCGCCTTTGAAGACGGTTGTATCCAGAAAGTTTTTGTTTCTTTTGTCTGAGATTTCAGCCGTGAATTTTATTGCAGGGTGGTGTCTTTTTTCTAGGACAATGAACTCTTCTATAATGTAAATCTCCTTTATATCAACAGTCCACAATGAAAATATGTCGTCAATGTATCTTTTCCACTCAAGGGGTTTTGCATAGTTCAATTATTTCAGTTTCAACCGCCGACATAAAGATGTTTGCAAAGGCAACAGCCATCTTTGTGCCTTTCGCAGTTCAGTGAGTTTGGAAAGTACGGAATAAAGTGTTGCCAGGCCAAACACGAGTCATAAACTCGTAATAATGCGGATCGAGACCCCTGGGGGTGGGGGGGGGGGGGGGGGGGTACTCTGCAATTTTTTGGGTGGGGGTGTGCCGCTGGGACTCTGAGACCCTTAACATATACTAGACCATTTTAGCTGCATTTTGCAACCCTATTCCAGACTAAACACCGAAAAACCCTACCATATTCTAGACCTATTCCAGACTCGCTATTTTCCAGAAACTCGTTCACTATCGCAGTTATTAGTTAGCAGGGGTCAGTAAAAATGCCGTACTGCCCGCCGTACCGATTTTTAAATGCCATTTGCCAGTTAACCTTTTCTAGACTAAATTATTCACGCAATTGATTAGTTTCGCGGAAAATGATACCCTATTCTAGACCAAAAATCTCTGATAACTATACCCTATCCCAGAATAAACTGCCTGAAAACCATACCCTTCACAGCGGCACATACCTATATAGCTCATATATGGGAGTACCCCCTCCCCCCGGGATCGTGACACACTTCACGATGAATGGCATTTCCCATGGTAGATCATCCCGCAGTGTATCACAATTGGGTTTAGTATACACGCGATTTGTGATTTGCCAATTCAGTAAATCACCTTTCCTTTGCGGTTGCGTGTTGATGTCAAACGAAGCATCGTGATTGGCTCTTGTACCTTGGGCATCAAAACACCATTGCAACTTACCACGTTAAATGTCATGGGCGCTTCGTGTGATCTTTTTAATTTATCCATGGCTATTTAACACGGGACATTTACCTCGGGAAGTGTCGGTCACACTCACTAGAATGCAGTTTCCCGTGGTGAAAGGGTCATTTACCATGGTAAAAGTGCCACGTGTAACCGCACCTGTAGTGTTTATCTAACGAGTATATCTCCTTTTGTAAGAGATTAGACAAGGATCTTTGTAACTTTCTCTAAGCAGTGGTTGACTTTGAATTACATGCTATTTGCTCATCGTTATAAATGGTGATGGGCCTAACACAAATGCTGCTTGTGGCTCGTCGCTAAAAGCATTTTCGTCCAGCTGTAGAATAGGGTTACCCCAAGTACGCGCCTGCAGAGAGATTTTTTTCCTTTTAGATCAAAATTAAGATATAACAGGCCTGTTGTTCTCAATGTTGTCGATTTTTTTATCTTAGGAATAAGTTTCTAACTGTTATACTAACAGGGGGGATTTACGAAATTGGTCCCCAGTTTTCCCAGAATACATGGGTAGAAAAACAAAACTGCTGCTCTTTTGAGCACAGGCTCAAAGTTCAGGCATTGCGATTGAGTGATTTTGTTAGCAATTTCCGCAGAGCAGATAAGTATTTACAATGCTAAAGGACTATGGGTCGCTTGAAATTTCGATTTAATTTAATCATACGCTACATGAAGAGTATTTCCTTGGGGAATCAACTTTAAGGGCAAAGTATTTAGAGTTCCCATAAGTGATTGCAATTCTTTCAGTGACTTCCTGTGTTGAAAGAAGTTAAAAGATTGCCGACTTTGTCAGTGGAGAAAGTCGAGCCTCCATTCGGTCATAATCAAGTACAATACCAATGAAATGATAACCCGACTTGGGCCATCGGTTTTATCAGCTGTCATGGGGATGTTAAGACTGGTCAAACTCTGTTGACAAATTAAACTATGAGGAAGCAAAGATTGACGCAGGCTCAATAGCCTGCGAGCAAGCTCTCAAGCTGGATCGGAAGAGGGATTGGGAGGAGGGAGGGGTGAACTCGCTCAAATACTTGCCCCATACCTAAGGTTATTTCATAACTGACTAATGTAGAGTCAATGTTAACATTTACTGAGTGGGTAATGATAGTAGCTGATCTTTGAGTTAAGATTAATTTGGACCTTTACTGTGGATTCTACTTTGTGGAAGGTTTGGGGAAGGAGCTGCAGTCATACCCATGCAGAGTGGGAGTCCTTTCACTCAGGTTGCAGATGTGCCTAAACATACAATTCCCCTCGAACAGGATCCTGTCCTGTTAAAACTGTTGCAAGTCAGGCCTCAGTTTGCGGCTCCGGCTGAGACACTACCGGACATGGGGTCCATTTTAATAAGGAGAATATTCCTCCCTGAAGCGGTTGTCCACTGTTCAATGTCTTTAATGGACGTAATAAACACGGTCGGTCGCTTTCAACTGAGTTTGTTTCTACAATTTTGAAGAGCACAGCCCGGGGCACAGCCATGCAGAAAGGCTGATTAAACTTCTTGATCCTTTTGCTTTACTGTGCTTTCTTGGTGACTTAGACAACTAGGCTTTCCACCGTTAGTTAGTGGCCCTCCGGCATCAAAAGGCAGAAAGATTTTTGGGTTACGACTTGGACAGTTCACAAAAGCTCACCAGACTAGTGTGTCTGCGTAACTGGCGGTTTTTTTGTTGGCGCGCGCGATAATTCGCTTCGCCGCTCGAAACTCGAAACTCGCGGCTTTGCCGCTCGCGAATTATCGCGAGCGCCAACAAAAAAACCACCAGCTACTCAGGCTAGTTGGGTGGCTGAAGCTGACCGTCGTGTAGCGGCATTTCCTGGGACGCTTGATTTGATGATGAGGTCCCTGAGATTCGTAGTCATAAAATAAGTGTTGCTCGACGGCCAGACATAGGAAGGCTATGTTGGTGAACATGGGCTATATATGGGGAACATGAAGGGCGTTGAAGTCGGGCCGATCGGTTTCTTCAGGGAATGGAGGTTCTCGGCGGGGTTCGAGCACGCGACTTTGGCATGACTTCGGCCACACTTTGGCGCGACTTTGATTTAGGTTAAGTTCTGCGATAAAATTAATTTATATTATGCGTAAGTTAGCTAAATGGACAGTAATAAAAACATAGATATATTTTAATGTCTCTTAGAAATTTTTTAAGCATGTACTTCATACAGAAAAAAAAAATGAAAACAATTTAGCCGTCTTATTGTGTGTACCATAGATTATTGTCAATTGGTAGAACTTGATTTTTTTTATTTGGAGCGGTCTTCGAAAAACCGCAAATTATAAATGGCAGGACATCAAAGTTTAAAGCCGCAAACAAATTAAATTTGTCGTAAAAATTGATTGATTCTTGGTTGAAATGCAATGGCGTGGAAAAAGATTTAATAGCTGGACGTTTTGAACTGTTATTGTGTAGCATTCGAGGGTCTCGCAAGGTTTTCAAATGTCGATCATTACTGTTGATAGCTTCGTTATTAACTCAATTAATAAGAATTATCATATTCGGAGATTAGACTTGAAATGTTTAAACGCATTTTAATTGCTGTTCAAACGGAAATGCAAAAAGAGGAGAACTTTTATTTTTTGCTAGCTTGTTTCAATAAAGTTAAACCAAATTTTAACAACAGCAAAGTGCTCAGTGCTTAATTAGAATTGCTTTCTTTGTTGGCCGTTGTTTTGTCATAACAAAGAAAAAGGCACTGAACAGTTTGTATAAACGGCCCAATTTAATTTGACGCCAATGGCACTTAAATAATTTCACGCTAACATGCTTTGTCCATAATTCGGTGATTATTCTCTTGTCGATGAGTACATAATTTCATCAATATTTGGTTATTCATCCATAATCCGCAATTATTTCGTTCTCGCTTAATTAAAAATATTAGATTATAAAATCTAACAACAAAACCAAAACGATTCCAGAGATTAGAGAATGACTCAATTAAATTTAGCTAGGTGTGTTTAATGATGTCGGTAAACTTAACACGATGACATGAATACAAGTTGGTTTACTTTATTAGTAAGTGTAAAGACGAAAGTTAGCTATGGAAACTAAACAACTTTCAATAAGCTAAATATTAGGAAATGTAATTTGTTTTGTTTCGAGAAAAAAATGACCAAAATTGGGACTGCTTTTGAAGAAGTACTATATACAGCTATACGTCCTTTATTCTATGTTTCTCTTATCTTCGTGACTAAACTAATCTTAATATTGTTGGATCTCAATTTAACCCGTTGTTCCGTAACAAATATAGAACACGCGATGGAAATGTTCACGCAAAGAAGCTGGCGTTGGCCATAGCGAAACAATCGAGGGTCGAACGATGAAAACATTCACGACGTTACAGATTTTACTTTTAAATGGCGTCGAAAATCCATGCAGATGCCAGGATAAAGCTTGCGTCCCAAATACCCATATCGACCCAGACATAAATACGCTAAATACATTACCGTGAACAGTTACTTTTTACAATTCCTACTTCTGATGCATTTAAAATGGCGGAGAATTAAAGTTTAGCTGTGGTGGTGTAAACGCACCAATTGGCTGGTTTGGCGGAGTTGTATACGTTGGTCGGTGATATACTGTGAAGGGGGATGGCTGAATGTGGCTAGCATGGGCCATAGAATTGTTGAAGTAATACTTGGACCTATGATAGACAGGGTGGGAAGGAAAAAGGTATCCTTGAGCTGCGAGGGCGTACTCCATTTCTGCGGCCAGTTTGCGCTTCCATTTTGTGCGTCGGTTTTGAAACCATATCTTGATCTGCGTTTCTGTAAGTTTGAGCGATTTGGAAAGCTCCATTCTGCGTGTAACGCCGAGGTATTTGCTTTTCTGGAATTCGCTTTCCAGAACCTTGATCTGCTCGTTCGTAAAAGCAGTTCGTGGCCGCTTTTTTAAGTCTGAGCTCGATCGTCGGTCGTGCTCAGCATTCTGTTCTGGTAACCGCGAAGATCCTGCAGAACAAGTATGAATTTCAACTTTGAATAAAATGAGTTATAAGTTTTGAGGTTGACCATTCAAATGAAAGCTAAGAGGAAGTACTTTCGTGAGCATTTTCTTGTTATTTTGGATTTAATTTTTTTAAATATAGGATGATAAAGACCATTAGATGAGGGTTATAATCTAGTCTGTGCTTTGCTTTTGATGGCAACCCTCTGGCCACTATCATTCTTGATTTTTCTTTATTTCTTTATTTCCACACTACCAAAGTCCTACAAGCTTCCAAATGGTACTATTAATTTGCAAATCCGGGGCAGCAAAATATTTGCCCTGAACAAAATAACAGTTCATTCATTCAGAATGAATGCAAGTAAAACATTTTTCAAAGGGCCAGCAAGCCATCTTTATACCCCACTCGGGAGGGAACCAAGCCGCTTGGAATATCTCTTTGATGATGTCTTCCAACTACACGTGGCGTCTTTTCTCGAAGAGAGTATTCTTGCATGTTCTGCACAACAAAAATGTTCTTTTGGAAAGAGGAAAACTTGTTACTGCCATCACGATTTCGATGATCAAGGGGACAAAGGCAGTGTCTGCCTGCTCTAATAATGCGTGGGCAATGGAGTGCGAAGGATCAATTTCCCACAGACTATGCTGTATCCGCTTTACTGATGTTTAGCTAGCTGCTTGGCATCAACTGTAAAGCATCTGATTAATGTTTCCGACACTTTAATTTTACGTTATTAGCATCCATTATTACCAGTATCTAAAGTGCTTTTAGCAGTTTTAAAGCATTTAGAAATCGCCGCGGTGAAACGCCAAGAGAATACATTTTTTCAGTGGAATAAGATCACAGTAATGGCCATTGACGGCACAAAATACGCGCCAATAGCACCTTAACAAGTAATGTCTACAGACAAGTTTTGTATTACCTTGCAAGAAATTTCCTTCTGTGTCTATTTCTCCTGTTTCTTTCGCTGTATACGCAATAGCGGACCCTGTCGTTGTTTCAAAACCCATTTTCAGCGAAGACGTTTGATTATTGAAGAAGCCATGATCAGTCGCTTCATCGCACGGGCTTTTGCTTAAAATGTCCTCGATGGAAAAGCTACCAGGTTTGGTAGTCAGCGGAAAATGGTCCTTTGCCATCTTTTGGTTCATCGAGTTGCGAAACACTTATTCCTTTCTCCTCCAGGACTGACTAGTCAAGCCGACTGCCTGTTTTCTACTTTCAGGATGACAACATTAATTGCGGTGCGCGTGCAGGCCATCGAGCATGAACCAATGGCAAATCTTGCAATTGTTCGAATATTGTAATGAAGAACGGAAGAAAGAATCTCAGCAAAACAAAAGCCAAAATAATGGGCTATGAGCTATTTATGTCTTGTTGTTCTCGTCTAAGAATGAAGTTAATAAATCCCTGAGAAATCGGTCGTCTACACAACACACAAACCTCATTATGTTCAAAGAAGCAGACATGGATTTGTAAACTGGGCCTTTACAAACAACCGACTGTTATTCTAAACATGATCAAACTGTTCAATAAACTGCAATTAAGGGATAATGTTCTTAAAAAGACATGTTTGGTTTTATTTTGAAAATAACCAAGCAAGTCTGGAGGAACATTTTTCTTATTAAGAAAGCGCTGCAACGTTGTCAAACGTAGCCTTAGGGAATCGAAACTTCAATACTACAGAGAAAAGAAAGTATTCCGAAAGGTTTGACTGCCCACTCGTGCAATAAAAATCACTGTAGGGAGTCCTCTCAAAACAGAAGAGTTCATTATCCCCGGCTTATTAAGCACCGGCGTATAATTAGCCCGCAGTTAAGGACGAACAGCACATGTCAAAAACGGAACAACTGGAATTCTTGACTCTATTGTCTCTTGAAGTTGTTTATATTTTTCTTTATCATATGTTAATAACAAAAAGAGGCTGATAATATTACTAGTGCGTCTGCCGAGAAAGCTTTCAACAAAAGTACCATATTTTTTCAGCCAATTCAAAGAGAACATTGCGTTGTTTTGAACCTAGGGGCTATAATTTGGGAATCTCAAACTTTCAACTGCTTGGTGTTCGGGTAGGCTGTTATTTAAATAAGATTTTTGTGTCTCGACATGTCTAAATTTTTCGCTATTGTGGGCCCGCTTCCAAACAAATGACGTTTTCTTATCAGAATTAAACGGTGCTGCTTTTTTTTTTTGGCAGGAATGCTCTTTGCTTTAAGTGACGAAATAACTTACTGAACATTTACTCTGACATTCTTCAACTTTGCAAATTTTCTGAATACTTTTTTGTTTCTCTTTCTTTTTGTAACCAGCAAATAAACATGAGCGATTTACCTTTTCGATGTGATTGTTTTTAAACCTTTCACTCCAACGGTCATTTATGTCGATGAAATCCTATGATGTGACCATATTCAAATCAAACCTCTCCTTACCGCATGGTACGATTTGGTTTTTAATATTTTTCAACATGACATTTGGGGTTCTTCTTGAATTTTGATTTTCGCACTCTCCGGAGTTGAAGGGGTGAATTATCGACGATAAAATAAATCTAAGGCAAATCGTTTGAGGTTAGATAGAAAGTTATGTTGAAAAAAAGTCGGTTAACATTAATTAATTATGATTGATGGGTGAGATGAAGTCAGCGCCATAACAGAAACAGTCTGTACAGCGTGAGCCCAGAACAAGAGGCTACATTTCGCATCGAGGGCAGGGTGGACGTAAATGCAAACATTACAGCAAAGGAAAGAAAAATATCAATTTCTCTTTTTCTTGTGCTCTCCCTTAGCTTGTTCCTTTGTTCTTTCGGTTTTTATTCCCACATCATTCATGTTTAGGGCTACTATTATGTTTGAGTATGTTCTTATGTAACACATGTGGTTCATAAAATCGTTGAGAATTTCAGGTAAACTCATAATTATTTGACAAGCGGAGCCGACATAAATTTTGAAATCTGAGGAACCTTATATTCGTTCGCGGAAACGCAAATAACTAGTCTTCGGTGATGAAAATCAAAACAAAAATATTCAGACGCATTATATTCAATTTCGGATTTATCTCAGACGAATAATCTTTGGACAATATAGTTTATTGTCGACGTTATGAACAAAATTAGGACAAACGTTCGGAAACTGTTTTAATCGTTTCTTGAAACAAACCTAATAGGGTTGATATTAAATAGTAAAAGACGAACATAAGCAGGTACGGCACGCACAATTATCCTCCACAATTATGCCTAGCCAACAATGATCTCTCCTGGCCCACTTAATTATAAACGTTCACCTTTATGCGTAGCCTATTCAGGGGTTTGACACAATTCAAGACGAGTTTTTTTTTATCTTCGTCGAGCACTTTGTATTATTTTGTACCGCTACTGATTTGCTTTTAGTATTTAAAGCCGTTTGGGCCAAATCTAAACTCACTTGCATGCATTGGAGCAGAAGTGTTTGTACAGACTTTATTACACTTACTCCACTGAACAGAAGAATGGGAAATTTAACGCTAAACGACTGCATGGCTTCTTCTTTAAATAAAAAAGATAGACTTCTGGCCCGGGTTGTTCAAAAGGTGGATAGCGCTATCCACCGGATAAATCACTATCCAGTGGATAAGTATTAACAAAATCCTTTGTGTTATCCGCTGGATAGTGATTTATCCGGTGGATTGTGCTATCCGCCTTTTGAACAACCGGGTCCTGATCTTTTTAAAGCAAGCCATTTGCCAATTTATCTTGAAATTGTTTCCGAGTGATGAAGCGATAGCGGAAATGGCCGTTCCAAAAAGCAGCTGTAAATTCGTTTTTCTAGTCGTTAATTAACAGAGAGGCAGACTTATTGCCGATCTATTTAGCCTGTTTTGGTTCACCGCTCGCAGAGTTCTCTGACATCAACAGCTTTATTTTACCATTAGCTCAGTGCCCAGTCAGTGCAAACGGATTGAATCATAACCGTGGGGGTGCAGCTTTTATTGTGGTTCTCAGCAGGTCCAAACTTATCTCAGCATACGCCAGCGAGCCAGACCACTTGATTTGCACCACAATATGGTTATTTCGACTTCTTAAGATGGCTACGGGTTTTCGGTTACACCGTTTTGTCTAGAAAGCCGGTGGGACTCAGCCTTAAAACGACCCCTTTGCATGACCCCCTCGTTGTTGTGCCCACTCTTTCGGTCCGAACCATGCATCATGCTTTCGTTTATGGAAAGCCCAGTACTTTGACTTCCTTGTTAATCCTTCATCTCCCAAGAGTGCCAGACATCAACATTCAAGAAAGACCCAAACTTTAAATTTGTAAAATGTTGGAAAACAAATGGTACCATGCAAAAGTACTGCTGAAGAGGTTTCATTTGAATGGTCACACCATATAGGATTTCATCAACAGACTCAAAAAAAAGTTAGAACAAATGGTGCCATGCAAAAGTACTGCTAAAGAGGTTTCATTTAAATGGTCACACCATAGGATTTCATCGACAGACTTAAAAGTTAGAACTGCACTGCATGTCTCTAATCAGTGACTCTGGGAGTGAAAGGGTTAATATGGCTAAGCGATGGTCGTATTAAATAGCGTTTTAGAGCCCGCTCGACCAATTTGACTGTGTTTTGGCCAATTTGAACGAGACTCGCCAACTTGAAACTTCCAACAGATCCAGAGAAATGGGATTCTCTTAGGCAAAATAAAAAACAACAGCCACACAAAACAAAACGGAACAGATTTCAGATTTCCTGCAGCTTTGTATTTCTGTAATGCTAAAATATGATAACAAAGTTTAAAAAAAAACCATGTCATGCGTAAATGGTTTGAAATATTTGATGTCCGTCTTATCAGCATTAATATTTTTTGATGTTTATTATTAATCATGTAACATACTTGGTATTTATAACGAAACGTTGACATGAAATGCCACCTACACAGGGTGAAATAAGGCGTTTCCGTCTCCGTTTTGATAACGGTTACTCAACGGAAACGTGAATTTCCGTAAGCGGAAATTTAACTATCCGTTGCGGGAAACACGAGTATACGTTACGTTTCCGTCGCTGCGGAGTCGCGGAAACGCATCACTTACACTCATGTATCCCGCGCAAGGTTTACGTCTTGCGTAATCCCCATTAACCGTCATGTTTACGCACCTCGTAAATTCGGCGGAAACACAATTATCCGTAGGGTTTCCTGAATGTGGAAGTGCGGAAACTTTGAGAATTCGCTATTAACCGTCATGTTTACGCACCTCGTAAATTCGGTGGACACACAATTATCCATAGGGTTTCCTGAATGTGGAAGTGCGGAAACTTTGAGAATTCGCTATTAACCGTCATGTTTACGCACCTCGTAAATTCAGTGGACACACAATTATCCATAGGGTTTCCTAAATGTGGAAGTGCGGAAACTTTGAGAATTCGCTATTAACCGTCATGTTTCGCACCTCCGCGTAAATTCGGTGGACACACAATTATCCATAGGGTTTCCTTAATGTGGAAACTTGAAGAATTCGCAAACCGCACTCTTAAGGCCCTGTCACACTATTGCGTATGAGAGAAACGTATGAGTTGCGTATGAAAATTCATAAAATAATTTTCATACGCACAAAATGACCAGCGTACTTGAGTAACGTACCTCTAGCGTAACTCTCGCGTATTCAGCATATGCTTAGCGTATAAACCATACGTCCCAATACGCACAAAATTTTTAAGCATGCTTAAAAATTTTTTTATGCCTCGCCGTATGCTAGCGTATGCCACCGTATGCGACCGTGCTTCAAACGTATACAACCTATGCCTAACGTACCCCTAGCGTATGACAGCGTATACCAGCGTATGAGTGATATTTTTCATACGCTGGCATACGCCAGTACGATACGCAATAGTGTGACAGGGCCATTAAACACGGCGGACACACAATTAACATTATTATTTCGTGAATGAAATATAAAGATGAAAATGGTTTGAGATCGGATAATCATTTCCTCTTACGTTGTAGACAATCAAACTAGCATTTTTGAAATGTGGACTTTCATCGAGAATACCGCGCGAGACACAGTTGCAATCGAATTTATTGCGTTGTAAAACTTCTTCAGACCTACAACACCTTCATTGAGAGTGGATTTTGTTTTATTTCCACCATTAAAGAGAAAGTTATCACAAGATATGATAATTTCAAAATATGGTATATTTTTCTTAAACTCTGACGTAAAAAAATGTCATAATATAATTCTTTAAATTTTCATATAAATATACTTTTTCATTTACACTTGACTAGGAAATATTTCACAATAAATAAATATAGTTTTCAATAAAAAAGTGGTTTCATTCCCTTTTAATTGAAAATGTTGGGTTCCCAGCAACAAAAAACATCAAAAAACAATTTGCAACTGGTAATGAGGCAATGTTCTTATAGCAGTAAATGCTATCAGCTTTATAAAAGCAGTGTGAAATAGAAATTTGAAAGGGACATGTTCACGGCTTTGCGCATGTCTCCGCATCACATATTTCTTCTCTTTCCTTTTTGCCAAATCGCTTTTTAACCTGTCAAGTTTGCACGTGGCATCAAATTCCGACTTTTGAAACGTTTTTAATCCGTAGAGCGGATCATTGAAACGATCAATAAAATGAAATTGGCAATCATATACCGGTACTTCATCAATTATTTAAATTTTGCACGGGGACAATACAAAAACAAAAAAAAAATCAAAAAAAAAAAATAACGCATGCGAAAAACCGTGAACATGTTTCTTTAAGAGGCACTTTATCATTACTATGGAATATCAATAAATATTAACTTTCAGACAGTCATCCTTCCCAAGAGGGATAGTTTTTGGGAGTGGTCAGTCCGACATGTTTTGGTCAGCCTCTTGGAATTTTAGCGGCTGTCCTTTTTGCCTCTTGCTCATGTGAGCCTGATAAGTGGCATCCAGGACAGCCTTGATGGTCCTTAATTTCGTTCTCTCCCACTTAAGCGGCTTGACATGCCTTGGTGGCGGACCAGTTATTCCCTCCTCCTCTCCTTCACTTTTTATCGGAGGACATAAAATCGACAGCATTGTCAAGTGCTAGCAATGCTGTAATTTTTTCTTTGTCCTGTGGAGGTATATTTGACTTTTCCACCATTTCTTTTCGAAATATCAGTTTCTGAAGACCAAGAAAAATGGATTAAAAGCTGGGTACTGTTGCACAACAAAAACAAATTACACACAACTTACAGTACATTGGCTTTGAAAGATTTTGTTGCATGAAATTACAGTACATTTTGACAATCTGAGTGAAAGTCATTTCCAGAGAAATGTGAATTGGAAAACCATCAGTTGATGGTATTAATTGTCACGTATACAATCAACTACATTAAGTCTTTTTTTCCTTTTCCCATGTATATATTATGTTTATTCGCTGATTTCGTTGTAATTAGCAAGTTTACCACTATTTATTGTTTGTTCGCTGTTTTCGTCGCAATTAGCAAGTTTATACCTATGTTATTAAACCACATTGTTATAAGATAATCTTCGTTACGTAACTTACGCTATAAAATATTTGCTTTACAATTACCTTTGTTTTAAATTAGTCTGTATTCAGTATTAGTAAAACGACTGTATGGAGTATTGTCATTGTAATTTGTGTAGGCTTTTAGTATATAAGTAACGTGTAAACAATTTTTGATTTATTCGGAAAAAGAAAGTCGAAAGAGTAGAAAGTTTTGTTAAATCGGACGGAGGATAGAAGTTGAGAGAAGAGAGAACACGCGGTTCACCGCCAAGAATCATTGGCAGGGGCTTCCTGTATTGTTCCAAGGAAAAAACTCATTTTTCCAGAGGGAGTAAACGTGGAGAGGCCGTAAAGTTAACGTGGAGAGGCCGTAAAGTTAACGTGGAGAGGGCGTAAAGTTAACGTGGAGAGGACGAAGGGCCAACGTAGAGCGGACGTAAAGTTAACGTGGAAAGGCCGTAAAGCTAACGTAAAGCGGACGTAAATTTAACGTGGAGAGGACGTAAAGCTAACGTGGAGCGAGTTGCAAGTGGTCGAGTCGTAGAGTAAGCAAGTTGGAGATAACAAGTTGAAGATAAGTAAAGACAGACAAGGACATTTGGTCGGCAAGTTAGAAGGGTTGAAAGAGCAAGGTTTAAGGAACATTTTACAAAGTATTTATTTATTACCGTTTATACTTAAGGAACTTTATTATTCACAAACTATTTAATTATTTATTACCGTTTACATTTAAGGAACTTTATTATTTCACTTTATTAGAATTCGTTAATTTAGTTGGACTTTAAAAGTAGGATTAAAGTTAAAATAGTGATTTGTAATTATAGTAATTTAAGTCTGGTTATTAAACTTAAAGGTTTTTTTTTACGTTACTTTCGTATTGTGTGTTTGGGGGAAGGATTGTGTATGCTTTCGGTCGTGGTATTCTTTTTTTTGCTTTCGGTGGGCACCAAGGGGACCCAGCGTGGCGGCGCGGATCGTCACATTTTTGGTGTCAGGAGTGGGATCCCTTTTGTGTCCGCATACACGGTTCAGACACAATCACACAATACATTGTTAGCTTTTGCCATGGCTACCAACGTTGACTACAATACATGGTCATTAGAAGATTTGAGAGACGAAGCTACCAAACGGTCTATACTTTATATTTCTAAGGACGGGGTTAAAACATTGGCGAGTAAACTTAGGACTCATGATAAGTTAATGTTAGGTGGAGAGAGTCCTGTCAAAGGAACCAAAGAAGCAGTGGAAGAGCAGTTACTTAATCCTAGTTATGAGCAGCAGTTGAAGTTGTTAGAACTACAAAGGGAAATAGAAAGAGAAAAGCGCGAGGCAGAAAGAGAAAAGCGCGAGGCAGAAAGGGAGGCAGAAAGGGAGAAAAGAGAGTATGAAAGACAGAAAGCCCACGAGGAAGAGGAGCGTTCAATGAGAGAAGAGCAAAGGCTTAGGGTACTAAGAAGTGAAAAAGAGGAGTTTGAAGTCAGGGACGCAGAACGTCGCCAGGTGAGCGAGTCTCGAACTAGGAAACCTAAATTTATGAAAATCAGGGAAATGAGAGAAAATGAAGACATTGATGATTATTTTAGAATATTTAAAATGACTGCAAGAGCGCAATCTTTACCGGAGAATGAGTGGGTTGGTAATCTGGTACCTAAACTCACTGAAAAGGCGAAAACAATCTATTTGGAAATTCCAGATACTGTGTCACAGGACTACCATGAAAGCAAGTCGACAATTATTAAAGCCTATCAGTTAACTGCTGACCATTATAGATATAGGTTTCGGACATCAGACAAACAACCAGATGAGGATTTCGTTCAGTGGGGAAATAGGACGAGAAGGTACCTGAATCGGTGGATGGCAGTTGCTAACGCAACAGGAGACCCAGAAAAAATCCTGGAGCAGATAATGATTGAGAGATTGTTGGATGCGGTAAGCCCAGAGCTTAGAGCTTGGCTAAAGGAGCAGAAACCCACAACTGCTGAGGAGCTTGGCAATCTGGCTAACTTACATGTACAGTCGAGAAAAGGACCGCTTGTTGGCGGTAAGTATGCACCATATGTTAAAAGCCAGGGGTTTAAAGACAACAAACAGACAGATCAAAGAGCAGAGAATTTACCTTTTGAACCGAACCAGAGGAAAAATCCAGTTCCACAAACAAGATTTCCTCCCACTCCTAGGAGTAGGAATCCAGGAAGAGAAATTAAATGTTATAAATGTGGAAAATTAGGACACATGTCCTTCAATTGTGGCCGGGGCCGAAGTAATCCCTCGCAGGGATATTTGCTATGTATGACCCCTCTTGCGTCGGAATCAGAGTACCCAGCTTGCAATGTTAAAGGGAAAATCGGCGGGAAATTTGCAGAGATGATAGTAGATTCTGGGTGTACTAGGACCCTTGTGCATAAGAAGTATGTAAGCCGAGATTCCTTAACTGGGGACAAAATAACGGTATTAACAGCGGCGGGAGAACGTCTCGTAGTACCCCTAGCAAGCGTGGAGATTTTAAGTGAGCAGGGAAGGCATGTGGAATTAGTAGGTGTACTGGAAACATTACCTGTTGATTGTTTACTTGGTAGATCGTCATTCGGACAAACTCTTTCCAAGCAAAATGTTCTAGATCAATGGGAGAGAAATGTTTCAGATGTCAACACCGGGCAAGGTGACGCTTTTGTACTGACAAGACGTCAGAAAGCATTGGAAGATGCCCAGAAGAGAGCAGATGAGTTGGTAGACAGAGAAAACGTGCTTGCAATTAAGAGTTTAGCCAAGAAAGAGGCGAAACATGTCAGTTTACAGGAAGGTGATTTGCAAACTCTTTTCGAGGACAAGAAGCAAGATGAATCCCGCGATATGAACTCAGAGAGTAATGCAGACGTCGTTACTGGTGAGGATCTTTCAAAGGATAAAGAGGTTGGACAAGCTCTTGAGAAGTCAGACCTGAGTGACACAGAAGATTGTACAGGTGAGAATCTTTTTCCAGCTAACATTCTTGATCGAAACAGAAATCAATTAATTATAGACCAGAAATCAGATGTGACTCTCAGTACGGTACGCAATGGTGCAATCGGAAAAGCACCTGACAAATCAGATGGCTATTTCTTTGACAATGAATTGCTAATGCATCGCAGGTTTTATGAAAATCCACACAATGGGATGAGGTATGTGGATCGCATCGTCGTTCCAGAATCGTATAGGAATGAAATACTTCGTGTTGGTCACACTATTCCCCTGTCGGGTCACATGGGTACTGCAAAAACGTTAAGTCGTATAGCTGCTCACTTCTTTTGGCCCAAACTTCGCTTTGATGTTAATAAGTACTGTGCAACCTGTCCACAGTGTCAGTTAGTGGCCAGGAAGATGAAGTCTAAAAGGGCGCCTTTAAAACCAGTTGAAATTGAGACTCAGCCATTCAGGAAGATTGCTATCGACATTGTGGGAGAGTTACCACGGACGACAACCGGTTACAAGTACATATTGACAATTGTTGATTATGCAACGCGTTACCCAGAAGCTATACCCCTGAGAAATGTTAGTTCTAAAACAATCGCAGATGCCCTTATCCAGTATTTCAGCAGGGTCGGTATTCCCGATGAATTAGTTTCTGACCAGGGATCTAATTTTATAGGTAAACTCATGGCGCAGTTGTATGAACAACTGGGGATCACTAAAATCAAAACGTCGGTTTACCATCCAGAAGCTAATGGATTGGTCGAGCGCTTTAATGGCACGCTTAAGTTTATGCTCAGGAAGTTTGTAAAGGAATGCGTGAAAAATTGGGACAAGTACCTCCCATACTTGCTTTTTGCTTACAGAGAGGTCCCATCCGAATCAACTGGATATTCCCCTTTTGAATTACTCTATGGTCGAACGGTTAGAGGACCACTCGCCGTTATCAAGGAGACTTGGCTAGACCCAAAACCTTCTGAAAATAATTTAGTAAGTCATGTTCTTGAGATTCGCAGACGCCTCGCAACGATGCAGCGAGTTGTTCAAGACCAAATGAGAAAAGTACAAAGTAAGCAGAAGCGCTTATACGACACCCACAGTTCTAAGCGTCGATTGGAGGTTGGGGACAAGGCCTTAGTTTTGCTACCCAGTCCTGGTAGTAAACTTGAGATGCAGTGGCAAGGTCCATACATGGTTACCAAAGCACTGGCCGATGGGTTGAATTATGAACTTGACACCGGTAAGTCACACAAACAACATCGTACATATCACATAAATTTGCTTAACAAATGGCAAAGTAGAGATGAAATTGCTGCCTTAATTATGCCAGAATCACCAGAAATGCCGTTGCCACATGAGAGTAATGTTCCTTTATTTCCAAATGACGAGACATGGAAAGATGTCATAATTTCCGATGAGTTAACTGTTTCTCAGAGGCAACAACTTGAGCATTTGTTACATGAATATGCAGATGTGTTTTCAGGGAGTCCTAACTTGACAAGTGTTATTACTCATCAGATCGACACAGGAAACGCTACACCCATCCGTTGTTCTCCCTATCGGGTACCCCAAAAACTTGAAGAAGAAGTAAATAGAGAAATCGAGAGAATGTTGGATATGGGGATAATCCGTCCCTCTACCAGTCCCTGGGCGTTCCCTGTTGTTATTGTGCCTAAACCGGATGGTACAATTCGATTTTGTGTCGATTATAGGAAGCTCAATAGCGTAACCAAAATGGATGCATATCCTATACCGTCAATGGACAGAATGATCGACAAAGTGGCTGCCGCGAATTTCATCTCCACAATTGATCTCACGAAAGGCTATTGGCAGATTCCACTAGAAACTTCCACAATTCAGAAATCTGCATTTATTACCGCTAAAGGGTTATATGAGTTTTTAGTAATGCCATTCGGTATGAAGACAGCACCAGCTACGTTTCAACGAATGATGTCGGACATTGTTCTGAAAGGACTAAGCTTTGCAGATGCCTTTATAGATGATGTCGAAGTCGACACACCCTCTTCCTTCCCGCAGCATTTGTTTGAACTTCGCCAGGTTCTGCAACGTCTCCGAGAATGTAATCTAAATGCACGGCCTTCCAAATGCAAAATGGCAATGTCAACAGTTGATTTTGTCGGTCATCGGGTTGGTGGAGACAGTATTGAGCCACGGACAGCCTTGGTTCAAGCCATCAGGAACTACCCCAGGCCTGTGACCAAGAAACAGGTAAGATCTTTTTTAGGTCTCGTTGGGTACTATAGAAAATTTATTCCAAATTTTTCTCAGAGGGCTGCCGTTCTAACTGACTTAACAAGAGGTAAGAATCCAAGTAAAATTAAGTGGTCAGAAGTCCATGAATCAGCATTTCAGGATTTAAAATGTGCTATGCAAAGTTCCCCTGTTTTACGACCACCCCATTGGAATGACGAATTCATTTTACAGGTCGATGCTTCAAATAGAGGCCTTGGAGCAATTTTAAGCCAGAAAGATAGTAACGGAGAGGAACATCCTGTTGTTTATGCAAGCAGGAAGCTTCAGCCTAGAGAAGAAAAGTTATCTACTACAGAGAAAGAATGTCTAGGTATCGTTTGGGCTGTAGAATTGTTTAGGTATTATCTTTTTGGCAGGACATTTAAACTCCAGACTGACCATAATCCATTGGTTTGGTTGAACCAAGTGCGAGATAAAAGTAAGAAGTTACTACGGTGGAGTATCACATTACAAGAATATGATATGATTATCGAACACAAAAGTGGTAAGAAAAATTGTAACGTGGATGCCCTCAGCAAAGTGTTGTGGTCAGTTAGCAATGCACCATCCCTACTCGCCCATTGCTATTTTTGTATCGTATTCTCCCAAAAATAGACATCTTTAGGGGGGAGGTGTCACGTATACAATCAACTACATTAAGTCTTTTTTTCCTTTTCCCATGTATATATTATGTTTATTCGCTGATTTCGTTGTAATTAGCAAGTTTACCACTATTTATTGTTTGTTCGCTGTTTTCGTCGCAATTAGCAAGTTTATACCTATGTTATTAAACCACATTGTTATAAGATAATCTTCGTTACGTAACTTACGCTATAAAATATTTGCTTTACAATTACCTTTGTTTTAAATTAGTCTGTATTCAGTATTAGTAAAACGACTGTATGGAGTATTGTCATTGTAATTTGTGTAGGCTTTTAGTATATAAGTAACGTGTAAACAATTTTTGATTTATTCGGAAAAAGAAAGTCGAAAGAGTAGAAAGTTTTGTTAAATCGGACGGAGGATAGAAGTTGAGAGAAGAGAGAACACGCGGTTCACCGCCAAGAATCATTGGCAGGGGCTTCCTGTATTGTTCCAAGGAAAAAACTCATTTTTCCAGAGGGAGTAAACGTGGAGAGGCCGTAAAGTTAACGTGGAGAGACCGTAAAGTTAACGTGGAGAGGGCGTAAAGTTAACGTGGAGAGGACGAAGGGCCAACGTAGAGCGGACGTAAAGTTAACGTGGAAAGGCCGTAAAGCTAACGTAAAGCGGACGTAAATTTAACGTGGAGAGGACGTAAAGCTAACGTGGAGCGAGTTGCAAGTGGTCGAGTCGTAGAGTAAGCAAGTTGGAGATAACAAGTTGAAGATAAGTAAAGACAGACAAGGACATTTGGTCGGCAAGTTAGAAGGGTTGAAAGAGCAAGGTTTAAGGAACATTTTACAAAGTATTTATTTATTACCGTTTATACTTAAGGAACTTTATTATTCACAAACTATTTAATTATTTATTACCGTTTACATTTAAGGAACTTTATTATTTCACTTTATTAGAATTCGTTAATTTAGTTGGACTTTAAAAGTAGGATTAAAGTTAAAATAGTGATTTGTAATTATAGTAATTTAAGTCTGGTTATTAAACTTAAAGGTTTTTTTTTTTACGTTACTTTCGTATTGTGTGTTTGGGGGAAGGATTGTGTATGCTTTCGGTCGTGGTATTCCTTTTTTTGCTTTCGGTGGGCACCAAGGGGACCCAGCGTGGCGGCGCGGATCGTCACATTAATGTGTGGCTTTTGCTGTCATTATTCCCACCTCCTGACGACACGTTTTGAACTCCATTCCATGCACCCAATTTCGACGACACGTTTCGAATTTCATTCCACACACTCAATTTCATTTCAGGTTCATTCCCTTGGGTAGTTTTATACTACTGTCCCTCGGACGTACACGCAAAGTCGTACACCCCCACCATGGTGGTTGAAACACCCTTCCTCTCCTTGGGTTTTTGCGGTGTTGCGACATCTTGTGAAAATTGGAAAAAAATACTTATAATAGATAGCCTGTGATATGCCATCTTGGATTTTGCTCAAAATTTAAATTCATTACCTCGCGCCACAAACAGCGAATGAAAATTTATTTTGTCACGCTAAAGTTAAGCTTGCACATATTGAGAGTTTTATACGGAGAGTTTTCGTCTACCTAAAGAATGACACACATTTTGTGAACGAAATGAAAACGGTTAAAAAGCAGAGTACCAACAATGAAAAGTGTTTCGTTCCTTCAACCGAATTCGGCCTGGGGGGGGGGGGGGGGGGGGCACAAAGTGCCCGCGCTAACTTTCAACATTCATAACTTCTTTAATATGTATTCAAACGCCATCAAACTTTGTGACTTTTCCTAAAATTTATCTGGCAACAATTTTATATGACAATTTTTTGATCACGTGACTTGACGTTTCCATGGCAATACGATTTTGACAGCCATGTTTTTGGAAATTTGCATATTTATACCTTTGAATGAAGGAAAACAATGTTTATTGGTATAACTTTTGTATTTTTACGTCCCCAGGCTCAGGAACTCAAAAAAAGCCCAGGCCGAATAGGGTTAAAAATAAATGCTCAATTGATAATAAATAAAACTGAACAAACACACGACTACCTGAGCGGTGAAAAGTCCTACAAAAGCTAAGAACAGCGCGAGGATACAAATAAACGTTCCAAAATATCGTTACCTGCATGCAGTTGATGTGGTATTTAGTCCCTTTGAACAACACCAACTTTTAAATCGATTCTACAACTAATATCGAATTTGTTCTGTACGAGCTAAATCGATCGGTGTTTACGTATATGCACGCTCGATCGTTTCCATCGCTAGTTTTATCTCCTACAGCCGTGGAGAGATCTTTCAGCTCTAACCACTAATACTAAACAAAGATCAGAAACGATTTTTTGCGGAAGTATCAAGTCTATATAAGAGTCTATATCATATTCCAAAGCGGATTATTTTAAAATTGCGATCCTTCATTCACTCCTTGTCGAGTGGTTGAAACTTTGAACTAGCTAGTTTTCATTCATCTTCGCCAAGAAACACTACGACACAGAGCGAAAACTTCGCGCCTTTTTCGTCCAATCATGCGATCAATAATTTTTTCTTTTCTTGTCCTTTCTTATTTTTTTCATAGCAATTCACGCTTTTTTATCACACAAATTCGAAACTTGCAGATAGCGGTCAGTTTCACTTTTCGAATTGCGAAAATACCTTCATCGCTGAATATATGCCACATGGAGCAACTAATATCGAGAGCCCTATGACTATATTTGGGCAGCGTATCAATGCGTCAAGGAAAAGATGACTGTCGTATTATAACCACTTTATTCAGCGGAACGTTGTGTAATACGGCTGGAAATTTTTTGTATTCAGGTTTTACGCACACCGTATTAAACAACTTTTCGCTGAAAATTGTTAAGTTTGTGTGACCGAAACAGCGAGGGATTCATAATCAGCTTTTAGAATTGTAACGGTTATATCAAGTAGAATATTATAAAGTAAATTGATACGTGACAATTAATTTTAACCCTTAAAAACTGTCTTGGTGAAAAATTTTAGAGTGAAAAGACTTACTAAAAAATTATAAATGATTATTGTTTTTCTCAGTGGAGTCTAAAACAAGAATGTACAGCCGCATTATGTGTACGTGTATATAATAATTTAAAAAGCACTCGACTTTCTTAAGAGCTAACAAAATGTTTGGGCAAACGTTCTCGCATAGGTGTCACTGTACACTTTCTTTATACAAAAGTCTTTATAATTATGACGCATCTTTTTCTTTTATTTCGTTGTTTTCTTTTAGGTTTTTTCTTCAACAATTACTATTTTCCCAGCTTTTAAACTTCCTTTTGTCACACCGGTCGCACTAACATAAAAACATATACTATATATGGCAAAACATCGAATGTGAGAAATAGCTAGTAAAAGTTATTTGGACAGGTTATCTTTCATTTTTATATAGACGGAAAGTAAACGAATCCTCTTGAAGGAAGTGTTTAGTAAAAAGGAAACATTGCCGGCGTTTTTTTAGGTTTTCTCTTCAACAATTACTATTTTCCCAGCTTTTGAACTTTCTTTTGTCACACCGGTCGCATCAACGTAAAAAAAATACTAAATATCGCAAAACATCGAATGTGAGAAATAGCTAAGTTATTTGAACAGGGTATCTTTCATTTTTATATATTAAAAAAAGACGGAAAGTAAACGAATCCCATTGGAGGAAGTGTTTAGTAAAGAGGAAACATTGCCGGCTTTTTCATTTACGAAGTTGAAATTCTAGAATTCTTTAAAATTATCCACAGAAGAAATGAAATTATCAATCGTAGAAAACTGTAATGCTCGCCGGTAAAATACTAACAATCAATCGGTAATTATTTATTCAGATTTTCCAGATGTTCCTAAGTTTCATTTTTGGCGAATGGCCCGGTTACCAAACAAAAGCGCCGGATTGCACCGACCGCGTACTTATGTATCCAGGTTAAGAGTTTTCTTATATTCCGACATCAAAGTTTGCACATATAGGTTTTTTAGTTAGGCAAACGTCTTTTCATGGATTTCGATCTCTTGCTTGCACCGGCCGAGTCCAGACGCTGAATTGTTGACAGAGTTTCGGATATAAGGAGCGAAATCAAGAACGTTTTATACACGTTTATGTACAAGAGCTGTAGTTCACTGCTGATCATGAAGGTTTCAGTGGCTCTCTGCGTTTTGGCAAGTTACGCACATGGAAATTTATTTTAGTTTCAAAGGGGTTATGGTTATGGTTATGTAACGAGGATTCGGCTTGTTTTTGGTCACAACTGTGCTAAAATTACTGACAAATACCTACAATCCTGCACAAAATTATCTTTAGCCCTTTCATTCCCAAAGTGTGTGTGCGAACAGCTCAGTGAAAGAGAACATAAATGTACTATCCCTTTTTTAGATCGCTTGTTGTTTTTTAAGATGGAGACATGCAGTGTAGTTCTAACTTTTGAGCCTGCAGACGAAATCATGTGGTGTGACCATTCATATCAAAACTCTTCGGCAGTAATTTTGCATTGTACCATATGTTTTTCAATATTTTACAAAACGGAATTTGGAATTTTTCTTGAATTTTGATCTTTGGCATTCTTGGAAGTTTAAGGTTTAAACCTAAAAAGAAGACATCAAGTGAATTCTTACAGGGACAACGAACCACAATCATTTTTTTATCATTTTTTTTTTCAAAGATACGGAGGAATGAAACATTAAGGCTAAGGGGCCGATTACATGGGGAATTTCAGCCCGGGCTGAAATGTCAGCCCGGTAGGCGGGCTGGAATTTTGTTGCGATTATATGATCAATTTCAGCCCGGGCTGAAAGCCCACGCCGCCATCTTGTTTCATTGAAAACAAATCATTGCCCATGCCCAAGTGTACTTTTCTACCCAGGTGACCTCGCTTTTCATCCCGGGCTGAAATTTGATTCTGATTAAACTTTTTTGAAACTTTCTCCATGTTATCGCAAACGTCATTTTAAGAAGATTTGTTCAAGAAACGGGCTGGAATCTCAGCCCGCCTAACCGGGCTAAAATTCGCTATGTAATCGACCCATAATTTGTTCAAGTTGCAATCCATTTCCACCCTGACCATCCTCTGCCAAAAACAAACATTAATTCATAGTTTCAGTAATAAACAAAATAAGAAAGGCTGACTGTACAGTTGGGAAAAAAAATTGTATATTTCCAATATTTCGTCAGGCACGGCCTCACCTGACTTCTTCAGGGTACTGATTATAGGCAACATCGTCACAATTCAAATAACCAAGAAACAATGGAATATAAGGTTACAAGAAAAAACGTTACAAAATTCAAATAATACAAGATAAGTAATAAAAGATGACATGTGCTATAAATATAAAATAGGGGGGTTTACAGCACATGTCATCTTTTATTACTTATCTTGTATTATTTAAATTTTGTAACGTTTTTGCTTGTAACCTTATATTCCATTGTTTCTTGGTTATTTGTATTGTAACGATGTTGCCTATAATCAGTACCCTGAAGAAGTCAGGCCGTGCCTGACGAAATATTGGAAATATACATTTTTTTTCCCAACCGGTACGGTCAGCCTTTCTTATTTCGTTTATTACTTCAGTCGTAAATTTGCTGACTAGATCTTCCAGGATCCGGTACCTTTGCAGTTGTCTGTTGGCTCTTTCCATTCAGTGTTTATAGTGTCAGTGCATGGATATATATGGTAACTGTTAACCCTATTTTGCCTGGGCTTTTTTCGAGTTCTTGTGCCTGGAAGGGGGGGGGGGGGGGGGGGGGGGGGGGTGCACGTGACCACCCTCGTAACTTCAAGAACATTAAGGCTATGGCAATGAAACCTAGAGGGTACATAGTGCGTCCAAAACTGTCTCCTTCGCGGTCCGCACAATGGAACGATGACGTCATTTGACATAGTTATTAGGTAATTAGTTATACGGCCGCCATCTTGGATCCGCCATCTTGGATTTCTGAAATGTTTGAAACCCTCTTAAAAACCGGCCAAATTGACTCAAAATTAATCAAAACCAATGAATTAACGCTAAATGACGTAAAAATGTAAAAGTTATACCAATCAACATTTTTTCCTTCATTCAAAGGTAAACATATGCCATATGCCATGGAAACATCAACTCACGTGATCAATAAAATGTCTTATGAAATTGTTGCCAGATAAATTTTAGGAAAATTCACAAAGTTTAATGGCGTTTGAATACATAAGAAGTTATGAATTTGAAAGTTAGTGCGTGCCACCCCCGCCAGGCAAAATAGGGTTAAAAAAACTAGACCGTCATTTTCAGTTAGATTTACTATGACACAAAAATGTATTTTGGCTTGTCAAAGTGTTGCTAATAATATAAATCTGGTAACACAGCTTCTTTAAGATATTCATAATGTTACATACGTCAATTATACACAAAAAGGCTTACAACGACCAGTGTGTATGCGAACAGCTCAGTGAAAGAGTAGATAAATGTGCTATCCCTTTGTTTAGATCGCATGAACAAAATTGTCAAATTATGTTTCTTCTTGTTTTGCATAGTTAGGGTTGAGTATATTCTTACGTGCAAAGTTATTTTTTAGACTGTAAATTTATCGACATGTAAAGCGCATTTGGGCACATTTTGGAGAATTCGCTACATAATAAATTTATTATAATCGCGTTCGAAGAACGCAATCCTAATTTCGTGCTGGTTGTCCTGTGGTTTATGTGCAGTAAAATTTGAGATTTTTTTGGTAGACGGTCTTCCAAATGGCCGCCCCTATTGGTTTTTTTCAGGGGCTCATTTCCGCCGGAAATTCCTTCGAACGCGTCTCCATAATCTGTGATTACTGCTAGTAAATAATAAATCATCATTATTATTTTTCACCTAGCTCAGTTTTCTTTGTTCTTTTCAGGGGAATATATCACATAACCTCATTCATTACAGTGTCTGAAAAGCTGGGTGTGGCTTTGATTGTAATAGGGGAGAGTCCGGGCTATATATTATATATTCCCCTCGCCAAAATATTCCCCCCGTCATATTCCTCTCGTCATATTCCCCTCGACTTAGTCCTCTAATAATAGAATAACACAAACGGGAAGACAAAATAGGGCTTAACACGGAAAACACACTAGCATCAGTTAATATGTTTTGTTTAGATAAAAAGACAACTTCATCAATCTTATTCCTACATAAATAACTTGCTGGGTCGCGACCAAAAAGCGAAATGTTAATAACATTATTCGATGGTATCGTACCTCGATTTAGGTTTCGGGTCTTCAATAATGTACGACGCCTCGTTTTACGCTTGAACCTGGATATTTTTCCTCCGGTTTCCGTCGGAAAACACACCGGCATCCACTCCATTGATCTTCGAAAGATGCATATGAAGGCGGGAAGTTGGGCCATGGCGAGACCACGAGTGCTGTTCATGCGTTTTCTTCTTTCTCTCCCTTCTTCTACTCATAACGAACCAACGTGCTCAATGCAAATTTGGCGAAAGTAAAACATGTTTACCGTCTCGCTTCGTCATGTGCCATGATCCCAATGCGACCTTAATTGCGGAATCATGCTTTGTGCATTTCAATTGAACGGAATGTTACTCTCCGAAAAATTAATAGTTTCTTTGTTTTAGAAAACCTCACAAGGTGAAAAATAAGCATGTTATTGACCTGTCCCTCGGGGGGCTATGCCCTCGGGTACGCCACGCGGGAATATATCACATATCCCCTCGCTCCAGGTCAATAACTCTTACTTAATATTCTTACAAAATTGTGTAAACTTGGAGCTCACTTACGCGATGGTATTGTTAGAACAGAGCAAGATTCCGAGGTAGAACAAATCATCTCTCATCAAAGGTAAAGAGACTTTATGGAATGGCGCATGACATCGCCATGGTGAAGTTGAAGAAGCCAGCTGTACTAACCAAAGCTGTTAACCTGGCTTGTTTGCCTGAAGCAAGAGAAACTGTATCGGATGGAAAGGTGTACTGGATAACAGGTATTCGACTCCGTATTAAAATATGTACGGGTGAAAACGTAAATTATCCACACTTCTCAATCCTTTACGAATTACACAAAGTTCATCTCATCCTGTTCCGATGTCCAGTTACCTCAGTCTTGTTGTAAAAATCAGTTAGAACACAAAGCAATGTCACGGCCACGGTTTTACACCAGACGGAAAGACGGTCCCAAATTGAAGATTGCCGGACATGTTCTCTCTAATGTCATCCAGAGGGTGGTGGACAAAACACTGACCCCCAGTCCATGGACTGCCCCGATGGACTACCCAAATGGACTGCCCTAACCCTAACCCTACCCCTAGTACTAGGTACTAGTACTCATTCGAAATAGTATATCAGGGGGTAGGGTTAGGGTTAGGGTAGTCCATTCGGGGTAGTCCATGGATTGGGGGTCAGTGTTTTGTCCACCACCCATCCGATTTCCAGCGAACGTTGAAGACATATCCAAAATGTTTCATCTGCTTTCCCCTTTCCACGGTTTTAAGACTAATTTTCGCTTTAATTTTCGTAGTATCCACCATGTGAAAGCATGACACCAAGCGAAAATCCGGCGAAGAAAGCCGAAGCTCTTGTTTTTGCTACTGTCCGCCATTCTTTTCAAATGAGCTTTGTAGCCGCTACTTTTGTTTCCCAGGCTTCCTGGGAAAAGCCAGCCGTCGGGTAAGGTCGTATTAAGTAAGGGTTATTGACCAGGAGCGAGGGGATATGTGATATATTCCCCTCGTGGCGTACCCGAGGGCGTAGCCCGAGGGAACGCCACGAGGGGAATATATCACATATCCCCGAGGGACTGGTCAATAACATGCTTATTTTCCACCTTGTGAGGTTTTCTAAAACAAAGAAACTGTTAATTTTTCGGAGAGTAACATTCCGTTCAATTTAAATGCAAAAAAGCATGATTCCGCAAGGCCGCATTGGGATCACGGCACATTACGAAGCGAGACGGTAAACATGTTTTGCTTTTGCCAAATTTGCATTGAGCAGGTTGCTTCGTTATGAGTAGAAGGAGAGAGAGAGAGAAGAAAATGTATGAACAGTACTCGTGGTCTCGCCATGGCCCAACTGCCCGCCTTCATCTTTCGAAGATCAGTGGAGTGGTTGCGGTGTGTTTTCCAAGGGAAAGCGGCAGAAACATTTTCAGGTTCAAGCGTAAAACGAGGCGTCATACATTATTGAAGACCCGAAACCTGAATCGAGGTGCGATACCATCGAATAATGTTATTAACATTTCGCTTTTTGGTCGCGACCGGCAAGTTAATTACGTAGGAATATAATTGATGAAGTTGTATTTTTTGTAAACAAAAAATATTGACCGATGCTAGAGCTTTTTCCTTGTTACGCCCTATTTTGTCTTCCCGTTTTAGTTATTCTAGTATGAGGGGAATAGGTTGAGGGGAACAGGTTGAGGGGAATATGTTGAGGGGAATATATAATCCTTTGTTTTGCTATTGTTATCAGCTATTGTTTTCAGCCCCGCCTCTCCCCTGTCACAATCAAAGCCGCACCCAGCTTTTCAGACACTGTAATGAACGGGGTTATGTGATATATTCCCCTGAAAAGAACAAAGAAAACCGAGCTAGGTGGAAAATAAGAGACTGTCTCCGTAAGAAGCAGCCAAAACTGTTGGTTAAAAAAAATGAATTTATTTGATATGCTGTGGTTCAAAAGCTTTTACCTTAGTAGTCATAAAAATGCAATTCGTTTGATCAAAATGATAAATTATATTTGTTTACGATTTATTTAAATCAACTTTGTTCCAAGGCTTGGTTGCGAATGGGAGAAAGTGACGTCAAAGACTCAAAGATACCTCACGGGTTGAAATTATAATAACAATCAGCATAGAAAATTGCACGAAGAACAAGTCCAAAGTTTTTGTTGCTTTTCGCGTGATTTTCAATACTTATTGTTATTATAATTTAAACCCGTGAGGTATGTTGAGTCTTTGACGTCACATTCTCCCATTCGCAACCAAGCCTTGGAACAAGGTTAATAAATGGCGGCCGTAAATTCTCGGAAATAAATGTTAAAATAAAATGACTTCTGATGTTCGTAATGAATTGAAATTTGGCAAGATGAGTAAGAAAGTTTAATTGTACAAGGGGCACTTTAAAGGAGAAATTGCAAAAATGTGGCACCTGATTGAAAGTCATTCTATATATAAACATAAACTATAAATGTCCCTAATTTTAAGTTACGTACAAATAATATTCCTGTGCACTCCACGTTTCTAAGATTTACAACCGTTTGGATTTCCGGGAAAATTCGAAAACATGCCAACAAACAAACAAACACTTGCCTTTAGCAGAATGCTCGGGTGAGTTCACTTTCTATAATCTCTTTAGATAGGAATAGAAAATAATTCGTGAGGCAAGAAGGTGTGAGCGCAGTGAAGTAACGAGGGAGTTAAATTCGCATCGGATATGTTTTCGCCATCGTGTATATTCTTCTCTAATATATCGAGTGCCGTGTTTTTACTTGTCTTTCTTAAGCATCTACACAAAGTGTTTTTTTCTCAATTCTGTCTTCTACCGGCTGCAAATTAAAACCAACATGACCCAAAATCAACCCAACATAACATATGATATCGCTGTTTTCTTTTCCCGAGCCTAATCGATCGAACGAAATCACAGAGAAAAATTTGAAATGTCATGGTTGTGAGACGTTGTAATGATCCGGCTTCAGAGAATAAACATATAGCACGTTCAAAAATACATTGGCTGGAGTAAACAAATGAAATAATTCAATAGCATTGTTACTGGAGTTAAATTCAACATGCTTTACAATTCAAATATTTCGTTAACATGATGTCAGCGGGAACATCAGTAGCGAAAAGATTTATGCTAGGAATTAATCTTTTTTCTTCAAATATCCAAGCTATCTGTATTTATCTATAATATTCCGTTTATATTGGAAGTAATGTATTTATATATTATTGCAGCTGAAAAAGAATTATGAAACCTCGAATCTTGATATTAGTATTGTTACCTGCAAAATTAACGAGTAAAATAACCTTAATGTATTTCTTGCACTTTTTCCGTACAACCCATGTATATGTTGTAGTTTTATTTTATCCTTGGTTCAATTTTCATTTTCCATTGTTCTTTTCTACGTTAATACATGACAATGAATATAAAACAAGGGAAAATAAAAATTGAACCAAGAATAAAATTGAACTACAACATATACAGCATATACACCAAGCTCTAATTTATCTAACATTTAGTACAGTGCGTATATCTATACTATGCAAATCGATTCGATGTTTTAATCTGTATTTTCCTAGAGGAGCACCTCACCACGACTTATTAAAGTGATAGTTTTTCTTGCGTTGTCAAACGTGTGTTTACTCAGGCGATATGTTCACATATTGATTCAAGTAATTAAATTCTGAGAATGTCTCATCCTGGCCTATGTGTATCAAGTTGTACTGGATATCCAACTATCGTATCCAAAAATCGTCAGCATTATATGTTACATTCTGTCTATTTTTTGTTTTTGTTTTATTAAGGTATCTAAGTTATCTTTTGGATATAATTTTGATTCTGTTTGTTTTTGCATTTGCTCACGTCCACGATCTGTTTTTTTGTTTCGATCCTGTCCTTATATTTACTCAGAGTTCCATTTTATTTGATTTTTTTAACATAAAAAATGGCACTTCAATGTTTAATTTGACATTGGGACGAGGTTTTTTAATGTTTATAAAAGGCTTATTTGCCATAAAGCACAATTAAAACATATTTAGGCGTTATTATTTACTCAAATGTTCTTTCACAATGAACTACAAAATGTATTAGTCATTAAGAATGTCAAGTTTTTCACTGAATTTATTTGCTTAAAACAATACAGTGAAAATCAGCACTCACGTGGTTAATTGAATTAGCAAAACACCTATATTTCTAATTTACCCAGTCGACAGATATTCAGTATTAAAATTATAAGAATAAACATCACAAATCATATTTTTGACATTACAATTGTATCATTAAACACCACACACAAAAAGAAAACAAACTATTTTTTTTCTAGAATATTAAATCCCATCTCTGTTGTTTATCTAGGGTCCTATGGACAAACGTTTAGAGGTTTCTGCTGACATGGGCATTGATCAGCTTAATTTCTGTGGAGTTGATGTGCAAGCATTTGTCTTGTGTTTCTGCCTGCTGTGTTTGTTTAAGCACAGTTGTAGAGCTTCAGTGTTCATAATAAAAGTAGAAATGCCAGAATCTTGTTCGAACTGTACAACGGATGCTTCTCACTATGAGGTCTCTAGTGATTTTCTGCGCTGTGGCTGTTACCGCCCTTGCAAGTTTCGCAAATGGCAAGTACATTGTGTATACATTTCAGGGACATCCAGAGAATTTATGTGAAAGCTTAAGCAGTTTGATATTTTCTGTTTTTTAAGCTGAATATTTCAGCGGCAGAAGATTTTTGGAAAAGGAACCAGTTATCCCCCGACATTAGGGAGCTTTAAAAGCAACCACGACGGTGACGGCAGCGAGAACGGCACAAAACAAAAGTTGACGAGCGAAAACAATGCCTCTGCACGTGCGTTTTTCATTTTGGTACATTTCTTTGCCGTTCCCTGCAAAACAATAAAATTATCGGTTTTGTGGAGATTGTGAACACACGACGGTTAATTTTCCTTTCTCAGT
The DNA here is from genome assembly GCA_024195265.1 of Dendrophyllia cribrosa. Taxonomy (NCBI): domain Eukaryota; kingdom Metazoa; phylum Cnidaria; class Anthozoa; order Scleractinia; family Dendrophylliidae; genus Dendrophyllia; species Dendrophyllia cribrosa. The sequence continues at coordinate 40,023,939 of JAJLRJ010000007.1, read as the reverse complement.
TTCAACGGGAAAGCCATCCTTTCAAATTCAGCTCCTGGACAATCCAGTCACATTAGACAAACTAAACAAATTGGAACAACTGCAAAGTAGTTTAAAATAGCGTGAACACTTTTTTTCAATTGACGTTTTCCTTGGTGTTGCCATCGTCGTTGCTTGAGCTCCCTATTATACCAGCTGCTTTCTCCTTTCCGAATTTTCTAGCCGACCTTATTTCGTACTCAACATCATTTTGTATCCCTCCGAAAACGAAATGCGATAAATTTCTCGATGTTACCAAAGTTAGAGGCAATATTTTACTAAAGAAAACTCTAGTTTTTAGTCAAATTAATTACGAATTTTTAAGATGACGAAGGCATTCCGAACGGGTATAACATCGAAAACTTCCGCTGGGTGCTCCCGACACTCATTATTTTATGTGTTTCACTGATTTAACGTTTTTATAATAAGAGTAGGGTTAACTTAAATACTAATAGTCAGCTTCAGATTCAATGTATTCTTTCATTTCTAATGTTTGCAAATTCTATGAAAATCGGGTTCGTTAAGTGTTACTTAGCTTTTTTGCTTTTAGCGATTTGCATAAGACAGCCAAGGTTCATTGAGTTTTGTTTAAGATACTGTAATACCAGAACCTCTCTGAACACCACGTCCCTGTTTTTCTATATTTGGAATCAAAAACACTCGCTAAAGTACGTTGCTTTTCCATTTTCAACTTCAAAGGAAGGAAACACACTTCTCAAACTTATTAATAATTCATGACGAAAAAGGAAATTAACGTTTAATGAGTGTTTGGAAATCAGTTGAAACACTCCTCATTTTTGCATCCTTAATATCTCCTTCTAAAATCATTATGCTTGAGAAGTAATATCAAACATGAGACACAGTATTTCATCAGATTTTCAAACACATTGAAGTGGATTAAAAAAAACTCGGCTGCACCTTCGCGGTGTTTGGAAATCTGATGAAACACTGTCTTATGTGTGATATATTACTTCACTCTTTACTTGAATCCTTTTAGGTAACTTAAGAAAGCAATTACAATTACAGGTCCGTTAACCGCTTTCGTGGTTTATTACGCTTTGAAAATACGTAGAGTTTAAAACTGGCTTTATTTAGCGTCTGTTTAGCGGTCTTTCAAATAGGTTATAAACGTCATAGAGGTGAAAAAAGTGTATATTTCAAGCCATTGATTCGCAACTCCGTCAAATATAGACAGACATTAATCTTCTTCCTTAGAAATTCTTGTTGCTAACTAAACGAGATGTATCATTTACACGAGCAAATGATTGTTCAGAACCAAATTTTAACTATTATTTTTTCAGTTTGTTGCATTTTCTCGTTCAATTCTTTTTGATATTGTTAGGATGCAGTGACAAGAGAAGTCAATGCTCTGGTTGGGCCCGGAAAGGATACTGCAAGGGACAGTTCGAACGCTACATGAAGGCTAACTGCCAGAAGAGCTGTGGAATCTGTGGTGGAGGAGGAGGAGGAGGAGGAGGAGGAGGAGGTGAGGGTGGCGGCGGCGGCGGATCAGGACAATGTGGATATAAACCCAACGTGCGAATTGTCGGTGGTACTGAGGCGCCTAAGGGAGCTTGGCCGTGGCAAGCACAGGTCAGATCAAAGTCCGGCTTTGTTTTCTGTGGTGGGACTTTGGTTCATCCTCGCTGGGTTGTCACCGCCGCTCATTGTGTCCCTGGGAAATCTCCCTCGTCGATTCGTGTCAGGTGAGTTTTCAATGACACAGCAGGTTATTCTATGTCACCTACGCAATTACATTAGTATTTATAGTTACAATCCATCAAATATTTTTCTCGCGCGCGATTGGTCTAAAAATGTCACTTGACGCAGCCAAACCTGGGGAATTTCCGATGATTTTCTCCCAGTGACATTCCCTAGTTTTCAAAATTTGCGTCTTATGCTTGCACTTTCAGTTTTCGTCCAAATACATTTCTAAATTGAATTGAACTGATTGTTTTTTAAACGCCTACATAATAGAGTACCGAAGTGATGACGTCACAAAAACTTAATTTGTGAAATTATGGGATTTGATTAGATATTCGGAAAGGGCATGATGAAAAATGCCTGCTTGCCAAAAATCAGCATCTTATTGCAATTTGGGGGTGAGATATTGGCACCGTTATGCTCTGATGACTACATACAAACCTTTCTAATTTTTGCCTTGGTTCATTACTAGGCTTGCCAACTCTTTCTAACAGAGAGGCCTTGTGAAAAAATAAAATGAAAAAAAAAAATGAAGGATAATTAATAAACATTGACAATAACTTTCATTTGGTTTCAAAAATATGCACGGATATTTGTCCTTGGATATTATCTGTTTCTCGAAGCTCGCAGTTGTCACTTCTCGGAACAGATAATAGACAAATCCGGCTAACGCTTTGTTGCACCCAATTTAAACCTTTTGGGATTACAACTCTTTGTTCGTCATATTTCCATATCAGTGAAGCCTTGACATGGAAACTATACGGAAATACTGTGAACAAATGATATTATTCCCAGAAGGTTTGAATTGGGTACAACAATGCGTTAGCCGAATTTGTCTATGCCCGCTGACAAATATTCGTGCATATTTTTCGCGCCAAATGACGATTATTGTTTATTTAGAAAATAACTGAAATACTACGCGCGTTCTGATTGGTCAAAAACCTATTAAAACCAAAAACACGCAAGCCAAAAAATCGCTTATCGACAAAATAACACTTAGTTTATTTTAAAACTAATATCAACAATAGGAATATATTTTCATTTAACACTGGCTTGGAAAGACTTACATGCAGCGATAAAAGACAATAAAAAAAAAACCTCGAAATGTACTTTGTGAAGTTCACTGAGCCGAAGGTTTAATTTAAAGCTCAAAGGATCCCAAAGAGCAAACAATGGCTCTCAAACTGAGGAAATTTTCAATTAAAATTTAACTGAAGTTTATTAATGTGCTTACAAGTCCTAATATAAATTCTTAATAAGTCGGATTTGCACAGTGGAAGTAAAAAGTATAGCTTTGTTTAAGAGAATTATTTTTCGCCGCCGATTCCATTTCGTGTTTTGTTTTTGAGAGCACTTCGCTTTCTGTAGAGTACGTTTGTACCAGATACAATTTATTTACTGATTATGTCCTAGCAAGGAAGATCAATTTTGCTTTTTAAAACAGCAAGAAGAAAATGAAACTAACAAAAATTATAGGTTAAGGTTTAAACAAATTATTTGCATGAAATGATCAAACAATTCTGTTCCATCAAACCAATAAAACCCCCAGCACTATAGGCCTAAAAATAGTGAACTTAGTTTTCATTCAGAACTGAAAATGTCGAGAAGTATACGGACTTAACTGTACACTTCAAAGTAAGTAGGTTAAGTCGAAAAAAGTTTATGGAACTAACCTATATTCTAATTTACCAATTCTTGACAAAAAGGCTATCTTTGAAACCAAAATAAAGGTTGTAAGCTTTCAAAATTTCCTCGCACATTCACGTTTTAGGCGACGGATTCCAGACGGAGTCCGGACACAATTTTCTGGATTTCCCCTTCAAAGTACTTTTAGATCATCGTTTAGCTAATAAATTTCAACTGATGAATTTCAAAGCGCTAAAACGGCGTTATAAACCCGCTTGGGATGTCGGTTAGAACACCCGAAAAGCTTGTATTTTTCTCCTGTTCTTCCAACATCCCTCGCGGGTTTATAACGCCGGTAAACTCATAGAAAATGTGTTCTATTGCTTAAGAGCAGATCCGTGCAAGAATCAAACAAAATCGCAAATCTTCGGCAAAGCTGAAAAAAAATCAAATTAGCTCCTCTTTTGCATATAGATAGTCTATAGTAAGTACATGAATGCCATTAAGTTTTTTCCTTGAAATATCTATTTGTTTCCGAGAAAAACGAAGAAAGTCGTTATAATCTCAGGGCACAATTTGGCAATCCCAAACACATGCAAACAGGGTTGAAATAAGTCATGATTCACTCGACTCGCGTATCAAAACTACTGCGCTAGAAAAAGTTGTCATAGTTCCAATTTGTTGTATAACTTGTCATAGTCTAAACACCACGATTTCATAAAAATTGGATTAATCTAAGTATTCAAGGGAAGCAAAAAGCTTATGGCTCTCCCGTGCTCCGTAAAACGGTAGGCGGAAAACAACAATGATTTTGAGCATGTGCCTTTGTTCAGAATTTTGTAATATTACGAATGACAATACTAGAATTGATGATCTTTCAAAATATGTAAAGTTTGGTCTGGGGAAATGAATTTGAGATTTTTAAGAATTTGTTGAAAATCGTGAACGAAAGACATAAAATCACGCCACCTTGTGTATGCGTGACCAACAACAAAAACACTTAGAACGTTTTTCCTTGAGAAATCTTGGCAATTAAACTCTGACGCCAAAAAACAATGGAAATATACAAACCTTCACTTGGATATGACATTCTTGAATGTCCAAAATGTTTCGTTTTGCTGTCTGTTCAATTTCATTCGTGAAGTTGATTACGAACAGTGAAGATCAGAGAAGCCCGTAGCCACGATCAAAACCGCTTTACTTTTCGCTGAATTCTTCGTAGCTCACTTTGCACTTTCGTACTCTTTATGCTGTTGATACAATTTTTCTGGTGGAAACTGTAAAAGGGCTCACAATAAAGCGAACTAGTTCAAGCATGTGTTCCCAGTTTTCCATCCTTGCATGACCGTGAACCAATTTGAGACCATATGCAAATTACGTCTGTAATTTGCATATCAGGCTGAGCAAGCGTTCGTGACAGTCACGGTTGGTACACAGGGTGGATATTAAGGTATTCTCAGTGGCCAAAATTCCATATTTTTTTTGAAGTTTGATGAGTGTTGTTCGGAAGTCTTCAATTAATACAGTTCAAAACAGGAAAGAGATCTCGTGGGTTTTAAAATAAAGTATTGACAGAAAAACAATATTTATTACATGGGTGGGGTTGGGTTGGGGTGGATCTTGTCGGCCTGGATTTCACATGTTAAGCTACACAAATAATCTTTCAAACGAGAACGCAGGTACAAAGATTGAGAAATTTTGATCCATTTACTTGTCATTGTTTTTATTTTTAGAGTTTTATAAAGTCCACTTCCGCTTCTGGTATCTGATTGGACTGCTATGGTAAAACAACAACAAAGACAGGCCAGCCCTAGTTTCATTTCTGGAGTGTGACAATTGACAATGCTTTAGTTGTGAGAGGAACATTCCTCCTTCATTGTCCCGCTTTTAATAAGAAATATTTTGGTTAATCTTCTCTTTAGCCGATACAAACATGACTCACGCTTTCCGCTCATTCCTTGCTCTGGTATTACCTTTTTCTGTTTTTTAAGGGGGAGGTCGGGCCAATAAGAAATCACTTCCTGCAAAAAATTGCAGACGAAAAAAAAAAATAAACACAATAAAATGAAGTTAAAAACACATTGAAAACTAGCGGAAAAGAATCAATGCAAGGCACGTTTCATGCACAGAATTAAGAAATATAATTGATCAACTAATCAATTAATTAATGACAATATAATGAAAAGAAAATAAACTGATGTGATATTTTTTTGGTGTATATTGTAGGAGAGCTATTAGGCATTTAACTCTAAAACACCCTTATGGACTACGAGTCCTAGAAAGAAAATTAGGAAACCATGGAACAAAGAATCTTCCGCGTTCTGAATTCTTAGGGGTTTTTACAACAACAAACAACAACAACAGTTTTATTTGAAACCTTCCAATTACAACAGTACCTCCCATCTATACATACATAATTTCATTCTACTTTAAGCGAATGCTACGTCGCTTGTACAATATCAGATGATAGTCCAATACACCCTCTGGTGTCGTATACAGGGCCCATGCACCCCATTGGGAGAGATGGGGCAGAAAACGTTTAGGAAAGTTCTGCTTTCTCTAGTTCAGGTACTGCAGTCGCACAGTGTTCAGAGCCTTGAAGCATACCGCGTGATTTTACGTCTTTCGTTCACGATTTTCAACAAATTCTTAAAAATCTCAAATTCATTTCCCCAAACTAAACTTTGCATATTTTGAAAGATCGTCAACTCTAGTATTGTCATTCATAATATTACGAAATTCTGAACAAAGGCACATGCTCAAAATCATCGCTGTTTTTCGCCTACCGTTTTACGGAGAACGGGAGAGCCATAAGCTTTTGACTTCATTTGAATACTTCGATTAAACTAATTTTTATGAAATGATGGTATTTAGACTGTGACAAGTTGTACAACAAATCGGAGCTATGACAGCTTTTTCTAGCGCAGTAGTTTTGATACGCGAGTCGAGTGAATCATGACTTATTTTAAGCCTGTTTGTTGTCGCCAAATCGAACCCCGGGCTGAAAACTAATGTTTTCGTTTTCCCAGAAACAAATAAGTTTTCCAAGAAAAAAACTACACAGCAATTGTATACTTACTAAAGGCTACCTGTATGCAAAAGAAGAGCGAATTTTAGTTTTTTAACTTTGCCGTGTAATGTTTGATTTTTGCACGGATTTGCTCTTAAATATTTTGAAAATTAATATTAAACGCGTGGACTGAATAATCCCCAAAGAACAAAATTATGCTTATTTTAAGTCAATCAACAGTTTTCCAAAAGGTAATATATATATATATATATATATATATATATATATATATATATATATATATCTTTATGTAGTATTCTATTTTGTTGCCCTATGTTAATCATTATAAATACGCTTAGAACTTTGTGGTAACGCTCTGATAGCCGTAGCTTTCTGAGAAAGAGTATTGTGTGTAAAGAAAAAAAATATTTTTAAAATCACTTTGGGCTTTCAGACTTGGAGCTCATTACCGCTCAGGAAAGGAAGAAACGGCACAGGATTTCCTGGTGGAGAGAATCATTTCCCACCACAGTTACAAACGTCCTTACGGAATGGCGCACGATATCGCCATGTTAAAACTGAGTACTCCTGCTCAAATTAACAGAAGAGTCAGCTTGGCTTGTTTGCCAGGATCAGGCGGAAAAGTTGTTGATGGAAAGAGGTGCTGGGTCACAGGTAGGTAATGAAATCATGGTTACATGGCGAACATATATAGCGAGTGCTCCTATCGGACTAGTAAATTTGCTTTTTCGCCAACAATTATTTTTCAAAGAAAGCCAGGCAGAAGAAGTAAAATATATACCTCTAACTACCTCTAGACTTTAGTGATGTTTGAAAACATTGTCAGAGGAACCTCGTAATTGATACAGAACGACTTCTCGGCTTTCTGATGTCTGGGATAAATATCTTGTTACATTATCTTCAGCTCAAATACTAATAACCAGCTGATATATATATGTTAGGCTCTAGTTTTGTTTTGCTTAGTAAGAGTGATTAAGAGTGCTGTTAAAATTTGGCTTAAAGGGGCCATGTCACCATTTTTAGTGTTATTTAAAACAGCTAAAATACATATTTATATCAGTGAAAACTCCAAAATAATGGACCAGTTTTGTTTAAAATTGCTTTACGTCAGTACACTGAAGCTATAGGCTACATCGAAAAATACCATAATAATATTTTATGTGTAGGCTCAGCTTCACCGGGGTGTAATATATTCGAGTCTACTTTGTTAGAATGGCACAATGGAATTCAAAGTACCTGTAGGAACGCTAGGACGTAGCATTGTGTGTTCGTATACAAATGTGCATTGTATGCTAAGTGCAAGGAAGTTGAAGTATAGCACGTGCAGTTCGTGCTGAAAACAAAAGAAATTTGAAAAGCCAGGGTTACATCAAGCACCACCCAAACCTGCACTTTAAAGAGTATTATGATATTTTTCGAAGTGCCTATAAACAAGTGTCTCTGACAACAGATGGTCAGGATGAAAGTCGATTGGAACGTGAAAAACTTGGCCATTTTTTTCATATTTGTTCAATGTGCTTTGGAAAATTTGCTTAAAACTGATTATGGTTTATTCTTTCAACAAGAATTTACTTGATATCTTTTTCTTGGTGTTGTAAGAGCATTTCGTATTTGAAATAAGATGTTCAGTTTTAATTCTGGCACAGTCTAAAACATAAAAAGCTAAAACATGATCAAAGGCTCCTAAGAGCCAACCCGTGAATAAGAAATGCTAACACGCAACCCATTATTCATGAATGATATGTTTGAGGTTTTATCCTCCCCCCCCCCCAAAAAAAAAAAAAGAAAAAAAAACTCGATGGATTAAAACTACTCAGACCTGGGAGAGAGCTAGCACTGGCGTTCATAAACGTTGGGGGGAGGGTTAGGGGGAGGCCGAGGGGGAGGAATCCCCTCGGCCCCGGACGAACAAACAGGACCGTTGTACATAGGGTTAAATGTAGGCCGTCCCGGAAATAACTGGTTTTTGAGATATGACAAGTGCTTAAAGGGGCTATGTCATGGCGGTTTTTAATCCGTGAATACGCGCAAGCGTAGTGAACGGGTTATTGGCAACGGAGACACATATGCAAATGAGCACTCACTCACTCACTCGCTCCTTCCATCAGCTGTAAATTTAGTGACGTAATGCTTTGTTACGAATCGTGTCAGTGTGAAAACATAAGCTTACCGAAATATTGCTTTCAGGGAAATCGTTATCAAATCCATGATGTGTCTTTTTCCGAACGCTTTCTTTTAAGGATATGGCACGCTTTCGTCTGGAGGTTCGCTTGCTTCAAAGCTTATGCAAGTCCAAGTACCCATTGTTTCGGAGTCCAAATGTAAACGAGCATATCGTTCTAGCATCCACGATTCCATGGTCTGCGCTGGTCTTGATCAGGGAGGCAAGGACTCCTGTCAAGGAGATTCGGGAGGTCCTATGGTCTGTGAAGACAACGGCAAGTTCTTCCTTGAGGGTGTGGTATCGTGGGGCCAAGGATGTGCTTCTGCAGGAAAATATGGCGTCTACGCCAGAGTTCGTTACTTGAGGCAATGGGTTGATAGCACAATGAGTCGATACTAAGAAACATAAACGCCTTATAATGAAAACAATAAAGGCAAGAGAAAAGAAATACAGTGTTTTGTTTTACTACATGTATATACACATATATGATCACTGTTTTAACTGGATGACTATTTATATGCCGCAATGGGCAAAACATCAAGCTTATAATTCTTAGCAAATTTACATCGGTAAACGGCCACTGCAAGTGCTGGTCTACAGCACGCTATCAACCCCCTCCCTCATCCTTCACCCTCCCTCTTACGTGTACTTACGGGTATCAGGCTTCCTTCCCCACCCCCTTGGGCAATTAACCAGTCCCCTCCTTCTGTCCGGGAGGCTAACATAGCTTTAAAACACCCTAGCTGGCTCTCATTTACACGGAGATCTGCCAAATGAAGTTTCAGATCACCGAATGGCCAAATTTAACCGCTCCCCACCTCCCCTATGTTAGTATCCTTACCCCAGTGGGACCAAGGACCACGTAACAACCGGTCACTGGCGACCAATGGCGCTACTCTCTTGACACAAGACCCCTCAAAGGGATACTGTCACGAGGGCGCATGCGCCAGTTTCTCGACTCGAAACTTGAAAAGTTTAGCCTCAAGTTGAACTGTCAATTTCAAAAATGGCGTAGAGTTTCTTCAATTTTTCGTCATGACCGCCGCCACTAGTCGACGCCATTCGAAAAATGGAGGCTAAACTTTTCAAGTTTCGATTCAAGGAACTGACCGCATGCGCCCTCGTGACAGTGTCCCTTTAATTTTCAATTTTTTTTTTCGACCATAAAACGGACTGCAAAAAGCTAGTTTGATCAGCTATATTGAAAGAAAAGTGAGGGATGTTCTTATTGGCCGTTTGAATGTTAAAAAAAACAAGAACTCTGCGAGTATTAAAGTCGGGCTTTTTTACGGAGAAACACAACCGAATTTATAAGTCGGGCAGGCTTGGCTTGCAGTCAAGCAGCCCGACTAACAATGCATTGTCATTTATGGGTTTTGATTTACACAAGAAGTTTGTGCAACGTGGTGTAAATCAAACACAAAAGGCAATTTTGAAAATTTACTGACAACTGCAAACAACATACCGCGGATGATCAACCCGTTGTCTGGAAATCTGGCGAGCTCACAGTGCTTATTGGCCTGTCGTATAGACACTTTTAATAAATACCACGATGCATCATTTTCCGCTAATGACGTCAAACATATTCTTTTGAATTCTCCTGCAATTCAAAAGAATATGTTTGACGTCATTAGCGGAAAATGATGCATCGTGGTATTTATTAAAGGGGTCTATAAACGTTTTATGACCGTAACGCAAGGGGAATATTTAACCATTTTCAAAGGTTTATAAAGCATTCGTACGATCAAACTGAACTCCTCAGGGCCCTGTGAGATTAGCATCTTCTAGCAATCTTCTTAATTGAAAATACTGCTTCGTATTCGTTCTGTTTAAAACAAATGCAGTGAACAAACAAAACACCTGCCTCTATAATTTACACAGTCTTACATATTCCAGATTGATTTTTAAAGATTAAACACCACACATCAAAAGAAAACAAAAAAATTACTGTTTTATATTAAATTCCATCGTTATTGCTAACCCAGTGTCCTAAATCCATCTAATGGAGTCAACTTTTGACAAAGGTTGTGATCAGTTTTACGTCTGTGCAAGCTTTCCGTCTGCTGTGCTTGCTCAGGTTAGATGCTGAATTTGCCTTGTTCCCAATATAAAGATACAAACTGTAAGTTAGCTTGCTCACATTACGCGGTGCTGGTCATCATGCAGTTATTACTGGTTCTCTGTGTTATTGGCGTTGCCTCATTGGCAAACGTCGCAAATGGTAAGCTTTTTTTATTATTATTTAACATGACTTTTCAATTATAAAATATAGAAAAATTGAATACAGTTTTCATGAAAGCCCCCTTTGTCTGCGAATTCCCAGAAAAACCGAGATCCTTTTTTATGAAATTATAAATAACCCCAGGAATTCACTTTGTAAATTGATAGTCAGCATCCCTATCTAATCAGGTCTGGTCCGCCTGGTCCATCAAGTCATGAAAAACAATTCTATATCAGGCCAAGTTTGGGAGAACGAAAATGCGAAACTAATGTTCAAGCAATGTGTTAAAGGCACAGTAAAAAAATATATATATTTTTACAATTTATATCCTTTTTTCGCCTAATTTTGTGGATCAGGACAATGTGGATATAAACCCAACGTGCGAATCGTTGGTGGAACAGAAGCACCCAGGGGAGCTTGGCCGTGGCAAGCACAGGTCAGAACATCTTCCGGCTTTACTTTCTGTGGTGGGACTTTAGTTCATCCCCGCTGGGTTGTCACTGCAGCTCATTGTGTCCCTGGGAAATCTGCCTCGTCGATTAGTGTTAGGTGAGATTTAAATAACACAGCTGGTTATTCTAAGCCCTCGGTGGTGGGGGACTCTTATTTAAAAATGACGAGGGTACACGTCGAAAACCACCCTGAACGGCACCAAAATCTCATTTGATGGGCGTGGCTTAAATGGATTTTTACCCCTAAGATGTGCCAATACCAGGAGCCCATTACTAGGGGCGTATAACTGCCCTATATTCCTGTCACGGAGTTTTCTCGGACGAATTTTTTTTTAGATTTGAATTTACCGCGAATATCAGACTCCTGTTAAGACTCGCAGAGCCCTGATGACCAATCACAAGTAGCGAACTGCCCTTTTTCGCGGGAAAAAAAGTCTCAAAATAAATTCGTCTGTGAAAACGCCGTGACATAGGCATAGTATGGGAGTTGCACTCTCCTAGTAATGGGCTCCTGCCAATACTAAAGAAACTCATGTCATGTTCGGTCATATTTTTTTCGTCTAAAAAAGGTACCGCGATTAATTCTAACGGAAGTCGTTTTAGATTTTGACACCCTGAGTGGTACCAATCTACAAATGTTGACCCCTAAAAGGTACGACCAGCATACCACCAGCACCACGTTATCTTTTTATGGGAGTCCCCCCTCCCCGGAATTGTAAGTCACCTACGCAAATTACATCGTCAGTACTTATAAATATTTTCAACTAATAAAACGCGTGGTCCAAATAATTCTCAAAGAACGAAATTCTGGCTACCGTATTTCAAGTCAACTAATCGTTTTCGCAAAGACGAGAGTATACAATTTTGATGCCCTAAGTAAATTGTTATTATACTTAATCCGTGCCTTTTGCCTTGAAATCTTGTTCGCTCAATCCGAAAATGTACTAATTCTATAACATTCAATTAAATCGATATTCACAAAAAAAAAATACACGTAGAAGCTTGTGGTAATGAAAACGTTCTGATATAACCGTAGCTTTTTTAAAAAAAAAGACTCATATGAAAAACTGTTTTTAAAGATAATCAAGAATAGAGGTCAGTGAAGAGATATAAACAAAGATCTATAAAATGACTTGGATTTCAGACTTGGAGCTCATTACCGCTCAGGAGAGGAAGGAACAGAACAGGATTTCCAGGTGGAGAGGATCGTCTCCCATTACAGCTACAAGCGACCTTACGGAATGGCGCACGATATCGCCTTGTTAAAACTGCGCACTCCTGCTCGAATTAACAGAAGGGTCAGCTTAGCTTGTTTACCAGGATCACAAGGAAAGGTTTCTGATGGAAAGTGGTGCTGGGTCACGGGTACGTATTGAACGGATCAATTAAAAAAAACATATGTTAGTAATGAAATATAACGGGTTCTCTGATCGGACCGTTAGGTTCTTCTTCGCCAAGTATTTTTTAATACAAAGATTAAAGGCAGAACAAGTAAAATGTAAACTTCTAATAGGCCATTTCCGAGTTGCCTTTAGCCTCTCTATCAAAGCGAGGCTAGGTGCGAAACCTTTCATATGAAAATGAGTTTTCATTCACATGCAAATAAAACTTATTTGCATGTGAATGAAAACTCATTTTCATATGAAAGGTTTCGCACCTAGCCTCGCTTTGATAGAGAGGCTAAAGGCAACTCGGAAATGGCCTATTAGCTTAAGACTCTAGGGATTTTGTGGACGATTGTCGATTTTTTTTCCCAAAGGAACCTCCGAATAAGAGAACGACTATTTGGCTTTGCAAAATTTGTATAATTTATCAGAATGGATAAAAATATGGTTACAATATCTCCATTTAAGAAAAAATGCTCTCAGGCTCTATTTTTAAATAGTTTTAACCCGTCGATCCTTTTGGGTGAAAACTCAAACAACTTAGAGTTATTGCTTCATGGAAATCGTTATTCATTTTTTCTTTCCTTCCCAACGTACGTTTTCTTTTGAAGGATATGGAGCGCTTTCGTCTGGAGGTTCGCTTGCTTCAAAGCTTATGCAAGTCCAAGTCCCGATTGTCTCGGAATCCAATTGTAGACGCGCTTATGGTTCTAGCATCCACGATTCCATGGTCTGTGCTGGTCTTTATCGGGGAGGCAAGGACTCCTGCCAGGGAGATTCAGGAGGTCCTATGGTTTGTGAATACAACGGCAGGTTCTACCTTGAGGGTGTTGTGTCGTGGGGTCACGGATGTGCTTCTCCAGAGAAATATGGCGTGTACGCCAGAGTTCGTTATTTGAGGCAATGGGTTGATGGCATAATGGGTAGATATTAAAAACTAAACACGCCTTGTAAGGAAAACAATAAAGGCAAGACAAAAGCAATACAGTGTTTTATTTTACTTTATGCACATATATGACCACTGTTTTAACTGGATGGCTGTTTTATATCATGCAATGGGCAACATATCAAGCTTATAATTCGGAGCAAATTTACAACGGTAAAAGGCCACAAGGTGCTGGTCTACAGCACGCTATCCATCCCCCCCTCCATTGTGTGCACTTACGGGTATAAGACTTTCTTCCCCAGTCTCCTTGGGAACTAAACCTGTTCTCTCCGTTTTGGCTGCATGGGACATAGCATTAAAACACCCCAGCTGGCTCTCATGTACACTGGAATATGTAAAATGAAGTTTCTTATCACCGAATGACCAAATTTAACCTCTCTACACCTCCCCTGGGTTAGCGTTCTCACCGCAGTTGGAGCAAGGACCATGAAACAACTAGTCACTGGCCACCACCGGTGACTCTCTTAACACAAGCCCCCCCCCCCCCCCCCCCCCCCCTCACCACCGGTGACTCTCTTAACACAAGCCCCCCCCCCCCCCCCCCCGTTGGAGTTGGAGCAAGGACCATGAAACAACTAGTCACTGGCCACCACCGGTGACTCTCTTAACACAAGCCCCCCCCCACCACCTTAAGTTTTAATTTTCTTTGACCATAAGACGGACTGTAAAAAGTTAGTTTGATCAGCTAATTTTCTTTGACCATAAGACGGACTGTAAAAAGTTAGTTTGATCAGCTATACTGAATGAGAATGAGGAAGCGTTATTCTTATTGGCTGTTTGAATGTTTAAAAAACAATGCACTGTCATTTACCGGTTTTGATCTACACAAGAAGTTTGTACTACATTTTTTTTTTTTATTTAAAGATCATACATTAGTTACAGGTACAACTGAATTTACATAGAAACAACGGTAAATGAAATTGAAAAAAGAAATGGTGTGAATCAAATGCAATAGACAATTTCGATAATTTACTAACAACTGCAAACAATTTACCGCGTGTGATCAACCCGTTGTTTTGCATTCTTGCGAGCTCGCAGTGCTAATTGGCCTGCCGTATATATAATGCGTATCGTAAGCGCAACGCAAGGTAAATATTTACCATATTCATAGGTTTATAAAGCGTTTGTACGGTCAAACTGAACTCCTCAGAGTCCTGTGAGATTAGCATCTTCATAATTGAAAATACCGCTTCGCATTCGTTCTGTTTAAGACAAATGCAGCGAAAAAACGAAACACCTGCCCCTATAATTTACACAGTCTTACTTATTCCAGATTGATTTTTAAAGATTAAACACCACACATCGAAAGAAAATAAAAACATGTCTGTTTTATATTAAATTCCATCGTTCTTGCTGATCCAGTGTCCTAAATTCATCTAATGGAGACATCTTTTGACAAAGGTTGTGATCTGAGTTTTACGTCTGTGCAAGCTTTCCGTCTGCTGTGCTTGCTCAGGTTAGATGCTGTATTTACGATGTTTCCAATATAAGATACAAACTGTAAGTTAGCTTGCTCACATTGCGCGGTGTTGTTCATCATGCAGTTATTACTGGTTCTCTGTGTTATTGGGGTTGCCTCGTTGGCAAACGTCGCAAATGGTAAGCTTTTTTATTATTATTTAACATGAATTATAAATTCTAAAATAGAGACAATTTCAATTCAGTTAACATTATATAATGGCCCCCTGTTGATAATGTAACAAAAGTCTGCGAATTCCCAGAAAAACCGAGAAGATTTTGTGTGAGATTAATATCTCCAGCAATTCACTTTGTAAGTTGATAGTCAACATCCCTATCTGGTCTGGTCCGCGTGCTCTGTCTGTTCCATGAAGTTCAGGCCAAGTTTGGCAGAACGAAAATGCGAAGCTAATGTTCGTTCAGGCAATGTGTCATCAAAGGACAGTGTCCGGCTGATACACCAAATTGAAGAAACGTTGACGCGTGAAAATCATAAACCATGAACGATGAGACCGAATGGGATTCTGGGTAGGCAGCTTTGGCAAGCTAGTAATATTCTATTTCTTGATAATCAATATGTTTTCTTTGTTTGAGACATTTAAAAGCATGGATTTATGCATCCTGTGTTAATAAAATGTGTATTCTGTGACAGACTAAGATTAATTTTTCCAACTTCCCAGTAAACCTTTGGGTCGCATCGTTCATGATTTATGCTTTTCATCCGACAACGTTTCTTCAATTTGGTGTATATAGTATTTTCATGAATAGGCAATGAAGCTTGCTTTCTTATCTTAAAAAGGACGAAAACATTGCCTTTAGCGATGAAAGCAAATAGATATTAATTAAAGAGACACGATAACGGCTAAAAAAATCAACATTTCACTAGAATGGCAATTTTGATTTCTGGAATGCCGGTCATGACATTAAAATTGATGAACTGTAGTCCCGACTTCCACCCTTAAAAATATCCAGTTGTACATTGCGGCAGTACTTTGCCGTCATAATTTGTTGAGCTGTTGGTTAATTTTGTTAAAAAAAAAACATTTAGAAATTTATTATCTAAGGAAATCTAAGGAGTGAAAAAACTTTTTAGCTCTCCTTAACATTGGTTTCCATATTTTCCTTTTTTTGTCTGTATCTAGGCTGTGCGGATCGTCATAAAGATTGCGCTTTCTTTGCTGGGGAAGGTTTATGCAAAGGATCAAAGGTTGAAGAATGGATGAGCGAAAACTGCAAACAAAGCTGCAATCTCTGCGGTGGTGGTGGTGGTGGTGGTGGTGGAAGCGGTATAGTTTGTTATAATTCATTTTTAACGATTTTAAGATCACCTATTTGTCATTATTGTAATGGTAGCGCGCATAACGAGTTTATTTGGATCATCTTTCGACATCAATCCATCGCCATTTTCTAAAAATTGTGTATATCTAGCATTGCATGAGTTAAGCAAAAAGTAAGCAAACAAATCACAATGGCTTTTACCAGAAATAAACTTTTGAACGTTCTACGAAAGTGGAGGGCCAAGCGTATCGGAGCATTACTAGATCTTAAAAACTTAGCGGCTGTCCACTCGATTTCTCATTCGTTGTTTCTGAAATAAACTCCTGGAAAATCAGCAGCCCTAACAAATCCACAGTTATCATTAACGTCTTATGCCTGGTTCCAACAATCGCATGTCAAAAAGATAGATGGTGAAAATGTTTGCTAAAAATAGTCGATAATAAGGCACGTTACACTGAAGACAGATTTAACCATATTTTGACCATGTGCCTTTATTACTAGGTTGTGAAGACAACGACAAAGATTGCTCTTTCTTTGCTGGAAAAGGGTATTGTACAGGTAAATATGAGCAGTGGATGAAGGAAACCTGCAGGAAGAGCTGTGGAGTATGTGGTGGTGGTGGCGGAGGAGGAGGAGGAGGAGGAGGAGGAGGAGGAGACGGCGGAGGAGGAGGAGGAGGTGACGGCGGCGGTGAATCAGGACAATGCGGTTATAAACCCAGTACACGAATAGTCGGTGGTACCGAGGCACCTAAAGGAGCTTGGCCGTGGCAAGCACAGGTCAGAACTACATCCGGTTTTACTTTCTGCGGTGGGACTTTGGTTCATCCTCGCTGGGTTGTCACCGCCGCTCATTGTGTCCCTGGGAAATCCCCCTCGTCTATTCGTGTAAGGTGAGTCTTACAAGATGTGATAACCTTTGAGTTAGTGAAGATTCTTTTGTGACTATTTTTGCGGATACTAAATACAGTTAAACATGGATTAAGCGGGAGCCGCATTAAGCGGACACCTTCCATTAAGCGGACAGTAGCTAAAGTTCCAAAAAATTGCTCCCATGTTTGCTGTAAGTAATACTTGTTTTAAATGGACACCTCCATTGAGCGGTCGCAGTCACCTTAAAGTTGACTGACATGGCTAATTGGACACATATAAGCATAGACTCACGCCAATGAAGAAAAAAATTAATCTTAGTTATTTTTCTGGTTTATTCGACCAGTTGGTCCTAATTTAAGAGCAAAGAAAGCGCATGATGAACGGAAGAATGAAATCAGTCAGACGAATAGCTTATTCCATTCGAGGAGCCAGTTTTAACCCATACATACATACATTATTTATTATCTTTCCTAGTCTGTTCACAGACTTTTCCTTTTTAGCCGCGCGCGCGAGCGAAGCGAGCGCGCGAGTGCGAGCGCGGAGCGCGAGAACGAGCCCAGAGAGCGAGAAAAAAAGGACAGTCTGTGGACTTCTTTTGAGAAAAGACGCTTTTTAGACCCCTCCCCCATGTCAACACCTTATCGTTATCACCTACGCCTTGGCTATATTAATTAAATTGGACCAATAAGAATCGAGAGATTAATTACTCACGTAATTGCCTTAGTATCACTGTTCAATACCTGAAAAGGATCAAAATACAAAACAATTACGCGTGTGTGTTGTCTTGGCACGTGTTGGATTAGTTTGTCTCGGGCGACTGCTTGAACACCGAAAAAAACCGCCAAAAGAGGCCGAAAACCAAAGTAATGCAGACCGTCGGATTTCTGTAGGATTTGTAGATATTCGTTTTCTATACGTATGGGTAACTTTGGTAAGATCGGAACGGAAGATTTATTTCGCGAAACTGTCCGTGAAGGTGTTACCAGACGCAAGTTGGCGGACGTTTTACACGATATTGGGTTCGTTGTTTTAGAAAATGAAGAGAGATCGAGCAGGGTTTGCTCGTCTTGTGCACTCAAGATAAGGAACACTTGGAACGGTTTCACCTTCATCAGATCAGGCTTCAATGCAAATAGCGAGCAAGACGAGGTAGATGCGAGGTTTAAAAGGATGTCGGTCTCTCCTCACAGTTCCGCAGCAAGGAAATCTTCGCGTGTCGAATCTCCGTTTAAAGTGCAAGACACTTTGGAAACTGGACGGTCACCTTCAGCCAAAAGGTCGATTTCCTTTAATATGAGTACGGCTTCCGCGGAATCATCGGAAACAATGGTGGAACCTGCTGCATCTTTATCGATAGAAGAAGAAATTCGCAACACGTTCGTGAGAAAATCGACCTATTGTGTCGTTATGCAAATCGAAAAGTGTCGCGGTGAGCGCCTCGAATTGATGACAGTTGTTGTTAATCGCATGACGCGCGACTGATGGCCGTTGACATGTAGATGACAGTTTAATCGCCTTTTATCCAATGGCATTTTTCTTTTCCAGGGAAAAGCTAAATTCACTTTTTTAGAAAGAAGTCCACAGACTGTATTTATTTTTCCTGTCGCTCTAGGGGCTCGTTCTCGCGCTACGCGCTTGCACTCGCACGCGTTCGCTTCGCTCACGCTGGGCTAAAAATAAATCGGTCTGTAAACAGACTATATCTTTCCCAGAGGGGCTTTCCGGGTAGTCCAGCACTTGTCCAAACGATGTTTGTGATTCACTAAAAAAAAACAATAGATTTGTTTCCGCTGGGATAGGGATTAGGGATAGGGGCAATGTTTAAGTGATATATCAATTGTATCGTTCGCCAATCACAGACGTCGTTTCAACAGCTACTGATTCGCCCGTTTTACCTTATCGATTGATTGAGTTGTTATTGGACTATTGTCGTTACCATGTTTACTGTAAAACGAACCTTTATTCAGAGGACCTCTCTATAAAGCGAACACTAGCGAGGGTCCCGTGGTTGTACGCTTAATACATGTTTCACCGTAGTAAAAACATATAATTTATAATTTATAATTTATAATTTATAATTTATAATTTATAATTTATAATTTATAATTTATAATTTATAATTTATAATTTATAATTTATAATTTATAATTTATAATTTATAATTTATAATTTATAATTTATAATTTATAATTTATAATTTATAATTTATAATTTATAATTTATAATTTATAATTTATAATTTATAATTTTAAGTTGTGTTGATTTCTTTTTTCTGTGAAAATGCATTCATATAGTTTAGAATTCAGTGCGGAAATTAGCAAAAAAGAGCAACAAAAGTGAGATAGAAGAGAAATGTTTAAAATTTAATATTTTTCAATGTTGCAGACTTGGAGCTCATTATCGCTCAAAAAAAGAAGGTACAGAACAGGATTTTGAGGTGGAGAGAATCATCTCACATCATAGCTACAAGCGACCTTATGGAATGGCACACGATATCGCCTTGTTAAAACTGCGCACACCTGCTCAAATTAACAGAAAGGTCAATTTGGCTTGTTTACCAGGATCAGGCGGCAAAGTTGCTGATGGAAAGAGGTGCTGGGTCACAGGTACGTGATGAACTTCATACTTGCAAATTATGTTAGATTAATATGTTTATCTTGGTGAGCGTTTTCGCAAGCTCATTATAAAAATGGTTCTGTTTTAGCCTTCAATTTATAGCAATGAAGATTCCTTAAAAAAAAAAAACTAAAACAGTCTTTTATCTTCGATTACAATTCCTGCACTATTCGGAACAGGGTTTTAGACAACGTGTCTGTGGTTAGGCTATAATGATCAAACGGAAAACGTACATGTAAGTAGTCAATCTTTTAAATCAGCTTGCCAAAAAACTATGGGAAACTTTAAAATTAAAGATGCCAAAGGCCTTTTGATTTGCACCGTTGATAGATCGAGAGAAATGGAATTAATTACAGAACCTTACGTTTCCCATAGTATATATTGTTATATGAAAACCGAATTCTGCATAGAGTAAATAGATCACGCACAAACGGCATTTTTGCATGTTGTAAAGGTTCTCCTCGCCGAGTGCTCGAACTATTTATAACAGCTTATTTTCGACTCCCATTAATGCACATTAATGCACATCACTGCATTATGGAGCGATTTGAGCAATACATTTCTGTCAATTATGTCAACGTGTTTTATTTCAGGATATGGAACGTTGTCTTCTGGAGGTTCGCTTGCCCAAGTCCTCATGCAAGTCTCTGTCCCGATTGTCACGGAATCTAAATGTAGACAAGCCTATAGTTCTAGCATCCACGATTCCATGGTCTGCGCTGGTCTTGATCAGGGAGGCAAGGACTCCTGCCAAGGAGATTCAGGAGGCCCTATGGTTTGTGAAAACAACGGCAAGTTCTTCCTTGAGGGTGTGGTGTCTTGGGGCAGCGGTTGTGCTTCTCCAGGGAAATACGGCGTCTACGCCAGAGTTCGTTACTTGAGGCAATGGGTTGATAGCACAATGAGCAGATACTAAGAAACAAAAACACCTGGAAATGAATGTAATAAAAGGCACGAGAAAATACATAGTTGTTGTAGTGGTTATTTTAGTCAGTAATCCCATCAAGTATGGGTAAGAGCTGATGATAAACCTGGACACGCCAAGTTCTTCGTCAAAAACCGGATGGATTCACATTGCACCTTATACCGTTAATCCTCTAGTAAGCCCACCCCCTCTTAAATAAGCACCCCTCTCTAAAAATTCATGAGTTACAAAAGATGAGTGGTGATCTGCTGACTTTCGCTAACTAATAATAAACCCCCAGCCGCCCCCCCCCCCCCCCCCCCCCCCCCTCCCCCACCCCCTCTCTATTAACTTTCGGACATACTTATACCCCAACCGTGGCACAGCCTTTATTTATTTATTTATTTATTTATCAAACGGACGCAATAGCAGAAAATTTGCTATGAGTTGAAGAAATAACACAACAGTTTTAAATTTGTAAGACATGTTTCGGCAAACTTATGCCATCTTCAGTTGCAGAAGCTCGTTACAATTTGAATATCTTAATTTATAGAAGTAGTTACAATTTTGAATATGCTAATTACAGCAGTTTAAATGGCAGCTAAATGTGACAAAAGAACAATAGGAAAGAAACAAAACTAGCATAAATGGCAACTAAACTAAATGGAAAGTGACAAGTTGGCATGCTTAACCTGTTGATTTAGAATAGGTTTCTCCCACTTTATATACATTGCCTCCTTAATCTTTAACTGGAAACCAGAGGCGGCGATATCAAGGATTGTAAAACATTCCGTAGAACAGGACTCACGGCAAGTTTGAGATGAAGCAAGGCTTCTCATATCTACAAACACATTGCTTCATCTCAAACATGCAGTGAGTCCTGTTCTACGTGATGTATTACAATCCTTGATACCGCCGCCTCTGGTTTCCAGTTAAAGATTTTTTCATATTTCAGTTTATCTAGACGAGTTCTCTGAAAATCATGTAGTTCGTTTGCAACAAAGTGAAGACGAATTTTGTCGTTAGCTGTATGACGTCATTTTTCCGCCAAAACTATCCATTAAAATCGAGACAATCAAATATCATACGACTGTTTGGAATTCAGAGTCTGCCTTGCCTCGTTTAATGAAACACTCAAACGTTATTCCGAGGGTGAGTGACTTTTTGAGTTTTGAGCGTTTTGCTGGCCCGGAATGATCCTGGAACCCAACACGTGGTAGGCGATCAAGAGGGAAACGGATACAAATTATATGGATCAGTGACTTTGGATCAGACTCCTGACTGAATTACATAGTGACGAGCTGCCTTAGGTGATACAAGATAGGATAGAATCGAACAAGTTCACCCCGTCTATTCAAGTTCATGTAGTAGTTAACATTGTGACCAAAAAGCCCTGTTGAAGGGAATCTCAATAAAGTATGTATGTATGTATGTACGTATGTATGTATGTTTGTTCGAGTGAGAGGAACTGTAACACAAGCAATGCCTTCGTTTTCCCATGTACTTTTATTTCCCCGTGCCTTTTTATATGATTACATGCATTTTATGTCTTTTTTTTTAATATCTACTTATTGTGCTATCAACCCATTTCCTCAAGTAGCGAACCCTGGCGTAGACGCCATACTTGTCTGGTTTCGCACATCCTATACCCCAGGAAACCACACCCTCGAGGTAGAACTTTCCGTTGGACTCGCACACCATTGGACCCCCGGAATCTCCCTGACAGGCGTCTTTGCCACCCTTTTGAAGTCCAGCACAGATCATGGATTCATGAACCAGAGATGAGCCATAGGCTTTTGTACAACTCGCTTGTGACACGATCGGGACAGAGACTTGCATGAGAACCTTTGGTGAGGCACCACCTTCAGAAAGTCTTCCAAATCCTGTAAAAAGAAAATTGATACAGTTGTACCCCGCCAATAACAAATTTTAGCAACCACGGCGAAAACGGCAGCGAGAACGGCACAAAACATTTGGTTAAATGAGCGCAAACAATGTCTCTGCACGTGCGTTTTACATTATAGTATATTTCTTTGCCGTTCCCTGAAAATAAAGAACATACGATGGTTAATTTTCCTTCCCTGTTTGAACTTGAAAGGCATCCCTTCGATTTCAGCAACTGGACAACTGGACAAATAAAACGAATTGGAACAATTTGACCTTATCAGCATTTATGAACCCAGACGAAATCTGCGTTCCGCCAATTCTAAACAATTAGATCAATCGACTTATGACTTGCACGCATACAGATTTAGAGCTTTCTCGCATGCTGTCCCTGCCCTGTGGAATTCTATGCCGCTGAATTTATATTTAGAATATATATATATATCTTGGCAATATTATTTATGTAGCTAAATGTGTTAAAGGTTAATTTTCTCTATTTTTAAGACTACTTGTAAGCCATTTTGTTTTTGTAAGGCAGCCTTTATTAATGTTTGTAAAGCTCTATTTGGCAATTTAATTTTGTTGGAAATAGCGCTATAAATGTAAAAAAAACATATATTATTAAATATTATCAGAAACCTATAAGTGGGTTGAAACGTTCAACTATCTCTTGTATACGCTTCAAAACAAGCTTCCGATTATTCAATTTGCTAAGACGTTGTTACAGCCATGTTTGGAAAATCAAGATAAAAATATTAACCAATCAATTCGCTAGAACAACTTGCTTCCAATCTCGAGGACCCGGGGGGTTTCCAAATATGGTACTAAGCAATAAAGAAATATTCGGAAGCTGTGAATGCGCGTCACACGTTTCAACCCACTTATGGGTTTCTGATATTATATATTTTTTTCAATGACCTTTTCCTTGGCGTTGCTATTGCAGTTGTTAAAGCTCCCAATATGATAGCCGAGGGCACATAAAAAGTTTGTCATGTTAATAGGTGTGGCGTATTTAAGCATGCTTTTCATCGTAGGGAAGATGACTGCAGGACCTCTCGATCATACCAAAAAAGGGGTGGCAGTAAAAATGAGGCGGTCGTATTAACGGGTTAGTCCTAATACGGGTGCCACTGCAGAGAAAATGGAAACGATTATATATTAACGATTAAATGAGGATAGCCGTTTTTGTATTAAAAAAAAAACCATTCTGGACAAATTGACTAAAATTGCAGTGAGAGCTTATTATATGAGATGCGAAGGATTTGGCGGCCAAACCTGCTGGCAAAGGTGATTAACCCTATACCTTTTTTAAAACCATTGTATTATTACTCATACCTGTTACCCAGCACATCTTGCCATCTGAAACACTTCCGCTTGACCCAGGTAAGCAAGCAAGGTTGACAGCTCTGTTAAGCAGAGCAGGTTTATGCAATTTCAAAATTGCAATATCGTGCGCCAAGCCTTTGGGATTCTTGTAGCTGTGATGAGTGATGATCCTCTCCACCTTGAAATCCTGCTCGGTTCCTACATCGCCTCTGCGTTTGTGTGCTCCAAGCCTAGAAAATTAAAATACCATACTAGTGTAATGCATCGTGTGCGAGCCGTCTGGGACTCGCGAGAAGTTGAATGAAATTATAGAGTGTATGCGAGAGAGCGAAATCTATTCAACCAGCACAGCGCTCTGACCGACTGAGTTATTGTTGTTGTTGTTGCCGTTATTCCTTTAAGGATTGGTTTATTTGACTGACTGTCTGACAGAATAACTGATTGATTAATCCGTCGAGTTATTTTTTGATTGATTGAATGAATGAATGAATGAATGAATGAATGAATGAATGAATGAATGAGCGAATGAATGAATGAATGAATGAATGAATGAATGAATGAATGAATGAATGAATGAATGATCGATCTACCCATCCTTTAAAAGTGAGTGGGAGTTGAAACCACTACCGCACCGCTTTACCCTGACCTTTGGTCTGTGTATCCAGTTTACTACTGTGCGTATTAATTTAGAAGACTCCCAGAGCGATCTTAAACAATAGAACAAAACTTGAATAAAATGTAACTGAATTTTTTGCTTCGTCCTGTACATCTTACCTGACTTGAATAGTTGAAGCAGATTTTTTGACGACGCAATGAGCTGCAGTGACAACAAATTGTTGATGAACTAAAGTTCCTCCACAAAATGGTAAGCCTGAAAGCGTCCTTAATTGTGCTTGCCACGGCCAAGCTCCTTTGGGTGCTTCAGTACCTCCGACAATACGCGCACTGGGTTTGTATCCACACTGTCCTGATCCACCGCTACCGCCTCCGCCATCACCACCACCGCCGCCGCCGCCGCCGCCGCCACCTCCACCATCACCGCCGCCTCCATCACCGCCTCCACCATCACCACCACCACCGCCGCCGCCGCCGCCGCCACCGCTACCACATTTTCCACAACTTTTCTGGCAGTATTTTGCGAACCCGGCTACTTTGCAGAGTCCCGCGTTAACCCAAGAAGGGCATGCATGGATATGTATGTCCGAACAGCCTAATGACCAATAAGATGAAAGAAATAAAAAACAACAGGTTACCACGATGAATCATAATTGAGCAAGATGTTTGTTTGTTAACATGAGCGTCATCGCAAAAAAATACGAACTAGTAAAACTTATCAGAGGCGGTATGTTACTTATCCCAAATCTCTTCAAACTGATTCTGTTGTCTATATTTGTCTTTTTGTAGACATTTAAAAGCCCTATTTTTAACGTCTTGAATCCTGATTTTATATTAATGAATACACCTAGTAGCCAAGAGACTGTATTTGTTTTCTTTCTAGCACTGAGATAGCTCACTTCAGTTTTATAAATATAAAAAAAAAAACTGCTATGCCACAACAAAGAAGCAAAACCCGCTTAAAGACAAAAATTCTCTAAAAAAAATAGAACCTATTAAGTGAGCAGTGAGACTAGTTTAAAGAGCCAAATTCACTCCTGCTGTACAACAGCTTGACGATTCTTTCCTTGTGACATCAGAAATTAAATTGACTTCATTTAACATAAATTAGGGTATAGTGGCTTTGATCTTAATTTAACCTTTTCGGTTTTGGTTTCAAAAGGTTTGCAAATTAAAATGTTCTTCTCTGTTAATGTGGTCCATGACTGTGTAACTCTTATTTCGTCCTTTGGTGTTAAACCGCCGTAAAATATAAGAAAAGAGAAATTAAAACATATTACCGTTTGCGATGCATGCCAAGGCAGCAAAGCCCAAAACGCAGAGCGCTGTGGTAGGCTGCATGATGAACAATACTTTACTGAATGAACAAGGTACTGTTTCGTTCTTATAAGCACAGCAAGTGAAATCCGCGAATAGCAGCTTGCATAACTATGTCAAAAATGTCAAGAAATAGTAGACATTTGGACAACGGTGAATTCAGGGTGTATTCAGCTATAACAGTGACGGATTGGTGCGAATGAGGCCCGATTGTTAGACACAAAAAAAAATCAAAAAACGGCCCATTAGGCTAACACCAGACCCCCCCCCCCCCCCCCCCCCCCCAAAAAAAAAAAAAAAATTACGCTTTTATCCGACCACCCAAAAAGTCCTCACCAAAATTTGTACCCACAAAAAAGTCACTACATAATTTCTAACCCCAGACTTCGTACTTGCCCGTCACTATTATACCTGAGTATTCCCCTGTCCCCCTCCTCCTCCCTCCCCCTCCTTCCCCCTGGGACGGTGACCTTTGTCCTTTTCTGCCATAGTATTTGGTAACATAACTTCAATCCAAAGCATCTGGAAAGTCTGAGTTAACTTGAGTAACTGTTGTTATTACAACATTTGCATCTTCAATCAAATGCGGGCGTTATACACCTATTTACATGGTAGCCCAGGTAAACTATAATGACTAAAACGTTTAACATCTAGCGAAAATCAGCGCTTTTCCATTGGAGTCAATATCTGTCATAAGTTATTTTCTAAAGAACGGCTTTTGGGATTTCGAATTTGCAAATTTATAATAACGGTAGCGTTTATATATGTTATAGTTCAATTTTAACCTTGGTTCAATTTTCAATTTCCTTTGTTTTATATTTATTATCGTCTTTGATAAACATAGAAAAGAACAATAGAAAATAAAAATTGAACCAAGAATAAAATTGAACTACAACATATATATACAATAACACATGCATTTCTTCTTATGTTGTATCGTCGGGTGTACGTTGTATGCTGAATCGAAGAGCAGTTTGAACATCCGGAGACTCTGAGTAAAGTAAAAGGACAGTTGATGTTGTAATGTTTACGCTTCTGATCAAATACAACGATGTTTTGTTGATCTTTTTGATACGAAGATGTAAACTTTGAAGTCTGGATAAACTACAATGACAAGTGATTTTTCTCCTTTTTGGTATTTGTACAAACGAATGTTGTCCTGAATCACATTTATAAAAGTGCTTTTCAATGTGCATATATGCGCTTTTAGTTTCTTATTGGTGTATTAAAGGAGAAGTTCACTCCAGAAGGCACTCTTTTTTTCTTTCCACTAATAAAAAGTACATATAAAGATAGGATGCTGACCAAAGTTTCAGCTTCTAAAGAGCTTCCAATCCCAATTAAATCCTTGTCCAAAGTAGCCCAAAAATCGTTTTGAATGCCGCCATTTTTTAACCATATTTAGCAGCCTGGCCTTGAAATGTGACGTCATTCCGTCCAACTTGAAGTGACTCGTTTTGTTTACTATACTGAAATCATGGATTAAGAGGGTTATCAAGGGTCCTGGCCGCATTTCACGAAATTCACCGGAATTTTTCTGCCCTTTAATAATTTATGTTTCAGCCCAAAGTTTCTCTTTTCTCGAAACAGAATGAGTTATTTTATATCGATCGGATTTTTTTTTACCACATCACAGCACCGAACCGGCAACCCGGTTTTCAAAAAAATAATTCTTTATTCTTTAACAAAACAAAGGAAAACTTTTGAGACGGGAAAGGAAAAGGTAAATAAATTCAATCAAACTTAATCTAGCTTTCAACGACGTTTGTAGCGATTATATGAAAGTTTTCTGAACAGCGGCGCAAGTAGGTAAAGACTGAAATTGTATCGTTCGAGTCATGAATTTTATTTGGGTTCGGGGATTTTTTTTATATACGGTCGGATTTGTGGGAGTAAGTTGAGTGTGAATTAAACTGAACAACAATTTGTAATCAATTTTTTTTGTAAAAAGTACAATTCCTTCCCAGCCGGTTGTCAAATGTACATAGTTTATTCGAACTGTTTGGAATTTCAGTGTTTTCCTGTTTCGCTTCCCAGTGTTTTTGTTGTAACGTAAATAACAGGAATCACAACATTCAGCAGTGACTTAGTTTGAAATAAAACTCCACTAGCAAACTGAACATAGAAATATATTTCTTCCAATAATATTCGTTTCACTTCAGTCTCAATGAAGTAGTCTTTGTGGTTATTATTTTCAGTGCGTATTAAAATATTTTGACCTTGTCCAATTCTATGCCTCTATGCAAATTTTTGCGTTGAAACTGCGCGACACGCACGCTGCTATGCAGTTTTTTTTTAGCTATTTCTGTCAAATGATAAATTTGGTAATACATGCTCACATTTAGCTTATTCCCGTTTGCGAAATATATAACGAGAATCAAAAGACTTCCATCATCACCTTATTGACGAAATTTGCTTTAGAATCGTTATCAATCCGCGATCCTTATTAATTCAATAACAGGAATCGGAATAAAATAAAAACGTCGGAAAGCGTTGGCGATGCATGCTAATTTCAGAAAAAAAAAACATTTAAAAGCTTGTGAAAGAAGAAATTGATTTGAAACATCTCTCACCTGATTCTGTAGCGAAGACCTAAATAAATCGATCTGTGTATAAAAAAACGCCGAAGCAAAATAAATATAAAATTATTCGGCTTGAGAAACTATTTCAGTCCTTTCCAGTTTGTGCCGGTGTTAAATCTCACATCGCTTCAAAGCCCCTTATAAGCCGGATAAATTTCTATTGAATTTACCTTTTCCTTTCCCATCTCTAATGTTTTCTTCTTCTTCTGTGTGTCTGAGATAGAGCGAAGAATTATTGTCTGATAAAGATCATGTACGATGCTGCGATTGGTAAAAAAACTTGGGCCCGTATAAAATCTCAGGAAGATAACTCATACTCTTTCGAGAAAAGAAACTTTGGGCCTTAACGGGCAGAAAAATTCTGGTGAATTTCGAGAGATGCGGCCAGGACGCTTGATAACCCTCTTAATCCATGATTTCAGTATAGTAAACAAAACGAGTCACTTCAAGTTGGACGGAATGACGTCACATTTCGAGGCCAGGCTGCTAAATATGGTTAAAAAATGGCGGCGTTCAAAATGATTTTTGGGCTACTTTGTACAAGGATTTAATTGGGATTGGAAGCTCTTTAGAAGCTGAAACTTTGCTCAGCATCCTATCACTTTATGTACTTTTTATTAGTGGAAAGAAAAAAAAAAATGCCTTCTGGAGTGAACTTCTCCTTTAAAATAAAAGATGAATAAACGAAAATATTCACATAAAAAAAATATTCCCGAAATTCTCAGACTATTGCAAAAATTATGAACCTGCCAGCAGAACCGTCGCAGCCTTCGGTAGCCGTCTGCGCGCCTTTAACAAACATACATAGATCATGTTGATGAAATCCTGAGGTTTTAGATAATCCTTCAAGCTGTTGAGTTTTACTTTAGTGCAGCGATGTTTTCTATTGTATTTTGTTTTAGAATTTTTGGCATATTTTTTACATTTAAAACATTTATTCTTCAACTTTTTACAGTCAAACACTTTAAGGGATATATATTAATAAAAATTCAGATAAATATATGTTATTTACCGGCCGGGAGGTCCATATAAGGAAAAACTGAGCCAGAGGTCTTGAGTACGGCCCGTGGCCGTAGGCCGAGGGCCGTACTCAAGACCGAGGGCACAGGTTTTTCCTATACGGACCGACCTAGGCCGGTAAATAACTTTTTTTTTCCTACTTTCTTTAATTCTGCGATTTACCGTGAAAATCATTCATGTACAGCTTTCCAAGAAATGTTTCTTACGGGCCGCGTAAAGCTTAATTGACACAAAAGAGCGTTTTCACATGACGTCATAGCCACCATATTGGTGTTCCCGTACAAAAGATTTTTAATTAACTTCCTTCGTTGGGAACACCAACATGGCTGCCATGGCCTTTGTCATTTGAGTCCCACGGACTGAGTGAAAACGCTCTATACTACAACGCGCGCAAAATCTAAATTAACTCGGTAATCTTCGCAACTTTCCATTCATAAACAAAAAAACTTAAATTGAAAAGTGAACTCATTTCTACCAGTTTATGTCTCTCGGTAGAATAAACGGCTCTTGTGTTTGCCTCCGGTGAGGATAGAGAAATGTTCTTACCTACAGCGAAGCCGTGGAAAGTTGAATTATAACTTTAAAAACTTTTCAAATTTTTCTATTAAAAGAAAAGTCGAGCGTAATTTATTGATAGCAGGGCGAAAGCTTAAACTAAGATATTCTAAGGGCCTGGTCGCACTACAGTCAAAAACAAAAATTAGCTCGTGCAAAATGACATAAAAACAAAAACATTCCACAAAAAGCGTGTCCCACCGGAGCGGTTTCTTTTGTTTTCCTCGATTTTTTCACGGGCTAATTTTTGTTTTTGACTGTAGTGCGACCAGGCCCTAATTTAAAAATCATATTTTCTTGAATGAAAACTTATAGAAGTTAGATAAAAGAGGGTAAAAACCGAGAAATAAAAGCATACAAACCGAGCAATGTAGTGAAAGGACGAATTATCTTGTAAAATCCGATCGCGAAATGGCGTGTAAATTATTGCTCGTGGCGCAGCACACGAGTTGTAAATCCGGCTTTGAGTTTTGGGTTTTTTTTTTCGTGTTACATTAGCGCATGCAAATTTATTCACGCATATTTAGTTAATGCTGACGACTATATGGCTTTCAGCCATGAAATACATACCGCAA
Organism: Dendrophyllia cribrosa; assembly: GCA_024195265.1. Lineage (NCBI taxonomy): Eukaryota > Metazoa > Cnidaria > Anthozoa > Scleractinia > Dendrophylliidae > Dendrophyllia > Dendrophyllia cribrosa. The sequence continues at coordinate 39,993,390 of JAJLRJ010000007.1, read as the reverse complement.
AATATCTCCGTGTGTTGACTTGAGAAGCAAAAGGATGAATTACAGCGTACAATTGCAAGTTTCCAGGACAATGCAAGGCGTTCATGGATGGATAAGACCGTTTGTTATTGTGTTCGCCGCTTATTGCTGAGGGATTTTTGTTCCGGCAAGTTTTATGTTTTATATAACTTGAAATTCGATTAGCGATTGAGTTTTGAAGTGTCCGCTATTGGATGTACTGAATGTGTAGTCTTAACTTTTTAGACATATTTTAAGCTTATTGTTCTCCGTAAAAGAACTCCAAACACTCGGGAATCAATGCTGCAACGAGGTAAAGACGTCACGAGTTTAAGTTGTGTACAGCTTCTTGTTGACAATAAACTAGTATAAGACTAGAATGACAAATTTAAGCAATACTTTTTAATGAAAAGTTACAGGAAGAAAAAAACAAAACCGGAAAAACAAGAAAATTTAAATCAAATGGGGTCAAAACCTTTCTAAAAAAAAAAGCGCTAGATTACCTAATTACAGTATGTAATTTTTAAGCCGCAAATGACGCTTTGTAAAGACCAACAACAAACGCCCCGGCCCAACAAACTATAAAATGAACAAATCATAAAATCCAAACTTGTACTCGCCTTTTCGAGGAATAACAATGATTGGCCTTTAATTTTACGGCTGATTTCTCCTCCCATTTAGTTTATCCGGCTCTCTTTCTTCGTTGAGTCTTTTTGATACCTCGTTCAAGCGTTCAGATTTTAGTGTGTTTTCGGATCTTTGTTTGTGAGCCGATGTCAACCATGGTGAAACTTTGTTGGTTTTCTTCATTGTTTTCTTTGATTGTGTCGTTAGATATTTGATCTGGCCAATGAAAATTCACTTTCGCTTTGGTAACTTTCGTCTGGGTCCATAATTTACGAGAAAATTCAATTATATTAAGCTTTAAACAACAACCCGGACCGCTGGAGCGCGCGTAGCTATAGTTAGCCAATTAGATTCAAGGATAAGGATTCCGGACCGCTGAGATGCTTCAGAAAAAAAAAATATACAGTAACACAAACAATGCATGCTTCACACTACTTTATTTCTGTATCACCGTGCCTTTTATGTAATACAGGCGTTTCTCATATTAATATCTGCTCATTGTGCTATCCACCCATTGCCTCAAGTAGCGGACTCTGGCGTAGACGCCATATTTGCCTGGGGCAGCACATCCGTGGCCCCAGGAGACCACACCCTCGAGGAAGAACCTGCCGTTGGACTCGCATACCATTGGGCCCCCGGAGTCACCCTGGCAGGAGTCCTTACCACCTTCTTTGAGACCAGCACAGATCATAGAATCATGGATGGATGAGCCATAGGCTTGTTTACAACTCGATTGTGACACAACGGGAACCTTGACCTGCATGAGGACAGATGGTGAAGAACCACCTGAAGAGAGTCTTCCAAATCCTGAAATCACAATACACAAAGAAATTGGAATGATTAAAAGAAACGCTCTCTAAAATAAAAGGCCCGCGCAGCCCCATACTGATAGAACCAGAAAACCATAGAACCCATACCCGCCATTTTTCATGGTCATGGCTAGCGGAATGTTTCGCGGGCGCGTTGTGTGCCCGCCGCCGCCGTCGCAAAGGGCTAACTCGCGGGCGCGTATACCGTCGTAAAACATGCGCGTATGACGCCAAACAACATCCGTGATCTTTGCAATTTCACGTCACCTGGGAAAACACTGCTGTGTTTAACGGAGAAAACCGTTTAAATTAAAGTCGTTATTCCCCGGCATTTTTTCGCGGTATGCTACTCAAGACAGCGATACTAATTAAGGGATACTCAGAAGCCGCTATAGAGGTTTTGCACGGCAGCCTATTTACAGCGGTCTTACCCAAAGCGATATAAAAGGAGTCACCTCAAGGAATAAATTATCACTTCGAGAAAGAAGTTGTTCGTTCAACTCGATCATGGCCGAAGCGAACCAAGATTTACAAGCTCCAGAAGCTGAAGTGCCTCAAGTGCCTCAAGTGCCTCAAGTCCAGCAGCCTGCTCAGGATAATGTGCAACAGCCTGCTCCTCCTGGCGCCGCTCAAGGGGTAGTTTTCTTGCCTTTTTCTTTATTCCCATTTCCGTGGTTTCTTCCTCCGCCCACGTGTCATTTATTTCATAGTGGTCTTCTCTGACTCCGGAGCAGAGGTTGGTTTTTCGTGGCAATTGTTTTTCACGTTTCCTTGCTCTTCCTAGTGTTTTTGTTAGTTACAGGGACGCAAATTGCTAAATTACTCGTTCCCTGGTATTTTATGGTTGTGGCTCCAGAGCAGAAGTTATTTACGGCATTTGGCATTTACCTGACTCTGTCGAGCGTTTTGTTTGTTACAGGGACGCAAATTGGTAAATTACTCGTTCCCTGGTATTTTATAGTTGTGGCTCCAGAGCAGAAGTTATTTACGGCATTTGGCATTTACCTGACTCTGTCGAGCGTTTTGTTAGTTACGGGGACGTAAATTGCTAAATTACTCGTTCCCTGGTATTTTATAGTTGTGGCTCCAGAGCAGAAGTTATTTACGGCATTTGGTATTTACCTGGCTCTGTCGAGCGTTTTGTTAGTTACAGGGACATAAATTGCTAAATTACTCGTTCCCTGGTATTTTATGGTTGTGGCTCCAGAGCAGAAGTTATTTACGGCATTTGGTATTTTCCTGACTCTGTGGAGCGTCTTTTTTTTTTTTTGTTAGTTACAGGGACATAAATTGCTAAATTACTCGTTCCCTGGTATTTTATGGTTGTGGCTCCAGAGCAGAAGTTATTTACGGCATTTGGTATTTACCTGGCTCTGTCGAGCGTTTTCTTAGTTACAGGGACGCAAATTGCTAAATTACTCGTTCCCTGGTATTGTATTGTTTGTGGCTCCAGAGCAGAAGTTAATTACGGCATTTTGGTATTTTCCTGACTCTGTCGAGCGTTTCGTTAGTTCCACGGACGCAAATTTGCTATTACTCGTTCCCTGGTATTGTATTGTTTGTGGCTCCAGAGCAGAAGTTGTTTACGGCATTTTTGGTATTTTCCTGACTCTGTCGAGCGTTTTTTCTTAGTTACAGCGACGCAATTTGCCTAATTACTTGTTCCCTGGTATTGCATGTATTGTTTGTGGCTCCAGAGCAGAGGTTTTTTAAAAGTCTTTTGTTTCCTGACTCTGTTGAGCGTTTTGCATGTTAGTTACAGGGACGCAATCCCTGATATTGTTTTGTTTGTGGCTCCGGAGCAGAAGTGTTTATTACGGTTTGTTGGTTACATATACTCGTATCTGTTTTATCTTGCTTACTGGTAAATTATTTATCTGTTTTCCGCTATATTTGTTCGTTTCCTGCTGCCTACTTGTTTTCGGCTATTTATTTAATTGCTTTCTGTTTTGTTCAATGTTTGGCGCCTCTAGCCCCATGGCTTAAGTTTGTTTTGCGGGAATTTTCTATCTCAATCCTATGTCTGGGTGTTATTTCGTTGTCAGGAAGTATCCTGGTTGTGCAAGTATATTTTGTGTTAATGCAGTTAAAGTTGTTTTTTATTATAGGTTATAATTTTCACTATATTTTTGCCTATGCGTATTTTGTTTTGTCTCGATTTTATTTCTTCTCCGTTTTGCTTCTCGTTTTGTTTTATTGTGCCATGCTGCGTCTATGGATTTATTTGTTGTGGCCGTTTTTGTTTCCTGGCCTTGTTTAAGGTTTTAATTATCACGTTTTGGCTTATTCTATTCAGCCTCTATTGTTCTTTGCCCCTTGTTTTTAGCCCCTTTTTTCACCGCTGCTCGTTAGAATTTGTTTTATGCATGCGCACATCCTTTTGCACCTCCTTTATTCTGTATTTGCATATATCCTTGTTCCCTTCGCTTCAAGCCTATTTTCCTTTACGCGTGTTTATGTTTCGCCTTCCTTTATTCCCTTACTCTTGGAATGACTGTTTGGAACGGGAATCTTATTCCCTCTCGGATTACCGGGGCTCCAAGCTGTCATTCCCTGAGTCCCGTCGCGCTTGCCCCTTTTACCCTCTCACACGCCTTTTCTTTTGTCTTTCCCTTGTAGCCTCCCATTAAGCGCCTTCTAGTCGGTCACTTTTTCCATTCCATACTGGGAGATGTCGGATGATTTCAACCCTATTAGCCATTCTGCTCCCCACCTGCGTTGGGTTTATTATAGGGGTATGCCTTTAGACGTGACTCAGGGAATGACAGAGCCCTGCAACAAGCATATTTCTCCAGCTTTCCTTAAAGAAGTCCTTCACGGCTCCTCTAGCGTCCTCTCCCCCAAAACGTCCCCTACCCCAGTAATAGGCGTGTTTTAGAATGGGACAGGACTCTGTGTTGGCCCCACTACTGCTTCTTTTAGTCTGGGGTCTCTTATAGTTTAGTATGGGTATTTTAAATTGGGGTCCTTAGTTTAGTGTGGGTATTTTATGTTGGGGTCCTTAGTTTAGTCTGGGTGTTTAAGATTGCGGTCCTTAGTCAAGTCTCGGTTGTTTGTGTTACGGGGAACCCGTTTGCATCTTTTCTGTGGCCGCCATTCTTCCATAACTCAAAGGAGTATGGGTAAGACCGGTGTAAATAGGATACTATTTACAGCGGTCTTACCCAAAGCGATATAAAAGGAGTCACCTCAAGGAATAAATTATCACTTCGATAAAGAAGTTGTTTGGTTCGTACTTGCTCATGCGTCGCGTTCAGCCTTGTGTCATCTTGCCTGTACTCCGCTCCTTTTGGTCACTTTCTATCCCGCCCTTCCCTCCCTTTGTATACTAACTTTTTGCCTCCGTATTCGAAAGTGGCCGTCATTCTTCCATAACTCAAAGGAGTATGGGTAAGACCGGTGTAAATAGGATACATGTTGCATTGCAGGAACAATAGATTCTTTTCCCTATGGGAAAGAATGTTCTTTCTAATGCAAAACATTTTCATTGTTCCTGTCATGCAACATAGCTGCCGTGCAAAACCTCTATAGCGGAAAAAGAAGAGCTTTCAGGGATAAAATCTTGCTTCGAGGATGGGATCAATGCGGGAGATGTTTGTCACTTCGGGTTTCAGAACTGAAGAAGCGGAGATTTAAAGAATTTCCAAGCAGTGGAGGGACTTAAAGGTAAAACAAAATACATTTTTCGATGAGAATTTATGTTGATATCAATCTTTGATTGACTTTTTCTTTGTGTTCTCGCTAGTTTTGGAGAATTGTTTATAAAACGCGCTCATGATCAATTCATTTCAGTTGTTTTGATTTCTTTCATCGGAGACTTCTCGGCCTCGATGAGCTTTAAATGGTTTTGCTTTTAAACATAAACTTATGGAGATTTGAATAAATTTTTTCGAAAAAAGATTGTGTTGTCCATTTTTATGTTTGTTCATTCATTACATACTTTAGGTTGAATAGCGATTTTATGTAAACAAAACAAGACTTATAGTTCTAAACTTCACACGCGTGGCCTTATGCAAATATGTTTGTGTTTTTTAGCAATTTTGATTTCCAAATCAGTTTCTCGGACAATTTTTTATAAGCAGCAGGTGTATTTTATTTTGGAAATTAGTCGTACTAGTTATTCTAGACGGAGAAAAAATTGTTTTGTGCACTTTTGTACGGTCTAAATATATTGCGCAAAGGGTCGGGTGAGTCTGTTTTTGAGAATTGCTAAAATTAAAAAAAAATAGCGCGGTCGTCAACTTTATTCTTGTGCTTCCGACCTTTTACCTCAGTTAAGTTTATCATCGGCTTTCTGTTCAAAGAGCGACGCTGTTAGGCTCAGCCTATCTATATATTATACATTTTATTAATGTTTACCATTTCAGAAAAAAAGACCTAAATGGAGAACCTAATGAAGAAAGGAAGCTAACTGAAGTAACCGTCTTGCAAATACAACGGTATTGTATTAAAACCACATTACATGTAAGTTGTTCATCGTGTTGCATATTAAACGAGCGCGGCGACAAAGCTTCCAGTTTCCTTTCTGTCAACTCGCAGGATGAAGCGAGAATGCACGACTTTGTGGCCACAATTGATGCTGGGAAAGATACCTTTTCTTTGCAATATTCATTAAACACACATAACTAGTTACGAGTTACAAGATCCTGTTTGGTTTGCGAAAAAGCCCCTTATAAAAAAATAGCAAAGGGCAATTTGAGCCTTGTGCGGCCTGGGGTGGGGGTTGATGCTTCGCCCCCTTCCGCCCTGCCCCTACCTTACTCTGCCCGCAGTCCACTTTAACTGTATTTTGACACTTAAAGGGCCTGTTCGCAGACTAGGTCCTGTCGGATTGTCGTAGTCGTGTTTTTGTTAAAACAGTCATTGCAATACTTATACCTGTTACCCAGCACATCTTTCCATCTGAAACACTTCCGCTTGATCCAGGTAAACAAGCCAGGTTAACAGCCCTGTTAATTTGAGCGGGTTTCCGCAGTTTCAGCATTGAAATATCGTGCGCCATTCCGTAAGGTCTTTTGTAGCTGTGATGATTGACGATCCTTTCCACCATTAAATCCTGCTCCGTTCCTACATCACCTGTTCGTTTGTGAGCTCCCATTCTGAAAAATTAAACAATACTCATGAACCTGACTGCTCATTGTTACATTTTTTCCTTTTCTTATGCCTTCCTGCACAAGTATTTCAGTATTTATATTGTAGTCCGTATTTCTTTAGGTACTGGTCTCAAAATATTATTTCAGACATATGTGTTGCCAGCAGCGGTTCCATTCTTACAAACTCAGATGACGACTTTACTTTTGCCGGTGAGATGCTCTACAATCTGAGCTATGAAGCCTTACTTAAAGTAAGCTGGTAAACTGAGAGTTCAGATACAGTAAACACCCATGTATAAAAACCTACATTTTTACAAGTCAGTCTGGATGGGTACTTATATATATCAATGACGTCACCAATTGTTATTAATGTGCCAACCAGAGCCTTATTGGCTGCTGAAACAAAGGGTTCTTTTGTTCCAGTGGCTGGCACATTTGAATAACAAAAATAATGTTTGTAAACATATATCATCCCTATAGGTTTTATGAACTAAAGCAATGCCTTTGCACGTGCGTTTTACATTTTGGTTCATTTCTTTGCCGTTACCTGCCAAACAACAACGTCAAATGATCAAATTATAGGTTTCATGGAGAACGCGCACACACTACGGTTAATTTGCCTTTCTCTATTTGAACTTAAAAAGCTGTCCCTGCGAATTCAGCTCCTGCGCAATCCAGTCATATTAGGCAAACTAATCAAATTGGAAAAATTTCTAAGTAGTTTAAAATAGTACGAATTATTTTTCAAGTGACGTTGACCTTGGCGTTGCCGTCGACGTTTCTCAATTTCCCTATATTTAGTTTTGAGACGACAGAAAGAAAGTTCTGTCTTTTAATCCAGACACAATTAGGAAAGAACAAGGTGCATTTGAATTTACTTAATTGGTCTGATCTTACATGTACAAATGCTATACAAGTGCTATACAACTATGGAACAGGTTAGGCAATGAAGCTAGGAATATGGACAAGTTGAATAATTTTAAGAAATACTATACTTAAGAACATATTAAATATAAGCTTTATTACCAATGACAACACGTCAGTTGATCATTTTACAACCACAAGAACATTTTAGCATGTATAATAATATTTATGATCATGCTCCTAGTTAGATTTTTTAGCTTATTTCTTAAGTTAGGTGTTAGCGCACAATAATATTTATGATTGTGTTTTTACCCAATGTCCGTTAATATTATTATATTATTATAACGGGTGTATAATTTCCAAATTTCAGTCTGTAGTTTTTTAATCCACTACGTTCTTATACGTATGTGTTTACTGTACACCCGCGAGAGAAATGGATGTGATAGAGTTCCTTTCATTTTAGTGCCGTACAAAATACCCAAGCCAAAGTAAATGCTCTCATATACATTCACAACGGAAATGAATATGATAGAGCGGCTTTCATTTGAGTGCCGTAAAACCCAAGCCAAGATAACTGCTCTCTGCACCAATCACAACAGACGCAGACCATCAAGCGAACAAATTAGAACCTGTGGCAAATACATGTAGCCGACGGCAAGCGCGGGAAAACGCGTGCGAGTAAGTCACAATAGACCGTTTTTTTTTTTTTTTTTTTTTTTTTTTTTTTTTTTTCTCAACGAACATATTTCCACTGAAGAAGGGCAAAGCCCGAAACGTTTGGAACTTATTCAAAAACTTTGGCACTTTAAAATAACATTTAAAAAAGTTTTTTCATGAAATCCAAGTGCCACGCATCCACCGAACTTATTTTCGTTTTCATAATAGGCCATTTGCACATGACGTCATATGACCACAACTACCAGAATCCTTCAGTTTTTTGTTTTGTAGTGCAAATTAGGGCTATTGTTATTTAAACCGCACTGGGATTAACAAATAAGAATAAGAAAGGAAAAAGGAAATGAATTCTGGTAGTTGTAGTCAAATGACGCCATCGTGCAAATGGCCTATTACGTCACATACTACAACTACCAGCATTCCTCGGCATAGCGTGGGAGTCTTGAGCGAACCTTCGCGCAAAATATGTGAGCTTTTGCGGAAGGTCTCTGAGGAAGACGTGCCTGGGGCGTCATTTAGGGGAAAAGAATTAGACGTTTTTCATTCTGATCAGCTGAGGAGATGGTTGAAATGAAGAGGAATAATCATGTAATAATCAAGTAGTAATCATGCATTAAATCAAAACTAAATTTAGCAAAAATGTAAAATCTGTGTACGGTTTAGCGTAAAAACTCCGAACGAGGATATAATACACGAAAGGTACTTTGTTGCTTTTTTAGACAAGCTGAGTTGATTGAAAAGCCTAGTTTTCAAGATAGGTTTTAAGTCTTTCACGCCTTCGTGTTGTGACGCGTATGTGTTTATAGTTTTTGCAAGTTTCACGAGTCGTGTGGCTTTTGACAGTTTTAACTAAAATTTCACACTATATTATACTGGGACGCATTGGTTTTACCGACACATGACATGGTTTGCAATAAGATTTATAAGAGCTTTTATAAGGTAAAAAGTGTGACTGAATGCCAAAAACCTAAGGCACCATCCACACTAATGCGTTTTTGAAACTCTCCGTTTTTGGTTCCCCGAAAACGGATAAAAAGATCTGCGTCCACACCAGCGTTTTCACATCGTTTTTGACCGTCCACACTAGAGGCTGAAAAACGATGATCCAAAGATGCGTTTTCATCACCAGGCTCTGCTCGGACGTTTTTTCTGTTCAATACGCATGCTCCAATAGCCTCATCGATGGGTTGTGACGTAAGCGTTTTTGGAAAGCTTCGTTTTTGCCGTCCACACTAAAACGATAGACCTGCGTTTTCAAAAGTTTCCACTAGAAAAGGCGTTTTCGAAAACCTCCGTTCTCATAGATAAACATCTGCGTTTTTGATCGTTTTAGTGTGGACGATCGGTAAAAACGGATAAAAATGTATGCGTTTTTAAACGAAAACGCATTAGTGTGGACGGGGCCTAAGATTATTAATGTAAGTTTCTTATCGTTGCGGCGCGATGTGTTTACAATTTCTTAAAAAAATGACAATAACAGTATTATAACAGTATTTCAAAAACCGAGATTCTCTACGGAAAGTCTACATATTATAAAAAAGCGACAGGCACAAAAACAACAGCAGGAAAATGGCAGAGAATCGTGGAGTTCAATTCAGAATTGAAAAACAAACTGAAAAAGCATGCGGCTGAACAAAGAGAAAAGCTGTCCAATTTGAAATAACAACAATCAATTCAGTCTTACAAAAATTAATACATTTGGACACAAATAAACGTTAAAGAAATCGTTGCCTACGCTCGATGAGGTTTTTCAGTCTCCCCTTTAGCACCAAGCTTTCCGAAAAATGTTTGCTTTTTTTAACGTTGAATTGTTGTTATTGTTGTTGTTTTGACTTTGACCATTCGCTATAAAGAACCCGTATCTTTAGATCACGCATCATCACGTCTGAAGTCAATGGCAAACCGTACTGAAAGCATAAGCTGTTCTCCCCTCAATTAACAACGGCTTTTGAGCTGCACAGCGAGTCTGTGTTCCAGTTCATTAATACTTTCTCCACTAAGTTCGACAAAACGTGCACATAACTGTGCAAAAAGATAAACTTCAAAACTTGCTTGTTTTAGCTCCTACCGACGTAATGGTGAGATCTTTCGGTTTCAATCCGGTTCAAACAATGTTAAGGGACAGTTTCAAGGAAGCATAAAGCATGTGATGCCATGTTTTAAAGCCAGTAACAAGAAGGCATTTCCAAAATTAAAAAAAATTTCTCCAGATCGAGCAGTTTGAACAGCTTTGCCAAGGTGAACTTTCATTCATCTTCGCCAACTGGTGAACAGCGACAGACGGCAACATTTTTCGCGCCTTTTTTTTTTTTTGATTCAGTCATGTGAACAAGGATATTTTCATTTTCTTCTCTTACTCTTTCTTCCCTTTTGTTTTTTATTCATAGTGGTTTTAAATTTTCATTTTTATTTTCTACTTTTGTACCGGACGTGGTCGCCTTGTTTATTTTGGCAGTGTTCGTGTCGAGACTCCCACGCTATGCGCAAGGAATGCTGGTAGTTGTAGTACGTGACGTAATTATGAAAACGGTCTGTTGATTTCTGGTTTCACCTCTGATTGGTTGAGAAAGAGGCGCGGGATTTTTAGAGCCAATCACAAAGCGTTGCAATGCAAAACAAAAGCAATCACGAAATTGCTTTCGACACTTAATTCCATAGATAATAGAATAACCTGTTTATGAAACTCAGTCAGTGCTTTATTGTATGTTTTTGTTCTCCATTTCTTTCGTTCGTTTGCCTTGACCCTGCACAAAACACAAAACGTATTGAAATGCATATGAGCAACTGACCAGTAGAAACAGTTGGGATCACACGTTAAACAAAACAATGTGCACGGTCACGGTTCGTTCAACATAAAACAAAGCAGCTTTGTACACTCATTTTGAAATTTGTTGAGCTTCATAACCAGTTTTTTCTATTAACTATGTTAATTCAAGACAGCTCTGATAAATATTATAAATGAAATAATATATGAAATGCGGCAATCGAATAAAATGAAGATCGAAAGTCATGCGTTAGTAGCGTTAGTTGCGCTAATCACTTTATATCCAAATGAAGTGAACTTGAAAGTAATGTATGATACTGTTAGAGATAAGCGGGCAAGCTGATTACAGCCATGCTCCGTCACGCGTGACCAGTAATCCACAAGACTGAAATGAACGTTTGAATATTTCTTTGTAACGTCCGAGATTTGAATGAAACCTTGAAGATCTCTCTGGAAAACACTTTGAAAGTCACGAGTTAACGGAAAAATAACTTCGCTACACGCGTAAAAAACCTAATACTGTTCGGATATGTAACATTTCAAATAAAATGATATTTTATTGCTGTTTGTTTCCGAAAATGCGGTAAAATTCTCACGGGAATTACAAATCTCGGAATGAATTTACAAAACCGACGCGTAAACTTGAAAACTCCATTCAAATTTTCAAAAATACTGGTCACGCGTGACGGAGCATGGCTGTAATATTAACGATTAAGTAACAAATTAAGTAAATGAATGAATGAAAAATCCGTGTAAGAAGTAGGCAACCCAAATGCACGGAATGCAGAAAGGTGTGAATTGTACTATTGTTGAAACCGTCCACCTCATTGGCTAAAACATGAAAATCTACCATAACTTCATTAGGCAGCGCATTTATTTTTCTCTAGTTTACTAATTGATTCCCTTTTAGTGAAAACTATTGTGATTTTTAATGCAACAAAAATTCTATGTGGGGAACATGGAAAATTAGAAGTCTTTCTTGGCCATTGTTTTGGAGTCTCACGATTGGATGAAATCTTGTAACACAAAAGAAACATCGCTTTAAAATAAAGTTTCAGTAAATTTTATTTCAAAACCATATTGTCCATAGGTTGACGTATTCTCAGTACGAAAATCTAAACATTCTTATGTGGGGAAAGCGAAATGCATCGGAACAATAGAGAATTGCCTACTTCTTACACGGATTGTTACTTAAGTGAATGATTGCTTGATTCCTTGATTGATTGATTGATTGATTGATTGATTGATGGATTGATCGATTGATTGATTGGTCGATTGATTGGCTGGTTGGTTGGTTTGTTAGTTGGTTGGTTGCTTGGTTGATTGATGCATGATAAGCTTAACTGAGTTCAGCATTTCTCAGCTGGACTTCCGTTGACGTCATATAACTTAATTAGGGACTAAGTATCCATCAACAAAGGCGCTAAGCATATTACGTAAGGTGTTGTAAATTTCACTTTCATGTGTCAGCGGTAAGTCGGGTGATTAGTACTCAACGGATGAAAAGCAAAATAAGATAGGGAAAAACAGATCTACTTTCACTTCGCTCGCCTCAACAAATCAATGTCACTCCTTGCGTATGCAGCAGACGATGTTTCGCTTTATCGAGTGTACAGCTCAACTCTTAGCCCGGGTAAAAGGTGGTATAGCCTATCAAGTCAACTGGTTGGCCGTAACCAGTTTGTCGAGGGAAGTTCTTCGAAGAATTTCCCAACGAAATATGTCGTGTTCAGGTCGGCGATTTATGGCGGGAAAATGGAGAGCACGTTCCAAAGCAGAGGTGTACAGAGAAAGGCTGAAACCTGGGACAAAGCTTATGCGTAAAGACTTTTCTGGGGGCATCGTAGCTTGATAAGAAATAGAACACAAATAGCGGTGATAAACATATTAAACTTATTCATTTTTTATAAAACTTGACGTGCATTGAATCATTCTAAGGGCGCGAAATAAAATTAAAAGTACAAAGGACTTTACCCTGCGAGTAGTGGATTCCCCTACGCCGAGCTACGCCGGACGAGAAAGAAACCACCGCGAGCATCCGTTAGTTGCTTTAATCAAGCCGCCGTCCAGCGCCATGGACAAATAAATTAACTTTGAACCGGAAAATCAAGTTTGCAAACTTGTTTAGCCTCTCGCGCATGCACTCATTCATGTAACTGCTGCGTGTAAGCGAGCCCGCTTTGCAGTCATGTTATCACTGCACAAAACAATACGATTAATGAGCGAAAACAATGCCTCTACGCGTGCATTGTACATATTGTTATTCCCTGCAAAACAACATCGTCAAATGATCAAATAAAAGGTTTTGTGGAGAACATAAACACACGACGGTTTTCCTTTCTTTATTTGAAATTGAAAGTCGTCCCTAGCCCTACGAAGGTCTACGAATTCAACAGGAAACCAAAAATTACCGCGTAAGCGAAGATGATTAACAGATCGGGAAAGTTAACCTGCACTAAACTACCTAGCGAGGCGGTTTGAATTAACCTAACCCGGTTAAAGAAAACATGTTGTTCTTTAATTAATTTCCATGGGAACCGCTAAAACAGTTAAAATTCGGTGAACGCCAAAAATACGCGGCCGCATCAGGAATTCTGTTTTTATAATTAATTGCAAGTAACCGGGCTAACTACTCCAGTGAGGCCGCAGCCATTATCTGTTTCGAAAACGCCGATTTTTCACGCCATAAATTGCTCGTTGCAACAAAACAAATTCGATAAAGATATTTTTAAAGCTTTTCAAAGTTACAAAAGTCGAAAAAATAAGTCTGAATAACGAAAACTTGCCGAGGTTTTAGCCCAAAAGTTTTTGCGTGATTAGCGCACGCTTAGCACAGCTCGATGTAAACAAACAAAAACAGATTTAAAACCCATCTTATCGTTAACTTTCGAAAGAAAAGATCGTTGTATTGTATACAGTGTTGTTTAATATGCCAAACTTGACAAAGTAATCAAAATATTCGCCCATCATTTGAAGATAATTTTAAGTTTTTGTTTTCAGGCAAGGAACCCATTAAATTGTCGCGGGAAATATTTTTCCCGCGAAACAACAGGAACTGACGTCAAATGCATCATGTGGGGCGTCGCGTGGCTGTGCATGCTCGATGGCAAAGCTAACGGATGCTCGCAGTGGTTTCTTTCTCGTCCGGCGTAGCTCGGCGTAGGAGAATCCACTGCTCGCAGGGTAAGGGGACTTTGGGTCTTTCTGCATGTACCGGTATCCATGAACCACTCATTGTCTTCTATTGTTTGTGAGGAATTGTATTTTTGGTCTTGTTTTGCATTTGTATTGTTGTCGTTCTTTGTTCCTTTTGTTTTACGTAATATGTGCTCCGGTACATGCAGAATCTACCGGGACTTTTGCATTCGTCTTCCGAAGTTTCATTGCCGTATTAATCGTTGACAGCTGGTTTATTTCAGGACTTTCTCTTTTGTCTGCATTCTACATAATTATTTTACATGTTTTCCATGCCTGCTTGCTACGCTTCGCTGCTGCCAAAGCGATCGTGAATTTTTTTTTGATAGAACAATGACAATTAACATAAGGCTGTGGCCACGCATGTGTAACACGTTTAAATGTGGGTTTGTGTTGAAGGAATGGGAAACTTGTTGATTTAAAAGTGCACAATATTAATTTTTTGATGGAAAATATTCAACCCAATTTTATTCGAAAACGCTCTCATAGAATTTTTTCAAACTTTGCAGTCTTAAAGACTTACATCTAGACTATTAAGAGGCATACAGTCGTTTTAAAGGTTTAGGTCTAGTTGTTGAGAAAATAACTAATATGCAAAAACCGTGACGTTGTCAGATCGTTGCTATGGCAACACCGATGTCAATCAGATATCCTTTTTTGGACAGTTCATTTCATTTCTAGTGTAGCAGCCTATTCTTAACACCTTTCAATAGCTTGATGGGTTTTGGTCTGCATTCTTAGGGTATTTCTTGTTGCAACTCCCACTAAGATTTAGGTAAAAGAAGTACCTAAGCGGCGGGGATCCTAAATCCTGAGACGGGTCAAGCTTATCATACTAAAGACTAACCGGTGTCTAGCGCCGTCCATTTTTAACCCTCCACCCCTCTCCTTCCACCCCTCCCCTCAATATCTTCCCAACTTCTTCTTTGGTATAATTATACCCAAAGGGCTTAGTCTCCAGTTTGCAAATATGTGTATGTATTTAGACTTAAAACGTCAATATCACTCGAGATGTTTTTCAAGTCACCTGACACGTATCGATGAAGCAGATTTCCCACTAACGCAATGAGCTGCAGTGACAACCCACTGTGCATGAACCAAAGTTCCACCGCAGAAGGGAAATCCAGAAGGTGTTCTTATCTGCGCTTGCCATGGCCACGCTCCTTTTGGAGCTTGGGTACCACCCACAATTCGAGAACTGGGTTTATATCCACATTGTCCCGATCCACCACCGCCGCCACCACCACCACCTCCACCTCCACCTCCACCTCCTCCGCCGTCGCAGTGTCCACAGCTCTTTGGGCAGTTTCTCTTCATATATGATTCGTATCTACCTTTACAGTATCCACTTCGTTGCCAACGGCCGCAGTTACGGTTTTTGTCATTGCAGGCTGTAAACAAGGACATTTCAACAGTGATTTAAATATTTTATTTAAAGATTGATGATGATGATGATGATGATGATGATGATGATGATGATGAAGATGATGATGATGATGAAGATGATAATGATGATATGATGATGATGATGATGATGATGATGATGATGATGATGATGATGATGATGAAAAGAGACGACATGAAGTCAAATAAAGAGGCACAACAGGAGAGCTAATCGATCTTGGCATCTTCGCAAAACTTGTTTCCTTTCTTCGCTTCTTTGCTTTTAAGTAAAACAAAATACTCAAGGAGTGATTGGCAAGATTCGGAATAACCCAAGTAGAGGTAAGCTTTCAGCTGAAGGATAAGACCAACACTGACGCGGAGACCGAATAAAATAATTATTTTGTAATCAATTTATAAAACAAAATAATAAAGGAACTTTTAAACTAGACAATCATATTTTTTTTCGTCTCCAAGCTAAACGACTGTAAAAAAAATAGCACATTTTTTGTATGTATAAATTATTTATTGTCGTTCTTATATGAATGTTTACGTTTGTCTTGGGAGTCAAAGGGTCAAACGACTAAAAATGACCGGAATTTTGATGGGATAAACGTGCAAATAACAAAAGCGGATGCTATATCAATAACATTGATTCCTGTACACAAAAATCTTTATCAGTTATTTTTTTCTAAAACAAAAGAAAACGATGAAAACAAAATTTGAAAAGCGCATAAAACAAGTGTTACTACGTGCAATGTTATGCTATACATATATATATATATATATATATATATATATATATATATATATATATATATCGAGGCATGTGCATTTCTAAAACATCTCGAGCTCTGCTTCTAATCGCAGTTGGTTAAAGGCATGACATAAATAAATTGGACAACCGGCTGTGTTGGATAAATCTGGCCACGTTTGTGGCAGGTTTTAATAATGTAATCAAAGCTAAAATTCACAACACAGCGATAAATCTAAAGAGATAAAGCTCTTGAACAAAAATGGGCGACAAAAATCCGCCATAAATGTTATGTAGATTATTAAATATGAGAAAAGTAGTCGAACAAGAATAACCCGTTGGTTGGTGAGAGGGAAAGAGGCGGGAAAGAATTTTGTGGAGATCTTCTCGATCTGATGACGAGGGAAAGAAGGAAGAATGGCGTCTGCAATCAAGCTTATAACCTAGCTTAACGACGCCCTCTAACCTCATTTGCTAGCTTTTCGGTACTCTCCGTAGCTGGTACGGAACCGCCCAAACGAAATATCACATGAGCACCTGCATGTCTCGACCTAAATCACATTATGCTTGGCTTGAATGTATGCTTTTTCTTCCGGTTTTTCGATATAATTTTCATATGAATGAAATGTTATCAATTTTTCGTTCCTTGACACAAATATTGTACAATGTACATTGCAGTAATTTTTAGACATCGCGAGCGTATTTTAAAGTATTGGCTGAAGAATAAACGTATTAGTCATTACAATTTCAATATGCCATTTAAAAAAATGAGTCATTTTTTTTTTACTCGTGGCGCAGCCGACGAGTTGTAGATTCGGCTTCGACTTTTTTCTTCGTGTGGCATTAGTGCAGTGCAAATTTATGCACGCATATTTTAGTTTATGTCGATGACTATATGACTTTCAGTCATGAAGTACATACCGCAAAATCTCTTCGTGTGTTGACTTGAGAAGCAATGCAAGATGTTCATGGATGGATGGATGGATAGGCTTTTTGCTCCGGCACGTTTTGTGTCAGTTATAAAACTTGCAATTTGCTTAGCGATCGAGCTTTGAAATGTCGGCTACTGAATGTAGTGTAGTCTTACTTTTTAGACATAATTTTATGAAAATTTTCTTTCTTTCCGTTGAATCAGTGTTATTTATTTTAATAACGTAGATAATTCTGTTTCTGAGTGCTTTTTTGAAATCTAAAAGAAAAGAAAGCATTTTTGATGCAAGAGATTGAGAACATAAATTATTTCCAAATTGAATTGGAAATTTTGTGAAGAAAAGAAACAACCTTTTACCGCAACCTTTCAATAAGCGAACGGTCGGTAGAGCTAGTTAAACCTGAACGCGTCTGTGGTGTTATGGATTTGAGATATCACCCGCTCGCTAAAGCAGATTGGACCGTCAGATGCTAAACTGTCTAAAATGGCCTATGAATCCCAAATAAACTATTTTATATCAATTCTAAAAATGTGGAAGCATTCTTGTACCATGGAATCTGACTAAAGTGGTTATGAAAGTGAAAACCAAAAAAAAGCAACATTACCATTTGCAAAACTTGCCAAGGCAGCAAAGCCCAGTAGGCAGAGAACCACAGTAGAATGCATGATAAACAGTTCTATACAGAATGAATAGGGCTCTGGGGTTTTTGTCTTTTATTCTCAACACACCGTTTGAAGTATGAGCCTGAATAAGCAAAAAGGCAGAATCAGTTAACAAAAGCTTGCAGCGCTATCACAATCCATGTCATAAAATCTTTTCATAACACGGGCTTTTGAAATCTGGATAAATAATAACAGTGAGATTTAATATGCAATCAAAGATTATTTCGTTTTTTGTGTGTGTGACTTTCTGTTTAGTTACTGAACTTCAACTCAGAACATCTGCAGACTCTAGGTAAATTATATATAATGACTGTTGATATAAACTTGGTAACGGCTGGGTAAACTATATAGCGACCAGTCATGTTAAGACTCTTTTTAAAAGAATCTTCAATTGTCATTTAGCCCATGCCAATCAAGTAATGCTTTTCATGAAAGGCTTTTGGATTCTTTATAAAAAATAATTAGGGTAGCATTATATGCAATTAACTGTCTTTCTCTCTTGCTACATGGTATTTGTATAACGAATAAAAAGCTTTAAATATTGCCCTGGTGTGCTTTTAGAAAGGAGATAAAGATTGCTCTTTTGGTAGCGTTTTGATATGAATATAGCCGATAATAACCAGCATTTTTTTTAATGACTAAACAGAAACTCCTTTAGCTATAAGGCAACCGGCCACTCAAATAACTATTTCATAAAACGGTGATATTTAATATGCAATAAAAGATGATTTCGTTATTCGTAACTTTATGTTTGGTTACATAACTTCAATTCAACCATCTCCAGATTCTGAGTAAACTATAATGACTGCTGATATAAACTGGGTGACCTGGTTAAACTATGATGACTAATTCATTTAAAATCTTTCGAAAAGTAGCTTCACTAGCCTTCATTGTCATTTAGCCTATGACAATCAAGCAGTGCTTTTCATAATGGCTTTTGGATTCTGGATAAATAAGAACGGTAGCATTTAATATAATACAATCAGCTATGGTTTTCTCTTGTTGCATGGTGTTTGTATAACGAATTGAAAGCTTTAAATATTGTCTAGGTGTGTTAAATATCAAACTTTATACGCTTGCGAGTCTGGGTAAACGATAATGATTGGCACTTTTTGGAATGAATTAATAGAAACTTGCATAAGCATTAGTCTTTTTCAGCCACATAGCGAGTTTGTAACATGGGCTTTCAAAATCTGAACTTTTTTCATGATTAAACAAAATCCCCATTAGCTACAATTCAGTTGGCCACTCAAACAACTATGTCATGAAACGGTGAGATTTAATGTGTAATCAAATATTAATTCTTCTCCTGGCGCACGTTGTTTGCTGTTTGAACGTTAATCTCGAACATCTGGTAGCACTGGGAAAATAATAACCACAGCTTGTGTTGCGATATTTAACGTCCGATCAAACCCAAAGGTCTTACTCTTTTGTTAGTGCTTTTGATGTGAAAATATAAGACGGGGCCTTGGGTAAACTATAAAGGCTAATATTTGCTAAGCCATTAGTCTACCTCAATCAAATACTGGTTTCCTAGATTAGGTAAGATTTCGCAATTCGGATAAATAAAAACGCCCAGGTATAATATGCAATTAAAAATCTCGCATCTCGTATGTTTTAGTTAAGTATAACTTTAACCCTCGAACGTACACGCAAACACGTACCCCAACCGTTCTACAATGGGGAAGGGGGGAGGGTGGGAGGGGGGGGGGGGGGGGGGGGGGGGGGTCGCAAATTGTTTGTTGTTGCAACGTTAATCTTGAAATCTGGGAACTCTGAAAATCAATGCCTGTGTTATAATACTTTTAGTAGAGTTTCTTATATGAAAATATAAAGACGGAAGCTTGGATAAACTATAACGACTAGTATTCGTCAGGCTGTTAGGCTATGTCAATCCAAAACTGATTTCCTGAGATAGGCTTTCGCAATTTGGATAAATAGAACCGTTTAAATTTAATGTGCAATTAAATTGGCTATGTCATATGTTTTAAGTATAACCGTAGTTTAAGGGGGTGGGGAGGGGATCGGAGGGAGGCGTGGGGTGTCACAAATTGTTTGTTGTTTAAACATTATGTCGAAATCTGGAAACTCTGAGTAAATTAGAGCTCCCTGTGTTATATTATAATTGTTTTTGATATGAAAATATAGAGATGGGAGTTTGGGTTAACTACATGTATTACGACTAATATTCTTTCGATTATTAGGTCAATATCAATCAAATGCTGATTTAATTCCTGAGATACATCATGTACTCTTTTTTAATTTTGATAAATAAAAACGCTCAGATTTAATGACATTTGCTTGCTTGTTGCTTGAAGAAAATCTAGAACATCTGAATAATCCGGGTAAATTTTCTGTATGGTGCTTGATATTTAACTCACACATTCCATGTTCGATCAGATTACAAAGGTAATACCATTCTTTGGTAGTATTTAAAAAAAAGAAACAGTACGCTAACTTGGGAACACGCTGGTTAGACAAGAGCTTTTTTAAAATCAGATTTGGAATCAATCATTTATAATTATCGATTGAATAATTTCGACGAAGGAAGGTCAGACATTAGCATATATTTTGGGTATTTTGTTACTTCGTTTTCTCTGTATGAATGAGCCCATATAATAAACACGAGAGAGTGTCTTATCAGGGTTTGCAACACCTCGAATTACTCCAGAACTCCGCTAAGCGTTACTAAAATTAGTCAACTATTTTCTGTGTGTTGGAAATCCCGACGTGACGATCTCTTTTAGAAAATAAATGAAAACCATTAGGTAAAAAATAGAGGTGTGAATGCCTCGAAATCCGTTGTGGTAAAACGCCACCCAAAATGAGAGAGACTGTACCTTTCCAAACAAGCTCAGTGACTGGTTAACGAAACAATAGGTTAAACAACACAAACAATAGCCCTAGACCTAAACACAATAAAAGCTACAGTACTACGGGGCCAATAAAATTAGAGGTCTGGAAGAGCTACAGTACTACTGCCCAAAATTGCTATAAGTCCCTCGGGTAAATGAATACTAAATGATGTTTCAACCACTTCACTCCCAGTAGTAAAACCAGGAGCTGTTTCCAAACAGACTTTTGTCATTTTTTAGCTTTTGTAATTTTTAACTTTTTTAATTATGTATGCACATTCGCTTTCTTCATTTATTCTATCCGTTGAAGACAACAAGACGGTTGTCGAAAGCTCTTAGTTTTTAAAAACTTTTAACCAGAGAACGTTTTTCACTTTTTAATTAAACAGACTATTTTCTTAGTATTTTGAGAGAAAAGCACTTTTTACAGCTATGTACAAAAAATTATATTTAAAATTAACCCCCCCCCCCCCCCCCCCCCCCCCCCCCCCCTCCCTTCCCTTCATAAGTCAGTGAAAAACATTACGGATACTGTTTTAAACGTATTTGTAACAAACTGGCATAACGAAAACGATTTGATAAAATAGCAATAGCAAAGGCGATTCACAGTACGAAAACGTTACATTTATCGTTACATTTATCGCGGCAGATTCATTTTCTGAAATAGTATTGACGCAGTAGCTTGCTGTCAAATCAAACCTTGGTATATATCCTCGATTAAATCGATGTGTCTAAACGCGTTGTAGATCGAGGCATGAATGTTATGACGATTGAAATGTTAATATTAATGTTATTGTTAATCTGCGAAATGCAAATAACTCAGTGACATCAGCGTATGTTGTATTCTATTCTGCCCTTATCTAAAGCTTGTGTTTAGAGTAGCGAGGCTTATCGCCCGTATATATTTAGCTTACATGTATGTCAGAGCACACATTTGCAAACAGGCAATTTATGGAGCGTTCCGCAAAGGAAACATTAAATTGTACACGAATGGTGATTACAATGTAACTGTGATTCACAAATATTACAGTCGCATCCTTAGAATTAAAAGCAATACCTAATAAGTGTTTTATGAGCGTCCTCTTATCATGTAGTCCTGCACTTTCAGTCACTCGAAAAGACCAACCAAATAAACAACGAATTCAGACCTGGGGTCAATTTAATAAAACTTTTACAAGTGTAATTTACAAGTGTAGCCATTGTTTCAGAGGTTAAAAACAATAGCTACACTTGTAAATTACAAGACATAGTGTAAAAGTTTTATTAAATTTACCCCTGTACAAAATTCCCGCTCAGTTTGTGTGCTCGCGCACGATTACCTCGTTCCCAGTGTCCTCTCTTTCTGGTGTCACATATCACGTGAGCACAAACAAAGGGCCGTTTGAATTTTGTGGCTGCCATTACAACCGTTTTATGGACACTGTTTTATCCAACAATGGGTTAATCGAGAATTTATCAGCAGAAGGGATGAATATCTGAGACGACAGTCTACATCGAAACGTTTCAAATGTAAGTAAAATCTTTTTTTTATATATTTTAGTCATGTACGAAGCTTTGAGTTTTTAGACTTGGCGTTCGGTTGAACGTATTCCGTATATTAAAGAACATACATTTCGGGAATTGAAAGCCCTAGAAAACTAAAAATCTCATATTGTCCTATTATAACCACGTTTTGCCAGATTTATATTGCAAGCGTGCCTCAACAAACTATAAAGAAAGCGGTGTAATGTTTATTTTTATTGCAGAATGCGGTCAATCGAATAAAGCCTACGGTATACGGTAAACTAATAACGCTTCTACTTTATACAATGAACGATTAGAAGACTGTGGAATTATTTCTTGACATCAGTGAATGGTTTAATGTTATATTTTGTTGGGCTGAAACAGCATTTGTTCTCCGGCCAAATTCAAAATATGTTAACCTCGATCGGTCCTCGATAGTATATGTACACTGTCATGGCCATAAAATAAGACTGCATTCGATATTTGCATTGGTTCATGTAATTTAAATACAAGTGGCTTATATATTGTTCGCTAGTGAAACATTTTGTTTTTTGTTTTTTTAAATCAATAAATTTATTAACTGTTTACAATAGAGCGTTTTCACTCACGTGACCTTCAGTCCCGTGGGACTCAAATGACAAAGGCCATGGCAGCCATGTTGGTGTTCCTAACAAAAGAAGTTAATTAAAATTATTTTGTACGGGAACACCAATATGGCGGCTATGAGGTCAAGTGAAAACGCTCTATAGGTGGTTTTCATGTTACGTCACGGCGGCCATGTTGGTGCACACCTACAAAATAATTTTAATGAACTTCTTTCAGTTATGGGCACCACCATGGCCGCCATGGCCTTTGTCATTTGAGTCCCACAGGACTAGACTACGAGCAGTCTCTCTTTCCCAGCTTAGTCCGTCGAGCGAGAAACGAAAAGACATTACCGAGCGGAGACTACAGACTAAACCCAGACGTTTGAATTATGAGTTGCTCTCACAACTAACTCAAAAATCTGATTGGCTCTTGATAGAAGATCTGTCAGTAGGCGGTAACGCTACAGTGACGAGTTGTCAACACTCAAGATCAATGAATGTGAGCGCAAGTCTGCGGTTACCATAACTTGCGATATAGTGTTTCTTCATCACGACTAAAAGATTCTAATCGATTCTAAGATCCAAGTCTTATGCGATAGTAACGGTCTATATTGGAATAGTGGCATCTTGCAATTGTTTTTAACTCCTCGAAGTTTATTCTGCGTTTCAGTTGATGTGTTTCTTGGAGCTAGGCAGTATCTCCATTGTCAAAAGCATCGCGTCGTTGCATCTGGTTTCAAATATTTGATTCATGATAGCTGTTTAGTAATTCTTACAGATGGTTTCTTTTGTACACTCTGTAAGATTCCTTTGCTGGTCCACCTCTGATGGCTTTTTCCGGAGTATCGTTCGAAGAACTCATCTTATTCGCAGCATTTTACTCTCTTCGTGCTAAAAGGGATTTGGTTTCGGGTTAGATCTCCTGCATTGCGCTGACAGGATGTCAAGAGAAGTAAAATCTGATACCGAAAAATCACTCGGCCGTGAAAGTGCATTTGCCTGGGCTTAGTCTGTAGTCTCTCTTTTCCCGCGCGCCTGCCTCGCCCCCAGTTTCACGTGGCCATTATCCGCTCGCTAATGTTTTATTCGTTTCTCGCTCAACGGACTAACCTGGGAAAGAGAGATTGCTCGTAGTCTACACAGGACTGAAGGTCACGCAAGTGAAAACCATCTATACAGATAATGAGCTCCAGAATTTGAATATACGATAACATACATAAACAAACGCTAATAAATAATGTTTTTTTTGCATTTATTAAAGATATTTTTGTTGTACCACTTATGTTTCAGATTTAAAAGCAAGTAAAAACATCTATCTTTGCGAAACATTTACATGTACCTACTTTATGTACAGGACACAGTTAAAATATTCAAAATTAAACCCTACAGATTGTTTGTGACCTTGTGGCGCAATCGACAGGCGCGCTGCTTTGCTGAGCCGTAACCAACGCTCCTGGCTCCTGAGTCCGAAATTTTAGTGGGAAGAATAAATAACTTTTTTAAACTCTGAATTGAAACCAGTGGTGATTTCTGTCATTAACCCTATTTTGCATGGGCTTGTTTTGAGTTCCTGAGCCTGCGGAGGAGGCATCGAGGAGCATGCGTGATAGAGGGGAACTGGTTGCCGTAGTGTCTATGGGTCTATCTAAAGCATTCGATGTCGTTCAACATGATTTACTTCTGGCGAAACTCAAGGCGTATGGTGTTGGAGAGGGAAGTTGTTCGCTTCTTAGGGATTACTTGTCAGGGAGACAGCAGCGAGTTAAGATTGGGGACATTTTTTCCGCCTGAAAGTGCGTTAAACGAGGAGTTCCTCAGGGGAGTGTGATGGGACCTATGTTTTTCAACTTATTTATTAATGACTTGTTCTATCATGTTAAAAAGGCGAAACTGAATGCGTACGCGGATGATCATCAGATATATGTTTCTAATGTTGACCCAGTGGCTTTGGAGGACTGTATTTCTGGTGAAGTCAAAGTTGCAAATCAGTGCAGTATGGCAATAATGATATGATCGTAAACGAGACTAAACATCAAGCTATGTTACTAGGAAAAACTGAACACAAATTCTCGTTTCCATTAAAAAAAAATTCTATAGATATATTCCGAATAAATATGGATGATAAGCTTTCTTTTGATAATTATATATTCACTACATGCAAGAAGATAAACAACCAATTTAATGTAATGCTAAGATTTCGTAAGCTAATTTCGAGGGACACCCTCCTTAGATTGTATAAGGCTTTTATCTTACCACATTTTAATTATTGCTCGTCTGTATGGCATTTTTGTAGTGCACGTCAAACTGAAAAAATGGACTGTCTTAACAAGCGCATTCTTAAATTCATATTAAAGGCCTATAATTCACCCTACAGCACTTTATTGGATAAAATCAATTCTAAAACTCTGTATATTAGGCGCCTTCAGAATTTCTTAGTTATATTATATAAGAGTCTGTTTTTCAGTAACTATCCAGGATATTTAAGTAATATGTTTACTCTACGGTCTACTAGCTATAGTTTACGTGGTAATTATATTCTGTCTCTTCCTAATCCGAAAACAACAACTTACAGCCTGCATTCTTTTCCATATTTAGCAGCTAAATTATGGAACTCTCTTCCGGATTCGTTTCGAACATCTACTTTTACGGATTTTAAACGTAGAATATTAAACTATGACTCATTTTAGTAGCATCATGGTAACTAGTTTTATAATGTATAGTTTTTATAGTTTTATAATTGTAGTTTCATTATGTATATAGTCTAGTATATTTGTAGCATTTTATTGTATTTTTTATTGTGCTCGAATACATTAGCATATATTTGCTACTCTAAATTTTCGAGTTGAAATGAAGTATATGTATGTATGTATGTATGTATGTATGTATGCGGGGAGGGGCACACCCCTCGTAATTTCATCATCATCATCATCATCACTTTTAGCATAAGCGATCATAGTCTTGTTTACATGCATCGCAAATTATCTTTTGATCGTCCTAATATTCCTCAAGAATATTAAGGCAATGACAATGAAACCTAGAGGGTACATAGTACGCCCAAAAGTGTCTCCTTTGCGGTCCACACAATGGAACGATGACGTCGTATGACGTAGTTATGAGGTTATTAGTTATACGGCCGCCATCTTGGATCCGCCATCTTGGATTTCTGGAATTTTCCAAAACCTGTTAAAAACCGTCCAAATTGACTCCAAATTAATCAAAACCAATACATAAACGCTAAATGATGTAAAAATGTAAAAGTTATACCATGCAATAAACATTGTTTATCTTCATTTAAAGGTAAAAATACGCAAATTACAAAAAACATGGCTGTCAAAATATTGTTGCTATGGAAACATTAAGTCACGTGATCAATAAAATGTCATATCAAATTGTTGCCAGATAAATTTTAGGAAGAGTCACAAGTTTGATGGCGTTTGAATACATATTAAGGAAGTTATGAATGTTGAAAGTTAGCGCGGACGCTTTGTGCCCCCCTCCCTCCGACAAAATAGGGTTAAAGTGTGTGGTTTTGATGAGTTGCTGTAAATAGCGTTTGGCAAGAGTAAATGCATGCGTGTATAAGAGGAGGACTTTGGATAATGGACTTGTTTAGAAATACATGTAAGAGTTGTTTTTGTAGAGTTCTTACACGGTTAAATAATAAATTTATCGCGATGGTGTCGATAAGCATATTATGGACATTGTTACTTTATCCTAAATTTCATCCCCGATTCTTCATCATAATAGCTGTGTTTTAATCTCTGTTATGGCGAGGGTCTACATGAACGCCATTTCATCGCCACTTGACATGGCTTTAATGGAAATATCTCTTTTACGAAACCGGGCTATTTTTCAATTTTAGCAATTCTCACTCGACTGTCTGCACGAGAATAAGTAGTATGACTAATTTCCGAATAAAATACACCTGTTGCGTATCAAAAATTGCCCGAGAAACTGATTTGAAAATCATAATTGCGTGACGACATACGCGCATGTTTTGCGACGTCATGCGCGCCAGCGAGCTAGCCCTGCGCGACGCTCGGAGACACACACGCACGGACGCGCCCACGAAACATTCCGCTTGCCATGACCATGAAATATGACGGGCATAGGTTCTATGAGTATTTATAAAATAACTGAGATACTACGCATGTTCTGATTGGTCAAAAACCTATTGACTATTGTAATAAATAATAAATAATAATAATAACTTTATTCAAGTGTCAAATGTACAAATAGCAGTAATAAAACCACTTTGTAAGGACACAACAAAATAATTTAAATAAACTAATAAATCGCTAAATGTTAATCTAAGAATAATTTACATATAAAATATGTACAGATTCTAAACACACACTCACAAATTCAATCTATATATTAAATTAAATTAAATTATATATATATATATATATATATATATATATATAATTAATTAAAATAAATAAAACTTGTGGTCAGCTGAATCAGGTCAGGGCACCATGATGCACAGACAATAACAGACGGGGGATAATCTGAGCCAAATGAGGACATAACTGACAATCATGCGCTGCAAACCGAGCAGCCCACGCAGCCACCACCGTCCATTAGCGTCTCCAAATCCAACACCCTAACTGCCCTCTTAAAACCCGCTAGTGATTGTGAAGTCCTAATACGGGAAGGTATCTAAGTCCATAGCACAGGTCCTAAATATCTAAGGGAATGCTTGCCATAATGAATTGAGTTAAATCTTGGAATAGCAAATTCCTTAACTCTTAAGTTATATACTGTATGATTTGTGGAAAATAAATCTTGTATATACCTAGGAGCTAGTTTAAATTTTACTTTGTACATGTACTTTGTACATTGTACATTGTGCCGGTAAACTCATAGAAAACCGCGCAAGAGAAACTGTAAAGTAAACAAAGTTCAATTTTCCGTTACCGCATCACCACACGCGTGATGGAAAAAGAATTTCCCAACTCGAGCCGGTTTATTGTCTTATTGCATATTGTGGTCTGTTAGAAGATGAGAACAGAAGATATGTTTCTTGAAAACAATAAGTTGCTGCTCAAACCTACATGTAAGACAAAAATTTCCCATGCACGCAAGCAAAAAAATGGCCAGCTTATCAAAAGAACACTAAGCTTATTTTAAAACTGATATCGACAACAGGAATATATTTTTATTAACATTGACTTGGAAAGGCTTACATGCAGCGATAAAAAACAATCAAAACAGCCTCGATAATACTTTATGAAGTTCACTGAGCTGAAGGTTTAGTGAAAAGCTCAAAATGGATCCCAAAGAGCAAACAATGGCTCTCAAACTGAGGAAATTTTCGATTGAAATTCAACTGAAGTTTAATGTAAGCTTACCTACAAATCCTAAGATAACTTCTACATAAGACGGATTTGCACAGTAGAAATAAAAAGTATAGCTTAGTTGTTTAGGAGAATTATTTTACGCCGATTCCATTTATACGCTTTATCGTGTTTTGGTTTTTAGAGTACTTTGCTTTCTATGGAATAATTTTTGTACCGGATGCAGTTTAAATTCTGATTATGTGTCCAAGCAAGGATGATCAATTAGCAAGAAGAAAATGAAACTAACAAAAATTATATGGTTAAACAAATTATTTGCATGAAATGATCAGTCTTTTCCATCAAACCAATCAAACTCTCAGAACTGTAGGCTTAAAAACAATGAGTTTAGTTTTCATTCAGCACTTAAAATGTAGAGAAGTATGGGCTTCACTGTACACTTCAAAGTAAGTAGATAAAGTCGAAAACGGTTTCAGAAGCTGAGTTTCTGGAAGTGACCTTTATTCCAATTGAAAAATTCTTGATAAGAAGGCAATCTTTGAATCCAAAATACTACACGCCATAAAAATTGTAGGTTTCCAAACTTTCCTCGCACATTCATGTTTGCGGCGGCAGATTCCGGACACAGTTCAGTCTGGATTTCCCATTCAAAGAACTTTCGAATCATTGAATATATTTACTTTTTTCAGCTGATAAATTTCAAGCGTTAAAACTTTTCATCACTTTCGTCGAACCCCTGAATTTGTCAGTGCAGCTTTGTCAGTGGCAACGAGTAAAGTTAATTTATACATTCAGCCGCTTTGATTGGTTTTCCCGAGTCATCCGATGAATGTTATGAGAATAAGCTACTTGATCCGCACAAAACTACAACAAAGTTCTCTCTTTCCAAACGCTTTTCATAGTTATTTCATAAAAGCAATAGAACACATTTTCAATGAGTTTACCGGCGTTATAAACCCACTTGGGGTGTTGGGAGAATAACCCTCGGACATACACGCAAACGAATACCCCAACCGTAGTACTAGGGGGTACGTTGGGGAGAATGGGAAGGCGTGGGGTGTTGCACATTGTTTGTTGTTTAAACGTTAATCTTGAAATCTGTGAATTCTGAGTAAATTATAATTAGAGTTCACTACTCTTTTGTTAGTGTGTTTTCTATATGGAAATATAACGATGGGAGCTTGGATTAACTATAACGACTAATATTCGGTAGAATATTATTCTATTATCAATCAAATGTTGATTTCAGTCCTGAGATGAGCTTTTGAAATTTGGATAAA
The DNA here is from genome assembly GCA_024195265.1 of Dendrophyllia cribrosa. NCBI lineage: Eukaryota > Metazoa > Cnidaria > Anthozoa > Scleractinia > Dendrophylliidae > Dendrophyllia > Dendrophyllia cribrosa. Next base: position 39,964,110 of record JAJLRJ010000007.1, on the reverse strand, counting down.
TGAAAACGCTTAGATTTAATGGCATTTGTTGCTTGCTTGGAGAAAATCTAGAACATTTGAATACTCCGGGTAAATTTTCTGAATTGAGTTTGATATTTAACTTACACATTCCATGTTTGATCAGATACAAAGGTATTACCCTTCTTTGCTGGATACCTGGTTAAACATTTTTAATCAGATTTGGAATCAATCATTGACAGTATAATTATCAATTCAACAAGTTCGTCGAAGGAAGGCAGGCATTAGCAAATATTTTGGTTATTTTGTTACTTCGAAATCCGTCGTGGTAAATCGCTATCCAAAATTGCTAGACGTCCCCCAGGTGAATGAATACTAAATGTTTCAAAAGCTTCACTCCTAGAGTCTTTTCTTTTGTCATGTAGTTCTAACTTTCGAGTCTGTGGATTACATCCTAAATTGCGACCATTCAAATGAAAGCTATTGAACAGTACTTTCCGGCAGTACTGTTTATTATGCTGTACAAGAAGGTTGTAACTTTTAAGTCTGTGGATGCCCCGGCTGAAATATCGTGTTTTCATGATTATGGTCAAAAGCTTGCTTTAAGCATAAAAAATGAATGGGGTTAGTTTCTAGGGAAACTGTGGTGCTGCGTCGGTGGGGGGATGAAACACGAGAATTTAGTTTTATCGACGAAGGGCTAGCGCTCGAAACGTCAGCCATTTGAATATTTTTACGGTGGTCAATTTACCTTATCGACTCAATCGATAAAACTGAATTCTCGTGCTTTAAGCATACTTTATTATCTTGAAATTGGACGAAGCCATCGCCAAAGGTGATAGAAGCAAAGAAATATAAACTAAACAGACAAAATGACGGCTAGAAAAGTCAAAATGTCACAAGAATAGCAAGTTTGATTTCTTGACCAATAAATCAAATTTCATGTACTGTAATTATATAATCTGCTTCAATCCATGCAATCCTGTACTTAATCTCCAAACTACTGCTTTTGTTTTGCTCTATAGAATCTTTTTATCCAACTAAGTTTTATATTTGGTGGTATTTGGCGATATAACGTGGAAATAAGGTAAACGAAACTTTGCTGTTTCGGCAGGACAGTGTCCCTTTAAACATAAGCTACTTATCATTTCTTTCCATTGCACTGTTTAATTATAAAGGGAAATCTTAATTTTACTATTGTTGTATTGCAAGCTTCGCCGAAACTTTAAAAAATAAAAGGAATGTCCGTAACAGTGTAATGTCGGCAAGATAGTGCAAGGCAAGAAATTAGACACGCATGTCCTAATATCATTACGCCGTCATCATGCCTCTGAAGGGGTTCAAAAGTGCTCGACATTTTTTAGTTTCCGTACAGGTGTCAAAAGCAAGTTGAAAGAGTTAGCCACATATCAAGACAATCGTCCTTTCGTGTACGCATAATCTTTTTGATCGCCGTGTTTATTTTTTTTTTCCAGATTATGTATTAATATGCAATAGGAGACACAAACACACAAATAGTTTTTTTCTCTCGTTCACTTTATTGGTTCATAGGCTTTTTCTTTCTCAAAATCGGGTTATTTTGTCGTCAATCCATTGCCTCAAGTAGCGGACTCTGGCGTAGACGCCATATTTTCCTGGAGAAGCACAACCGCTGCCCCAAGACACCACACCCTCAAGGAAGAACTTGCCGTTGTGTTCACAAACCATAGGGCCCCCTGAATCTCCCTGGCAGGAGTCCTTGCCTCCCTTATCAAGACCGGCGCAGACCATGGAGGTGTGGATGCTGGAGCCATATGCTCTTTTGCATTTAGATTCTGTGACAATCGGCACAGACACTTGCATAAGAACTTTAGCTAAAGAACCTCCAGACGCAAGAGTACCAAATCCTATAAATAGAACGGTTAGAAGACAGTGGACATAAGAGTGATTTCACTTGAGTATCGCAAGACTAGATAATAAAAAAAAAAATAATAATTAATTAATAATCCACAAGGTGGCTGTTACTTCCACTGTTTCTGAATCGAATTGAAATTTGAAAATATTGGTTTTTCTGTATGGAGGGAAACCAGGGCCGAGTTGTTCAAAGCCTGATTAGCACTAATCCTGGATTAACTGTCAACAGAACATATGAGTTGTCTTGGTAACTAACCCTGGATTAGCGCTCCTAATCGTCCTTCAAACAATTCGGCCCAGAGTACCACGAGAATAATCCTCGGAACAAGGACGAGCACCAAAAGCAAACACAACCCCCATATGGCGTCGCCTCTGGGAATCGAACCCAGGCCAAGACTAAAACCAAAGTAATCACAACAGACGCAGACAATCCAACGAACCAATCAGTACTCGTCGAAGCAAATAACCGGCGCAAGTGACAGGCGTTGAGCGCGGAAAAACGTCTACGATAAGCTGATTGATATATAAAAACATTTTTGGCAAAACCAAATCGTGCCATAAGCACCAGAAAAGCTACGGCAAGACATTAAGATTTAAGGTGTTTCCCTAGTGTTGCATTGCGCATCACGGAACCGCATAATTTCTTGAGTCATTAGCGCGCATATGAGTACTCGCAGAGTACGAACGTTTGTATTCTTTAAGGCTAAGTTTGTCAAAGAAATGAGGGGTTATTTACCTCGTAACAAGCACAATGAGCTACCGTATCAATAACAGTACAGAACGATAAATAATAACTACCCAAGTAAGCACACACGAACGCGCAAATCTAAACACAGGTCCAATTTGGGCTTTTCAGCAGCCATTGTGTTTTTTGTTTGTGTGTTTTATTTTTGCCATGAACTAATCATGGAGCGAACCATGCAACCAAAACTGAAAGAAAATAACCTTCAACTCACAAGATAATAACTTTTTCGTCAGTACCTGTAACCCAACAATGCTTTCCGTCGATTTCTGTCACATCTCCGCTTTGTGCAGGCAAACAGGCTAATCCAACAGCTTTGTTAACTTGAGCGGGTTTATGCAGTTTCAACATGGCGATATCGTGAGCCAAGCCTCTAGGTTTTTTGTAGCTCTCGTGTGAGATTACTCTCTCAACGTTAAAATCCTGCTCTGTCCCGATTGAGCTTGAACGATAGTGAGCTCCCATCCTGAAAATTACATGTAGAATAATGCATCGTATGACAAATATTTATTGAAAATATATAATTCGTGTACTTTAGTGCTTCGGTATACACATCAAGTCAACAAATGTTTTTTATATATTTTTGTAAATTTTAGTTTACTATGTAAGGTGGACAAATAAATATTCTTTGATATTAGTATTATAAAACGAAAAAGGGAACCCTTGATAAATGGCAAACTGACCCTTACTTAACGTTGACCGCGAAGTACATGTTTGACTGGCTTGAAATGAAATCACGAAAGACGAATTGAAAATGGGGTGTTTATGAGGTCTGTCCCTCCTCAAACCGCTAACTACAACTGATGGCCTTCATTCTATTAAATACTTCGCTGTTAAACTATGGAATTCGCTCCATGACACTGAGAATTCGGTCCTTTTCTATACTTCTTGAATTTGAAAATGTGACTCGCAAACAATGCATTAGTTTAATTAGCATAGGAAATTATGTATATAGTGTAAAATGTATTTTATGTAAATTTCATTTTTTGCATTGTTATACGTTATTTTGCTGAAGGAAATAGCTTCATAAGCTACACGTAAATCGAGTTAAAATAAAGTATATTTATGTGTGTATGTGTGTATGTATTAACATAACGAACTTAATGGTGGGGGAAGGGGGCGCTTATTGGAAGGAGGGCGGTAAATCGAACCATTACAGTACTACGGGTAACCACCTACTGACCTACGACTCACCTTATTTTAATAGATGAAGCAGACTTTCCCGAGACGCAATGAGCTGCAGTTACAATCCATTGTGGATGAACCATCGTTCCTCCGCAGTAAGTAAAACCTGAATTTGATCTGACTTGTGCTTGCCATGACCAAGCACCTTTTGGGGCCTCGTTACCACCCACAATTCGTGCGCTTGGCTTATAACCGCATTTCCCTGATTCACCGCTACCGCCACCTCCTCCTCCTCCTCCTCCTCCTCCTCCACCACCGCCACCACCTCCGCCTCCGCCCCCGCCTCCTCCGCCGCAGTGTCCACAGCCCTTGGCGCAGTTTCTCTTCATGTAATCTTCATATTTACCTTTGCAATATCCGCTCTTTACCCAGCGGTCGCAGTTTTCATTTTTGTCTACACAGGCTGAAAACCAAGACATTTTAAAAGTTATTAATTTTGCGCTTTGTCAAAGAAACGAATCAAGATGTGGTTTTACATGATACCTGATGTTCATATCATTATTGTTTGTATAAACTGCAGGACCTGCAGACTACCCCGTCTCTATCATACTCACTGTTTTTGAGAATATGTCGTAGGCCCCAGTCAATGTAAAAAGGGATAACGGATATTAAGTGTTACCCTCGTTAAACAAAGTTGATTGATTGATCGATTGATTGATTGATAGGTACATTATTATACAATGAACCGAATTCTACGCGCATTTTGATTGGTTATTGCCTATGATCTATTAGAGTTTATACCATACACTGAATTCTACGCGCATTTTGATTGGTTATTGCCTATGATCTATTAGTGTAAAAACGTACAGCTGACGTCATGGCCGAGAATTTGTTTCTTCGTTTCATCCAACATGGCAGACAGTTTTGAAAATGTGGACGACACTATGCCGGAAAGGGGAAGTGGACGCATAAAAAAAAAAAACGTTTAGCAGAAGCTATTAACAATTAAGAAAAACACGAGACCAAAGCGAAACGCAGTTTTGTTTACGTGGAAAATGCCGAGCACAGCCGAGTGCTGCTAGGCTAGCGTTTTTTCCCCTGTCATTGTATAAAGCAAATGAATTCCATTTTGCCGTGCGTCCGTTCAGTTATACATAACAGAAGACGTAAAAATGTGGTAAAAGTCACCAACTCCCGCCTCCCATTTTTCTTCTTACTCCATTTTAATGTCATCTGTGATTTATATCTGAAAAAACGCAGGGCAAAATGGAATCTATTTGTAAAATAGTATTGATATATAATAAGTATTAACTTACTGCTTCCTCCACCACCTCCTCCTCCATCTCCTCCTCCTCCGCCTCCACCACCACATAAGTTACAGGCTTTCATGCAGTTTTTCTTCATGTAGTCTACGAAACTATGTTTGCAGTAACCCTTGCCTGCCCAGAAATCGCAACTTTTGTGATTGTTCTTACAATCTGAAAAGAAAGGTATGATATGTGATAAGTTGGTCGCTACGAATTTTTTTCAAGAGCCTCAACGAATTACAAAGGAATGAGCGATTGAGTCTGTGAGTCTGTTAGTAAGCGATGAATGGGTGAGTTCATAATTTAAACTTTTGCAGAACATCCACTTTCCACAATGCATGGCTTAATTGATATTAGACTTTTCTAAAGAAGAAAGTATATACAGCGATTTGAAGTCATCTTTACATCATTTTCAAGTATAAAAATAATGAAAGTGCTCAGTTTATATTCTAAAGACCTTGACCTTGCCAGAAAGTTCTCAATCCTAAAAGAAGTGCCAAGAAAAACTACGAGAATTTAGTTTTATCGACTGAGTCGATAAGGTAAATTGACCACCGTAAAAAGATTCAAATAGCTGACGTTTCGAGCGCTAGCCCTTCGTCGGAGCGAATCAAGGAATTGTGGGTAGTGTGTGGTTTTATATAGTAAGCGGTGGAGCTACGCTATTGGTGGAAATTTGGTGACGTGAAAAACAAATGTAGATTAGTTGAATGAAAAGCGTTCGTTGATTCCGTGGGGTTTGAGAGTGCCGATTTGAAAGATGATTTTTTGTTCTAGGTTTTTACGGCTTTCTGTGTTACCCTGGTGTAGGGAAACGCCGCAGATTGTCATGTGTTGTTTAGAATGGTTAGTAAGATTAAAATGGCGCGCGACTGGTTTGGATGCGTCTTTGTCATTTTTTTCAACGTCTCGGAGATGTTCACGAAAACGGTCGCCCAGTCTCCTCCCTGTTTCGCCAATGTATATCTTTTTGCAAAAAGTACATGTAATGCAGTAGATAACATTTACGGAGGTGCATGTAAAACGATCAGTGATTTTAATAGATCGTTTGGGTCCTGTTATTTTGTCCGCGTTGTGAATGAAAGGACAAGTGTTACATCGTGTGCGTGTGCATTTGAAAGTTCCCGGTACATCGTCAGATTTCAGTGCGCTCGTAACTAGAAAGTTGCCTATGTTTTTGTCACGTTTGAATGAAATTAGTGGGGGTTGTGAAAAAATTCTGCCAGTTTCGGGGTCGTTTTGGAGTAATTTGAAATTTTTTAAAATGATGCTTTTGACTGTGTTGTTGTGTGGGTGGAAAGTGAGGGTGAATGGAATTCTCTCGTTCTCTTCCTTCTGTGGCGTTTGTAGTGCTGACTGTCTGTCGATCTGTTGTGCACGTTGTTGGCCCGTATTAACAACAGAGTCAGGGTACCCACGTTTTTTGAAAAACTGGCACATTTCTTCTGATTTGTTGGAAAAATCAGAGTCATCACTACATAGACGTCGAAGTCTGAGAAATTGAGAATACGGAATGGCGTTTTTAACGTGCGGTGGATGTGAGGATGAATGTAACAGATAACTGTGGGAATCTGTAGGTTTGTAGTGCACACTTGTGGATAAACTGTTACCATTGATTGAAATATTAATGTCAAGAAAAGCGACTGAGGTTTCGGAAATTTCCCAGGTATATTTTAGAGCTGGATGAAAAGTATTGACAGAAGTTATGAATTGATTAAGTTCCTCTTTACTGGAAGAGGTAGCGCCAATGCAATCATCGATGTAGCGGCCGTAGAGTTCGGGTTTGGTTCCGTGGTACTGATTAAAAAATTTGTGTTCGATGTGGCCTACAAAAAGGTTAGCGTAGCTTGGTCCCATTTTGGTACCCATGGCGACTCCATTTACTTGTTTGTAGTAGTTTTGGGAAAATGAAAAACAGTTAAGTGTCAAAACTAATTCGGCTAAGCGGAGCAGTGTTTCTGAGCTTGGGTTTTGAATGGAGCGCTGGTCGAAAAAATATTTTAGTGCTTGAAGTCCTTCGTCATTGGGGATGACGGTATATAAAGAGGTAATGTCCATAGTGAAAATTAATTTGTTTTCGCTGGCAAAACTGAAATCCCGGAAAATTTCGAGTGCGTGATTGGTGTCCTTAATGTACGAGGGTAGTGATTTGACAATGGGGGCCATGATTTTGTCTAAATAGCTAGAAATTAGTTCGGTAGGACAGCTACAAGCGGAAACAATGGGTCGGCCCGGATTGTTTGGTTTATGAATTTTAGGTTTGAAATAAACGCGTGAGGTTCTAGGAGTAGTGATGATGAGATTGTTGGCGGTAACTGGTAATTGTTGTTTAGTAATGAGGTCTTGGATAGTTTCTTTGACAATTTTTTGGTTGGTAGAAGTGAGATCTTTATCAACTTTGGCATAGAAAGCGGTGTCAGAAAGTTGCCGAAAAGCCTCTTGTCGGTAAAGGTCGGTCCGCCAAACAACTACCGCCCCGCCTTTGTCGGCCGCTTTGATAACAATGTCGCGTCGTTTGCTAAGACTTTTGAGCGCTGCCCATTCTCCTGTTGAAAGGTTGGAAATTTTGGTGTGGCGGTTAAATTTAAGTTTTTGGACATCGTGACGACATTTTTTGACGAAAAAATCTAGAGAAGAAAACTGGCCCTCTGGGGGAGTCCATTTTGATTTGCGAACGTTGAGTGTTTCAAAAACATCTTTTTCCGAGGTGTTAGAATTGTCTTCTTTGTCGTGGAAAAAAGCTCTTAATTGCACGCGGCGAAGGAATTTTTCAACATCTTGTTTGACTGAAAATTCGTCGGTTTGTTTCGCTATAGGAACAAAGTTTAAACCTTTACTAAGAACAGACCTCTCTGGGTTAGAAAGCGGCAAATTTTTCGGAATGGTAACGACGCCATTGTGACTATCGAATGAATGGTCGCCGGATAATTGAGGACCTATTAACTGTTCAAGTTTTTGGGTCTTGATTTGGTTAAGGCTGTTGAACAGTTTAGCATTGAGTTCTTGAATTTTAGCGCGAATTGATTGTACTAAGACAGCTGGACAAATTTTGGAAAGTTCGGAACGGTATTGGATAATTTCCTTTTCGAGATTGTTACGTTTAAGGCACATAGCTCTGATGGTAATCCTCATAATATTACGCGAGAAAGAATTTTGGGCATGGTGAATTTCGTGGAAATATTGTTGATTGGAATCAGAGAATGTAGAAGCGTGAAAATTTGAACGAAACCCTTGAGGAATGACTTTGGATTGGAGGCAACGGCCGATGAAATTGATGTGACTACAAAATCTAGTTTTGGAAAAATCTAGACTGTTTGTTGTTTACCCGCGAAATAAAACGAAAACTAAACGCCCATTGCAGCTGTGAAGACTTAAATTTAACACTGTCTAATAATCTTTAAGTACGATTTTAACTACCGAATAAGTAAGGCTTGAGGGAATATTTTCAATACAAAATACCATGCTTAACCGTGCGTTTAAACTCTCTTCTACGTGGCAGCTTTTCCATGAGGAATGTGAACGCCTCAAAGAGATATTCTCAAGACTGCGCTACCCGGACAAGCTCGTGCAGTCCACCATCCGGCAATTCGTTGATGGAAAGATATCTGATGATCAACGTGCAAAACAGCAAGCGTCTGAGAAGGATCAAGATCCAATCAGAATCGTGCTCCCATTCAAAGACCAGAAATCTGCTGACTCAGTTTGAAGACAACTTAGAGACCTCAGCCGCAAGATAAATGCAGAAATTAGTCCTGTGTACACCAGTCGAAAGATCAAGGACGAAATCAAAGTGAAGGAAGACAAGCCGCCCCTTGTGAATCAACAATGCATTGTATACCATTTCCAGTGTGATCTGTGTGATGCAGGTTATGTCGGCTACACATGCCGACACTTACATCAACGCATTGAAGAACACAAGGGGTCGGCAGTCGGAAACCACCTCAGAGAGCAGCATGATATGGACTTGAATGACATTGCGCGAAGTTTTAAGATTTTAAAGAAGTGTCAGAACAAAAATTAGCGAAAGTAATAATTGACGTTTCGACATCTTCGGGTCATTGTCATTGTCAAGTAAAATGTATAGGTCAGTTCTTGCATTATAAACATATATGCAATTATAACATTTTATACAACAGGCAGTCAAGTTTACTCTTGCATTTCTTAAAGATGGTAAAATGGTCTTCGAGGTTCCTTGGCTCCATATTGTGTTCCTTCTTGATTTGATTTCCGATTCCGGATGAGCTCTGAAGTTCGGCAACGCGCTGGTGTAAGTGCCGGCGAGTGTAGCCGACATAGCTTGCATCACACAAGCCACATTTGAATAAATACACAACGCTTGACAATGACATCCCGAAGATGTCGAAACTACGCATATTTTTTTTTTAAGTATACTTGAAAATGATGCCAGGGGTACATCGAAACGTCGTATATTTTTTACTGATTTTGAGTTTTATTCGTGCGAAATCACGCTGATTCCATGTAGTCTTTTCTTTTTTTAAGTAAATAATGGAAAGAAAATATATTAAACAATCACTAACCTCCTCCGCCACCACCACCACCACCTCCGCCGCCACCTCCTCCTCCTCCTCCACCACCACCACCTGATAAGAAAGAAAACGGAAAACAGTTTTAAATAATTATAGGACAACTGTGGTGGGCAAGATTGCTTGAATTGGATTATACTTAAAACTCAAATTTGTTAGCAAATGCGGAAGTTAAAAAGAATAAAACATTTTTTTCCACAGTTATAATAATATAATAAAACATTTTGATGCTTTTGGTAGCGTTTCATGTTTCACCTAAAAAAGGTGAAAAACACGCATTTTTTCAGTTCAAAAACAGCTTGACGTCGTGCTACTTGTAACGTCACATCTCGTTCCATATTACACAGCCGATTAATCTCCTTAAGGGCAGGGGGATGGCACCCACAACCCCTTGTATTTTCAGGGTAAAACTCTTTTAACGTCCATATAATTGAAATGATAAATTTCTATTACGATTAGATAATACGAGGATGCATTGGACTTAAGTCTTATCGAAGAGTAGAGGTATATACAGAAAGAGCAAATCAGACATACTACACATTTATCGAAATTAATCGCATGTGATTTATATCAAAATGCAGCAGCTAATATATGTACAGTGAAATGCGCTATATTTGCTTTATTTAACTTGCATGACATGTATGTCTAATGAAATTTGAAACTCGTTCTTGTTTCATTCGACATTAGTAAGCACAGATAAACTCTAACCATTTTTCTTGCTGTGTTATTAACTTACTTCCAACGTAGCCAGTAATCCAGTTCACGTAAGAGCTGACGCGAGCGTACACAGAATAAGTGTGCCCGGGACAGGTTCGGCTGGTTACCCAAGAGGCCGCTCCGCGGACCACCCACTTGCCACCCTCCATGCACGACAAGGGGCCACCACTGTCGCCATTACACACGCTACTTCCCTGTCCTCCGACACAAACCATGGAACTTTCATCTACTGATCCTCCGTTTTTCTGCCGGCACTGGCTGTGACTCGCCACTGGAGCAGAAGCCTGTTTAAGTCGATCTGCGAGTTGGTTGTTACTTGGATTGATTCGTCCCCATCCTGGTTTCATGCAGCGCAATAAAATGAATACGTTACATTAGGAATTTTAAATGGACATGTAAGAAATGCGACTTGAATTTAAGGATATCGTCCCTACTGTAAGATCATAAAACTAATTTTGAGCGCCTGTGCTTATTATTTGTTTAATGTGATCGTACGGATCAGAGACGTTCTTCAAACTTGTTGTTGCTGGTTGATATTTTAACCTAGGTATAAGGATGATATCTGTTTACAAACATTCTTATGTATAAGAATTTGATCATCAGTTGATCGAATGCCAATCATGATCATGAAGGCGAAAAAAGAACGTTCAAAGACAGTAGATTTTCAATATTGTGAATAAGAGGTCACCAATTAGCTCTACAAGCAAGGAAACCGAGCCAACTGACTTAGTAAACACCGCCGCTACTGAAGCCAATACTAGCGATCGGATGGATATAAATAGACCTCCTAAGCTCCTAAGGGAATTTGTTCTGTGTATTTTCATAAATTATGCATACTCATATGCACGTGAAGAAAACAAAATTTAAAAGAACAGTTCTTTAGGGTAACATCATACATTGGGAAAACAAAACATACAAGCTAAAGAGGTCTATTAACACATATATGTTATATAGGGATGATATCTGTTTACAAACATTCTTTTTGTTATTCAAATGTGCCAACCACTGAAACAAAAGAACCCTTTGTTTCGGCAGCCAATAAGGCTCTGGTTGGCACATTAATAACAATTGGTGACGTCACTGATATCTTCCCTATATCACTTCTCATCTGTTCCTCTGGGAAGTGCTATCCATAAACGACCTTTGTATTGCAAATCGTTTGAACCGAAGCAACCTCAGTTATTTACCAAGTGTTGCCGTTCTGGTAAAATGTAAAATCAGCGACAGACGACCCCACAGCCACTTGAGAGTTAGTGAATGTTATCGTCAATAGCCTACTTCTTCGACAACCATAATTATTTCTATTATAAGATTTCCTCGACTTTCAGGGATATTGTCTTTTTACTTGAGAAATCAGTGGACGTGATATAGGTACCCATTCCTCGTTATCCGCCTACTGTGAAAGCTGATTAATAACATTTGTTATAAGGATTTTCTCCCAACAATAAGAAAAATCATATCTAGACACATGTCGCCCGCACTCCCTCCATCCTCTTCCCGACTGATGTCCTTTGTTTGAGGGCTTGTTCGTGACGTCATCTGACCGCTGAATATCATCACCAATCAGAGTGGTTGTGAGACTTTTTTTTTCTCCATCAGAAATTTCAAGGATGCGACTGAACGTACAAGTGCTCTTATTGGTGGAAATATTCAACGGTCAGATGACGTCAAAAACAAGCCCTCAAACAGATAATATCAGTCGGGGAGATGAAGTAGTGAGTGTGAGCGACCTCGTACTGTCTGAGAATCAGGCTAAGTCAAACCTTGAGCCCTATGAAACGATTCTAATTTTTAAGTCTGTGAGTGAAGTCCCACCGTGTGACCATTCTTATAAACAAGGTGATTCTACCTTTTAAAATCCTACCCGTTGAAAAATTTCAACTGGAAGCTCATTAATTATTAGTTTTTTCTGGGATCTTTCTCGAAGTTGAGCTCTTTGTGAAAAGTAACCACGTAATAAGTTATAGAGCGGTTTTTAAACGAGTATTTAAAGAATTTGGTGATTGCTTTGGTTTTGCATTGCTACGCTTTGTGATTGGCTAAAAAATCTCGCGCCACTTTCTCAACCAATCAAAATTAAAACTAAAACCAATCGTGTGACTTGCGTGTGCGCGTCAGCTGCATGTATTTGTTTCGGGTTCTGATTGGTTTATTGGATTGTCTGCGTCTGTTGTGATTGGCCAGAATAATTGCTTTGGTTTTGGTTTTACGACACTCACGTGAAAACCGCTCTAATGTTAATAGACTATTTTACATTAATAACATTAATACCAATAATTTACCTGTAACATAGCATTTTGTTCCTTGACTGACACGTGACCCGTGAGATGGAAGGCAGACAGTCCCAACTTTACTGTTCTGCAGATTTGCTGGACGTGTTAGTTTCAGCACTGCTACATCATGACGTAGATGCTGCATGCTGAATTGGGGATGTTTGATGACACGTGACACGGTAAACACCTCGCCGTCATTAGTTCTGCTATGAGCCCCTGTGTTCGCAAATATTCGCCAAGATTAGCACAGTCGAACCCCGTTAATACGGACACCGAAGGGCTACGGAAACTGCACGTATTAACGGGGTGTCCGTATAGGGGAATCTTTGCTGACGTCATTGTTTACATTTTTCTTCATTAGCATACGCATCTGCATAGAGAAGGCATCATGCTAAATACGAATTGACTTCAAACGTTGAAAGAGCTTGTTAAATTTAGTAATCTATGCACTTTTCAGCTTTTTTCATGCAATATTTAAAGTGCTACTGCGATCAAATTTTTGATTTCCTTTTTTTACATCTTCGTGTACAATTATACTTTCTTAATCATCTTGCCAAATTTCAATCCATTACGAACATCAGAAGTCATTTTATTTTAACATTTATGTCTGAGAATTTACGGCCGCCATCAATCAACCTTGTTCCAAGGCTTGGTTGCGAATAGGATAAAGTGACGTCAAGGGCTCAAACATACCTCACGGGTTGAAATTATAACAATCAGCATAGAAAATTGCACGAAGAACAAGTCCAATGTTTTTGTTGCTTTTTCGCGTGATTTTCAATACTTATTGTTATTATAATTTCAACCCGTGAGGTATGTTTGAGCCTTTGACGTCACTTTATCCCATTAGCAACCAAGCCATGGAACAAGGTTGATTAATGGCGGCCGTAAATTCTCGGACATAAATGTTAAAATAAAATGACTTCTGATGTTCGTAATGGATTGAAATTTGGCAAGATAAGTAAGAAAGTCTAATTGTACACGAAGATGTAAAAATATGAAAATCAAAAATTTGATCGCAGTAGCACTTTAAGGAAATATCTGCTATCAAAAACTGCAAAATTGTTGGGTGGCAAAAGCGCTAATGAGCCATGCATTCTTTGTAAAATTTTGAGTTTTTAATAGTCACAACATTGCATGAAGTGTATCTAGTATATCGGGCTAAAAATTTCAAAGAAAGCTGATTGTGCTAATTGCCCTTTCAATATTCAGAGTTGATTTTTTTGTAGGTAGGTTAAGAACGAGGCGCATATGCTAATGAGGCAAAAATGGTAAACAAAGATTCCCCTATTAAACGGGTTCACATGGATGACGTTATATGTGTTTTATTGTTTTTAGGGGAAAATACAATAAATTACCACATCTAACCGCACTATAAGACACTAAAAAATTACGATCAGACCGTACGTTCGTAATTTTCTTTCAACCAAACTGTAGTATATATGTAGCTGACTGACTTAGCGCATTTGAGAACATTTTTGTCGCTTAGAATTAGCCAATTTGTCCGTATTAAGGAGGATAACAGTTGAATGAGATAGTTTCATCGGAACGGGAAAAATCTGTCCGTTGTCCGTGTTAACCGGTATCCGTATTAAGCAGGTAAGGTTTAGAGAGAATGTATGGGCTCTCGGCCGGACCATGACAACTATCGTTAATAACGGGGTGTTCGTATTAAGGGGGTGTCCGCAAAGCGGGGTTCGACTGTAACTGTCAAACCCTTTTGCAGACAAGAAATGAAGATCCCTAACAGTATTCACGCTGGGCACGCGTGGCTGCAAAAATGCCGTGGTTCGAATAACTTTGTACGTTTTAATATTTTACCACAATATAGAACTTGTCATTCCTTTAAAAATTTATGCTCTGTTTGGAAGGAAAATGCCGTCACAAAGTTAGCGCGAAATCTATTTTTTATTTGTTACATAGGATGATTGTTTCTTAACTGAAAACATTTGTTGTTGTTTTTTTATTTTCAGAAATGTTAATCGAATCAAGAGATATAACGTTTTTATTTTTCAAAATTAAAAGCCAAAATACTAAATCCCTTTGTATTGCAAAATTTATTACAAGAAAGTAAAAACAGTTCCTTTTAACGTTAATTTAAGAAGAAAATTTTAAAAAATGGGTAAAACAGCTTGTCAAAATTTGGTTGCCATGGAAACGTTACATCTCTTAACCCAAAATCCGTAAGTCAATTGTTCCCAGATAAATGTTTAAATACTTCTAAAGTTATAAACGTTCAAAGTCAGCGTGGTCACTTTCCGTCGTGTCCGATGCAATAAAAACAAAGTGTTAGGCGACATTTTACTAAAGAAAACTCTCGTCCTTAGGCTAATTATTGTGCTATTTTTTTCGATGACTAAAGGTCTTCTGAACACGGATTTTCCAGCGAAACGATTCGATGGGGCCGCTAGCATAACAGACTGAAAAGGTGTCGATGGAAGTCTACTTTAACTATTTAGCTATCAATTTTTTAAGACTTTCTCAATTCTCAAGACGCCTTTTCGAGAATTGGTGCTAAACTGTGGAATCAGATACCATGCAGTCTGAGAGAACTACCAAAAAATGTTCAAAAACAGGATTAAAAATATACTGCTGAGTGTTCTCGAAAAAGAAAATTCCTTTATTGACATACACAAGATTATTTCTAAAGTCAAATCCTCAATAGCAAAAGTATCATCTAACAATTCTATATAAATCTTCATTCTACAGTACATGTAATCAACCCTGCCGTAAATGTTATATACAATTAGTGTAAATCTTTTTTCATTTCCCTTCTTTCTATTCTATTTTCTATTTTTGTTTTTATTACTACAATGTATATATACTAGCAGTAATCACAGATTATGGAGACGCGTTCGAAGGAATTTCCGGCGGAAATTAGCCCCTGAAAAAAAACAATAGGGGCGGCCATTTGGAAGACCGTCTACCAAAAAATCTCAAATTTTACTGCACATAAACCACAGGACAACCAACACGAAATTAGGATTGCGTTCTTCGAACGCGAAAATAAACAATTTCTGTAATTAAACTTAAATAGACAGGCCCACCAAGACTAGCACTAGCTACCTGCGGGCCAGTCCAACTGTAACGAGAAAAAAATTAAGAAAATAAAGATTGTTGTTGTTGTTGTTGTAGAGGACTGCCTTGTAAAGGCCTGTAAGTTTAAAAGTTTCCTTTGACCTTCCTCGGTACATCTTATAATACGATTGTTAAATGAATTGAATTGAATTGAACCCAAAACAAAAAAACTTACCCAGAGCGACTGAGTATCTGCTAGCGACACTGCTTTGATCAACACAATGTGCAGCAGATAAAACCCAATTTTCATTCAGAAGCGAGGCTCCACAGATATGCCGGCCATTATAGCGAAGGGACACTTGCCAAGGCCAGGAATTAGGCCGTGCTTCTTCGCCCCCCACAATGCGGGAACCAAATGGTTTTTTACCACACGCTGTTGAATATAAAATAAAATTATGTGTTTTAAGAGAATGCGATCATCACAGTTTTGCAGCAATTGAGGGAGTACGTTGCAATAAGAACCTGAAAATGTTTCAGGCCTCGAAGCCATTTTATTTTTCAGTCTCTCCTTCAGTTGCTGTTAACAACTGTGATTGGATCACATTATATTTTATTTTTTCTCCGCAGTTCATATGAATTTATTTTCATATACATAAAATCGTGGGTTTGTTATGTTTTGAATTGTGCAAAGGTAAAAGAGAAGTCCATCTAATGTGTTTTTTATAATTTTACGAACATTCATGTGATTTTATCTCTCCTTCAACAAATAATATTCGAAATATATGCACCTCGAAATCTTACCTGAATTGACTATGATATAGAATCGTGAAAGAAACAAAATAGCGGACGGAACGAGTAAAGTTGCACGACAGATCGCTTACCAAATGTTTTTTAGATCAAGAATCTCAAAACTCCGGTTTTTAGATCGGCTTGATCTGTTGAATATCATCGGTCTCATCGGAGTGTACATTCAACCAATTCATGATCCGTTTTTGGATTTTAATAATAAAAAAAACACTGTCAGACACACACACAATCCGTTTCCAAGAAAAACAACGCAGTGTTATTTAGGTAATACCAAATATTTTTGAGATAATTTGTTATTCTCGAGCGAAAACAAAAACAAGAAAAAGAGGTCAAAACCGTTAAATCTTACCTTGGATAAGCGATGGCGTCAAGAGACACACCAACAAGGTGAGAGGTAAATACATCTTGCAGGTTATATGAAGAAAATGGGGCAGTGCCTGCCCATTTATAAACACTATTTTAAGTTATTTAGCTGTGTTTAAACTTTTCATTCGGTGTTGATTGGAACTCGCTGGTATCCATAGTTATTGAAATTTAAAAACAAAAATGAAAAGATGAACGTGACATTAAAATCTTTGAACGTCTTTAAACAAATGAAACATTTAGGTAGCCAATTGAATCACCTGGACAGTTGTCTTTTCACTCGAATATTCTTGTTTATGAGATATGAAAGCATCTTCATAATTGCAACAAAACTGCGCATTGACGATCCATTAGCAAAGCAGGACAAAAAGAGTCTTATTTGTTCAATCTTTTACCTTAAACGTGGTACCATTTAAACAGCTGAAAAATAGAACTAAACTGCGATGAGATCACCAAATGAAACAATTGGATCATTAAATTAAAGTAAACTTCCAAAGTTTCCATTTAGTGGTTCTTAAATTGCGTTTATTTGTCGGTTAATAAACTTTAGTTATTTTTGTAGATCATTTTCAGTCCTCTTACTAATACTCGCATCTTAAACTAATATAAAAAAGGATAAGATAAATTTCATTTTGTAAATCAGAATAAAGGAAAAACACGGCTAAAATGCCTTTTTATGTGTCATAGTTTGCGGACCACAGAATTAAAAGTTTCAAGCAATGTTTACCTACAGGCACACAGCTGGAAAAATATTATTTTTGTTATTTAGTCACAATCATTTACTAGAAGTATCATTATAAAAATCGACACTTTCAGCTTTTTTGCATTGGTTCTGTTAGGATATTTCCACGAGATTCTATGTTCGTTTTTGTGTTAAGTTAGCGCCTTTATTTGGCAGTTCATGAGTCGATAGCCAATTAAGTTGACTCTTAATAATTGCTTCGATTCACTTCATATTTATTCTAGGCTAGGCTCCTGTAAGGTGTTTGATTGTTCAGAAAGGTGTTTTATTGTTCCCTTTGTATTTCTTGTTGAAGTTGTTTCAAAAGCACCTTTTTGATTATCTCTTGTTAAATCAACGTTAAAGTGTGTTAGCCATGTATCTCATTGGTCGTCAGCTAAAAGCACCCAAGGAAAGTACTGCTAGCTTTTTTTTTTTTTTAACTGTCACCCACATAATTAAAATTTTAAATCATTTCGCAAGTAATAAATCCAGTACAACAGGAAAATTCAGTGAAAGTTTATTTGCATGGATACAATTTGGAATTGTCATACCCACTGAGAATTAAAGTTGAAGAACCAACTAGGGTTTGCGATTCTATAAGAGGGAGAGAGAGAAGGGGGGGGGGGGGGAGGGGGGGGGGGGGGGGGAGGGCGGGGGGCAGAGAGTAATTTAACCCTCGGACTTACAAGGGGGGTGGATGCCGCCCCCCGTCCCCCTTAAGGTTTTTTTACGATTTTTTCAAGACCATTTATTAATAGTTCATGTCGTCTTCAGTAACTGTTCGTTTATCCTTGAGACACATTTTGGTATATGTTTGGCGACAACCAGTTGCTATGGCAACGAGATGTAACGTCATAAATAGTATTAGGTCAAGCCATTTTTTAATAAAAATGCGTGATTTTCACATTTTTCAGTGAAAAAAAAAACATATAAAATGCTACCAAAAACATCAAAATGTTAAATTGTATGTTATTTTGCAACACTAGCAACAGATATTTGCAATTTCCGCATTTTTCTGATCAATTTGAATGTTTAGTAAAATCCAAGATGGCGGCCATATTGTTGGCCATTTTGGATGACGTCACAGACCCAGCTGCGCGGCAACCCATAATATTTACCTTTTCGTGTAGAGCACATAACAGGCTATCTACTAGACGTAAAATATTTCCGAAATATTGCAACATCGCAAAAACCCAAGGGGGGAGGATTGCAACACAACCCCACCCCCCCACCCCCCCCTCTCTTGTATCACGGAGGGGGTATAAGTTTGCGTGTATGTCCGAGGGTTAATGAGGTGTTGGAGAAACAAATATTAATTTGTACAGCTGGGAAGACTGCAAAGACTGCATTTGCAGTACCTCCTACATTTATTTTTAAACATTTTTGTGATTTATTTTCTCGTTCTCAGATAACTTCAAACGAAGATACATGTAATGACTTAAATGTATGAATAAATACAAGACCACACAAAATATTTCGGATGTGTTTCGTTTTATATGCCACAAGTCGTTAACGAAAACTAAAACAATACTTTTTATCAGGCGAAAAGCTCTTTAAGGGACACTGTCCCGCCGAAATAACAGAATTTTGCCAAACGCCACCAAATATACAACTTAGTAATTGGATAAAAAAAACATTGTATAGAACAAAACGGTTCCAGTTGGCGTGTGAACATCGATTAAAGTGGACAGTGGACAACGGAAGGGCCATACAACGTGGTCGTAATTAACGGAGTTTTTCAGATAAAAATATAATCACAAAAGCTTTGTTTGGGGAAGTGAATTCTATTAACGGAATGGTCGTATTAACCGGGTGAGCGTAAGGTGTTTTGTGTCGCAGTAACTTGCAAGTACAGTCGAACCTCCACCGGGACCTCTCGTAAGCGGACACCTCCCTTAAGCGGACACCGAAACGCGGTCCCGGCGATTTATACTCTCGAACACTACATTTTTAACCTCCCGTAAGCGGACACCTCCTGTAAGCGGACACGGACACCTATTTGGTGTCCACAGAGTCTAACATAACCTCCCGTAAACGGACAGTAAACGATATCAAAAAAAATTTCTAACAAAATAGGTTCGGTTTTAAAGGGGCAGTATTACGAGGTTCCACGCGCGGCACTGTTCACTATTCTTGCACCGGAATTTTGGACATATCACTGTTAACAGTGATTTTTTCTTTCTTCCGGCTATCAAAACGAATTTTTTGATTCAACAAATACCTCCACTTCTCGACGGCCTTTTTGAATTTGCGGAATCAAACTTGAAAACGGGGCCGACGTTTTCAAGTTTCGATCTCGTGATACTGCCCCTTCAATGGTTTTAATTGTGCTTGACCTAAACAAAAGCGAAGTGTGAGTCTGAACAGTACAGTTAGGTAGTTTGTCATTTCGATTCCAAGGTGTCGGATATGTTAAGAGATTTAAGAGATCTTAAGATCAGGGAACCGCAAAAAGAAGAAATTCATCGATAGTTTCTTTTTACGTACCTAAGGACACTTTACGTTTTAGAAAATAACTACATGCAATGTCAGTACATAAAATATGTATTTATTCTTTTCTGTTCTCCTCCGAAACATGGCGGATTGAGTATGTTACTGATTTTTTTTTTTAACGTTAAAATGGCTTGCATCAGTTCATGTGACGGCAGTGCGAGAGCTTCACAGATATGTGCATTTATTTAGCGGCAAGCCTTTCAATCTTGAACCGTAGTGTTTAAATTAATTAGTGTTAAATTAGTGTGATATAAACAATCCTGTGATGGATAATACAATTACAAGTGGTCTTAAAAGCTTCAGAAGACATGTACTGGTGCATTATACGCAATCTGGTGCACTATTTCTTTCAAACTCCCGTAAGCGGACACTTACCCTTGGTCCGGAGGGTGTTCGCTTATGGGAGGTTCGACTGTGGTGACTTTCACGCCATCTCTTCCAACTTTTGTAGAAAATTATCATAAAGGCCACATATAGAAAGTGATCAGATTAGATCTCGTGTTTATACTCAGGGCAACGTTTCCTGTCCTAGTTGCTGGAGTTGAAAAATATGATATAATCGAAACTGCTTTTGGTAGCATTTTCCATACATTCTTCATGTCACCAAACGAGCTCTTCCATTTAGCCTCGCCCTCGGATTACGACGTATTTGCTATTCCAACGAGACCTTCACTTTACGTACCAACGAACGTATACATTACCTTAACAATCGTGGATACTTCTTTCTTTTCCTCGACCATTTAGAAACAACCTGTTTACACTGAGAGACTCAAACCTAGTGAAACCACATCTGACTCATCCAGTCGTGTCCCTCTTGTTATCACATGCAATCCTGCCCAGTTCGTTTAAAATGCTTTTTAAATCTACACTACTTGTTGCCTTTCGACGCACTGATAACTCTTTAGCGGTCCTCAGCGACATATTAGTGAGATCCAAATTACGCACTACTACACAAACGTACATTAACCATCAACCTTTACAATGGATCATTCAAGTGCGGTAATAATTGTGTTATTTCAGTTGCAACTTCATCACTGAGTGACGGTCGCACCGACAACACATTTTCCTCCACTGGGGAGACCAGACCCATCCCTGACTACATACAATGACTGCTATTCCAAAAAATCTCATTTACAAGGCACGCTTATCGAGCTTTGCGTATAGCATCACGAGATAAATGTATGGAATATATAAGTTCTATATCCGTAGGTAAATGATTGTCAGAAATAAAACGGTCTGAAGTTGGTCTAGAGGAAGTGGTTGGTCTGTCAACCCGTCGTCGGTGTTCGTTGAAGCGATCTTTACGTCGTCGTTTAGTCTCGCCTTTGTACTGTTTGTTACAATGTCGACAGTGTACCATTATCGAAAGGGGTCAAACCCTTGAACCCAAAGGTATTAACAAGCGTGAAGAAATGTAAACTTCGCATTTATATATTTTACACATCGTCCTTTATGTTTTATCTTATTATCTTATATTTATTGGTTTCTCTACTATTTGAATTGTAACATTTCATCTAATATTTTTTTAAAAATATAACGTCTTCTATTAGTTATCGTATATTCTTTTGTTTCTTGGCGATTTGAATTGATTCTTATTTGAATTGCAAATGCATAGATTAATTAAGAATTCATTATTAATCATTTTATTCGCACCTTCACCACGAGGAAAGCGAAGGAGGCTGAAGGAATTATATTCATCTTGACAGATAAATCTAGATTGCAAACGAAACTTTAATAACTTTAACTATGTTGCCGAGTTCGAGATGAGGAACAAAGTCATCTGCCCCAAAATGCAGACCACAACATTTTCTGATGGGAAAATTTATTTTGTCAACACGTGGATGAACGGACGATAACTTTGAGACATCTTCTTCAAACACATACTTTCGGTAAGAAACAAACATAATTAGTTGGCATTTACGGAGGTTTGTTTTCAAGCAATGTCTTAAACGGTTGGATGGTTCAGTTTACACTCGACTCTATGCTTGATATACACATAGACTGGCGCGATATAGCAATTTTATCGTGGTCGGCAATTTACACTGGATGCTATAAGATACTACTTAGTTAGTCCACAACCAAAATTTCAGCCATATTTAACAATTGCCTCTTAAATAATCGGGTGTGTAGTAAATACCGTTGTATATGGTTTGATATACACACAGTGACACGATATACAGCAATTTTATCAGTCCGGTACACAGTATCTGATGTGTTGCTATTGTAAAGTATGGAAAATAAATCTCAGTTTGTTAAGTTTTCGCAGCGATTTTAGAATACCTGGCCGCTTATTTACGTATCCCTGAACGTTTTATAGAACGAGTCGTTTGAAAACAAAAGGATCCGTTCTTATTCAACGGGATGCAAATAAGTGGCCGGGTATTCTTCAGTTTAGCCAAGTTTTCAATCAATTTTTGTGTGGCTTTAGCTTTATGGTCTTTCACATGCTGATCAGTCTCCATGCACACGATTCATATCGTTCGTATTTATAATAAGAATAACCACTTTTCTTTTTACTTTTCTTTTTTTGTAATATTGCGATTATAACTGGTTCTTGTATGTCCAGGACAAGGAGAGGGAATCGGCAGTAGTTACATAACGATCTTAATCATAAACACCGTAATTTATGTCGCTTAGGAGCGACAACAAGCATAATCGTAACAGCGCATATAATCGACACAATCATAACAATAATAATTCATCTCTCTCTTCAGGCAAATGTCAGACAGACGCGGAATGGCAGAATCATCCTCATCATGAATAGTTCCTCTTGGTGAGATTTGAAAAAGCTTTTCATGATTTGATGTACATATTATGGGTTCGTGTCTGAAAAAGACAACGAATAGTTTCACATAACTCTAGGGATAGCTCGAAAACAAATTACCTGTCACGTTGACACGACTCACTTGCGTGTTTCACTCACACGATTTTTCCCAGCGCAAAAATAAAAAATATATATCGCCTCCAACGAGAGTAGGCGTGACTATCCCTGGAAGAAATAGGAGAGACTAGTCGCAGACTATTAAACTGGTAAAAAAGACCATCTCTTTTGTCCCAGTAAAAATTAGGGTTATGACATCAATACAACAAAATAAAGAAATATGGACCAGAGGAGGTGTGGGTAGAGGCTTCAGTCTCGTTTAACCCTATTCAGCCTGGGGGAGTTGGGGGGGGGGGGGGGGGGGGGGGGGGGCAGTGCCAACTTTCAACATTCATAACTTGTTAAATATGTATTCAAACGCCATCAAACTTTGTGACTTTTCCTAAAATTTATCTGGCAACAAATTCGTATAACAATTTATTGATCACGCGACTTGATGTTTCCATGGCAACAAGATTTTGACGGCCATGTTTTTTGAAATTTGCATATTTGTACCTTTGAATGAAGAAGAATTTTTACGTCATTTACCGTTTATTTAATGGTGTTGATTAATTTTGAGTCAATTTGGACAGCTTTTAAGAGGTTTTAAAACATTTCAGTAATCCAAGATGGCGGCCGTGTATAACTGGTTACCTAATAACTACGTCATATGACGACATCGTTCCATTGTACGGACCGCAAAGGAGACAGTTTTGGACGTACCAGGTTTCATTGTCACAGCCTTAATGTCCTTGAAGTTACGAATGTGCCCCAACCCCCCCCCCCCCCCCCCCCCCCCCCCCCCCCCCCCCCCCCTCCCCCCACCCCTCGCCAGGCTGAATAGGAGATTAACTTTCGGCCTGCGATTTGTTTAGTTAGACACATAACCCAACGAATACGTATACTTACATGATAGTTTTCTTTTGTTAGGTTCAACAAAGAAATGAGGCATCATAGCAGAGCTTCCATCAACTTCGACATGATAATGTTTAAAGAGGTGAGTTGATTGATAAGTTTTAAAATATATGGTCCATTGCTTCTGTAGTGTGTATAATGAAAACTGAGTTAATGAGAAAAATTACCCACTGGAAGGAGATTCAAAATGTGACGTTTCGAGCACTAGCCCTTCGTCATTCGTATTCCATTTTATTCCATTCGTGAAGCGTCAGCCCTTTGTGATTCGCTCTGACGAAGGGTTAGTGCTTGAAACGTCAGCTTTTGAATGGCCGTATTTATACTAGAAGACGGCTAAGTCGTCCAGACGACCTTAACACTTTTAGTTAAGGTCGTCTAGTGTAAATTCGGGACCACCTTACGATGTCCTTACGCGTTAAGGTCATCGATCAGACGCCCTTAATTTCAGATGGCTAAGCCGTCTTCCCTTTTTCTCGACTTTATACAAGACGACCTTGGCCGCTTTGGTGCGCTAAGGTCGTCTCTAGTATAAATACGGCCAATCATTTTACGTTGGCCAAAACATTATAGCATTTATTGATATATTTTTGCTATATTTCTATGCAGGATGCAAGAAAACTATAAATGTCAGAATCAAGCAAGGAAGGAAGAAAGAAAGAAAGAAAGACAACCAACTTAAACAAAGAAAGAGGTAGAGAAACTAGGTTAATTACTTTAAGCGCAGCTAAAATATTACATTTTTTTTCAATTTTTTTTATCGCCGTCAAATTCGAACATAATTTTCTTAGTTCAGTCGAGATACAGTGCAACTCGGATATAACAAACTTCGCCACTCGGTTTAACGAGCAACTTCCAGAGCCAACTGATAGATAATAGCAAAAAGAGAATGAAACCTCGACATCGAATAACCGTATTGTGTCATCCAAACATTTCTCCTCACAAAAAAAATCTTTACATGTAATGTATCAAACACGAGGAACAGTGTTTCATCAGATATTCAAATACCGCGAAATGGTTTGAAAAACGAGGCGCAGCCGAGTTTTTTTAACCACTTCAAGGTGTTTGGATACCTAATGAAACCTATTTCGGGTGTTTGATAAAGCTTCTCAAACCGATCGTTAAATGCGGAGAAAACGAAAACATAAAATCGCCAAAATCTTTGCAAATTAAGACAGGAAATCAAAACCTCCTTTACGGTAGTGATTTCGTTTGTGTTCTCGTCATGAATTATTAATAAGTTCGAGAAATTAAGGGAAAAGTTAGGCAATTTCAACTTTAAATATTTATGTTAAAATAGAATTACGAATTCTAGCAATGTTATAACATTTGACCTTCGTACACTGTCGGCTCCTAATATGTCGCTATATTGAAAAAGAGGCGAATTGGCAAAAAGTTATTTCACGGTTTTTATCAAGAGTAAGTAGGAGTAAGATAAGACTCATTTCCCAAGTGGAAATATCACGTCGTTTACTACTCTCAAGCATAGCTATGGCTGTAAAAAAAAAGATTCATTAGAATGCTTTATGCTTGAGAATGGCCGAGAATGAACCAAACAAATAAGCATGCGTAACCTTCGGGTAGACACATGTACGCGTTGCGGACCTATTTTTCTTATAAATGAAATGCTGTTTTTGCCCTAACAACACCAAATGTAAAACGTCAATAAGGAATTAATTTATGGACCAATTTATTCGTGATTATTACGTTATTGTCAAAATTAAAAGCCATTTTACCAATTTAAGAGGCAGAGAGGCAGAGGCAGTAAATTTGACCTGCAACTACCTAAGCCTAAAACTAATTTCATGAAACGATCTTTTTCCTATCGTGGTGCCATTGCCTGGAATGAGCTTCCCAATGAAATACGAGAACTCAGTAGTCTAACCGCTTACAAAAGAGCTCTCGAACAAAAATAGAATCTGGTTCTATGACATCTATGATAGTAATTTTTTATGTGTTTATAGAGGATATTATGATGTAAGATAGTGTTTTTTATTATTATTAATCTTATTAGTATTATTTAAACCAGTATAGTGTAACAGTTTTGCCACTATATATATATATATATATATATATATTATATATTTTTGTTATCATTTAGATTAGATTATATTTAAGTGCACGGCATGTCTGAAAACCAGTTTTACTGAGCAGTTTTACCGTGTTTAAATAAAGTTAATTATTTTAATTTAACCCTCAGACGTACAAGGGTGAGGGGGGGGGGGGGGGGGGGGGGGGGGGGGGGCTTGGGGTCGGATGCCACATTAAGGGTTTTCTCTGACGTGTTTTTCAAAAGCATTTGTTGTTCCTATGTCGTTTCTAGCAGATGTTCGTTTATCCTTTAGACACATTTTGGTAACGTTTGGCGACCATTGGTTGCTATGGTAACGAGATAGGATGTCATAAGTAGCATAAGGGTCAAGCCATTTTTTAATAAAAAATGTATGTTTTCACCGTTTTTTCAGCTATAGCAAAAATTCTAATAAGTAATTTCTTGGAAATACATCTTGTGATAAAAAATTAACGATAAAAAGTCACGACGTTTTGACCTCTCCGAGGTCATTGTAAAGTAAAAGTAAAATACAAAATTAGCATAGTTATATTATGAATTAGCATAGTTATATGAGAATGTCACGGACGCTAAATGTGATATAATAAGTGATAAAAAAAATTAAAGTTAAAAAGAACATAAAACAATGAAAGCAACAATAAATAAGAACAAATATATAGTCTGAACAAATCATTTTGCGCCAATTGAATGGTACTGTTTGTTTAGCATTGGCTTCAATTTTTTGATAAAAACCATTTTAAAACAAGATAAGACAGTCAAATTTGTGCTGGCACTTTCTTAAAATCTTAAGGCTTTGTGCGATGTTCTCTGGGTCCATATCTTGCTGCTCTCTGTGGTTGTTTCCAACTGCCGATCCCTTGTGTTCATCAATGCGTTGATGAAGGTGTCGGCATGTGTAACCGACATACCCAGCATCACACAGGTCACACTTAAAATGATACACAACGCATTGTTGATTTAAAAGGGGGGTGGGGGGGGGGGAGGCTTGTTTTCCTTCATTTTGATTTCGGGCGTGATCTTTCGACTTGTATACACAGGGCTAATGTTTGCATTAATCTTGCGTATTTTAGGTTACAAAACGATTTCTCAGCATAAATTGAACAGAAGGGTTTCTTTTTCTGTTTTCAATAAGGGATATCTCAGTAAATATCATGGGCCCGTCTTAGGAAAAATGTCTCAAGCATCTTGCTCGATTTATGTCATGTTAGGGACGGACCATTATTTT
The DNA here is from genome assembly GCA_024195265.1 of Dendrophyllia cribrosa. Taxonomy (NCBI): domain Eukaryota; kingdom Metazoa; phylum Cnidaria; class Anthozoa; order Scleractinia; family Dendrophylliidae; genus Dendrophyllia; species Dendrophyllia cribrosa. Next base: position 39,937,078 of record JAJLRJ010000007.1, on the reverse strand, counting down.
TTTGACGGGGGTGGGGGTTGGAAAATATTTACATGCAAATATTTTTTTTATATGCGGCACTTGCTGCAAACAATTTTTTTTCGTCTCCGTCCAACTGCCATACTTTCAGCAAACATTTTTTTATTTATTTTTTTGCTTGCATACAATTTATTTCAGTGTTTATTGCCTCTGCAAACAATTTATTTCAAAATGTTCGATGACGACCGAGGGTTAAGGTTAACAATTTCCTAGCCAATTTGTTAAACATAACAGTCATTCGTCTGTTTTGAAGATTTTGACGCTGATACACACGTTTTCATTTTAACATTTTAACATATTGCATCACATCAGTTGTCTTTAGTTCACATTTTAGCTGTCTCAGTTACAGAGCAGTTCATAAGCGAAAATAGTAGGCCTTTTGCAGCTGTTATTCAGTAAAACTCATAGGTCATTTTCTCGATACAAATTTTATGAAGGTTGCTAAAGTTACAAAACAATTTCTCAGTATAAATAATGAAGGTCATTTCGCTTTAATTTGTATATATAACTTTTAGCAAGGATTTATGTTACAACACCATTACGTAGTAAAACTTGTAGGCCACTTTGGCTGTTTGTCAGTTTGCAGTTACGATTTAACCCTATTTTGTGGGCTTTTGTGGGTTCCTGAGCCTGGGAGGGAGGTGGGGGTGGGCACATTGTGTGTTTCCTTTGCGGTGCGCACAGTGAAACGATGACGTCATATGACGTAGGAATTGCGTAATTAGTTTTCCCCCTTAAGGTTTTTCTCCGATTTTTTCAAAAACATTTCTTCTTAGTTCATGCCGTCTTCAGTAGCTGCTCTTTTTCCCTTGAGATGCATTTCTGTAAAAAATTGGCGACAAAATGTTGCTATGGTAACGAGATATTACGTCATAAGTAGCAAAAACAATCCATTTTTTAATAAAAATGCGTATATTTCACCTTTTGTCTGTAATAAGACATAAAACGATACCAAAAGTAACAAAATGTTTAATTAATTGTATCATATTTTACAACTCTAACAAAAACTTAATTGTAATTTCCGCATTTTCCGGATCCCCAACAGCGTCATAACCCCTAATATTTACCTTTTCTTGTAGAGCACTTCACAGGCAATGTAAAAGAGGTAAAATATTTCCGAAATATTGTAACGCGGCAAAACCCAGGGGAGGGTTTTTTTGTCAGCTGAAAATGTTATCGTTGGTTTCTATTTTTAGTTTTTAGTTATAATGATTCCCTTTTCTGTTACAATGTGTATAGTTATCAGCTTTATGAAACACAAGAGACCGGACAATATTCTGAAGAGTCATGACACTAAAATATTGGGCCTATTACAGCTTGTTTATTCAGCATCAAATCTTGCGGACTTTATGAAGGTTCTGCAGAAATAAAAAAAAGAAAATAAAAATATCTGGCCTGTATCAAGATCTGGAAGATGGCGGAATACGCATGACTGATATTAACCTAAAGTTCAAAGCCAAAATGTCTGACTCCTTTACAAATGCTTCTTTACCAGTAGGGATATTGTCTTTCTTCTGAATGATACTGCACAGATCAATTTAGGTTAGGCTAGCTCGAGAGACTTTCCCGTGCGCCGCCATGTTTGTTTTCGCAAAGTTTTATGGGAATTTATGACGTCAGTGCGTTGTCGTGAGCTTTCAATACGACGGTTTAAGTCAACATCACGTAAATTTATAAATATATATATATATATGCTTTTAATGCATTTTTGGCTAAATATTGAATGTACGTTTCTACCGCGAAATCTTCTTCTGTAAACTCCATTTTGACATCTTCGACAACGCAATGACGTCATAAATTACCATAATGAAAACATGGCGGCGCGCGGGAAATTTAAACTGAAAGAACACTTGGCATTCAGTAACCAGTTACAGAGATACCGACTAAAAACCCCGGCATGAGTTAAATATAACCATTACGAATACTTTGGATCTACGTGTAAAACTCTTTTTTTTTCAGCCGAGGTTCCCTTTGAAACAGGTTTAGAAAAATACCTTCTAACCTCCCGTTACATTTGGAGTGAAATCTTTACTGTAGTTTGAGTCACATACATTTTAAAACGTTTAAGACAGGGGCTAAAAACGTAGTTAAACTAAACAACATTTAAACACATTTAACTGTTAGTGTGAATGGGGCTTAAGATATAATTACTTAAATTTGATAGCTTTTAGTAAGTATCCTGGCTCTTATTTTTCGGTTATTACTATTTGCATTTTGTTTACTAAATACGAGTTTGGAGGATGGGTCTTTACGTTGAAAGAAATCGATCTTTTTTTGATGCGAAGAAATTAAGACCATTCTTTAAACTGTAACGCCAGTGAAACTATAACGTCAGTTTCCAGTTAGTTTCTGTTTTGTATTTAATTTATCGCAGTATCGGTGATTTAATTGTCAGTTATAACTTATAACTTATAAATTTTATTAATTTTTTTTTCGTAATTTCAATAAAGCTAATTTTATAAGGTTTCCGGAAAGGCTTTCTCGGTAGATATTTTGGGCCATTTTGGGCCATTTTGTCTGTTTACCGTTTTGAGTATTTTACTCTGTTTTCACAATATTTTGTTTGTTAATTAAAAGGTAACTGTATTATTTTTAGTTCAGATCTTGTTACAAGTCAAGTTTCCGCTAGGCATTTTCTTAGTTTTGTTTTGACCTTGATAACGGCTGTTTGTCAATTTTTCATTAAGTGGTTTAAGGCTTCGAATCCTCAAGTTCCCTTCGTTTATAGTCTTTTTCTTTTCCAAGAGATTTAGTTTGTCAGTTTGCAGTGTGAAATTAGAAAGCCAGGTTATGTTCACAGCAAGGGGTTTAAAGCTATGACTAGATTACCTACGAACTCGTAGTGAAAATTGATAAGAATAATCGCAATGAAGCCCGTTGATCATTGAAAATGATAAACTGTGAGCATTTAATATATATATATTTTTTTCTTATCTGTTATCGATAGGTGAATCATTGTTTACAAAGATTTAGCATAATGTGCGTCATTCTCTAATCGAGCTACAAATTTTAATAATCAACTTCGAATTTTGTAAGGGTATTACCCGGGGAGAGGGGGGGGGGGGGGGGGGGGGTGGGGGTGGTTGTTACTCCCATATATGAGCTATATACATGTAGGTATGTGCCGCTGTGAAGGGTATGGTTTTCAGGCAGTGTAGTCTGGGATAGGGTATAGTAATCAGATATTTTGGTCTAGAATAGGGTATCACTTTCCGCGAAACTGATCAGTTGCGTGAAAAATTTTGTCTAGACGAGGTTTACTAGCAAATGGCATTTAAAAATCGGTACGGCGGGCTGCATGGCAGGCAGTACGCATTTTTACTGACCCTCTGTGATAGTAAACGAGTTTCTGGAAAATAGCGAGTCTGGAATAGGTCCAGGATAGGGTAGGGTTTTTCGGTGTTTAGTCTAGAATAGGGATGCAAAATGCAGCTAAAATGGTCTAGTATAGCTAAAGGGTCTCAAAGTACCCCCTCCCGCCGGGGGTGTTACACAATTAGTTTTCTTTGGAAATTGTAACGCGATATAATATATACACTATGTGCTATGCTATTTAAAAACTCAAATTTTTACAAAGGATGTATGCCTCATTAGCGCTTTTACCACCCAACGATTTTTTTTTTTATGGCTGATTTGTCGTTAAACATTACACGAAAAGGTCTAAAAACGTTTGAAGTCAATTCATATTTAGCACGGTCACTTTTCTAAGAAAATTAATGTGCTAAATAAATAATATGTAAACAATGACGATCGCAATGATTTGTCCATGAAGGTTTAAGTTCAACTTTGATTTTTTTTCAACTGCTCAATTATACGTGCTAATCAATTTCACTACAACGTTTTAAGGCTGCGATCTGGCTCTAAATTGGTTTCGAGTTTTCTCTTTTCGTAAATATTACGCCGTTGTCAAGAACTTTATAGTTAAAACAACTCCGCGTTAGGAGATTGGTTATTAACGATCAGCAATAGTTTTCATATACTTTCCGCAGATAAACGTTCTACATTTTGCGTTCAAGTATGTTTGTTATCTGTGTTGCACTGTATCAGTACTTAGCTTGGTTGCGACAGACTTTTATATCCTGCATTTATAAAGTAAAGTGCCAAAAACGTTGGTATTTCTGATCGATTTACGATTATTTGAAAAGTTAAAAATTAATGTTATTTTCCAAATCCGCCAAACAATTATCGTGTTGTTTATAGCAGTCGCAAGCAACTTGTACCGTGAAAACTTGCCACGGACAAGGTTTTCAAAAACAGAAACAAATACTCAGTTTATAGCTTAAAAAAGAAACTAGACCTTTTTGCTTTTGGGAGAAAATCTGTAACTATTCAGTACAATTCTTTCAGCCAATAGCTTAATAATTATAAAAAGCTTCTTACTCAGCTTGTGCAATTTTTTTTCCAAGGCAAACGCTGTTCAAATTTCTAAATTTTCCCGCCAAAAGACTTAGATAAATACGGGGCGCTCAAAATACGCATGCGCCGTTTTTTTTTTAATTTCAAAGCTACTTTTTAATATTCAGTAATGTCATATTGTAATTAATAAATAGAAGTCAACAACAATAAAAGAGTTATTTCAGTTTCATTGTGTCCTTTATTTTCTTTTATTTATATTGTACAATACTTTTTCAATAACTTAATGAAGTAAAAGGTGTGACAATTTTTTCTTCGTATATATACTAAGTCTTTTGGCGGGAAAATGTGGCATAATTTGCACAGCGTTTCCCCTGGTAACAATCTCGGCAAAGAAATTAACAGGCACCCCTTGTAAATTTTTTGATCAAAAAACATTTCCAAGGAGTACAACTTAAAATTTAAACCAGCCAAAACAGTATACAACATCTCGTGTGAAACTCATAATTTAACGCTGGTTTTCACAAGCGACATTATTATTAGCACAAACATAAAAAAAAAACACACTCGTCCTTCCTATGTTGTCCTCGTGAGGAATTAATACGAAATGTCGTGTCAGTTCCTACGAAGACAGCATAAGAAGAACAAGTGTCTTTACTCTTCATATGTTTGTACTAATATTTCTCGTCGGTGAAAACCATCCTTAAATCTTTACAATTCTTGCACGAGACAGTGTACACATGAAGGATATTAGAAGAAACATGGCACGCTATACTTGATAAAACGTTTTGATAACGAAAATTAAAGTTTTTGTTTATTTAATATTAAGTAATTTTTGAGCCGTTTCGTGATGTTGCTATCACCAAATGACACCCAATTATTGCTTCTGATTTCATGCGACACTGGAAAATCTTTATTTTTTTTTTTATAGCTTGCCATGTTGCTTTTAATAACAAGACCTTAAACCGTTGGCCAATTTCCTTTGTAGCACATTAAAATGGCAGAAAGTACGTAGAATAAGCGCCAAAAATGACCTTTTGTTAAATTTGGAGCAAGTGAAATAATTTAGAGTACGTATTCAACAAACAATTGCTTGGCTCCATTTTCTTTGTAGAGTGTTAAGATAAGTAAACTGCACGAGCGCAATTTTATAAAATTTTATAATTTAGAACTTTCAACAAACAATTTCGTGGCTCCATTTTCTTCCTAAAGATCTTGTTGTGCACGAGACGAATTTTTCAAAATCAAACTTAATTGTCTCATTCTGTGCTACATCGAATGCCAACAGTAAAACGTCTTTTCCCCAATTAAAAACTAATTTAATACAGCCCATTTAAAATACCCAATGTCTGGTTTTAAGTTTTACCTAAACAAGTTTCTTTTTGTCAATTGACATTTATTATAGAAACATAAATGCCCTAAATTAAATCAAATCAAGGGGTTATACAGACCATGATAATAATAAACGGACCGAAGTAGAAATAATTCGTCTTTTTATCATCGGTCCTGTATCTCTTGTTCAAATTAAGATAAGTGAGTGTTTAATAAAATACCCGGCAGCATCAAAACAAAAGAAAGTTGTCCTATATATAGACTGAATAAAGAACAATTTACAATCTCATAAGTTTACGCCACGTTTTTCTTTCTAAGAAACCGTGCGATTAAATTAACATTTTGTTCAATATTTTCGTGTGCCGAACTTGTTCAACCAAACAATTTCCAAATTAAGATCATAGAAAAAGATTTACCAGTAGTGTTGAGAGTTTCCATTTCATTTTACAAAAAAATCCTGCTTAAATGGTTTGAAAATTGACTTTGAAGGATAAACAATATTCAAAAGCTGAAACATCATTTTCTGAGAATTTTAATTGAGCAACCAAGTTAAAATAGGTTAACTAAACTTAAATGATTTGTTTGAAGTGTTTGTGCAGTTGACCTTGAAACGTTATCTGTTGTTCTTTCTCAAAGGATAGCTTTTGTGTCTTTCTCTTTGGTCTGTATAACAGGTCTACATTGTAGTTCTGAAAAGAACTGTTGTTGTTGTCAATGAAAGATGTTTCGACAACCTGAGCGGAAGTCATCTTCTGAGCTAAGTGAATTTTAAGATGTTATTGGCCGTTGAGAAGTCGTGTGTTGGTTGACGCAGATAGCTGTGGGCAAAGAAGGCTCAAAAAGTGACAGATATTTCCGTCGTAACAAAATGGCGGAAATTCCAACTTCGAAATGTCATATATTTGGATCGCATCAACATATTTACAAACTTTTTTCACTTTTGAAATTATTATGGCGTGTACTTTCAGAAACTGCCATCAGATATCCCATAATACTAATTTACAATTTTGGCGCCATCTTTGTGACGTCATTTTCCCGCCAAAATACTTAAATTTGAAAAACGAAAATCATAGGATTTTTTGCCATTGATAACTTCTATATTGTTGTAAAATTTCAGCTTCTTAGGTTCAAAACTGTTATAGTTTGAAGCGCAAGTTTTCAGTTGATTTGACTCAAAATGAACTTTAACCCCAGCAGATTATGGGCGGGAAATTCAAATTTTGAAATGTCATATCGTTTGATCGGATCAACATATTTGCGAGATTTTTTCAGTTTTGAGATGCTTGTAGCGAGTACTTTCAGAAATTGTCATCAGATATCTCATAATACTAAGTTATTTTTTGGCGCCAACTTTATGACGTAATTTTTCCGCCAAAAATTGCAAAAAAAAATAATGGAAAAATATTCAATTTGTGAAAATGAGTTCTGTGCTGTTGTGAAATTTCACGTTAACAACATTAAAACGGAAAAAGTTATTACTACCCTTGCAACGTTTTGAGCCTTCGGTACCCACCGTGAATTGTTCTAAGTTAGTAAACCAACTTTCTATAGTCAGTCGTTTGTAGTAGTCCGTACTGTAGGTAACGCATTCGGTCGAGTCCCAACCAATAGAGCGTTTTCACTTGACGTCATAGCCGCCATATTGGCGTTCCCGTACAAAAGAATTTTAATTAACTTCTTTTGTTAGGAACACCAACATGGCTGCCATAGACCACTTTCATAATGGCGGCCGATTTATTTATTCTTTTGTATGTATGATAATTAGCCTCACTGGCCTCGTTGGCGTGTGCAGAATTCAAAAGAATTTTTACTCTAAAATGAGGCCAGTGAGGCTAATTAACATACATATAAAAGAATAAATAAATCGGCCGCCATTATGAAAGTGGCGTATGGCCTTTGTCATTTGAGTCCCACGGGACTGAAGGTCACGTGAGTGAAAACGCTCTATACTGTGATCATTATTCATCCAGTCGTATGATGCTCAAATTTCTGGTAGTCTCATTGTTTGTATACTGCTCCTTGTCTGTCGCTAGCTTCGTCTTTGTCTTAACTTTTGTTAGTAGTTGTCGTAAAGTGGTACTGTACAATTCACATGACTCTCAAAATGACTTCCGTTCAGGTTGTCGAAACGTCAGTCATTGTCAACAACAACAGTTCTTTTATGAACTACACTGAACCAAAAGATCACACTCGACCGACTACTGATACTCCCGGGTTTAAACCACTTACAAGGTCTATATTGGTCATCGAAAATACCGGCTTTCCTCAAAACCAGACATCAGGGCTTTATAAACTAAGCTCCTAAATATACGTAAGATCGACAAGAAAACACAGGCACTCAATCTCAGGAAAAAGCTACCTAATATTTTTTTTAGCTTGGGCGAAAAACAAGTGAAAAAGAAAGAACGCAAAGTTATAAAGGCCTTTGTTTTCTTGTCAATCGGTTGATGTAGGGAACGTGTGGATAGTTGTAAGGAGGCACTGACAGGCTACAAGTGTCATTAAATATATATTCCCAATTGATTCTTTTCTTAATACAATGTCAGAATTGGGTTAAATTGAAAAACAATTAACTGAAATTATTTTGAAAATTAAAGTTATTTTACGTGTCCATTTTCTTTCTAGCGATAGCAGAATTGTGCACGATTCCAATTTATCAAACCTTTTTTTTAAGGTGGCTCGACTGGATTTTTTGGCAACACAACAACCCAACTTTGAACGGCTGATACTTCACTGTCCGAGCTCGGTCAGGCCAGCTGCTTCACACATAAACTAGAGATGCAATGAAATTTCCCAAAAAGTAGATTTGATTGACATCAGTGTTACCATAACAACGATCTGATGACGTCATGTTTTTTGCATATTTGTAATTTTCTCAACATCTAGACCTAAACTTTTAAAACGAGTGTATGCCTTTTATAGTCTAAATGTATGTCTTCAAGACTGCAAAGTTTCAAAAAATTCTATGAGAGCGTTTTAATTTCGAATAAAATTGGGTTGAATATTTTCAATCAAAAATTTAAAAATTCACATCTTTCTGTTATTTCGTCGATGCCAGCGTTTTCCTGACAAATTGAAACAATATTTTCACCATATATTATTCATGTGCCATAAAAGTACATTCCTTGAAGGTTTCATCCTGTTTGCTTCACTCGATTTCAGTTCATGTGATCAGAAGCAATGTCTTAAATATGCTCATTCTACTAACAGAAGTAACACTTTTGTTAGGGAAGCGTTTTTTTAAAAACTAGTCGATGAAATTTTTTTAAAATCTTTTGATCTAAAGGTGTACATGTAATGCACTATTCTCTGCAAATTTCAAGTGCCCTGAATCATTTTAAAGGCGCGAAATAAAATTAAAAGTATAGGGGACGTTTGCATTCGTCTTCCAACGTTTTATTGCCGTATTATTTGTTGACAGCTGGTTTATTTCAGGACTTTCTCTTTTGTCTACATTCTATATATTTGTGCGCTTTTGAAACAACACGTTTGTCATGCCTGCATGCTCCAAAGCGATCGTGAAAATTCTTTTCATATATGAAAAGAATTTTCACGATCGCTTTGGAGCAATGACTACAATGGCAATTAACATAAGACTGCGGTCATGCACATGTAACACGTTTAAAATTTATTCAAAAGTGCACAAATATGTACCTTCAAGGAACGTACTTTTATGGCACATGAATAATATATGGTGAAAATATTGTTTCAATTTGTCAGGAAAACGCTGGTATCGACGAAATAACAGAAATAATGGATAATATTCAACCCAATTTTATTTGAAAACGCTCTCATAGAATTTTTTCAAACTTTGCAGTCTTGAAGACTTACATCTAGACTATAAGAGGTATACAGTCATTTTAAAAGTTTAGGTCTAGATGTTGAGAAAATTACAAATATGCAAAAACCATGACGTCATCACATCGTTGTTATGGTAACACCGATGTCAATCAAATCTACCTTTTTGGAAAGTTTATTTCATGTCAAGTATGTGTGTGAAGCAGCTTTCCTGACCGAGCTCAGACAGTGAAGTATCAGCCGTTCAAAGTTAGGATGTTGTGTCGCCAAAAAACCCAGTCGAGCCACCTTAATGACCGTTTGCAAAGTTTGGAGCAAGTGATTCAATTTAGACCTTGGTTAAATTGAATAAAAATTTGCGTTTCAAAATTAACTAAATGTTTTTATTCTAGTTTCTGTAAAACGTTCGAATTTGTGGACAAAATACAAACTAATATATAACTAATATTTTCAGCATCTAGTTCATACCAAATCATGCTCCGTTTCAAAGTAAAAAAAATTGCGGTGGAAAATATAATATTTATAACGGACAATGTGATCAACTAACTGACGTGTACTGACAAAGAAGTTTAAAAAAACTGTCAGTGCCAGGTTAATAACAGCCAATGTGACCATGGCAACAAATAATGACGTGTCCAAAATAGCAATTTGCAATTGTCAGTGCCACCTCAAAAATACAAGCACCCGCCACATCAACTGAGAGGCTATAACTGTAACGTTTATACCACACGCTGAGCGATCGACCAACAAAGTCATATTTCCTTTTGTAAATGACGTTTTAAGAAGGAATTACTGTATATTATATTTTGACATTTGTTTCGCATAAAGATATGTTCACCAAAAAAGAAAACAAGGCGTAAACTGAATCGTTAAATTATCAACCGGATAAATGAAACGATCGCTCAACGTCCAAATGGTGGCTGAGATTAAGATTGTTAGAAGTTGTTTTGCCCAAGACCTTCCTCTCATTGCAAAACCTATGCTGATTTTACCGTTTAAACAAATTGCAGCCAGTACCCGATTCAGCAAAATAAATAAACTTCAATATCCCCCGGTTCTTCATGTCAATTTGATAAGCAGATTCCATCAAGTAGCAGTCGGGTCCGAATTCGCTCTTCCTCAGAATCAATACATTGGATGCAAATACAAACTGAAGCATTTTCCCATGTCCAGCCACCATTTGTACAAAAACATACATATTAAATAAACAAAGTTCTCATCTTTGAAGAGATCCCTCCTGTACAATTCCACGTTGTCCTTTTGGAATTGTTTCTTCAGCCCTCCATTCTCCTGCTTTCATACTATTTGAAGCTCCTGAAAATATAAATGAACGATTGATAAGATAAAATGTTCAATTTTTGTTATTGTACCCATGACCAAGGCTTGAATTTTTATAGACGTGGTTTTCATCAACAGTTTATGGTAATTCTATACAATGAAAGAATAAGCGAGTTCTAACAGGAATTTCAACATTTGTTTCAAGGCTTTAGCTTCTTTAAAAGTTGAACTATAAAATGTTATTCTGAAAGTATATGCAGCATGGAAGAAATTAACCAGACAGTGACTTATTTGAAGGTCAACTTCTCAGCTTATTTAAAGAAAAACGCAATAGCAATCGCACAGAAGGTGTCGTACGACGAAGAGATCGAAGCTTAACGAACGTGTTCACTTCATCGAGCAAAATTTATACTCTTTTACTGAACAAACAAATTTCTTTACGAAGCGACTCTTACCTTCGGTTGGAGTTGTGGGGCGACATTTTCCTTGACGATACCACTTCCCAGAGTCTTCCAACGTGCATCTAAAGCACCAAAAGGCTTCACAACTTGCGAGACATATCTTCACACGAACACGACCTGCTTGAATTGCGGCGGGGGCCACGATTATTTCATAAATATTGATTAGAAACTTGAGCCAATCGCTGACGAATACGTCAGCAGAGATTTTAGGGTAAACAACGTTCGCACGCTTTTAAGTAATAAAGAAAGAAAAGAAATAAATAAAGAAAGAAAAGCACCTGATAAATAAAGTTTGCTTTTAACAAGATATTTTTCTTGAATTATGAGGTACTATGCAACAGAAAAGCAGATATATCAAGTTTTAAGGATGCTTCAATACAGTACTGCAAGAGAATAACATCATCTTTTATGCATTCTGAACGCAGTGCGCCTTTTGTAGAATTAACCTACCGCGTTTCATTTTGTAATCCGAGAGGGGATTTTAATTGACCAGCGGGCATTTAGGTACGGGGTGGATTCCACACCTAGGCTTAGACACAAGTTGCTCGAAAATTCCTTAAAAGTTGCTCCAAATTTTTAATAAAGTTGCCTAAAAGTTGCCATTTTTAAAAAAAAAGTTGCTCAAAAGTTGCCAATTTTCCAAAAAGTTGCCGAAAAGTTGCTCCTATTTTGCCCTCTTTTTTATCACAAAGTTACTGGCGCGAAAAAAAATCATGTGGAATTGCTTTTATTTGTGATTCATTTCTTTAGATATAGATACTTTTCTTAATAAAAATCATTCCTTTCTTTTAACATAACTAGATTACAAACAAAAACTGACCAGTTTTCTGTCCCAATAGCCAGTTGTATTATGTACACAGAATCCTTTAGCTGTGATACTAGTAAAGGCCATTGCAGTGATACTAGTAGACAGTCATCATTTATGGGACCAAGAGCTTTTTCCTCTGGTTGCCATTGTAGCAAAGCATTTCCGACGCCGCTACAGTTTCCTCTAATGAATCAATAATGATTCGTCTGGATTTTCCACTTTCTTCAGTGCAATAGCGCCCTTAATTGGAACACTCAGGTTTGGCTTTCTCGATAGGATCATTTGATTCACCTTCATTCGAAAAAATGTCCTCCTCTGAACTTTCAACAAGAGCAGCCATGTTGAAAAACTTGCTCTTATTGGTGATACTGCTGACCTGAGTGACCTCAAAAACCACAGGCAGCCCATTTTGGTAGCCAGAAGTACTGCTAGTACTGCTGAGAGGAGCTCGCGCACTCTTTGTGTCATATTTGAGTCATATTTAAGATAAGTAAGCCCTTATATCATATATTTATCAAAATACTTTTGGCTTTTGGTTAAATCTAAATTGCTAAAACAAAAAAAGTTGCCCGAAATGGCAAAAGTTACTTGAAATGATAAAAGTTGCCAAAACGTTGCCGAGCAACTTGTGTCTAAGCCTATCCACACCTCTTATTTTTTTTTTTTGGCAATTTCTTTAGCGACTTTTAATTTGGGAAGCATCTTTTTTCGTAGGACACGCGACGAGACATTTTTTTAATAGGTACGCCGTCTAAAATGTTGAGTTTTCTTTGCTATTAAATTCATTTCTTGTGGTACGTTTCTTTGGTATCTGCACTTTTCCAGTCTATAGATTTTAAAATTAATTTTGGATCAATACAACTAATTTTCTGAAAATCAAAATACGCAGAAGAGCGGATTCAAAATGTCGGGTTAACAAATAAATAACGTCATTTGACGTCCTCATCGATTATGACTAGGAGCTTGGTTTATCAGCTTATTTTATTATCTTGAAATTAAAAGAAACCATTTCCAGAAGTGATAGAAGCAAAGAATTATTGCCTTAACAGACAAAATAACAGCTAGAAAAGTCAAAATTTCAAAAGAATGGCAAGTTTGATTTCTTGACCGCCTGTCAATAAATCAAATTTTATGAACTGTAATCCACTTAAATCCTTGCAATCCTGCACTTTATCTCCAAACTACTGCATTTGTTTTGCTCTATAGAATCTTTTTATCCATTTATATTTGGTGGCATTTAGCGATATGACGGGGAAATACTAGCTAAGTGAAATTTTTCATTTCGGCGGGACAGAGTACATGGGCACTCGCTACTGTTAGGCCCGGAGAGATAGCCTTAGTTTTTTTTTTTTTCTTAAATAGGTTCATTTTTGCCAGCAGCCGTTCAATTCCCTCCTTAAATAATAATAATAACCGGTTCCTTATGTTGTTTACTTAAGCTCAGCAGAGCTTGCTGGATCTCCTCCCTATTGGTTATGTAATTATAGATAATTTTTGAAATAATGGTAAATAAAGCAACTTCTTCTTCTTCTTCTTCTTCTTCTAATGTCAGTTTAAATAATTCTTTGAATATTTTCTGAACTGACTAATTGAGCTACTTTCATCTTTTCGTGTTTTCGCATTTATTTAACAAACGACTTCAAATGATACAGTGGTCACATTCTACTAGATATTCTTAACAGCACTGCCGAAAGAAGCTCTTGAAACCTGACTTCTCCGTTTTCTCGATTGCGGCGTATTGTTGGTCGGTAACAGTTATTAAGTATTGGATTCGTTCTGACGAAGGACTATCATTATCTCCTTATGGCGGCCAGTTCACGTTATCAACTTTAGTAAGTTTATAATAAATTAGAACTATCGGTTTTCAGTTAACGTTTTATTTGCTTCCCGGCGTTCAGTTCGTTAAATGTTTACTTTTTTCATTTATGACTTGCATGAAAAGAGGTGCTTGCAAACGGTAAGACAAAAAACAATTGTTTTTTTAATTGATGAGAAAATGATGCATGTGTGAATTTCGGAATTAGTGGTAAATGGAGTAACCCTTGATAAGTGCTTTTTTAGTGAAAAATACTTCAAAACGGAAATGTAGGTGCTGAATATGAACAAATGATTCCACTTTTCTAATATTATTGTTGTTCCAGTTTGCAGGTTTTGCTTAAGTAAACGCGGCAAGTATAAACTAGCGGCGATTTCTGTGCGATTTGGGTGCGACTATGATTTGCTGTGATTTTATTGATAGCCATGACGTTTGCGTTTATCATCCTATACTCAGCACTACTTTATTATGCAGGCTATGCAATGTTAACAGAAACCCATTAGTGGGTTGAAACGTGTAACGCGCATTCACAGCTTCCGAATATTAACTTTTTGCTTAGTACCATATATATATATATATATATATATTTTTTTTTTTCGATTTCGAAGTTTCCTTCTCTTTTTTTTATTTTATTTTTTTTTATTTTTTTTTTAATTTCCTCATTTAATTACAATATAATATTTGCACTACTTACAATACAATGCTTACATTACTTAACGATACTCTACTTACAACACGTGCAATACAATACTCACACTACTTACAATACAATGCTTACACTACTTATAATACAATACTCTACTTATATACAATACGTACAATTACATTTCAATCAAAAAGGAGTAACATTTAACAATGACTAACAACAATAATAATACGTTTATACATCACTTATTACTTACAATATTTGAACTACAAAGTTTTTCAATTTTATATTTTAGGAGAATTTTGCGCATGAATTCTTGTACAGAAAGAGCTTTCTCTTCGAGTTTCGCACTATATGTATAATACCGCATGAACAGGAAGGTGTAATTCAGTCTTCTCACCAGTTCTCCAGTTTTGGTGTTATTGTTAAAAATTCCAAATAATATATCCTTTTCACTTGGGGTGAAATTACATTTATTTGTATTATTAAACTATTCAAGAGTTTTTTCAATAAATGATTTAGTGAAAGAGCAGTCTTTAAAGGTGTGTTCTATAGAATCTTCCTCGCCACAATAAATACAGTCACTATTTGGTTTGATACGAAATTTAAAAAGTTTCTTTCTGGTAACGACGATCCGATGAATAAATTTAAATTGAAATTCTCGTAATTTTTGTTCTTGACACAGTTTCGGTATAAATTTAAAAAGCTGGCACCAATCATTCTCATTGAAGGGGAAAGTTTTATTCCATTTCTGTGTTCCAGTTTGATAGGCAGTATGGGTTTTGTTATTTAGAAGTTGATAGTAGTCTTTTGTTTTCAGCTTACCTAGATCAACTTGAGTCGTGGAGTCCAAAGAGAACATTGTTGAATTTTCAATACAGTTGATTGGTAAAGAGACTATTTGTTGTTGTGCGAAGATCAAAAGGTGACTAGGAATTGCACTAATAATTTGATAAAATTGGAGGAAGTTTGTTCTACAATCATATTTTGTCTGGAAGTCGGAAAAAGACATAAATTTACCGTTTTCATTTAAAAGGTGTCCAATAGAGATTATACCTTTGGAAAACCATTCTCGATAAAAGATAGGCTTTCCTCCAATTAATATGTTCTTGTTGTTAAAAAGGATAGTATTTTGTTCTTGTTGATGTTGGTATAAACATTTTAACTCTTTGAAATAATTTAACATTTCGATATAAAACTTTGGTAAATCCTCAAAGTATTTAAGTTCATAATTACACCTTAGGAGGAAGTTAAGACCACCGCATTTCTTAAAATAATAATTGGGAATAGCACTCCAATTTGATTCACCGGATTGCAGTAATCTCGATATCCATCCTAATCTTAAAGACTTCGCAGTTAAAACAATATCCACCATACATAAACCACCTTTATCATAATTCTGATATACTCCTTCACGCTTAATTTTATCTTTTTTGTTATTCCATAGAAATTTAAAAAGCTTATCCTTTACAATTTGGAGGATACTCTTCGGAATACAAGTGTTAGAGAAAGAATGTATTAGCTGCGAGATTCCCAAGGACTTAATAATCAATATCTTACCGTATAAAGTTAACGCCCTAGACTTCCACATATCTAAGTTTGATTGCAACTTCTGAACTTTCAGATTAAAATTAAAGTTGTCGTTGCCCGTTTCATCATACGAGATATAAGTACCTAAGATCTTAGTGGGACTTTTGACCCATTTCAATTGTAATGGTTTTATATCGTTTGGGGCCCATTTTCCGAGCCACATGGCTTTTGTCTTCTTCAAATTTAATTTTAAACCGGAACATCTGCCAAACTCATTTACAAAGTTCAGCGCGTTTTTTACTGAAGTTAGATCTGAGCAAAAGAAATTTGTATCATCAGCAAATTGATTTAGTTTTATTTCGTGTCCAAAGATACAAATTCCTCTCACATCAGGGCTCTGGCGTATTTTGTTGGATAGCATTTCTGCCGCTAAGATAAAAAGATAAGGAGATAGGGGACAGCCTTGTCTAACGCCTCGTGAAGGTTTGAACCACTTGGTAGAAAAGCCATTATTCATTACTGCAGATTCAATGTCAGTATAGAAAAGTTTTATCCACCTCTTCACGCTCTCTCCAAAGTTGAAGCATTCTAATACGCGATGCATAAAGGGCCATTCTAGTGTGTCAAAAGCTTTCCGAAAGTCTAAAGAAATTAAAATGCCTGGAAGTTTTTGTTTTAAAGTTATATCCAATATGTCACTAATTAACCTGATATTTTCTCCTATATATCTACCTTTTATAAAACCAGTTTGATCAGGGTGAACTATTTTAGGAAGTAACGGTTCTAGTCTCTTAGCAATAGCCTTTGAAGCGATTTTATAATCTACATTTAGTAGTGTAATCGGACGCCAATTTTGCAGGAGTGTTAAAGATTCATCTTCTTTTGGAATAAGGGTTATGGTTCCTCTACGCTGTGAAATTGACAGTTTACCTGTATGGTATCCAAAATTAAGGCTAGCCACGAGATCTGGACCTATCAAATCAAAAAAAGATTGATAAAATTCAACAGTAAAACCATCTTCACCAGGCGATTTTTCTTTCTCAAAGGAACGGATGATTTTCTCGCATTCGTCATACCCCAAATCGCCTTCCATTTCGTCACGTTCGTCTTCAGACAATTTGGGGATGTTAACATTGGCGCTAAAGTTTAAGAAGTCGCACTGTGAGTCAGTTATATCGGAACTGTACAAATTTTCATAAAAAGTCTCGATGGCTAGTAGAATTTCCTTTTCATCAGTGATTGTTACTCCATCATCTGATTCTAATTCAAAGACTGTTTTTCTATTGTAATTTCGCTTTTCTAGATTAAAGAAATATTTTGTAGCTTTTTCTCCGTTTTCGATCCAGCGACATTTGGATCTAAACATAGCCGCTTTACTCTTACTATCATAAATTGATAAAAGTTCGTGTTTAAGTTCTTCATAATCCCTTAAGTGCGTATCAACGTTCTGTAAATCATTACTGTTACAAATTATTATATCTAATTCCTCAAGGCGTTCCTTAATTTCGCATTCCCTTTTCCTTTGTGTTATAGCTTTACGTTTGGAATAACCAATGATGAAAGATCTCAGCTCCATCTTAAGCAATTCCCAAAACAGCCCTTTATCTTGTATGTAATTTAACTTTTCGCGAAGAGCCGGATACATCTCTCGGATTTTATCAATAAAATTATCGTCTTTTAGAAGTTCGTTATTGAATTTCCAGAAGCCCGGTCCTCGTGAGGGTGCTTTAGACCACGACATAGTTAGGTATAAAGTATTATGGTCAGGAGCAATCGATGTTTTTATATCTACTTTTTTGACAAATTTAATGAGGTTACTTGAAATAAGAAATAAGTCTATCCTTGATTTAATATTCAAAGCCTTTGATGCATACGTGTATTTATTAAGTTTAGGATGGCGCTTTCTATAAATGTCGTGAAGGTCAAGAGCATCCATTGTTATTAAAATACAGTTTCTATAGTTAGTAGGCCTCCAGGGTGCCCCCCCCCCCCCCTTTTATCATTCTTATATAAAGTGCAATTCCAATCACCTCCAACTACTAATGATGTCAACTCTGATTTATCTATCAATAGGTTATTAAGTTCCTGAATAAAAAGCAATTGATCACTGTGGTTATTAGGTGCATAAATATTACAAAGAGACACTTTCATAGCAGCAGAGGTCAATGAGATAAGAAGTATTCTCCCTTGGGAATCTCGATGTGTACATTCCACTTTCTCGTTAACTGATCTGTCAATTAATATACAAACACCTCTACTATGTTGAGATCCGTGAGAGAAGAATATTTCACCTCCCCATTCATTTTTCCAAATTAATTCATCTTTAACGGAAGAATAAGTTTCTTGCAAAAAATAAAAATGCGCTTTTAAATCTTTCAAATATAGGAAAATGCTTCTACGTTTGTTGGCATCTCTTAACCCACGAACATTTAGTGAAACAATTGTACACTGAAAACTGACCGACATCATACAACATTACTAAAAAACAATAAAAGAAAAATAATTTCACTGCACGTCGAATACAAAGATTAGAATACTGATTAAAATATAAATTTAACCTGAGTTTTCCTTCTCCCCAAGTGGCCTTATCGTTGTTCAATTTAACCTTAAATAACTAATTATAACACTATAAAATTACATATAAGCTTACTTTCCTGGGATGATATCAGAGATCGCTGAGATCGCCGGTCGAGTAGA
This sequence comes from Dendrophyllia cribrosa, assembly GCA_024195265.1. Lineage (NCBI taxonomy): Eukaryota > Metazoa > Cnidaria > Anthozoa > Scleractinia > Dendrophylliidae > Dendrophyllia > Dendrophyllia cribrosa. The sequence goes on along the minus strand of JAJLRJ010000007.1, from coordinate 39,918,341 downwards.
TTCGCACTGGTGCGCCGTCCGGTGAAGTTTTAACGAAAACTTTGCCGTCGATTGTCCAGAGATTTAACACAGGTCCACCACGATTTCTTTTTAACTTACTCGCTTCGTTTACCAGATTTCGTCTAAACTGCGTCAAGTTTTCATTGATATATATTCGTTCCGAGCTCTGAATTGAAGAACAATAATTTGGAAATAAATCTGACATTTTGACATTTTTTAATTTTGTTCTCGCTTTATAGAGTTGAGACTTGATCTTGTGACTGACAAATTTCACGATTATCGGTCTATTACCTTTGCGTTTAAGTTTATGAGAGATCTCTATTTCGCTCTCATTAAGAGGTATAGCCAAAGCCTCGGCAACTTTCATGACAGCATATTCAGTCGATTCATACGCGTCCTCGGGGATTCCATGGATTTCGATCGTATTTTTTCGCGAATACTGTTCTAATTCATCCATTTGATCGTATACCTTTTCTATTTCATTGATTTGTTCAGCCAACGAAGTCTTGCTAACGTCCAGTTCATTTCTGAGTGTCTCGTTTTCTTTCTTGCTTATTTCCAGCGCTTGTTTCAACTTGTCGATTTCTCTTGCCTGGGAACCAAAAGATGACTTTAATTGAGCTAAATTCTCTTTTAGCGTCATGTTATCCTTTAAAATACTGCTGATAGACTGCTGGATGTCATTTAAAATTCCTTTAATCTCAGATAGACTCGGTTCGCCTTCCAGGTCTTCAGCACATTCGTTTTCACTTTCGGACGCCATGTATATATATTTGGAAACTCCTCAGTCCCTAGAGATTGGAAGCACGTTGTACAGCGAATTGATTGGTTAATATTTTTATATTGATTTTCCAAATATGGCTGTAACAACTTCTTAGCGAAATGAATAATCGGAAGCTTGTTTTGAAGCGTACAAGAGGCAGTTGCACGTTTCAACCCACTTAAGGGTTTCTGATGTTAACTAAAACAGATTATATAACAAGAAGTCTTTTACTTAGTTCCTTGCTAAGCGAGGTTAATAAATAAGTCGTGCCTCGGGAGCTAAGCCGGGCGAATTCGAGCGAAAAATATATTTATGTACTTGAAGATGTCGTGTAGTTGCCTGGCAACAGCGGAACAAACCTTGAATGACGTCAGACAAACGAAAGGGGTTGATGGGAGAGCCTGTGGTAGTACTTCATGTAAGCCTATAACGGAGCATGGTGAACAAAGATGGCGGACGGTAAACGGTACGCGAACCATCGAAAGGACCTTTTACCAACGTTTTTGGTTTCAAAGAAGACGAAGTGGAATGGCAAAAAGCTTCATACGTAAATCGGGACGCCGCCAAAGTTTCGACCCGCGGTGCACGCTCCCCCGAGCTTCTCGAGGTTCTGCGAGACACGTATTTCTAGTCATATTATTTTATCCACACACCGTCATGGCATCATTATATACCTGTTTCAGATGAGGGATTTCTGAGCATTTTTAAAGGAGTTGTTGTGTAAACACAGTACAAGAAATATAAACTAACGCGATTACAATCCCCAACAATACACACCCAACTAATTCATAGAGCAGCCTTTTAAGACTGTCATAAAGTTGTAAGAAAACTTGTACAGTTTGACCAGTCAATCAATCGGAAAACAAGAATTTTAACATTCCATTGAATGTTTAGTCTAGTTTTTTAGTCTATTTGTATTACGAGGCAACTGTATCAAAAATTAAAAAGTCTGGAAACAACCTCCGGTGTATTTGAATAGAACATGAGGTAAACGTATGATAAACTAATGTTAGTGCGGTTTTCAATAGCGCTACGCACTATTACTAAAAATAGATAGACCCCCTGCGTGACTCAGACAAACTTTGCAGTCAGCCCAAAGGCTTTGTATGAGCGAGATGTGTTTTGGTTATGAAAAATCGGTGAAATTGGCCGGTGGTAAACGTGATTTGAACGTTTTTGGGGCTTCAAATCTAATAAATAAAAGGCAATGTTATTTAGGGAGTAAAAAACTGATTTAAGTAATGTAGATTTTGGCTTAAATTCAATAAATTATTTGACGAGGCTGCACAGTGAAGACAGTCTGTGAAATCCGATCATCGGACTTCCAATCTCTTAGCTCTTATGTGATCAGAAAACATTTCACAACTTGTGTCCAAAATTAAGCCAAAGAGAAAAGTAAATTGTTGTATTATTCTTGAATGACTAAGATGTGTACATCACTAGCTTGGATAAAGATGCGTAAATGGGTTCCAATGGGTTTTATTTATATTTATTTTTTATTCTTACATATTAATATTGTATTTTTAGCTTTTTATATATGCGTGTCTATGAAATTGTATTGAAAACTGCTCCAGAATATGTATTTGATGCAAATACCGTTTACGACCCCGAATACGAGCAAAGCAGAACAAAAGGTCCAGAAAATGACAACGCGAATTTGTTTTTGTGCAGAAGTCCTGTCTTTGCGTATATATTCTAAGGGATACTGAATATATACTGTAAAGTTTGGAGAGTATATAGGCCGCAATTTGATAAATCAGGGAGCTGATTTTTCTCGAGTATTCGTCCAACGAGTATAAACGTAACTTTTCTGTCACCACCTGAGGTCGCATAAACAGCATGAAAATAAACCTATCCTTTCAGTGAAGAAATGGACAGATTATCATTTCTTTTCATCATTATTGAAACCTACCTTTTTTCGCCATGGACCATTTTTTTTTCTAAAGGCTCGGCTGTGTATGCTGCAAACTGAAGCTGTCGAAAATGAAATATTTAACTTTAGACAATAATATTGCCGCTCTCTGTCAATTCTTTGCATTTTCACCAAAGTTCGAGATGTTCCAAGAATAAGTTTTAGGTTTTCTATTCAACATTGACCCGAGTGATCGCCAGATAAAAGCCGCATCAACGTGTTCTCCAACACCACTTTCCCATACAAAATTCTTATTCAGGAGGAGTTTGTTTGTCTGAGTCACAGCGGGGGGTCAAAAGTCTGTGACGTCATTAGTGCGCAGCGCCAAAAACCCGCTTGAGCGCCCCCAATAACGCCTGTTATGCAGGCTAGATTATCGCCGAGACAAGACCGAGAAGAATGGCTCGTTTTAGGCGTACTTTGTCTCGTTCAATGCAGGCCGTAAAAATCACTTCAGGCCGGATTCTTGTTATGTCAGGCTATAATTTTTCGTACGGGTTTCACCCTTTTTAATCTATTAATACCAGCTACTGGAAATAGGTCAGTGTCTTTTAAAACCTCTTTAAACGCTCCGAGACAATTCACCCTTCACGCTTTCCTCCCACACCGCTATAAACGAATACCCTTTACACAAACAACCTTTTAATCAATTTATTAGCCTACCCACATCCCCATTTACTTCTCCTACACCACATATTAACTTATCTACTCTCAAATCTCCAAAATCCGGGAGGGGGGGGGCGGGGGGGAGACTTCCACCTAAAATTTACAATTAGTAGCTCTTAACGATAAAACTTCTTTTCAACCATGCCCATCTAACGAAATTCTAAAAGGACACCCCGTCATTTTTATATGGCGGACCCCCCGGCGTGTCAATAGGTGACTACGAAACAGCGTCCATTTTATATATTGGGCAGGCTTGGAAACAAGCCAGCCCAATCAACTACGTGCTGTGGACGTGTCTAAAGCTATCGCAAGCGATCAAATTCTACCGCCTTAGTAGACTTTAACAATAGCTCTTATCGGAAACATCCTGACATTTTGCAATATCGAGTTAACTGAAAACACAGCTGAGGTAAATGATTAGGTTACCTACAATGAATTTTGCAAGCATTTGAAGCTACGAGGGTAACTGAATGAAACATAAAAAGTTGAAATTCTCGAATTTTACAAGAAAATGTAAGGTGATGCCGCGTGCCATAAAAATCCCAATATTTGACTTTTTTATTTCCTTACGTGTGAAGCAGATGTAAATGAAATTTCACATTTTGTTAAATTTAGTATGGGGAGTTTATTATGCATCGGTCCGTTTTTTTTTCAGTTGATTTAATATTTTCGGATATTTTAAATCGAAAAAGTCTATATTGTTAGGCTTTCTGCTTAATCAATGTACGATTGTTTGATTTAAATGATTTTCAGATTCCGAAGAGTTTCGTTAAAAATCCAATAACTGACGAAAAAAAAAACGGAAGGTATTTAGAGAAGTTACAACTATTTTTTGTCCAGACGTGACAAAAACTGATTAAGAGATTGAAACACGCATCTGCATCATGCAATTATAATTTCTAAAGAGTTAAAGAGAACAACTAGCAACCACTAAAAGGATCGTTTCTAGAACAAAATATGTTATTAATATCATTGCTGTCGTGCAGCGAAACGTAAGGATAAATGGATCAGACTGAAAACACCTCTTTAAGGAATTTCTCTGCGACCGTCACTAAGAATTGCAAGCTGTTTGAATGGGATACTACTGCATTTAAGGCAGTCAAGATACTTTTTTACAGCATCGTTTTGATAATGTCTCTTCTGGGAAACTCCGTCATAATTGCAACTGTTGTACGGAACAAACGCATGAGAACAACGATCAACTTCCTTATAGCAAACATGGCAGCATCGGACTTGCTGATCCCAACCGTTACTGTACCAGTAAAACTCACCGAGATCACTCGTGGTCCTCGAAGATGGTTAATCGATGGAATTGCAGGCTTGGTTTTGTGTAAACTTGCCTACTTCCTCCAGGACATATCGACGGCTGTTTCAATTCACAGCTTGGTAGTTATTGCTATTGATAGATACCGGGGAATTGTTTCTCCATTTCGACCTACGCTTGTGACTCCCAGACGTTGTAAAGTTATAATACCATTGATATGGCTTTTATCGATTGGGCTACACTGCATTCATTTCTACACCGTTCGACTCGTGTCTTACAACGACAACACTCTTTGCAACTTTGACTGGGCGCCACATTTTGACCCTCGCAAGGCGCAAGAACGATATATTACAGTTTTGTTAGTTCTCGTTATCTTCTTGCCTTTTTCAGTGATAACAGTTTTGTATTCTAGAATTTATAGGAGTTTAAGAAAGGAGAAAGTCTCAAAATGTTTGTCTTCGCCATTTTCACGTCAGCGGCACGAAGAAAATATCAAAGTTTTCAAGTACATTTGTGCTATTATGGTTGCCTTTTCATTTTGCGTTCTACCAATTTATATTTACGGATTCTTGTTCTATTTTGCGTGGAAATGGAAAATGCCATGTAATATGGAACAATTTGGATTCGCCGCACATTTTGTTTATGCGGCGTATCCCTCGATACGAACGGCTTTTTCTCGCTCCAAAACTAAGAAACGAGCACAAAACACGGACAACAAATCCTTTAGGACATCTTCCTTCTCAATTGTTAATTCTTCTTTAAGACGTTTCTTAATAAGCACACAACAACATTCAATGTTGCCGCCATGTTGTAAGTTACATATTTGTTTAAAGAAAAAGTATCACGGGATATGGTGTAATTTTAAAAAAACAAAAAATGCTTTTACAAGCATAAACAGAAATCGAAAAACAATGCCGAATCAGTAATGCGATAAATTACCACAAAATTTACCAAAACTGTCGATAAGTGTCTCTAGTCGTAGACGGACTGGGTCTGAATGAATTACCACTTGATAAAAAGTCTGCCCAATTTTTTTCAAGTTCCATCTCCAAAATGATCGAGAACAGACCATAATTTGTTTCTCTTTCAAGAATTGATTGATTTCGTTCTCGTGGTGTTTTAGTATTATTTTGTAAAAAAGTAAAGGTATTGTAGCAAGGTTTTGACCAAAAAAGGTCAAAATTCCCGTGTTACTTCCCCGGAAAACTGCTGCCTCGATGTTATATCACAGGCCATTACTCCAAACCCCGGGGGGGGGGGAGGGGTACTCCCTTATATGACCTAAACGGGGACGTGCTGCTGGACAGGGTATGGTTTTTGGCATTTTTGTCCTGAACAGGGTATATAATTTAACGTGAATCTGTCCTAAACAGGGTATGGTTCCAGTTAACTTAGCGCTTGTGGTGACTTCCCTTGTCGTGATTAGCATACCCATGCAAAGGCGAAGTTGTTTTCTTTTCAAAGGATGCATCTACCATTATTTTTAAGCTCAGATCAATAACCATGCACGACCCGTGTCCTAGACAGGGTCCTAAAATAGAGGGTGTTGTCCTATACAGGGTAGGTATTTTCGTTTATTTTTGTCCTAAACCGGATCAGGGTCTCAGACCCTCAGCGGCACCCCTATACCCAAATATTAGTCAAGTACCCCCCCCCCCCCCCCCCCCCCCCCCCCCCCCCCCCCCCCCCCCCCCCCCCTCGGGCTCCAAACACAGAATATTTCCAAAGGGTCTGGATAATAGCAAGCAAGTAATAATTTTCAAAGCAACGACAACTGACCTGATTTTAAAAGACATGTTTCGACAATCCTTTGACATCTTCAGTTGGAAAGTTGAATTTATACTAAGGTGTACAAAGGTGTTTTCTCTCATTAGCATTTTCATTTACTTAGTATAAATTCAACTTTGTAACTTAAAATTTCAAACTGAAGATGACAAAGGATTGTCGAAACATGTTTTTTTAAAATCAAGTCAGTTGTCGTTGCTTTGAAAATTATTAAACACAGAATAATCGTTTTACGACTTCCCCATAGAAAAGATATTCTGGAATAATCAGGAATATGTTCCTATTCCGGAATAAAGTGCATCAAATGCACCATAATTGTTATTCTGTAATTAAAACTACTATTTGAACTACGTGCTGTGGACGTGTCTAAAGTCACAAGCGATCAAATTCTACCGCCTTAGTAGATTTTAACAATAGCTCTTATCGGAAACATCCTGACATTTTGCAATATCGAGTTAACTGAAAACACAGCTGAGATAAATGAATAGATTACCTAAAATGAATTTTGCAAGCATTTGAAGCTACGAGGGTAACTGAATGAAACATAAAAAATTAAAATTCTAGAGCCCGCGTGCCATAAAAATCCCAATATTTGACTATTTTTATTTCCTTACGTGTGAAGCAGATGTAAATGAAATTTCACATTTTGTTAAATTTAGTATGGGGAGTTTATTATGCATCCCGTTTTTTTCAGTCGATTTAATATTTTTCGGATATTTTAAATCGAAAAAAGTCTACATTGTTAGGCTTTCTGCTGAATCAATGTACGATTGTTTGATTTAAATGATTGACAGCTTCCGTAGAGTTTCGTTAAAAATCCAATAACTGACGAAAAAAAACGAAAGGTATTTATAGAAGTTACAACTATTTTTTGTCCAGACGTGACAAAAACTTATTAAGAGATTGAAACACGCATCTGCATCATGCAATTATAATTTCTAAAGAGTTAAAGAGAACAACTAGCAACCACTAAAAGGATCGTTTCTAGAACAAAATATGTTATTAATATCATTGCTGTCGTGCAGCGAAACGTAAGGATAAATGGATCAGACTGAAAACACCTCTTTAAGGAATTTCTCTGCGACCGTCACTGAGAATTGCAAGCTGTTTGAATGGGATACTACTGCAGTTAAGGCAGTCAAGATACTTTTTTACAGCATCGTTTTGATATTGTCTCTTCTGAGAAACTCCGTCATAATTGCAACTGTTGTACGGAACAAACGCATGAGAACAACTATCAACTTCCTTATAGCAAACATGGCAGCATCGGACTTGCTGATCCCAACCGTTACTGTACCAGTAAAACTCACCGAGATCACTCGTGGTCCTCGAAGATGGTTAATCGATGGAATTGCAGGCTTGGTTTTGTGTAAACTTGCCTACTTCCTCCAGGACATATCGACGGCTGTTTCAATTCACAGCTTGGTAGTTATTGCTATTGATAGATACCGGGGAATTGTTTCTCCATTTCGACCTACGCTCGTGACTCCCAGACGTTGTAAAGTTATAATACCATTGATATGGCTTTTATCGATTGGGCTACACTGCATTCATTTCTACACAGTTCGACTCGTGTCTTACAACGACAACACTCTTTGCAACTTTGACTGGGCGCCACATTTTGACCCTCGCAAGGCGCAAGAACGGTATATTACAGTTTTGTTAGTCCTCGTTATATTCTTGCCTTTTTCAGTGATAACAGTTTTGTATTCTAGAATTATTTGGAGTTTAAGAAAGGAGAAAGTCTCAAAATTTTTGTCTTCGCCATTTTCACGTCAGCGGCACGAAGAAAATATCAAAGTGTTCAAGTACATTTGTGCTATAATGGTTGCCTTTTCATTTTGCGTTCTACCAATTTATATTTACGGATTCTTGTTCTATTTTGCATGGAAATGGAAAATGCCATGTAATATGGAACAATTTGGATTCGCCGCACATTTTCTTTTGTATTCTAACGCGGCCATTACGCCTCTGGTAAATTTTGTGTTCAACGATAGATACCGCCAGGGACTGAAAGATATTTGTAAAACGCTGAATTTCTGCCACAAAGATCCAGGGATAAATTTAGATGATTTCGAACTTAAAATTTTGCAACCTCGGCAATAAGAACATTACGTTTCCATTTACAACATAAGCTTCAATAAAAACGTGACACCTAATGTTTTAACTCGGAAAAAAGCTGATGGCAGTGGGCTTTAAATAATCCAGCCCACCTGAAAGAAGATGAAATAAATCATTCTAAATGCTGATTTTAACGCAGCCATTTCGCCTCTAGTTAATTTTGTGTTCAACGACATATAGATACCGCGATAAATTCAAAACATTTTGCACTAAAAAACTTGTAGCCTCGGCAACAAAGAACGTGTTTATCCCTTTTCCGTTGATAAGATATATAAACTTCAATAAAAACGCCACATTTTTAAGAAATGGCCGATAGCTGTGCCGGTTTGAAATAATAAGTCTGCTTGAAAGACAAAATAAATAAATCATTCAAAAATACATTGTTAATTTGTGAATTCGTGGCTCTATCAGATTACCGATATTATTATGCATTGTATTTACTATCCGTCTTCTCACTAGCTAAAAGCCTACAGTTAATTCTGGAAATCAGCTCACCCTACATCGTAAAAAAAACTGATAATAGAAAGAATAGGCGCGAATAGGGAATATACCCAGTAAAGGTATATGTTGTAGTTCAATTTTACCCTTGGTTCAGTTTGGATTTTCCTTTTGTTTTATATTCATTATCATATATTAGCATAGAAAAGAACAATGGAAAATCCAAATTGAACCAAGGGTAAAATTGAACTACAACATATATAAAATATATTGTATAAAATAACAAGACATAGACGCTAGAAAAATGCTAATTAGAAAAACTGTAAAAATGCTCATTTGAAATGAGTCACTGTTTTAAAAGAATTGATTATTTCCTTTAAGGAAACGGCTGAGAGCTATTGTCCACTTCAGTAGTCATAAAGTGCAGGATGCCATGACTCAAGGGTCTTTCGTGCTCAATGATCACCTTTGCAGTAGCTTTAGCATTGTAAAAGTCAATTAAGTGTTCACATTTCCAAGTGAGATTTGCGATGTTTGAACCTTTATTATATTACTTGACGTTTCCACTGTGTCCTTTTACTTTTCTTGTTGAAAAACATCTGCCCGTTTCTCCTATGCGACTCCAGGCTCAGTCACGGCAAGGTATCTTGTAAACAACAGTAGTCTGAAGATCGTTTGTTGGCTTGAATTTTGGCGAAGGAAACTCTTGTTACTAACCGTTGAAACAAGTGTTTGAAAAACATAACACATTAAAAACGTCAAACAATGTACAAAGGTTCAAACATCTCAAACCATTCTTGGACTGGTTCTCAGGTAAGAAACTTTGTTCTGTATTTATTTTGTAATATAAACAAAAGGCTTAAATATGGCTGGGCGAACGTTCAGGACTGTTTCCTAGTCCTTCAGCAGTTGTTCAAAGGTTTTCGACGACAAACGAAAACGACCCCGAAACTCCAACAAATTATAACTCAGCACTACCGTTTATGCGGCGTATCCCTCGATACGAACGGCTTTTTCTCGCTCCAAAAATAAGAAATGGGCACAATACACGGACAACAAATCCTTTAGGACATCTTCCTCCTCAATTGTTAATTCTTCTTTAAGACGTTTCTTAATAAGCACACAACAACATTCAATGTTGCCGCCATGTTGTAGTTACATATTTGCTTAAAGAAAAAGTATCACGGGGATATGGTGTAATTTTAAAAAAAACAAAAAATGCTTTTACAAGCATAAACAGAAACCGAAAAATAATGCCGAATCAGTGATGCGATAAATTACCACAAAATTTACGTAGTCCGTAGACGGACTGGGTCTGAATGCATTATCACTTGATAAAAAGTCTGCCCAATTTTTTTCAAGTTCCATCTCCAAAATGATCGAGAACAGACCATAATTTGTTCCTCTTTCAAGAATTGATTGATTTCGTTCTCGTGGTGTTTTAGTATCATTTTGTAAATAAGTAAAGGTATTGTAGCAAGGTTTTGACCAAAAAAAGGTCAAAATTCCCGTGTTACTTCCCCGGAAAACTGCTGTCTCGATGTTATATCACAGGCTATTACTCCAAACACAGAATATTTCCAAAGGGTCTGGATAATAGCAAGCAAGTAATAATTTTCAAAGCAACGACAACTGACTTGATTTTAAAAGACATGTTTCGACAATCCTTTGTCATCTTCAGTTTGAAATTTTAAGTTACAAAGTTGAATTTATACTAAGATGTACAAAGGTGTTTTCTCTCATTAGCATTTTCATTTACTTAGTATAAATTCAACTTTGTAACTTAAAATATCAAACTGAAGATGACAAAGGATTGTCGAAACATGTCTTTTAAAATCAAGTCAGTTGTCGTTGCTTTGAAAATTATTAAACACAGAATAATCGTTTTACGACTTCCCTATAGAAAAGATATTCTGGAATAATCAGATATATGTTTCTATTCGGGAATAAAGTGCATCAAATGCACCATAATTGTTATTCTGTAATCAAAACTACTATTTGAACTACGTGCTGTGGACGTGTCTAAAGCTGTCGCAAGCGATCAAATTCTACCGCCTTAGTAGACTTTAGCAATAGCTCTTATCGGAAACATCCTGACATTTTGCAATATCGAGTTAACTGAAAACACAGCTGAGATAAATGAATAGATTTCCTAAAATGAATTTTGCAAGCATTTGAAGCTACGAGGGTAACTGAATGAAACATAAAAAATTAAAATTCTCGAGCCTGCGTGCCATAAAAATCCCAATATTTGACTATTTTTATTTCCTTACGTGTGAAGCAGATGTAAATGAAATTTCACATTTTGTTAAATTTAGTATGGGGAGTTTATTATGCATCCCGTTTTTTTCAGTCGATTTAATATTTTTCGGATATTTTAAATCGAAAAAAGTCTACATTGTTAGGCTTTTTGCTGAATCAATGTACGATTGTTTGATTTAAATGATTGACAGCTTCCGAAGAGTTTCGTCAAAAATCCAATAACTGACGAAAAAAAAAACGGAAGGTATTTAGAGAAGTTACCATTTTTTTTGTCCAGACGTGACAAAAACTGATTAAGAGATTGAAACACGCATCTGCATCATGCAATTATAATTTCTAAAGAGTTAAAGAGAACAACTAGCAACCACTACTAAAAGGATCATTTCTAGAACAAAATATGTTATTAATATCATTGCTGTCGTGCAGCGAAACGTAAGGATAAATGGATCAGACTGAAAACACCTCTTTAAGGAATTTCTCTGCGACCGTCACTGAGAATTGCAAGCTGTTTGAATGGGATACTACTGCATTTAAGGCAGTCAAGATACTTTTTTACAGCATCGTTTTGATATTGTCTCTTCTGGGAAACTCCGTCATAATTGCAACTGTTGTACGGAACAAACGCATGAGAACAACTATCAACTTCCTTATAGCAAACATGGCAGCATCGGACTTGCTGATCCCAACCGTTACTGTACCAGTAAAACTCACCGAGATCACTCGTGGTCCTCGAAGATGGTTAATCGATGGAATTGCAGGCTTGGTTTTGTGTAAACTTGCCTACTTCCTCCAGGACATATCGACGGCTGTTTCAATTCACAGCTTGGTAGTTATTGCTATTGATAGATACCGGGGAATTGTTTCTCCATTTCGACCTACGCTCGTGACTCCCAGACGTTGTAAAGTTATAATACCATTGATATGGCTTTTATCGATTGGGCTACACTGCATTCATTTCTACACAGTTCGACTCGTGTCTTACAACGACAACACTCTTTGCAACTTTGACTGGGCGCCACATTTTGACCCTCGCAAGGCGCAAGAACGATATATTATAGTTTTGTTAGTCCTCGTTATATTCTTGCCTTTTTCAGTGATAACAGTTTTGTATTCTAGAATTATTTGGAGTTTAAGAAAGGAGAAAGTCTCAAAATTTTTGTCTTCGCCATTTTCACGTCAGCGGCACGAAGAAAATATCAAAGTGTTCAAGTATATTTGTGCTATAATGGTTGCCTTTTCATTTTGCGTTCTACCAATTTATATTTACGGATTCTTGTTCTATTTTGCGTGGAAATGGAAAATGCCATGTAATATGGAACAATTTGGATTCGCCGCACATTTTCTTTTGTATTCTAACGCGGCCATTACGCCTCTGGTAAATTTTGTGTTCAACGATAGATACCGCAAGGGACTGAAAGATATTTGTAAAACGCTGAATTTCTGCCACAAAGATCCAGGGATAAATTTAGATGATTTCGAACTTAAAATTTTGCAACCTCGGCAATAAGAACATGTTTATTACTTTTCCATTTACAACATAAGTTTCAATAAAAACGTGACGCCTAACGTTTTAACTCGGAAAAAAAAGCTGATGGCAGTGGGCTTTAAATAATCCAGTCCACCTGAAAGAAGAAGAAATAAATCATTCTAAATGCTGATTATTAACGCAGCCATTTCGCCTCTAGTTAATTTTGTGTTCAACGATAGATACCGCAAGTGTATTTCTAAAACATTGAATTTCTGCCACAAAGATCACGGAATACATTTAAAATATTCCGCACGAAAAAAACTTGTAGCCTCGGCAATAAAGAACGTGTTAATCCCTTTTCCGTTGATAATGTATATAAGCTTCAATAAAAACGCCACACCTGAAGTTTTAAGAAATGGCCGATAGCTGTGCCGGTTTGAAATAATTAGTCTGCTTGAAAGAAAAGATAAATCATTAAAAAATGCATTTTTAATTTGTGAATTCGTGGCTCTATCAAATTACCGATATTATTATGCATTGTATTTACTATCCGTCTTCTCACTGGCTAAGAGCCTGCAGTAATTCTGGAAATCAGCTCACCCTACATATTATTCATTAATCTTCTAGCAGATTTAAACACGAAGTTCCGGTATAAAAGGAGCCTGGACTGACCATTCTCACCTCCAGTCATCAATCAAGCTCTGAAGCATTGAAGTGCCTCTCACCCCTATGAAGTTTTTTTCGGAATCAACTCTATGTACATTGAATAGTTGAAGGATAAAATATCTCTTGTTTTGAATGTCGTGTTAGTGGGTTATAGAGATTTGAATTTACAAAATGCTAATTAGATGACGTCAACCCGGGAATTTGTCATTATTTCTACGCCAATTTACAAAACGCAGTTTTAATACAGCTTGAGGATAATTAATTTGATAAATACAAAAACTAAACTGTGGATAGTCAATTGATTCGTAAAAAAAAATATTACTTGGAGGTAAACACAAGTAGTTGTATAATAAATTATATTTAACACGGTGGGCACAGATTTACTCAAAATCGCTCACCATTCGCGTGCTAACAAAATGGCGGAAATCAGGGGCCCATCAATTTTCGAAATGTGATATCTTTGGATCTCATAAACATATTAACTAACTTTTTTCACTTTTGAAATTATTATGGCGTGTACTTTTAGAAACTGTCATCAGATATCCCATAATACTAATTTCAAATTTTGGCGCCATCTTTGTGACATCATTTTCCCGCCAAAATACTTGAAATTTAAAAAACAAAAAACATACGATTTTTGCGAATGATAACTTCCTTATTGTTGTAAAATTTCAGCTTCCTAGGTTCAAAACTGTTAAAGTTGAATGAAGCGCAAGTTTTTCAGTCAATTTGATTCTAAATGACCTTTGACCCCCGCAGATAATGTGCTCAACGTATTTACGAGATTTTTTCAGTTTTGAGATGCTTGCGGCGAGTGCTTGCAGAAATTGTCATTACATATCCCATAATACTAAATTATTTTTTTGGCGCCAACTTTATGACGTCATTTTCCCGCCAAAAATTGCAAAAATGGAAAAACAAAAAATATTTAATTTGTGAAAATGATGAGTTCTGTGCTGTTGTGAAATTTCATGTTAACAACATCAAAACGGAAAAAGTTATTATTATATGGCGAAATGGTGAGCGATTTCGAGTGAATCTGTGCCCACCGTGTAAAGGACGCGCAAGTTAACCACGTTTAGCCTTAATTTTCACTTCACACCCAAAAGGTGTGAAATGGAGGAGGAGATAAGCCTTTTATACCGACCGGAACTTCGTGTTTAAAAGTGAATACAGTCGAAGCTCTCTTAACGGACACTCTCGTAAGTGGATAGCTCTACTTACGGCCGCCTTGTTCGAAAACCCGTTTTAACTCCCATACAAACTCTGTATTTTTACATTCTCGTAAGCGGAAATTCCCGTCAGCGGCAGCGGACACTTTCAAAGATTACGACTTAGACTTTTTCTTTGTTTTTAAACTCCCGTTAGCGGACACCCCAAAGAAAATCCTATTAACAACCTCTGTATCTTGTTTTTATCAATCAACTTCACATCGCCGTTCGTCACAATGATTTTACTGTAATTACAGTACCATGTTTCAGTGTTTGTTTTGTCGTCATCCACGTCCGGTTACATTTCGAAACACCACTTACATGCATATGCCCTTGTGACTGGAATTACAACGTTGTCAGCACAACACTGTAGCCAAGGCACTCAAGTTTCGATTTTAGCCAAGGTAGAGACATTTGAGTGTCCCCATAAAAAAATATACTGGCAAGGAATTTTAAAAATCTCTAAGGGAAAGTCCTAGTACTGCAGTATACACTGTAATACTGTTCAGTTATCGTCATTATATCGTAGGGTTGTACAGTATAGGGCGCAATAAAACAAAAATATAATGTCATTTAATACGGCGGTATTTTTTTGTATTTCCAATACGGTACTGTATTTATTGTTAGCTGGGCAAGCTCCCGTAAGCGGCCATGTATCCCCTACACCTCTAGTGGCCGCTTACGAGAACCATACTCGTAAGCGGCCAGTCCAGTTACGGACACTTTTTTCGCGTTCCGAGGGTGTCCGCTTACGAGAGCTTCGACTGTAATCTGAAGAGTGCGCGCGTAATGCATGATTTCCAAGAGCAATGTCAAATTAACGGGTGGCGAATTCTATTCAGTTGTGTTGGAAAATAAGCCTGCGGCTTCGGCTTCGGCTGATAACACTGACATTGACCTGGATTATTCCGGATATCGCAAAAACCTCATCCAATAATTGTTTAGTACTGATTAACGTACATTCACTTATTTGGCAAAACAACCTTCATTATAATCTCACATAAATCATTATAACGAGCGGTTCCTAATGGAAGGTAAAGTGCTGCGAGCATATGGTCTAGTTATAAAGCATCATATTTCTTACATTCTTATCTTTGCGGCGCGATGTGTTCACAATTTCTTAAATAATAGCAATAACAGTATTTCACAAACCGAGGTTTTGTACGAAAAGTATACTACATTATAAAACAGCGACAGACTTACATAAAATTCAGCATTAAAATGGCGGAGAATCGTGGAGTTCAATTCAGAATTGAAAAACAAACTGATCAAGCATGCGGCTAAACAGAGCGAAAAGTAGTTATGCGATTTGAAAGAACAACAATCGATGCAGTCTTACAAAAATTAATACATTTGAACACAAATAAACGTTGAAGAAATCGTCACCTGCACTCGATGTGGCATTTCAGTTTCTCTTTTAACACCAAGCTTTCTAAAAAACTTCATGTTTTTGAACGTTGAATTGTTCTTGTTGCTGTTTTGGCATCGACCATTCGCTATTATGAGATAAAAGAACCCGCATCTTTAGACCACGCATATCAAGTCTGAAGTCAATCCATACTGAAAGCATAATTAGCTGTTCTCTCCTTAGTTAACAACGCCTTGAAAGCTGCACAGAAAGTAAAGTCTCTGTTCCAGTTCATAAATAATTTATCCACTGAGCTCGACAAAACTTGCACATAATTGTTCAGCCCGCGGTGCGCCGGAAAAGATGGGCTTACAAACTTGCTCGTTTTAGCTCCTACAGCCGCAATGGTGAGATATTTCGGTTTCAATCCGCTTCAAACAGTGTTAAGTAACATTTTCAAGGAAGCGTATAGCATATGCCATATTTTCAAGCCAATTATAAGAAGGCATTTAATTTGCACAAATTAAAATTGTGCTCGTTTCCGTTTTCTCCAGATCGAGCGGTTTGAACGCACATTCATTCAGCTTCGCCATGGTGAACAGCGACACACGACAACATTTTCGCGCCTTTTTTCGTTCAGTCGTGTGATTCGGTTATATTTTTTTCTTTTCTTATCTTACTCTTCCTTTTTTTATTCATAGTTGTTCGTGGTTTGGTTTTAAATTTGGTTTAAAATTTAATTTTCAATTTCAGGTATTTGCATTGCCAATTTCCCCTTTTTGCACTGCCAATTTCACCCGTTTGCACTGTTTGGGATAAATTGTCATGCTCTTAGCCAATTGAATGGAGTAATTTTTTTCATGTATATTACTTGACATGAACCATACAATGGCGGACTGACGAGATCATGTTTTCATTTGTTCTATTCTTCTTCTGTTCTCTTTATTAACAATGCGGTTTCGCTGAGACAACCCCTTGTATTTTTATGAGGCCTACGCAGATTTCGAATGTTGTTCTTTCCAATATGTTGCTGATGTTACGAGGACGTGAGAGAACTCTTTCATTGCAGTCGAAATCGTTCGCACATAAAATGCATTTGGGTTTACGTGCCTCAAATTAAAGGCCCAGTATCACCCATTCGGCTTTGCGGTCGTTTGTTTTTGTTTTCAAATGGCGAGCTCGCTCGTGATTTGCTCTTTGCACATTGGGGGTTTCCCTGTCTCGCGCGTGTCGCCTGTCAACTCGGGGTTTCGAACTTCAAAGCAAAAAGCAGAATTTTGTTTATAGCGATTTTTTTTTTTTCATGGACAGCTTTCCACAAGAGGTCACAAATGTAAATTTCTATGGCTCAGCTTTTGAAGAAAAAGAAGATGATATCGACAACCACTTGAATTCGTAAGAATTACAAAACGGCTACCATGCTGGAGATTCAAATATGCAGACGAGGTTGGACACAGGCCGAGGCATCATGGGATGAATTTTCGTTTTGAGCGGCACTCGTTCAGTTTCAAATGAACCTTGGAGCTGTGAAGACCTCGAGGAACTACAAATTTTCAGACTTTTAGCCGCTATGGAAGCACAAATCGGCCTAAATTGAAGGTTATGCGATTACTCTTGTATATATACCATTTATTTTTACAACTGAATAACTTGAGGTATCATTCTATGCCGATCGAAAGACTTACTCGTGCACCGACTACAAATTTGAGCCACAACAAGCACAAATCGGCCTTCATTGAAGTTGATAAGATTTCTGTTGTTATACTTAGCCAGTTGATCGATCGAAAGACTTATTAAAGCCAGGCTGCACGAGGAATTCCAACCGAGGAATATTTTGTAACGAAAGCTATAAGCTTAATTAAATCACGGAATTACCAAGGTTGGTAACCACAACAATCGATCGTTGCATTTTAAAGTCCTCTTTAGTTTTAGAATGTTATAATTTTGAAATACACGAAGGCAATTTTGTTGTACTGAATTCTGGTAGTGCTGGATTTGTGTTGTTACGAAGTATAAATACATAAATATTAAATAATTAAACTGTAAAATCATGTAAAACAACAAATAATCAATAAAATCAATAATAGGTTTACAAAAACAGATTTCGGTCCTATTGACCATTACAAATCTGACAACTGTTGACTTTTTTATATAATATCACAGATTATTCCTTGTTAAAACTTCAGGGGGACAATAAGATGATTTAAAAACCTAATGGAAATAAAGCTGGATACATTTTTGCATCTGAACAAGAACCAACCTTCTAGAAAGAAATCCAATTCTGGCCATAAAGACCTGGTAGAAAAGTGTGATAAGGGGCCGGGGGACCTCAGGCAAAAAGGAATTCAAACTTCTGGGCTTGGAAATGAAAATGCAGAGTGTTTTGGCACTCTATTCTGAGTTTGTGGCAAAACATGTCATAAGCAGCCAGAAATTGGAAAGGTGGTTGCTTGCGAAAATCAAAGTACAACAATAGAGAATGGTTGCTGAAAGCGAGCAAACTGTAGTTGTTCTAATAATTTTAACTAACAACTTTGCTAACAGACAGATAATTCTTAATGAGGTATTTATGTAAAACATTAAACAATCCCCTCGAAATTTAAATGCCAATTAGTGGTGGAGCAAGGAAAGAAGTGGTAAAATGTTTCTATTTTTTTCACTACAAGCTCCCCCATCCTACTTCATGGTTTTATAGGGTAAATAAAAAAGTAAATGAGGCCTTTTGAGAGGTCGGTACAGAAATGGGAAACAGAAACAGAAATAATTTCACCTGCTGGCTTACAGTCCCCCCCCCCCCCCCCCCCCCCCTCCACCCTTGATAATCAAGACATACCCAGGGCTGTAGCTAGCGGCCCGTGACCCTCCCCACTCCCCCCTTTGTGAGATAATTTTAATAAAACACAGCATGGATGTCGACATGACACAATCTGGTAAGTACCCTGGGTGTGACACGGTGTGACACCCCCTTTGAAAAATCCTAGCTTAATTCCCCTGGATACCATAGTTAAATGGAGTTGATATTATAACAGAAAACAATTAATAGTAATCAAAATAATTATAGCAATTCATAAGTGATGCAAAAGCTCCAACAAATATCAAGTGAGCCAAAATTTCCCCAACTATGAAGGTTATTTGAGATTTTTTTGCGGGAGAGCCAGGATTTCCAAACTCCGGCGACCGACCAAATTCGAAGACAACCCGATCTATTCCGAAGATGTTCCGAAGAATTCAGAAGTTTTCATGGACCTCGGTCCTCCGTTTAATAATATCCAGCTGTAATCGTAATGTTTAGAATGATAAAAACCTACAAAAAAGTGCTAAATTTTCATTAACATAATTATATTTTTAATTCGATCATGTGATCAGTTCAGGCTGATAGCTCAAATCTGTAAGTCAGGAGTGAGAAATTACTTCATAGGCATGAGTTGGTATGAGATCGGAGTTTTGGACTCGCAGGCATGGGACTTGGCAGGTATGATCTATGCCACCATACAGAACTTAAGTATAATAAGTTTTTATTGTCAACTGAAGACAAAAGTAAGCAACCCGGGGCTGCTGTGCATTTCTAGCAGGCTACTGCTAGAGCCGGCAAGCCATCAAATATCAGTATAGACAATTATTATTTATCTCAGGAATCAACAAAGAAAAATATTTAACAGACTGATTAAATCATTGATGCATTTTGTCTATACATGTTTACAATTTTATTTATATAATAACACCTTATTGATAATTATCTGCTAAAATATGAAACAACTGACAATATATATATGGGGACATTTACTCAATGACAATAATTCGCAGTTCTCAACCCAATTGTGGGTCTCGAGAGCTTTGGATTTTTGCTAAGAGCAGGACTTCACAAGACATGATAATGACAGACCAAAACCCTCACTGCCATGCCTCAAGCCCCAATATTTTGGGTCAAGCAATAAAAATGTAATTCTTGTTTGGCTGCTATTTTCAGGAAAAAGAGCAGACTGAAGGGCTTCACATTTTGCTGTTGAACCTACAAAAAGAATAGACTTTATTAGGAAGCCACTCCATGAAAAGAAAACAATAACAAACATATAAGCCTTTAGTTATTAAGGTTATAAAAGCTCATATATAAATTGCAATGTTCAAATCTCATGATTAGAGTGTAGATTGCACAAGAATATGAATCAAATATCATGTTTTTCCTCAGAAGACAGAAACTTTGATCTCAAAAAGTCGAAGCAACCTTAGAAATTACAGCTTACGCACACTTGTGATAACCTACGAAAATGACCGAAATTTAATCGTAAATAACATAAAATTGGTGAGAGGTACGATGTGGTATGACGTCCTAAATTAAAAGAATAACTTTTTCTACAAAAGATGGTGCGATTTTCGTGGCTAGAACCCACGCGATATAGCGTCAAGAAACGAACGCGTTGGTTGACTACACAACGTGGACGAAAGCCGCCATATTGGACCGGCTTGCGAGGAAGCCTAATAATAGCGAATTCTACTACAAAAGTTGTAATATAAACAAGTAAATAGAAAAAGTAGCAACATACCTTTCATGAAAACTCCTTTACTGGAAAAAGCGGACGTCATTTTTGAAGAAAAACACACTAAAAAATCATGAAATGTTGCGTGGAGAAATTCTCGCAGAAAAGACTGTGAATGAATACGTTGATCTCATTGGTCGACTTCTCCTACCAGGATACCTTTCGGTCCGTGTCTAACCTCCTCTGCCATACTGCCTAGCTCCGAGAAACACTTCAACGTAAACGCAGAATAAACTCTGAGGAGCTATAAAACAATTTGCAAGATGCCACTTTTCCATAATAGACCGTGACTATCGCATGAGACTTGGATCCTATACTCTTTTAGCCGTGATGAAGAAACACTATCTCGCAAGTTATGCTAACCGCATACTTGCGCTCACATTAAATCACGGACTGAGAAATGAACTGACCCTAAGCAGCGAATAATTCCTACTTCAGCGGCTACTACTGATCTTGCAACTCTTTCAAAGTGAGCCAAAGAAGCTCCATTGTTATGCCAAGAGCTAGCAAGCAAACGACGGCATAGCTAAATATTCTAAACGGCTCTGAAAAGCGTAAATTCCTCTGATCTTGTCAGTATCACAGCTAGAGCATTGTTTCCTAAGATAAAATAAACGACAACATTTAGAACAACAGGCCTGCTTCATCTTTATTTTGATCTAAAAGGAAAAATCTCTCAGGTACGTACTTGGGCTAACTGAAAATGCTTTTAGCGATGAGCAGGATTTGTGCTAGGCCTGTCAGCTTTTGTAAAAACAAACGTGGTCTCCCAACAGTACTCGCCATTGACATTACACTACAATCGCGAACTAATCGATCAATATAACTTAAAATAAGAAACGCCGATCAAATATATCGTTCAAAAGCAAAACCATAATAACTAAATAACTTATTTCTACTTAATTAAAAACTGAAATGTAATCTTAACCGCTGATGGAAACGGATTTTCAAAGTAGATCGATGTATCGAGAATAATTCAATCGTCGAGGCACTGGGTGCGCATTGCATTTTGGGTGATACTGGGCCTTTAAAGTGTTTTCTCAGCGAAGAACCAGTTTTAAACTTCTTTCGACATAAGCGACATGAAACAGCAAAAGGCATGATGACTACTCAGTCCTTGATCATTCACGTTGTCCTAACTTAGAAGATCGAGCAGCTGGTTGATATAAAGCGTGTGGCGAAAGTCGGCGTTCTTTAATGCACGATTTTTCACCAAACAATTTCTCACTTTTGTGAATTGAATAAATCAATACGTTGCCGGATGGCATGAAAGGGCCTTCAACAAAACAATGTTGTGAGAGTGCGTTTGTGTTAAGATAAAGTTCGAACGGTAAAGAAATAGAAAAATCATGCGATAAAGCAATGAGTTAACCAAGACGAACAAGTAACAGACGTTCGGTGGATTTATTCGCAGCACAACCGTATAGTTGTCGGTTTGCCCGTGCGGAAGCGTTTGATTGTTTTCAAAATTGTAAGAGAACAATAAGCGCGTCTTTCATTGCAAATAGGGTTTTCCGATTAAGCGGAAATGGAAAGACTTTTTCCGCCTTACTCGTTAATTGGATGTCAATTTGCGTAATGCAATTTCAGTTGTTATTCATTATCGACGTGTAAATTAAATTTGGCAACATCACGCCTTGCAATAAATATAATGTCTCATGATGGAATACAACTTTATATTTTAACAATACATGGATTACCAGTTAACTGAGCTGACAGGCTGAAAAAACCCGTGCTCGATTTATATTGTTGGCTAAAAAAAATCACTTTCGCGTGACCATTCACGTTCGCGAGCGGGTTTGTTTGGCATTTGTGACTGCTTTTGGAACACGTTTCACTCGGTGACATGCCAGACGGTTTATTGTACACAGTTACATCATTCACTCTCTTTGCCTGTTTTCTTTCATGCAATTAAAGAAGTGATGACGCGTTTCATGACATATGTGACGATTTAAGCCCAAGTTACATTAATCACTTTTTTCTGGTTCTCTGCCAATTTGAAAACAGTTCTTGACATTGCCAAGCAGGTTATGACGCCTTACGTGAAGAAATCCGGTGCGCTCTCAGGGAAGGTATTTCAGGAATGCTGTGCAACTTGCACAGCATTTACGGTACAGATCATATGCGAACGGTCATTGAGTGTACGTGTACGAGTCGTGGCACACGAGGACAAAAGATCTACTTAAAAATTCTAGGACAAGTAGCGTTCTACATTGTTAACGCAGTTGAGTGACAACCCAGAACACTTCCCTTGAAAGGAACTACATTAAAATTGTACGAGAAAGGAAAGGACTTTGCTTCCGTAAACCTTAAGGACAAAGAAACACTGGACTCTTTCCGATGAGTGAAAGGACATAACTACTTAAATATTCTTTTCACAAAACTGAGCTATTGAAAACGCACGTGGCGGAAGTTAGCCGGCTGTACGAATGTACACGTTTCAGTTTGAATACATCATAAGAGAACTATTCAGTATTTACTAGACATTACTTTCGACTGTTTTAAGAAAATTGGAAAAGTCTCTCGTAACACGTTTTTCAATTGATTCAATATTTTGCGGATATTTTGAATATTGACGCTGTTTCGAACAGAGTCCACACTATCAGGCTTTCTGCTGAGTCAATAGATGATTGTTTTATTTAATTGATTGACAGCTTCCAAGGAGTTCCATTAAAAATCCAATAACTGACGAGAAAACTCGGAAGTTATCATTATTTATTTCTCTAGACATGACAAAAACTTCTTACAGTACTGCTACTGTTACCGGGGCCACCTCGACAAAGTTAACCAATCACAAAGCAAAACGGGAACAATAGATTCCAACATTTTAAAGTTAATATTTTATTGTTCTGTACTCGACATTTCATTATTCAAGTCGCCAATTTTGGAATCTATTGTTCCCGTTCTGTTTTGTGATTAATTAACAGTAACAATAGAAGCACTGTAAGAGATTCTAAAGAAATTGAAACACACATCTGCGCCATGCAATTATAATTTCTAAAGAGTAAAGTCATTTTCTGAGCATCTAGCAACCACTAAAAGGAACATTTCTAGAACTTATATCACTGTGTTGTCGTGCAGCGAAACGTATGATAAATTTATTATGAATCAGACTGCAAACTCCTCTTTAACGAATTTCTCTGCGACCGTCACTGAAAATTGCAAGCCGTTTGAATGGGATACTTCTGCACTAAAGGCAGTCAAGATTCTGGTTTACACCTTAGTTTTGATACTGTCTCTTCTGGGAAACTCCGTCATAATTGCAACTGTTGTACGGAACAAACGCATGCGAACAACCATCAACTTCCTTATAGCAAACATGGCAGCATCGGACTTGCTTATCTCAACCATTGCTGTACCTGTAAAACTGACCGAGATCACTCGTGGTCCTCGGAGATGGTTAATCGATGGAATTGCAGGCTTGGTTTTGTGTAAACTTGCCTACTCCCTCCAGGACATATCAACAGCTGTTTCAATTCACAGTCTGGTAGTTATTGCTGTTGATAGATACCAGGGAATTGTTTTTCCTTTTCGACCTGCGCTCGTGACTCCCAGACGCTGTAAAGTTATAATACCATTGATATGGCTTTTATCGATTGGGCTACACTGCATTTATTTCTACATCGTTCGACTCGTGTCTTACAAGGACACGACTCTTTGCATCTTTGACTGGGCGCCAGATTTTGACCCTCGCAAGGCGCAAGAACAATATATTACAGTTTTATTAGTCCTCGTTATCTTTTTGCCTTTTTTAGTGGTAACCCTTTTGTATTCTGGAATTATTTGGAGTATAAGGAAGAAGAAAGACTCAAAGTGTTTGTCGTCGCCATTTTCACGTCAACGAAACAAAGAAAACATCAAAGTGTCCAAGTATATCTGTGCTATAATGGTTGCCTTTTCATTTTGCGTTCTACCAATAAATATTTACGGATTCTTGTTCTATTTTGCGTGGAAATGGAAAATGCCGTGTAATATGGAACAATTTGGTTTCGCCGCACATTTTGTTTTGTATTCTAACGCTGCCATTTCACCTCTCATAAATTTTGTGTTCAACGATAGATACCGCAAGGGACTGAAATACATTTTTAAAACACTGCATTTCTGCCATAAAGATCCCGGGATAAATTCAGAAGATTTCGAACTTGACAACTTGCAGCCTCGTCAATAAAGAACATGTTTATCCAGTTTTTATTTATAAGATAAGCTTCAATAAACACGTCACACCTGGAGTTTTAAGACAAAACCGATAGCTGTGGACTTTAAATAATCCAATCTGCTTAAAAGAAAAAGGGTTGAAGTCTAATTCTAAATGCATTAGAAATTTGTGAATTCGCGGCTCTATCAAATTACCCATAGCACATCATCACCTCTACAGTTTTACGTCCACGGGGTAAAAATAACCCTTGTTACAGCTCCTTGTAAGAAGTAATTGTAATAAGCTCAGTGTATTTTAGTTCACTTTAATCATTTGACTCAAGAGCGAATTAAAAGAGAAAAAATATTAAAACAGAAAAAAAAAAAAACAGAACATCTGCGTCATAATGAAGTTCCGTTCTGTATCCCTTATTTATGGGAATAAATATTCTTATTCAAAGAAGATAAGTGAGAGTTCACTGTGTGACTTAAACGGCTACCAAATTTCAAATTAGAAAAACGATTCAACTAATATTTTATTACATAGCAAAAGATCATCTGCATAATAAGAAAGTCCTGCTCCGTCGTCTCCATTGATGTGATTGCTTATCCAAAGGAGATTATGAATTATATATTTTGACGAGGTAATTCTACACGTATTTCTGCATCTAGCAACATTTCCACAACTATCATTGTTGCCGTAAAGCGAAACCCAAGGCGAAATCCATTATGAATCCGACGTTAAACTTCTCTTTAAATAATTTATCGGCATCCTTCGCAGAAAATTGTAGGCCGTTTGAATAGGATACTTCTGCAATAAAGGCAGTCAAGATTCGGGTTTACACCTCAGTTTTGGTATTTTCCATTCTGGGAAGCTCCGTCAAAATTGCAACTGTCGTACGGAACAAACGCATGGGAACAACTATCAACTTCCATATAGCAAACATGGCAGCATTGGACTTGCTTATCTCAACTATGGCTGTACCTGTAAAACTCACCGAGATCACTCGTGGTCCTCGATGATGGTTAATCGATGGAATTGCAGGCGTGGTTCCAGGACTTATCAACAGCTGTTTCAAATCACAGTTTGGTAGTCATTGTTGATGATAGATACCAGGGAATTGTTTTACCATTTCGACCTACGCTCGTGACTCTCAGACGTTGTAAAGTTACAATACCATTGATATGACTTTTATCGATTGGGCTATACTGCATTTATTTCTACACCGTTCGACTCGTGTCTTACAAGGACACGACTCTTTGCATCTTTGACTGGGCGCCAGATTTTGACCCTCGCAAGGCGCAAGAGCAATATATTACAGTTTTATTAGTCCTTGTTATCTTCTAGCTTTTTTCAGTGGTAACCGTTTCGTATTCTGGAATTATTTGGAGTATAAGGAAGAAGAAAGTCACAAAGTGTTTGTCGTCGCCCTTTTCACGTCAACGGCACAAAGAAAACATCAAAGTGTTCAAGTACTTTTGTGCTTTAATTGTTGCCTTTTCATTTTGCGTTTTACCAATATACATTTACGGATTCTTGTTTTATTTTGTCTGGAATGGAAAATGCCATGTAATATGGAACAATTTGGATTCTCTGCACATTTTGTTTTGTATTCTAACGCTGCCGTATCACCTCTCATGAATTTTGTGTTCAACAATAGATACCACGTGGGACTGAAATATATTTATAAAACACTGCATTTCTGCTATAAAGATCCCGGGATGAATTCAGAAGTTTTCGAACTTAGCAACTTGCAGCCTCGGCAATAAAGAACATGTTTATTCAGTCATTTTTCATTTATAAGATAAGCTTCAATAAACACCTGGAGTTTAAAGACAAAATCGATAGCTGTGGACTTTAAATGATCCAATCTGCTTAAAAGAAAAGGAGTTGAAATATAATTCTAAATGTATTGGAAATTTGTGAATTCGCGGCTCTATCAAATTACCCATAGCACATCATCGCCTCCACCTTATCGTCCGAAGGGTAACAATAACCTTAACGCTTGTTACAGCTCCTTGTAAGAAGTAATTGTAATAAGCTCAGAGTATTCTAGTTTTCTTTAATCATTTGACTCAAGAGCGACCAATTGTAAAATTAAAAGAGAAAAAAAGATTAAAACCAATAAAAGAACATCTGCGTCATAATGAAGTTCCGTTCTGTATCCCCCGCTTATGGGAATAAATTTTCTTATCCAAAGAAGATAAGTGAGAGTTCACTGTGTGACTTAAATGGCTACCAAATTTCAAATAAGAAAAACGATTCAACTAATGCTTTATTACATAGCAAAAGATCATCTGCATAATAAGAAAGTTCTGCTCCCTAGTCTCCATTGATCTGATTGCTTATCCAAAGGAGATTATGAATTATATATTTTGACGAGGTAATTCTACATGTATCTCTGCATCTAGCAATATTTCCACAACTATCATTGTTGCCGTGAAGCGAAACCCAAGGCGAAATCCATTATGAATCCGACGTTAAACGCCTCTTTAAATAATTTATCGGCGTCCTTCGCAGAAAATTGCAGGCCGTTTGAATAGGATACTTCTGCACTAAAGGCGGTCAAGATTCTGGTTTACACCTCAATTTTGGTACTTTCCATTCTGGGAAGCTCCGTCAAAATTGCAACTGTTGTACGGAACAAACGCATGCGAACAACTATCACTTGCTTATCTCAACCATTGCTGTACCTGTAAAACTCACAGAGATCACTTGTGGTCCTCGATGATGGTTAATCGATGGAATTGCAGGCTTGGTTTTGTGTAAACTTGCCTACTTCCTCCAGGACACATCAACAGCTGTTTCAATTCACAGTTTGGTAGTTATTGCTATTGACAGAAACCGGGGAATTGTTTTACCATTTCGACCTACGCTCGTGACTCCCAGACGTTGATATGGCTTTCATCGATTGGGCTACACTGCATTTATTTCTACACCGTTCGACTCGTGTCTTACAAGGACACCTTGCCTTTTCATTTTGCGTTCTACCAACATATATTTACGGATTCTTGTTTTATTTTGCAAGGAAATGGAAAATGCCTTTTAATATGGAACAATCTGAATTCGCGGCACATTTTGTTTTGTATTTTAACACGGCCATTACGCCTCTGGTGACCAGGGTGTTCAAAATTATCGCTGAGATGTCAAAAATTGCTTGACAGCTCCACCCACATTGTAAATTTGATACGCCGATATCTTATTATCGCGGGAAATATATATGGTAGCGCGTCATTGTTTATTTCAACGAGGGCTTCAAAGTTTTGGCTTTTGAGTTTTAGAGTTTGGTTCTCCAATATGTAAGCGCGTTCCGGGCTGAACCGAAATGTATGTTTGAGGTTTACTAAAGGCTGGTTTTCACTAACGACGGAGTCAGAGTCGGAGTCGTAATCAGAAGCGCAGAGCGTTGCGATCTAGTGAAAATCAAACCGACGGAATCGGAAGAAGATTACGGAGTCATAAGCGGAATCGGAAGAAAATGGAACCGTTCTGATTCTTCCGACTCCGATTCCGTCGAGCTTATGACTCCGCTTACGACTCCGATTTTCGATTTTCACTAGGTCGGAAGCACTCTTACGACTCCGACTACGACTCTGACTCCGACTCCGTCGCCAGTGAAAACCAGCCTTAAAGAACCGAAACGCGAGTCTTGCTCAAAGAGTATACAGAAGTAACCACTTGCATCCGTAAGAATTACAACTTGCTAATATGCTGGAGATTCAAATATTTCAACGGGATGTAATGACGCCATAGTCTGACAATGGAGGTACTGCCTAGCTCCGAGAAACACGTCAACTTAAACGCAGAATAAACCCTCTGAGGGGCTAAAAACAATTACAAGGTGCCACTACTCCAATATAGACCGTGATTATCGCATAAAACTTGGATTTTAGACTCTTTTAGCTGAGATAAAGAAACACTATCTCGCGAGTTATACCAACCGCAGACTTACGCTCACATTAAATCACGGACTGAGAAATGAACTGATCCTAAGCAGCGAATAATTCCTTCTTAAAGTGCACCTAACCCCCAATTTTGTTTTTCTTTTAATCAGCTCAATTTACGTTGAAAAGTCGAATAGTGAAATATTTCTTGTTTTAACGTCGCGTTAGTGAGTTATAGAGATTTGCAAAATGCTAATTAGATGACATCAAATCAAGACTTTACAATTATTTCTACTTCAATTTACAATACGCAGTTCACAGCTTAATGATAATCAATTTAAGAAATGCTAAATAAAAACTATTAATAGTCATTTGATTTGTAAAAAAAAACATATTACTTGGAGGTGGAAACAAGTAGTTGTATAATAAACGAGTCTTGATTTGACGTCATCTTATTAACATTTTGTAAATTCAAACCTCTATAATTCACTAACGCAACGTTAACTATTCAACTTTTCAACAAACATAGAGTTGATTAAGCGAAAAAAAAAAAAACAATTTTGCACTTTAAGCGGCTTCTACTGATCTTGCAACTCTTTCAAAGTGAGCAAAAAAACTCCATTGTTATGCCAAGAGCTGGCAAACAAACGATGCATAACTAAATATTCTAAACGGCTCTGATGAGGTGTGATGACATATTTTTTGACCGGTAGCGCGAATTATTCAACCAATGGGAATTTCCCTTTGTGGAGAAAAGGGAAATGTGAACGAAAGGCGACAGTCGTATTTTTAGCGTCTCTTCCCAGCCCTACACTCCATATTCACACTCGCTCCAGACCTTTCGTTCAAATACTGCGCGCACTCGTATGACCAACGCAAAAAAAAATACGACTGTTTTGCAGTCTAAATAAAAATGCGTGTTTTTCACCTTTTCTCGGTGAAAAAAAAAAACATATCAAATGCTACCAAAAGCATAAAAATGTTTAATTGTGTGTTATTTTGCAACATTAGGAACAATATTTGCAATTTCCGCATTTTTCCGATAAATTTGAATTTTTAGTAAAATCCAAGATGGCGGCCATCTTGGAGGCCATTTTGGATGACGTTACGGACCCCAGCAGCGTTACAACCCATAATATTTACCTTATCTTGTAGAGCACATCACAGATTATTAACTAGTCGTTTTTCAGCATTTCCCAAGCAGGAAATTTAGAATATCTGTTAAATTTGAACTCTGCCGATGTTAACTTTGGATGCAAAAGGTCAAAACTGGGTCCACGTTCGATATGCCAAAATTATAAAAGCTGATCTAGACATTATGTAGTACTTTAAAATATAGGACAAGCCTACGACATTACTTGTTATAATCACACGTACCACAAATCCGTTCAAACCTAACCACGATGATGACTATGTATACTTCTAATAATACTTAATCGATGCTATTATAAAAATTACTCATAGGCTATATGAATATATATCATATGCACTTAACTGCATTGTATCGGAAACCCATATGACAGTGTCATATGTGTTGAAACGTGTAACGCGCATTCACAGCTTCCGAATATTCATTTTTGGCCTAGTACCACATATTTGGAAACCTCTCGGTCCCTCGAGATTGGTAACAAGTTGTTCTAGCGAATTGATTGGTTAATCTTTTTATCTTGATTTTCCAAATATGGCTGTAAAAAACTTCTTAGCAAATTGAATAATCGGAAGCTTGTTTTGAAGCGTACAAGAGACAGTCGCACGTTTCAACCCACTTATGGGTTTCTGATTGTATTTAATTTTAATTTTAAAGCAAATATTTTTAATATTTTATAGTTAGGTATACATTTTAATGCATATTTACATATTTATCGTTATATTTTCATTGGTTTAGTTACACACGAACCCACAAGCTGTACAGCTTCAACTACTTATCGTGTTTAAATAAAGGTTTACAGTATATTACATTATATCACATTACTTGTACATAAGTCGTGGTTGTATCTTACAGGGGTTCTGTCATCATTTTTAATGTTTTTTTACTCTAAAAGCCTAAAAGACATATTGATATCAGAGGAAACCCAAACATAACGATCCAGTTTTGTTTACAGTTATTCTACTAGTACTCTAATTTACAAATACGTGTCTTGGGCTACAGTTGGCCAGGATGGAAATGGATTGCAACTTGAAAAAATTAGCCCAATTGCCGGGTAAGTTTTTCGCATTGTCCCTTGGGAAATTCGCTAAAACTCTGATTAAGGTTTATTCTATCTTCGAAAATTCATCTAAGATCTTCGTCTTAGCGTTCTATGAGCATTTTGTGTAGTTATAGTTTTAATTTGGGACAGTTTTGACATAAAGAACGTCAATACAGATATACAGACTTCATTATAAATCCATTATAAGTATTTAAACACCCGTTTGAATTTGTGCAGCCAGTCTCCTCGACCAAATTTTGCTTGGCGTGGCTAGACTTTTTGCCGACTGAAATGAATAGTTCACACGCAGGTGCTGAGTCGCGGCGACCAGTCGGCGCAACTAGTCGCCTCATGTATGCCGACTTTTACAGAATGTCCAATGTAGATGAGGTAATTCACAGACAAGGATTCGAGAAAGTACGTATTAGGGTGCGTTCGATTGGGAAATCCGGATTTCGATTTTGAAATCCGGATTTCCCCCAAAAAACGCAAAATCCAAAAACGGATTTCCAATTACCAAAATCCTTTTCCGCGATGAATTTCCATGAACAATGGCAATCCGAAATACGGATTCAGATTTTGAAATCCGGACGTTCCAATCGAACGCACCGTTTAGTGACGAAACTACAATCTTTAAATCAACTCTTTAAGTGTTCGATAACTTTTTAAGTCTTTCTTCATTGCCCATGTAATGACAAAAACCGACAAGTTATTAATTCGATCCGAGAAAGGAGTATTGTGACGAAATTCAGTACAATATTTTAATCAATTCGTTACGCCTATCACAACGTTTCAACTCGTTCATCAAATTAAAATGTCAATAGTCGATAATATTAAAAAAGATTGTTTTCATTCTGTCATTTTTAGACATACAAAACCCAAAAGAAATGGAAACATCTGCGCCACGCAAATATATCAAAATTCAGTCTGACGAAAGGCAATTCTATTCCACCATCTAGCAACCACTAAAAGGATCATTTCTACATATCATTGTTGCGTGCAGCGAAACCCAAGGCGAAATTCATTATGAATCCGACGTGAAACTCCTCTTTAAATAATTTCTCGGCGTCATTCACAGAAAATTGCAAGCTGCTTTAATGGGATAGTTTTACGTTAAAGACAGTCAAGATTCTGGTTTACACCTTAGGTTTGGTACTGAGTCTTCTTGGAAACTCCGTCATAATTGGAACTGTTGTACAGAACAAACGCATGCGTTTAACCATCAAATTCCTTATACATATCATATCATTGATGCCATGCAGCGAAACCCAAGGCGAAATTCATTATGAATCCGACGTTGTTAAACTCCTCTTTAAAGAATTTCTCAGCGTCCTTTACAGAAAATTGCAAGCTGTTTCAATGGGATAGTTCTACGTTAAAAACAGTCAAGATTCTGGTTTACACCTTAGTTTTGGTACTGTCTCTTCTGGGAAACTCCGTCATAATTGCAACTATTGTACGGAACAAATGCATGCGAACAACTATCAACTTCCTTATAGCAAACATGACAGCATCGGACTTGCTTATCTCAACCATTACTGTACCAGTAAAACTCACCGAGATCACTCGTGGTCCTCGGAGATGGTTAATCGATGAAATTGCAGGGTTGGTTTTGTGTAAACTTGCCTACTTTCTCCAAGACATATCGACGGCTGTTTCAATTCACAGTTTGGTAGTTATTGCTATTAATAGATACCGGGGAATTGTTTTTTCCATTTCGACCTGCGCTTGTGACTTGCAGACGTTGTAAAGTTATAATACCATTGATATGGATTTTATCGATTGTGCTGCATTGCATTTATTTCTACACCGTTCGACTCGTGTCTTACAAGGACACGACCCTTTTCATCTTTGACTTGGCGCCTCGCGAGGCGCAAGAACGATATCAATCTTTCAATCTTTTTATTAAACAAATAAATTATTTTCAAAATTTTAGGCACCCGCAGGTAGCATCAAGCCAATCGAAGCGGGTGCTTTTAGAAATAAATAAATAAATACATAAATAAATAAATAAATGAATAAATAAATAAGAAATCACATCACAAATAAAATACAGTTTTGTTAGTCTTCGTTATCTCCTTACCTTTTTCAGTGATAACAGTTTTATATTCTAGAATTATTTGGAGTTTAAGGAAGGAGAAAGTCATTGCCGGAAAATGCCGTGTGATATGGAACAATTTGGATTCGCGGTACATTTTGTTTTTTATTCTAACGCGGCCATTACGCCTCTGGTTAATTTTGTGTTCAACGATAGATACCGCCAGGGACTGAAAGATATTTGTAAAACGCTGAATTTCGGCCACAAAGATCCAGGGATAAATTTAGATGATTTCGAACTTAAAATTTTGCAACCTCGCCAATAAGAACATGTTTATTACTTTTCCATTCACAACATAAGCTTCAATAAAAACGCGATGCCTGACGTTTCAACTCGGAAGAAAAGCCTATGGCAGTGGACTTTAAATAATCCAATCCACCTGAAAGAAGAAGAAGAAATAAATCATTCTAAATGCTGATTATTAACGCAGCCATTTCGCCTATAGTTGCCACAAAGATCACGGAAAACAATTTAAAAGATTTCGCACTTAAAAACTTGCAGCCTCGGCAATAAGGAACATGTTAATCCCTTTTGCGTTGATAAGATATATAAGCTTCAAATACTGATTAGTGCGCTTGAAAGACAAAATAAATACATCATTAATTAGAAAATGGTCACACCCACTCAGCCAATCAGTGCCGAGTATTTGTGTGCTCTATATCCCATAAACTGTCTTAAATTATGTAAAGAGGCGGGGGCTTTGAAACCCAGGGAAATTGTGGGGTAAAATAACTACTCATTAGTAAGCTCTATATAGAACATACTAATTAATTCTTTTGTTTTCCTTTGTTTAAAAGCCTAATTAGTATGCTCTATATAGAGCATACTAATGAGAAAATAGAGCATACTAATGAGTATATAGAGCATACTAATGAATTACAGGCTGCTAATTTAAACAAAAACAACTTGAAGTTTTCGCTTTACATAACTTAAGCAAGAGATTAATCACCAAAATAACAAAACCAAATTCGACTTAACAATTTTTAAGGAAAATTAAAAGAAAGACTGGTCTCACCGTGCTTTGGAATTCTGTCTCTTTCTCTTTGCTCAATTTCGTTCACTGTGGTAGGCTTTTGGAAACGTGCATTTTTATCGAATTCATTCCCCAAGCACTCGGATATGTCTACGCTCTCAAAAGCAAGTAACTCATGAGTGGCAGAACGGCCTCAAGTTCCTTGAGCTCTGTATACTGGCTCATAGCCGGAGCAAATGAGCCATCAAAACAACAAAGAATAAACAAAGCTCAAAAGAAAGAAAAGCATTGTTATTCGTAAAATTCTACCAACATTACGGCGACATTCAAAACAAAATAACAACGTGATTCCCAAGTGTGAATGACACAATTAAAATACGCTCATAAATACAATCTGCATAAAATATGGTTTCTTCGCGGATGTGACCATTTTCTAAGACGGTTAGACAATGAACGCTCGTGTCCTATGGGATATAGCGCCTCTCGCATTAGATAGAAGTGCCACTCGGGCTACGCCCTCGTGGCCTTCCATCTATGCTCGAGGCACTATATCCCATAGAACACTCGCGTTCATTGTCTAACGCTTACTTATACCCGTTTTTATTTTATAATGAGAAATAAAAAAATTGTTCCTTGCACATTGTTGAGTTATATAAGCACTTAGGAATTTTTAAGAACACTCGAGAAGTGCGAGAAGCACTTTTCTGCACTTCTCTCGTGTTCTTAAAAATTCCCGTGTGCTTATCTAACTCAACAATGCACTCGGCGCGTTTTTTTTATTTCTTTAAGATGAAAGTCTCATATGATGCCCGATTTAGGGCCTGTTTACATGAGGTAGGGTGACCCTAGGGTGTAGGGCCAACTCTCTTTGTTTTCTTTTCCCTGGAGGATTTCAAACAAAGAGAATTGGCCCTACACCCTAGGGGCACCCTACCTCATGTAAACAGGGCCTTAGGGTGTTAGCTCTATTGTACATTGTACACATTCATTGTATTAGGTAAAATTATGTATTCTAATATATTCTATGGTATTGTATTCTATTGTATTGTCGTTCTTTTGTGCTCTAATATTCTATTGTTTTAACAAAAGAATAAGTGTTACCCCTAAATCGCGCATGGTATAGAAAGTCTATTCTCGCGAACTTCTGTAATATTTTAAAGCAAGAAATGATTTTTACATAGAAATTATAATTCCAGATTGTAATTATTAGGACTCGCAAAAAAACCTCATGGGTCCCAACCATAATGGCCATCCATGTTGTGCAAAACCGAGCACGGTGACCCCATTTTTTATTGCATTTTTACAATGGAAAATGACATAATTATCGTACATTCACTTATTTGGCAAAACAACCTTCATTATAATCTCACATACATCACTAATATATATAGTTAGGCTTAGCTTAACAGCGTCGCCCTCTGAAGTCCCTCTGAACAAGCTTAACCAAGATGAAACTTAACTTAGGTGAAAGGTCGGAAGCACAAGAATAGGCCATTTCCGAGTTACGTTATGCCTCGTTGTCAAAGCGAGGCTAGGTGCACAACCTTTCATATGGAAATGAGTTTTATTTGCATTTGAATAAAAGCTCATTTCATATGAAAGGTTGTGCACCTAGCCTCGCTTTGACAACGAGGCATAACGTAACTCGGAAATGGCCTATTAAGATTGACGACCGGGCTATTTTTCAATTTTAGCAATTCTCAAAAACAGTATTACCCGACCGTCTGCACAGTACATTTAAACCGTACAAAAGTTCACAAAAACAACTTTTTCTCCGTCTAGAATAACTATTACGACTATTTTCCGAATAAAATACAGTTGTTGCTAGTCAAAAAATGCCTGAGAAACTGATTTGCAAAAATACACAAACATATTTGCATAAGGCGACGCGAGTATAAAATCTAAGTCTTGTTTTGTTTACATAAAATCGCTTTTCAATCTATGTAATGAATGAACAAACACATAAAAATGGACAACACAATCTTCTTTCGAAAAATTTTATTCAAATCTCCATTAGTTTATGTTTAAAAGCAAAACGCGTACCATTTATAGCGCATCGAGGCCGAGCCGTGTTTCGATGAAATTCAAGAAATTAATACAACTGAATTTAAGCTACACGTTTATAAACAATTCTCCAAAACTAACGAGAATACAAACAAAAAGTCAATCACAGATTGATATCAAGATAAATTCCCATCGAAAAATGTAATTTGTTTTACCTTTAAGTCCCTCCGGCGACTACTGTACTTGGAAATTCTTTAAATCTCCGCTTTGGTGCTGAAATCCGTAAAACGAACCCATCTCTTCGCATTGCCAGAAACGTATATAGTTCCTCGAAGCAAGATGTTATCCCTGAAAGCTCTTCTTTTTCCACTTCTGAGTATCCCTTAATTAGTATCCTGTCTTGAATAGCAAACCGCACGCCTATTATAATCCTTGTGTTTTGTTCATCATATATTTTTTTTTTATGTAATTCTTTGTAAATAATGTTTCCATGTAAAACAATATATGTAAAAGGTAGTTTCTATGGAAATAATAATAATAATTAATAATGAAAAAATATAATTGTACATAGTGTAAAGCAACATTTTATGCCAATGTTTGTAAGTAATGTAACTAATTAAGTAGTGTATTGTAAATGTTTGTACAGTTGTGTTAGTACGTCTTTGTAATTTAATGTAGATAGTGCTTGTAGGTTTTATGTGTAGTTATATTTTATCTTGTATTGTATGTAGACCAGTGTAATGTACTGTATGGTAAGTATTGAGTGTATTGTCCAATAAAAGCATTATTATTAAAAAAAAAAAAAAGTCAAAAAAAAGTCAAAAAAGATCCCGGATGTTTTGTGGCGTCACACGCGCATGTTTTGCGACGTCATACGAGCCAGCGAGCTAGCCCAACGGGCGTACGTCGGCGGCGGGCGGCGGCGGGCCGCACACGCACGCGCCCGCGAAACATTCCGCTAGCCATGACCATGAAAAATGACGGGCATAGGTTCTATGAGTATGGTGCTCCACCGGGCCTTCGACCCGCGGGCTCCGCTATAATTACACATGAACCGAAACAAATAGAGCTGGAACATGCTGAGTATTGGCTGCAGCAACACTTGATGAACGGCTCGTGCAATTTGTGAATTTTGAAAAACTCACTTGTGTAAATAAATCACAAATTGAACGAGAAAACTGTATGATTACTTATTAATAATTATACATGAAAAAAATTAGTGAGGAAGTGACGATCTAATTGCAGACATGAATTGATCACTTCACGCGTATTTCGGAAATGGTACTAAAAACTCAAAGCTTCGTTTACACATGAAATCCTAAAAGAACGTTTTAAAAAACATTTATTGGAATAAATAATAAGGTAAAAAGTGTGACTGAATGCCAAAACCTATGCTTATTAATAAAGTTTCTAATTATCTTTGCGGCGCGATGTGTTCACAGTTTCTTAAATAATGAAAATAACAGTATTTCATAAACCGAGGTTTTCTACGAAAAGTCTACCACATTATAAAACAGCGACAGACTTGCATAAAATTCTGCAGTAAAATGGCCGGCAGGGAATGTCGTGGAGTTCAATTCAGAATTGAAAAACAAACTGAGCAAGCATGCGGCTAAACAGAGCGAAAAGTAGTTATGCGATTTGAAAGAACAATAATCGATGCAGTCTTACAAAAATTAATACATTTGGACACAAATAAACGTTGAAGAAATCTTCACCTGCACGCGATTTGGCTTTTCAGTTTCTTCTTTAACACCAAGTTTTTAATAAAAAAAAAAACATGGTTTTGAACGTTGAATTGTTAAATTGTTTTGGCATCGACCATTCGCTATACAGGCCTGGCTATATAAAAGAACCCGCCGGCATCTTTAATTTAGACCACGCATATCAAGTCTGAAATCATAAGCTGTTCTCTCCTTAGTTAACAACGGCTTTTGATCTGCACAAAGAGTACAGTCTCTGTTCCAGTTAATAAATAATTACAAACTTGCTCGTTTTAGCTCCTACAGCCACAATGGTGAAATACTTCGGTTTCAATCCGCTTCGAACAATGTTTTGTAACATTTTCAAGGAAGCATAAAGCATATGCCATATTTTCAAGCCAATTATGAGAAAGCATTTAATTTTCACAAATTGAAATTGTGCTCGTTTTCGTTTTCTCCAGATGGAGCGGTTTGAACAGCCAGCTTCGCGAAGGTGAACAACGACTGCACACGACAACATTTTTCGCGCCTTTTTTCGTTCAGTCGTGTGATCCGTTTATATTTTTTCTTTTCTTATCTTACTCTTTCTCCCTTTTTATCTCCTGTAAGTTAATGTTTAACTTACAGGAGTATAATGTGGTCTAACATGCATTCTTTTTTTATTCATAGTTGTTCGTGGTTTGGTTTTAAATTTGGTTTAAAATTTCATTTTCAATTTCAGGTATTTGCACTGCCAATTTTCCCATTTTACACTGCCAATTTCCCGTTTTTGCACTGCCAATTTCCCCATTTTACACTGCCCATTTCCTTTTTTTACACTGTTTGGGATAAATTGTCATGCTCTCAGCCAATTAGAATGGAGTAATATTTTCATGTATAATATAATAATGAAATAACGGAGGCTATTTATATGAGCGGCCGCACTTCAGAGGGTTTAACTTTAAACGTACGTGACGTCATGACATGAACAATACAATGGCGGACTTACGAGATCATGTTTTCATTTGTCATGTTTTCATGCGTCTGTCCTCTTATTGTTGATAAAATTCGTGGATCCACAGCACTTTGACAGTGTTATGACGAATTTATCATCAATAAGAGGACAGACGCATAAAAAACTGACGTCAATTTGTTTTTTACAATAACGAAAATGCCAAAATTGTAAAAAACCGGATGAAATGAAGATTGAACTCAAGGTAAACATGACGACAAATTCCTGAGTTTTATTCAAATTGACGCAATCATTGTCAATACGTTTTCTCGCTTTCTCATTGGCTAACTGATAACAATAAAAAAATTTCATTGGCTAAAAAATTGACAGGATGACATCTTGCATAAATTAACATTTTATGTGTCTGTACTCTTATTGATGATAAAAATTGACCAATCAGCATGCGTGAATAACTTCAGTTATTGTAAAATATGTTGTTGATGTTACGAGGACGTGAGAGAACTCTTCATCGTCGTCAAAATCGAGAAAAGAACCGGCGCTTGTTTGAGGAAATAAGTCGGAACCCAGTGATGCACCCCTTATGTCAAAAAGGTCATACCAGCGATCGTCTCCATCATCTTTTAAATTTTCCTTGCCTTTCTTAGGTGACTTTCCTTTCGTGACCTTGCGTTTTTGTTTGGGAACTTCTGTAGGCCCACCAGTCACTTCCTCGTGTCCTCCTGAGTGCAGTGTGAAGCTTGCGGAGCTATCCTTGTTTTCTACAATTGTCGATGGAACTGCAAGGCTACTGGGACTGCTTTAATTTCTTACGAATGGTATTGCATTGCTATCTATTTGGTCGAAACTCTTGAAGGCTTTCATATTATATTTTTGGTATCTTTCCACTTTTATTGGATGAATCTTTATCTTTCTTGTAATTATCGAGCAAGTTGTTCCATTTATCATTGCATTGCGTTTCCGTCTTAATGAAAAGTTCACTTCCTCCATCAACCTGTTCAGTTCGCGCGCTATTTCTTATCATTTTTGGGAACTATTGATTCCAGTAGCGTCTCCCTGCTTACCTTGCACAGGTCTATTAAGAGGTTTTCCTCTGCTTTCCACCATGGTGTTCGCCAAGTTAAACTGCAGAACAGTCCGGTTTTTTTTATCGTTGGTCCACAAATATACAATAGCCCTGTACCATCTTGTTTTGACTGGATAAGAGCGATATTTTTCCCGATTTTCTTGACACGTAGGCTTGCTTTAATTTGAAGATATGCACTTCAACATAACCGCGACGAATTATTTGGATATTGGGGATGTTTCGGAGCTGTAAACAGGCAAAAGAAACGATATACAACAGCGTCAGAGATAACATGATGTGTGTCTATCGATAAAAGAGAGCCAAAGAAAACCATCGATGGACTGACCAAAGAATGCCTTTCACAGTTATATTCTGTGCTATCCGTAAATTGATAAAGATGATTTTGATGGTGTGGAAGTTATATTTGTATATAATGTTGCTTTTGTAGGTAATATTTATTCAATATTTGGTCTAATATGAAATGCTTGGCACAGTGTCAGTTGATTTGAAAAATTGGAATGCAAATAATGTGTCAGTGAAATCCTTCATTTCGTGCCATCTACTTTGAGGAACTTTGATCAAGTATTTGATATCCACTGGTGTATTTTGTTTCAAGTAATGTTGGCTGTATGTGGTTCAGATTTTTCATATATATTAAGCTTTCAAACGGTATATAGTATCTGCATGTCTCATTTGTGATAAGAAAGCCTTTCGTTAACAGACCCATGCTAATGAATAGTTAAGAGCTGCCAAATTTCCACTCAGGACCAGGACGTAATGCGACAAAGATGTACCGCCCAATTTGACCCTAAAAAGACTGCGATTCTTTCTTCAAGACTTACATATTTGACTTGGTTTGTTTTGTGCTAAAGTCAATTATAAACTAGACTGTATACAAATATACAAGCTTGACGTGTAGCCGAGTTATGTCAGAATTTTTATATATTGAACGCAGGCTTCCAACAAGGAATTTAGAAGAACGCATGGAATGGCGTTGTACTGTTTTTCCATAGGTTACGAAAGTTTGAGGCGGGATTTTACTAAAGAAAACCTAGCTTTAAGGGCCCATTATAGTATTCCGTTGCTAAGCAATGCGGTTGCTATGCAGAGCTAAATCAAGTACAATTTTACTTCCGGTGAAAGTGACAGGCAGCTTCGCGCGAGAGCCCGTACAAATTCAAAACTGCCAAATTTGAAGTTCGTCTCATTCAACTCCTGAATTCTTGGTTAGTACTTAAACTTATTTAAAGCTGGATATTTTTTCTCTGGAAAGATTCGTCTTGGACGTTTTTCAAGCTGATTCAAACGTAGAAATAACTGAAGGAGTAAGAACGCTCGACTGATCAGTTCACAGATATCGTAATTTGCTGAAAGTTTATTCCTACTGCTTCAGTCTTCGTACCGTTTTCTCGTTTCTTTTTGTCAATGCTGACCAGGTCAACTGCCGAAGAATTGTGGACTGAGAAGTTAGAGGGTCTATCTGGATCCAACATGTGAGTAAGATGTTAACATTTGCAGAAAAGTGCTCGAGTTTTTACAATTTCAACGCGAAGTGTATTAGCGCATTTGTTTTTCTCGTAGCTACAGTTTCTACGTATTTCTCAGAACTGATTTCTAGTATAAACTTAGAAGCCGTCAAAGTTGTACAGATTTCAACGAAGTGTGAATGAACAAAGTACAGTGAGTTCAAATTTGTTTGACGGAAATTTTTAATAAAAAGAAATAATTCCCAATTCGTTTAGTTTTATTTCTCGCACGTTTTTACGTCCTTGGAAGATTATAAACTGCGGGATTACTAACTGATAAATTGTCATTGTGTGTTGATACGATGCAACTTCAGGCAAAAACTTAAGTGAAAAAATAAAAAAACTTCAAAAGAAGTAAAGACAGTGGGTTGTAGCTATTGAAAAAAGATGTTTACGTTTTAGATTTATATTTTCATTGAATGAAAACAAATTGAAGCATCGATTCAGATGGATTCGGCGCTGGTGTTGCATAACTAGGTTTCTTGTTATTGACGGACTCGACTTCAACGTTGGACTTTTGTCTTTTGACTTCGCCTATTCTGCCTTCCACTTTAATGATAATCGAGTACTTCTTAACTGTTTCATTTCTTTAGAGCTATTTCGCAAAAGAAAAAATAGCCACTTAACTGAGATAACCGTTTGCACATAAAACAAATTAAACGGCGCATAATTTTCGGCAAACAAAACAAAATAACAATGCATATTTTCCGTTTCGATCTGTATATGACTTAAAAACATTGCATGTGATAAAATCAGAAGCACAAAACTAATAAGTTTCTGATAAAACAAATAGGACTGCTCTAATGGCTTTCTTGTTATTTTAGAGGGGGAAAATAAT
The DNA here is from genome assembly GCA_024195265.1 of Dendrophyllia cribrosa. Classification (NCBI taxonomy): domain Eukaryota; kingdom Metazoa; phylum Cnidaria; class Anthozoa; order Scleractinia; family Dendrophylliidae; genus Dendrophyllia; species Dendrophyllia cribrosa. Next base: position 39,876,537 of record JAJLRJ010000007.1, on the reverse strand, counting down.
AAGAACTAAATTGAAAAAAAATTGTCGATGGAGGATATCTAGTAATTATATTTTTTGCTTCTAAGATTGTTGACTGTTGTTTGAAAAAGAAAGAGAAAGAAAAGTTTCTTTCTGTCTAATATAAGTGCCATACTGCTCTTCAAATTCAAGAGAAACCGTCTCACAGATGCGTGAGTTACCAGAACAATGCTTTGGACGTTTTAGATTTGAAGGCATTTTTCTGCTCACCCATGCCTGCAGAAGTGATCGAAGGCTTGTGATCTGACAGACACAGGCATGACTCGTTTCTCCTTGTCTGCAAAGAAAGGCAACTTTTTCGAGTGAAGGTTGAAACGTACTTCACAAACGATAACCATACTCAACAAATCCTAAGAAAATGAAGGTCTTACTTCAAGAGTTCGGCAGTTTCCAATTTATAGCACAGGAAGCCCAGGCTGACAACAGGCCACCTACTTCCGGTAAAGACAAAGGCGAACCTAACTCGGCGCAAATAGAGGCTAATTTCTTTTTAAAAAATTCAATCGAAAGATAAAAGATTTTTCGTGAAACGTAAGCATGCTTTTTATGAAAAATCAAAAAACAAAAAATTAAGACGCAAAAACGTGGTTTTGACAACTCATTTATCCTCATATTATTTTTATTTTTCATCCTTAGAGGAAACGCATGCTTACGTTTTTTTTAAATGATGTATAAAATGGAATGATGCTAAAAAGTTTTGATAAAACTGTAAGTTTCTGAAGTTATGCTCATTTTTCTGTTTTGGGTCACGTGACATTGGGCGTGGCCTGATGACGTCACAACCCGAACCACATGTGTACTTAAAGGTTGCTGTTCAAATTTGGTCAAACATAAGCAAAAATTTGCTGAGCTAGAGCAAACTGATTTTTCCCTAGCAACGGCCTCAAAAGATAGTATAATGGGCCCTTAAACCTTTTACTCCTAAGAGTGCCAAAACTCAAACTTCAAGAAAAATCCCAAATTTCATTTTCTAAAATATTGAAAAACAAATTGTACCATGCACAAGTACTGCCGACGAGCTTTCATTTGAATAGTCACACCATAGGATTTCGTCCACAGACTCAAAAGTTAGAACTACACTATTTGTCTCCATAATTGACTCTGGGAGTGAAAGGAACAGCCTTTCTACTGCTCGGTGCTCCTGTGTTATTGGCATGAGTAGATCCTGCCATCTTACCCCAAATGTCTATATCATCTGATTGATCATTTGAGTCGCTTCATGCGTTAAACCTTCTTCGAGCTAGCTTTTTGATTTACGAAAGCCAATCATTTTGTTTTTATTGAGGCGCTTTCTCTTGATGTCTATTCGATATTCCCAGGTATGAATCAAGCCTGGTTTTTAATACAGACATAGGCATAAGCAGAAGCAGAAGCAGAAACATGAGAATTTGTGTCATGTGAAAACGGCGAACATTGACATAATAAAAATTAGTATAAATCTACTAGCGTTTCAACACGAATGCTGTCCTCTTATTGGCTACGCTTCTCACTATCTATTCTGTTAAAGAAAGTAAGTAGAGCGAGTAGCCTAATGGCGGCCGCTTCTTCGCGTTTTCGAAGTGTCTGTGAAGAGTATTTGTTGTTAAGTTTAGAACGTCTCGTAGATTTATACTAAAACAATTAGATTATTCGCTCTTGATTCCTATCGCGTGATAATTGATTCGAGCTTCGCTCTCATCAACTGTCACGCGATAGAGATCACGAGCTCATAATGCAATTGTTAAATATAAGATTGATCGTTCATCCTTATGCTTATGCATACGACGGTCGGGCCCGTTTTCACTGGACATAATTAAGCTCTCGGTTATGCTTCCGCTTCTGCTTATGTTGCTGTTGAAAACCAGGCTTTAATGCTTCAGGAGTAAATTAATTCATTTATGTTCATCTAAACATTTAATTAACATATCCATATCGTCATTAAATATTAAGCGAGCCACAATTGTAGGTACGAAAAGGTCAATTATGTTCTCAAACAAAAATTTAAAACTCCTGTATGTTCAATTGTTTAATATTTCTTTTCAACCAAGCGGTCAGATGGTTTATTTAGTATTACGCGACTGGCACTAATACCTAAATATGTCCAAACGTCAAGGCGAAACTGAACCCTTCGTTGCTAGGGACAACCATGAAATTGCAAACAAAAGAGTGTCTGTCGTTCAATAGCTCTACGAATTACCATAATAAACTTACCCAAAATATCTTTGTTTTAAAGTGACAAAAATATAACTGCAGTGTATCCCGAGAAATTATTGATTCATTTAATTGGGTATCTTTCGCGTGATTTCCGTTTTTTTCTCGCCGAATCACGTTTCATAATCAAACTTCTTAAAAACAGGATGCGATAGTGGCATAAATTGCCGAGTTAGTTTATAAATTTGCATTTCTGCGGGAAGTGAGACAATTGCATACTGTAATAATACGATGGCGCTACTACTTCATCAGTCGCTGTACTTAACTGTTATTTGCCTGACTTTTTTGCGACTTATAGACGCTTGCGTAAACGATCATGGATGTCCAAGACCCAAGGCTTGTTGTGATGGAATATGTCGATTTAGTTGCACCTGTACTAGTTCTAGTGAATGTGACTGGAATGAAAAATGTTGTTCTGATCATCAATGCGTGGATGGCTTCGAACTATGTCCGCAACCTCTGCCCGTTTACTTCATCTATGTAGGAGCGTGTTCCATGGCGTTTATAACATTTCTTTGCTTGATGCTTATCTGCTATTGGGCTCGCTGTTGTCCGTCGTATAAGAACCGTATTGCACGGAGAAGAAAGCACCCAAGAGACGCTACGCTTGAGCGGTCATATTTTACCACTCTATCGTCAACAAACATGACACAAGAACTTCATTTTCCAGAAGCACCTCCGCCGCTTAAATTTTCCTCTCCGCCGTATTCACCACCTCTGACGGGAAATCCTGCGAAATATTCAAGTTATACTGTACAGAGGACGTGCCAGCCGCCACCTTATACGCCGATGACTAAATGATTTACAGCCCGACAAATCGAAATTTTTAGGTGATATAAATTCTGTTTAAGTTTTGTCGGTTAAAGCTTCACCGCCTACTCCAAGAAAAATATGTAAACATGACTTAACTTTGGGATAAGCTTCATTTTAAACGTTTCTCAGTATAAAAGCGATTTATAGTCGCGAAGCTGTAAAATTCTGTCTTGCTTTGTTTGTGTAAATATTGCTTTTCACTTTAGTGTAGAAATTACTTCTGTACAGGAAGTTTGCGCCGACAAAATCAACGCCCTTTGAGATATAAAAAAAAAAAAACATAATATAATGCTGCTAAATGTTATAAAGCCATTGGAATTGAAATGATCTCAAGTTTGAAAATTATTTATCTATATAAAATAAAACTTATTTCCAATGATTGTGCGTTGTAGTTGTATTTTAGCTGCGTGTTTTCGGTTTCAAAAGGTTTTTGTTAGTTGCTTATGGAACTACGTAGTACTTTGTAGTCTGACTGCGAAAAGAGAAACGAAGTACGCAAACTTGCTTTGGTTGTTTCAATACCGTTTACCTCGAATGACAAGGAACAAATTTGGAAATGTTTTGTTGTTTAATTTCAGAAATATTTTAACCCTTTAAGCCCTAATATCAACATTTAAATTCTCATTTCTTGTCCCTATACATTTCCAACAAAAGTAGTGGGGAGAAATTGTTTAGATATCAAGACAATTCATCTTGTGTGATCATGTCCTTTATTCTCATGACCTTTTTGATTGATAAGGCATTGATATTAACAAGGAGAAATTTGATGCTTAGGGCTTAAAGGGTTAAGTTTCCACAGCAACACAGGAACGTAAAGCCCAACAGCTTTGAAATGGTCACGATCACTTAGAGATTTCAAGGCAGTGGTGCTATATATATATGTGGTTCTTGAGTGGAGAGTTTTACGTTTGGATGTAAACCTAAAGTGTGACCGTACAAATCCAAGTTTTTCAGTTATACGTTCTAATGGTGCTGCTTGCAGTTTTTTCAATATCTTACGAAATGAAATTTGGGATTTTTCTGGAGTTTTACTTTTTGCCTCCATTGTGAACGAATATTGGGTTATAAAGATGCGACTCGTGGTGGGAAGGAATTAATTGAACTTGTTTTGAATTCAGCACGTTGAAAAATAATCAAACTGCTTACAAGGTGTTTTTAAAATCTGTATTTGACTCAATATCTCGCATCGTTGATCATTAGCTTCGCTAGAGCTTAGATCAGTTGAGTTCTATTGTCGCATTGTTCTCCTTGACCCTTCAGTGTTTGCTATGAATATTACAAGCCGTGGGGGAGCAAATATAAGAGAATTTTAAACATTTGTAACCGCAAGTCATTGGACCGTTGAATAAAAACAATAAAATTCAAGGAACCCCAGAGAATCAGAGTTTCCGTTTCACTTTGTGTTTTTCTTATCAAAGATCGGCGGGTTTGTAGGCTTTCCATTGAAGTACAAAAGGCCGGCAAAAAAGCTTTTGCCTTGGGCAACACTATACATGCATCTTCGAATTATTTTTACGCTCAGATTTGGTCGCAAGATGACAGCAGTAAATCTTCTGTCTGCTGAACGAAAAAGGAAATTAAGGCAATTCATTCATGAGAGTCCTAGTTCACTCGAGCTTGTCCACGTACCTGTATGGACAAGAAACCTTTTATGATGAACGTACGAATATACGACTTTGTCTTTCTTGAGTCACATAAGGGGACCTTGACTCGACGAAACAACGAGGTAAAGGCGCTTGACAAAGATATCTGAATAATCATCGTCAAAATGCCAGCGACATTAAACGCAATACAACTGAACTAAAACTGTGCGAATTAATTATCTTGTATTTGTAGATAAACCAAAATCATTATTTACATTTTACCATGATTTCACTTTTTTTATATAAGTCCCATATAATTATCGAGGACGAGAGATTATACAAACATTATAGGTTACTGCCTTAAGGCCGAGATACAATATAAGCGCTCTATGGCTGTTGGTTAAGTATACACTCTATAATTAAGTTAATAATTTTAGCGCGTTCTTAAATCATTTCGCAAAATGGACGAAACCGTATTTCACGTGAGTTTATTTTCGCGACTTCATAACAATTACAAAACAAGCCTGTGTACCGATTATTTTTTAGGGGTGGAGGCGGCTGTACACAGGCGATAATACAAGAGCGAAAATATCGCCTTCGCGCTTTTTCAACATGCGAAAGTTACAGACTCGCGATTACGGATGAGAATACCATGAAGACAAAACAAATACAATGTTTATAACATGGTTCTCATACTCAAGTTGTTTTAAAAAGCACGTTAAAAGTGCTCAGCTATCTGACGTCATCAGAACTACGTGTTACTAAAGACAGCAGAGGGAGTCCTGATTAAAAATAGAATGTTCTGCTCAGCCAATCAGATTGACTGTTGCCACTGGTAACGATCTCGCGCGCTTTTTGCCTTGTTTCTTCCCTAAAGAGACGAACGCAGTTAGACTGCTGTTCTCATTTTCTATGAGCGCATACTATTTGCCAACTCAGTTCCTTTTTGTTGGGAATTCGCGCATAACAAAAAAAAAAACGATACTCAATGTCTCGGTGGAATTCCAGTGCTGAAGTTTCCTAAGCGCTCGCCATTTCCATAAATATATAAATGCATTTAACCCTTAACTTACAAGAGTGCCAAACATCAAAATGCAAGGAAAATGCCAAATTCAATTCCGTAACATATTGAAAAACAAATGGTACCATGCAAAAGAAAAAAATTGTACCATATACAATTAAAAATGTGAAGCAGTACTGTTATGTGGTGCTCATTCTTGTTTAGTCAACCGCAGCGCTGAATACGTGCGCGCATGGTATATATTATGAGAGAGATGTGGGTGGACCTCGGACCGCCGGCTTTGTCCTTATATTGATCGCAATATAAAGATTAAATTGGAACCATCATTTTGGAGGCTATGGTAACAGGAACGCGCTCAAATCAACTTTTCGGGAACGCACTGAATTATCAGCTTCGTTGCCATGACTCCGAAGCATACATTTTGAGTTTCTTGAAATTCCGGCCAAACAAACCTGTTTTTTTTTTCTGTGTATAAGAATAGCAATCAACTGCGATTTAATTGCCAAGAAAATTCTTAAAATCTTTAAACAAAAGAAAGCAATTGACAACGTTCATTTTCGTGTGTTTGAAATATCGTGTGGCATGAAATTTTCGCGGGATCTAATTTTCCAATATCATATATACGCGCGTAAATAAGATCCCGTGAAAATAAACTCTAGCGAAAAAAAAAAAAAACATCCGGGGATAAAATGTTCTGCATGATTTCAATTAAATTGATTACAAACAATAATACGACCTGTCTTCTTTACAACTGCAACACAACGAAGAGTCTGTTATCCACTTGTTGTTATATACAAGTGCCATACGGACCGTACGTGAAATACCGGACAGGAAGTTGGCCGAAATCCGCGAAAATTTGTTCCCAACGGTTAAGCCTCAAATCCGAATTCCGACGAATATTTGTTCCCACGAAACGCAAAAATGAAGGTTCTAACTTTGAGGCTGTGGATGAAACATATTCATGTGAACTGTCTTTTAGAAACTGATATCGATCATATGTAACTGCATGCATCTAGTGCACGACACACGGTCTTATCGAGCGATGAATGCCCAAGTGTGTCAAGAAAGAAATAAACGAAAGAGGGATATAAACGCTATATTCACTACGTTAGGCTCGTGTTTCCAATGTCGCGGAATCTTGACATCGGATTGGCCTTATATACGCATCTTGATAATCGTTCTCGCTACACGGGTGGTTTTCACGAGCGATTAATGTAAATACTGCATATATACCGTCTCAGACGCAAGAAGAAGTAAATCACAGACAAAAACACAAGAGTAAACATGACTAAAATAGCGCTATTTTAATCTTGTTTACTCTTGTGTTTTTGCCTGTAACTTGCTTCTTCTTGTGTTTGAGACGGTATATATGCAGTATTGCACATGAATTAATCGTGAAAACTACTTGTAGCGAAATTCGTATAAGGCCACTCCGATTTCGTGACATTCGAAACACGAGCGTTAAGTATAACGCGCTGCCTAACACTGCCTCTTTATTCTAACATCACGCAAAAAGACACCGGTTTCAACGCAAATGTGCTGCATTCACGAGTATATGACTATATCTACTGTTGTTACGTTTTCTTTTTCAATTATACTAAGGCTAAAAACTATGTCTGTCTCATAGATTAAAAAAAATGAATTATGATCCTTTCCCTCGTAAATTGAAAATATGGCTTTATAAACCTGTACGCTGTAGACTGATAGCACAAATTTCGATATAAAGAGTCCTCACTACACTTAGCAAGGACGATCCCTTTGAAATAAGTACAGTATTACAGCAAGTATATTATTTTAGCCGTTTATTTTAACTAAATACGACATCTTAGCTATAGCATTATTACATTAGGTCAATCGTCGTTAGCGAAAGACAGATTTTCTCCTAAACGCCTAGCGAGTCAGTTTTGAGGCGTTCGTTGCATTCAGGTCTCAGACAAAACAGCCAGTTATTCGTACATGGCCTGCCGTAAATCTGGTGTTTATACGGCTTATTGGCCACGGTTCATTTTCTTTCCTGTACATCCTTACTCTGCCAAGGGTGCTTACGTCTATAAAAGACTGAGTCATCGTGTAGTAAATAATCCATGTTGCGTGATTTCATCACGATAGACCGAAAACGGCTTCTTTTCAAGGTCTCAAAACACCAGTAAGCCGCTTTGCTTTGTGCTTCACTCTGATCAAACTTGACGTACTAGCAAACCAGGTTAATTTCTCAGTCAAACGGTGTTACTTTGAAGGTAGATAGTACAGCCTTCGTCCTGAATCCTGTGGTTGTAAAGTAAAAGAGGCGAGAAAGCAAAACTCAGTTTGTTTCTAGACAACTCCCGTGCGTCTCCGTTGGTTAGATTTATACACCGGACAAGACGAGTGGTTGGAGCAAACACAAACTACCACAGCAAAACTGAACAGAAGCGAAAGTGGAATGCCCACCGCAAGTTTGGACGACAACGAACACAGCGAAACCTGCCATGTGCATTTGCCACTATCGCAGCACTTTTGTCCGGTGTCACAGTCCGAGTTCGTTCGACATTTAACCGGCTCGCTGCAGCTTTCGAGGCATGTCCCATTGCAGCATTTTGCCGCATTTTTACCGGCTTGGTTACACTCTGTATTGTTGACACAAACTGCTGTTGACGTCCCTAACCAGATGAAGGAAGCAAAGATGAAAGTCGATGCTACACTATTTTGTCTGTCCATTTTAACAGATGTTTCCATAAACAATCGATGAACGAGGTAATGTCGTTAAAGTGACGTCAGGGGACGAAAATTGTAATAATATATTTTCAGTCTAAAGTGGTGACGAAAGAATGGGGACAGTTGTAGCTATGGAAGCAGAATGATGCTGCATATTTCTAATCCTTATAATAATAGCAACGACTAAATGAAACACCCACCCACACACACACACACACAAGAAAACAACTCTGAAATAACCAACAGTTATCGGCGAAGAATAACGAGGATATTATCATTGTTACGATGTTTTGGTTACAATCAGCTAATTTCATCGCTATCGGAAGAGTTTCAATGCCAATCGGTTACTAACGGTGAAAGCGGAAATTTCATTAACATTAATATTTTATCTGCCAACGCACGCGTTTTACTTCAGTCACGCGACTTTTTTTTTTGGGGGTCATGATATTGATGTCAGCCTGACGATGCATGGTTTTATATTACTTTTGTAACTACATTGTATGAAATACTGCAAGCAATTTTGAAACAATATTGAAGGGACACTGTCCCGTCGAAATAACAAATGTTCACTTTTTTTTTTATTTCCACGTTATATTCCCCAATTCCACCAAATATCACAACTGAATTGGATAAAAAGATTCTATAAAACAAAACAGAAGCAGTAGTTTGGAGATAAAGTGCTGGCCCCGGTTGTTCAAAAGATGGATAAATCACTATCCAGCGGATTTGTTAATGCTTATCCACTGGATAGAGATTTATCCGGTGGATAGCGGGGCTGGATAGCGCTATCCACCTTTTGAACAACCGGGGCCTGATTGCAAGGATGGAAGTGGATTACAGTTCATCAAATTTGATTTTTTGACAGGGGGTCAAGAAATCTAAATTGCTATGCTGATGGATTTTAAAAGATTTTAGCCGCTAATATGTATCTCTAGTTCATATTTCTTTCTGTTCATCGCTTTGACGTTTTTTTCTTCCTATTTCAAGATAATAAAGAAGGCTTAAAGTAAACTCATGGCCATAATCATGAAAATACAATTTTCATCCGGGACAATGTCACTTTAAAAGCCATTTCACGTGTCCACTCGGTTGTTTCTCTTATGACAAGACAAGAGATCACTGTGTAGGGAGGAAAGAGTAGGTTTTTCAGACGTTTGGATGGTGATGTGCGGCCTAGAGCTCGCACCTACCGAAACCTACTCTCAAATAAGCACCCTATTTAATAAGCCCCGCCCCCTCCCCCATTTTAGGAGCAAGGAATTTTTTTAAGTCCCCTCCTCCCCCATTTACCTTCACAGCCAAAACAATACACATCAGACTGTATTTGGGCACAGGCACAGATTCACATAAAGTTTTCGCGAGCTTTAGGGAAATATTACCGGCATGCCAGTAATGATAATGCTTCATTGATCAATTCAGGCAGTACGCAGCTCTTACAAGGTCTTCTCTGATTTGCTGAGAAAAAACAATAGAACAAACAACACGACAATGGACCCTAGTCCTAAAAACAATAGGGCTGCGTGATATACAGCGTGATATACAGGTCCAATGAAATTAGAGGTATCTGGGGGCGATCAATTCAAGTAGTCAAAGTATGGTTTATGGAAATTTATCCACATGTGAGAACCTGTTGAAATTTATGAATTACAAAAAAATGAGTCAGGTGAACTGTTGGCGTTTGGCTAAATGATATTGAACCCCTTACTCTATCGTTAACGATTTAAGCAATAAAAAAATGCCTTCCTTTAGCTTGTAGATCAATATATTTATGTTTAGCGCATGTACTTTAAAATAGTGCGCTATCAAAATGAATTGTTCTTTCGTAGGGTTTTGCCTGTTTGATGGTGTTTAAACAATATATAAGTTTCGGTCCTTTCTGCCTTTGTCAATACTTTAACTATTTCATTCAAATGTAACTGTCATTTCACCTTTTCCTCATTGCGATCCTGTTATAAGAGTGCGTTAGGTGATCAAGGTGCTAAACCAACTAACAATGGCTTGCGCTCAAGAAAGTAAAAAGGTCAGCGCATCGAGTGGTTAGGAAAATACCCATGCAACCAAGTGTGAGAAGTCATACAAAAAGTCAAGTTTTTGGTCAACTTCAAGCTAAGAAAAATGGAAAAAAACCTGGGTCCTTTTGGATCCTTTTTGGAAAAAAAAAAACAACCCTTCGGGCCCTTTATCTATTCTAAAATAGCCAATATTCGGAAAAAACGCAATTTTTTATCTTCCAACATAAGCAAATTCATGAACAAGCAATGGGTCATCGATAACATTGTGACTCGAAGGTCATTTACAACAACCAAAAAAAGTGTGTTAAACTGACGGAGTGGGTCGTTAACCACATCAATATCTTCAAATAAACAATAAACAGCCAGAAAATATAGATTCCTTACCTTCTACATCAACAAAAAGCGACAATTATCCGTAGAGAACATCTACAAATTCACGAAGAAAACCCGCAATCTTGCGATCCCCGTGCTGAGAATGAACGACGCTTTGCATTGTGGGATAGCAGTCACTCTTCCTCTGGTTGCATTTCATAAAGAACTCAAACGATTAAAGAGAATGTTATCATCGCAGTAATACAACTGAGGGCCTAAAAAATAAACACAATTCAAGCCTCGATAATGTCAACAATTCAAACTCAAGACGACTTATGATAACTATTTTAATAGTAATGTCCACTACTTATATAGCGCCACAATACGAAGATTGTCAATGAATGATTGGCCCTTAAAAAAATGATTTTTTATTTACTCGAAAATTCTTATAAATTTTCTTGAAAAGTGATACGCGAGTACTATAAAATTTGAAAGTGTCTGACTAGATTTTGAGAAAAAACTGCATTGCTTAAAGGTCCACCTTCACCCAAAATGCTGTGCGCGCCGTGATCTCTTTCTGTGCTGAATTTCGAAATTCATGCTTGAATGCGTGCAACCAATCAGATCATGAATATGAACAATGGAGCATTTCAAAACAAAAACAAACGACCGCAACGTCTTTTGGGTGAAGGTGGGCCTTTAAAACAAAGGGAAATAAGTAGACTGCTAGCTGCCCCTTTCCAATCAGTCGAGCGGGAGAGCTAATTACGAAAACAAGCTCGGCGAGACTGGAGCGAACGAACGAGCCGAATTACTTTCGCTCGCTCGCCGATCGGATCGTCGATCGCGTATATTCCCTCCCTCTCGACTATCCAGAGAGGGGGTCAAGCCCAAATCATACCGTCCAGAAGGACGTCGGACACCTTATTGAGACTTATATAACGGAGTAACTGGTTAGCTTTCAGATGGGGTTAGGGGTAGCAGTTTATATAGTTAAATTTAGGACTAAGCAACCCGAGAAGCTAGGTGGTACAGTAGGCTATGTTAGCCTAATGAATGGGGTAATTTTATAAAAAATTGAAATTAGAGAAACTGTGGTGTTGCGTCGGTGGGGGATGAAACACGAGAATTTAGTTTTATCGACTGAGTCGATAAGGTAAATTGACCACCGAAAAAGATTTGAATCTTTTTTACGGTGGTCAATTTACCTTATCGACTCAGTCGATAAAACTAAATTCTTATGTTAGCCAAAGCCTAGCTTAGGTTACAGGTTCAATCCTGAGTGGGGATTTTAGTGTCGACATTTCGTTATATAAGTCTTAATAAGGTGTCCGACGTCCTTCTGGACGGTATGATCCAGGCACAACCCAGCGAGGGACTGCTGGCAGTCTCGGAAATAAGCTGGCGTATAGCTACATGTATGGTAACCGCTGTCGCAACATAAAACTTTGATCACATTTCATAAACTTGGTGAAGCATGAAAGCAATCGAAGCAAGTCTTCTCTGCGAAATCTTGATTTCAAGAAAAAAAAAAAAACTGAGTCGAGCCTCCTCAATTCCTTGGTCTAAATAAAAATAACTCAACCACGCTATATACTCTACGCTCTCTTTTCATGCTTAACAGGTCTCTACAAACTAAAATACGTAAAATGGTACCGACCGTTGCATAATTCTGGAGTCTGTTACTTCTTTGGTAAAAGCAAGGACCTGTTTATGGCGAATAGATTTGTACCGAAACTCTGGATTCTACCAAAGAAAGGTTTTCAAGAAACAAATTGACGCCTTTGACTGTCAGCTGTTTATATTATTGAAAGCTGAAGATGATTATCTTTACAAACGAAACATAATTGACAATGTCATAGATGGGAAGGGAACGCGCAGAAAACCAAAAACTAACGATATACAAATAACAAAATATTTTACTTTAATTTTAGGCTGCTAATTGGACACACCGACAGTATCTTCTTTTTCACATAAATAAGTTTAACAGTATTTTACAAACGATTGCAGAACTCCTTACACACTAAATATTTACATTGGTATGTTTACAGGTAAAAAACTGGATTGGAGCATTGACGATAACACGAGATACATTTTACAAAGGATTGCAGAACTCCTTTCACACTAAATATTTACATTAGTACGTTTACAGGTAAAAACTGGATTGAAGTATTTATGATAGCACAATCTTACATATTTTTGTCTCTCGAGGTAAATTCGACGAATTACAAACAGAACAAATTTATTCTCGAAAATAAAAATTTAATTAACAGTTGTGTTGCGCAACCCTGGAATCTACGTTGTTTTGGATTTGTAAAAAACAGTAAAATCTCAGTAATAATAATAATGCAATAAAGTTTCACATCGTTCGCATGTTCAATGAATGCAAACAAAAATATATATATAAGTAGGAAGTTAGCACCACGATTCAACATAATGTCGATACAATTGAAACCCTTCGCCGCTTCAAAACCCCTTCAGGGACGACAGAGGGCAGCGGGAGACTGGTAACCAAAGAAGAGACATCTGTACCCCAGTCGCCCCTGGTAAGCAACGGGCAGTCAAACAAAGGGGTATCACTGCCGCGCTTTTCGATTTTTGCCGAAGGCGCACGCGACCTTATAACCTCAATTGGCTTTAGCCACAAGATTGGTAGATCGCAGGTGTCACGTGATGGTGGTAGTTCAGTGATACATCCACGATCAGCATCCCATGATGCTCCGTCCAGTTTCAAACCGCTGAGGTAGACTCCGCGGCTGGGTGGAGATATGGGGAGAGTTTCTGGACTCAATATCTGTGGAAAGAAAAATTTAGGAAGATAAATAACACTATGACTGCGGTTGCACTAGGGAGTTAACACGGGTGTTGACGGAATGACCGTCATCACAGCACAAGCAACAAAGCAATAGAATTTATATAATTATAAGAACTACGGTAAACTTTATTGCTCTGCGGCATTGGCTCTTCCCCATAAATAATATCTTTGGTTTCAAGAATAGAGGAGGGGCTGATGGTTCATAATTATAATTCAGCATAAAAATAATGAAATGAATAATGAATAATGAAATGTGATGAAAACTTTCCCGCATGTTCATTCCATAACTTTGTGAAGATAACTTTTTTTTCTAAACTTGCGCTTCTCTGGGAACAGAATACACAATGCTGATTGTTGCGTAGCAGTATTAGACGAGGTCTCGTGAACATGGGTATGACGTCATTTAAAACATGATTTTCACATAATATAATGCAAACATTTGAGGGAATTTTGTATCACGTCACGTGAACGCCACTTTCTATTACTTAAATAGAGAGATAGCAGTTAGAATTCCCCTTTTAAAGGGGCAGTATCACGAGGTCGAAACTTGAAAACGTCGGCCCAGTTTTCAAGTTTGATTCCGCAAATTCAAAAAAGGCCGTCGAGAAGTGGAGGTATTTGTTGAATCAAAAAATCCGTTTTGATAGCCGGAAGAAAGAAAAAATCACTTTTAACAGTGATATGTCTAAAGTTCCGGTGCAAGAATAGTGAACAGCGCCGCGCGTGGAATCTCGTGATACTGCCCCTTTAAGGCAAAACTTCTCCAAGAGGGAGGACCATCCTAGCAGGGGGATCATCCGAGCGCGACATGTTTTCTTCTTTTAGTTTATATGCAAGGGGTTGTATCACAAGGATCATCCTAGAGCTAGGCTCACTGTAGCTTCAGGATTTAGTTTAATACACGTATCTTATGGCTCATAGCAGGACGATCAGCGATGGTAGTGCTAGGATCACCTTAGCTAAGAGGTAGGATGATCCTAGCCCTAGTGTTACGACCTTTCGCATGTAAACTGAAAGCAGGAAACGTGTTGCGCTCATATCGCCTGTTAGGATAATCCTAGCTCGAGTATCATTCTAGCGCTGTAGCTCACTAAAACTGAAAGCAGGAAAATGTCCTAGCGCTAGGAACATCCGCCTTCCATTACAACAGATAACACTTGGCATCACTTCATTGATGAATTTTGTAGCTATACAAAGCTGACGAAAATAAACACAAATAGTTCTTACCTCGACTGAAAACTCCAGAGCGTATACCGACTTCATCGTGGATCGAGCATGGTCCATTAAAACGCAAGCTAAAAACGCCTGCGGATGAGCAAACGCACCAAGACAAAACGAAGATGGATCTAAAAGCAAAGAGGGCAAATATTTACCAAGGATGTTCACTTGCTTTCCAAGATTCACTAACCAACTAGCAAAATTGACATCCGTTGCATATTTCCTCAACCATTTCGAGGGTGTACGACGGTTGCCAAGCGACATAGCTAGGTCAAAAAGGCCCGGTGTGAACGTAACGAGGCCACTGCACGCGTTAATTAGAAGCTCGAGATCTTTCATGGCTTCCTCGAGAAGATTTTGGAAGTAGGAAAGTTCCCGCTGTATAAATGCTGTCACGCTCTTGGGAGCCTCCTCTGCAAGGTCATGTGACTTAATTGACTCTGTTATGATTGAGATTTGATTGACGGTTTCCTCAGCAACCAACTTGACTTGGTTTTCAATTGAGAAGGGTAAAGGTTGAAGTCCTCTGAAAAGAGCTAAATGGTGTGCTAAACCGCTGAAAGGAGAAACAAATACATTATCAGCCTTTAGGTGTGGGGGATACACGGGGATAGAAGGTAATCACCAAGGCCGAATATAGCGGAAGCAGTGCTTCTTGTTTTTCAAATGAAATTCGGGATTTTCATTGAATAAAGTCAGACTGCAGCTTAAATGTGCTTCGGCAAACCATATCAACTAAATAGGGCACTACGGCCAAGTTGGTTAATAGTGACCCAACGTGGCCACAGTGCCCTAATTAGTAGCTATAGTCAACCAAAGGACATTCGCGCTTGGTTCTTGAATGTTTAGTTTGGCCGCTCTTAGGAACGACAGGGTCAAATTAAAGTCATACCTGCTGAGATTGGACTGGTAAGTGGTACCGCATGCATCAATTAACCCCAGTTGCTGGCACGATAACGCGTCCGGTAAACTGTCCAAGTATGTGTCCAAACATTCGTATGTGGGAACATCCTTAGAAAGATGCTATAACAAGATATAAGAAGCATATTATTAAGATATTCTCTCATATTCATATTCTCTTCAAATTCTTCAAAAACGAAAAACAAATGAACTGACCATTTGGACTTGTTCAGTCGCAACAACGTTCGCCATAGATTTCACTGCGTTCAAGTCGAGGCCATTTGTCACATGGCCACCGTACGTGACATAACCCAACATGACTTCCACAGCAGCGGGAGGTAACGAAGCATGACAAGCGCGCGACATGTGACGTAAAGCTTGCATTCCTGCTAGCAAATCCGCTTGAAACCTTAAAAAAAGAATTAACAAACAAAAGCAACGTTGAAATTGCAAGATACATAAAAGTTTTTCGAAACTTCCGAAACACAGAAGACTACCTTTTTTGCGAGGCAAGTTAAACAGAGAGGTTTGTACCATCACGTTAACATCTATTCGGCAACTCAGTTGCGATGCAAGATGAAAGAATGAAGCAAGGCTATTAAACGGCCTAGCTAGACTAGCAAACATTCACTGTTGAGTCACAAGAGAAACCATAGACTACGAGCAGTCCCTCTTTCCCAGCTTAGTCCGTCGAGCGAGAAACGAAAAAAAAAAACATTGGCGAGCGGAAGTTTTCGTGCGGCAATTTTCCGCTCGCCAATGTTTTTTTCATTTCTTGCTCGAAGGACTTAGCTTGAAAAGAGGGACTGCTCGTAGTCTAAAAAAAACATGTTTCAAAAGCAAACCTTGCTTGCTGGACTCAATTTTCCCCAGTTTTAATACCACGTTAGAAGAAACAATGACTTGCCTTAGTTAAAACATGTACAGAACGTTTTTAAATTTTATCAGTTGCTGCATGCATACCCAACTCTTTATAAATGTTTCTAAAATTAAGCAAACTGGAAATAAACTTCATATAACGCAGTATGCCACACCAGAGATGATATAACAGACGTACCACTGGTAAGGACAGCTGAATGCACTCTTTCCGTATTTCCGACGTTGCAGTAGAACGGAATGAAGATACGCCAATGTATAGATCCCGCAGGCTTCAACGTCATTCTAAAAGGAAATAAATAACATGTCAAGACAATCAATCTCGAGAAAACTGGACAAGAAAAGGTATCATTTATTTGTTTCTCAAAGGGACAGTGTAACCCCAAAATATCAAAAGAGCGCAGACCTAATTCCATGTGATACATCAAATGGTACCCACAATACAACTAGTTGGATACAAATATTATATAGAGTAAAACAGAACAAGTGGTTTGGAGACAAAATGCAGAATTACAAGGATGCAAGTGGATTACACTTTATCATTTTTTTCACGATGGTCAAGAAATCAAAATTGCATTTCTGGTAAAACTTTGAGATTTGAGATTTTAATTTGTCTCCTGTTTCAAGCTAATGATGAAAGTTTAAAGCAAGCTCCTGGTAATACTCACGAAAACACGATATATCAGCCAGGGTACTGTCGTTTTAACGAGATCGCTTGCCTGATTAGACGGATAAGATTAGATTACATTGCATTACGTTACATTGTTGCGTCGACGAAGGAGACGCTTCCTAATCTTGTCGGCTCGGCGGAACGAATCGAGAAAAGTGTCGGTACCAAATCTGCGCCATCTTGAAACGTCACAATAGTATCCCGCATGCTTAGCGCGTGTTTTGACCTGCGTGCGCCCTTTTTTTGCTGCCTCGTGCTCTGACAGCTTGTTCGACAACGTACAACGTTCCACAACTACAAGCCGGCCCTAAATTAAGAAAGAACCAGAAACATGCCTGAAACACGAATGCCATGTCACAACGAGGTACCTAAGGAGACGCACTTTAATCTGTGATTACTTCTAGTACTAGAATAGACCGCATCGCATCGCATTCACTTGCATACGTTACATCGCACTGCCCCAAAAAATACCTTGCAAACTGAGGTCGTCACAGCAGGTCCCCAAACAGGAGTGCAGTTGTTAAGCGATCCAGCGATTATTTGAGAGTTCGTTCGCACCGAGTCCCTGAAATTCTCTTGCGCCTCACAAGCCAGTTTAATACCACAATGAATAAGAACTGCAGGCAATGATAACCCGACCTCCGGTCGCGTGGTGAGCCACAACCGGAAGTCAGGGTGGACGAGCACGTCTTCAGTCTCGACCATTTCCGATTTATCTTCAGGGCTGCTTCTTTCAGTGTCGTGCTCAACGATAATTTCTGGCATGTTTACGATCGTCTGGTAATGGAAGAAGACACATTAAAAACAGATGTGCAAATACTGTGTGGACTTCGTACGCCTAATTGAAGAAACGAGACCGAATGGGATTCTGGGTAGGCAGCATTGGCAAGCGTAGTAATGTATCAAGATGTTTTCTTTGTTTGAGACATTTTAGAGTATGATTTATGCATCCTGTGTTAATTCCTCGCGAAGCGATGGCCGAAGGCCCGAGCCTAGCGATGTTAATAAATTAAACCTTTCAAATGAAAGATATTGAGCAGTACTTTTCTGTGGTACTGTTTATTATGCTGTACAAGGTGGTTCTAACTTTTGAGTCTTTCTAACTTTTGACTCTTCTTTTATTGCTGACGCGATATTTCCTTATCTGTAATTTCCCTTTTTTTTTCTTGTGTGAGTACTGTATTGTAAGCAGTTTTCCTCATTGTAATAAAGTTATACTTTTAGCATTGTACTGTAAATCTTGTAGGTAGTTTCTTTTGTTTTGTATTCCTTTGAATTCATTTGAGCAGTACTTTCCTGTGGTACTGTTTATTATGCTGTACAAGGTGGTTCTAACTTTTGAGTCCGTGGATGAAATCCTAAAGTGTGACCATTCAAATGGAAGCTACTGAGCAGTACTTTTCTGTGGTACTGTTCATGCTATACAAGGTGGTTCTAACTTTTGAGTCCGTGGATGAAATCCTAAAGTGTGACCATTTAAATGAAAGCTACTGAGCAGTACTTTCCTGTGGTACTGTTTATTATGCTGTACAAGTTGGTTCTAACTTTTGAGTCCGTGGATGAAATCCTAAAGTGTGACCATTCAAATGGAAGCTACTGAGCAGTACTTTTCTGTGGTACTGTTTATTACGCTGTACAAGGTGGTTCTAACTTTTGAGTCTGTGGATGAAATCCTAAAGTGTGACCATTTAAATGAAAGCTACTGAGCAGTACTTTTCTGTGGTACTGTTTATTATGCTGTACAAGGTGGTTCTAACTTTTGAGTCTGTGGATGAAATCCTAAACTGTGACCATTCAAATGAAAGCTACTGAGCAGTACTTTCCTGTGGTGCTATTTATTATCCTGAACAAGGTGGTTCTAACTTTTGAGTCCGTGGATGAAATCCTAAAGTGTGACCATTCAAATGAAAGCTACGGAGCAGTACTTTCCTGTGGTACTGTTTATTATGCTGTACAAGGTGATCCTAACTTTTGAGTCGTAGATGAAATCCTAAAGTGTGACCATTCAAATGAAAGCTACTGAGCAGTACTTTTCTGTGGTACTGTTTATTATGCTGTACAAGGTGGTTCTAACTTTTGAGTCAGTGGACGAAATCCTAAAGTGCGACTACTCAAATTAAAGCCACTGAGTAAACCTTTACTGTGGTGCTGTTTAATACAGTATGCTGAGCAACTTTTCAATTTTCGATGTAAGTGAAGCCAAATGTCATTTAGCAGTTTTTAGATGGTGTTCTTTTCTTTTTCTTTTTTCCTTACACTTAGCATATTAATATGTTAGTGGAGTAAATGAAAGACCAGAACACTAACCTCCAGTTCATGCATCATCTCCTCAGACCAACTTGTAGCCAGGTGACAGTTTTCCAGAATAACCCAACGTCCAGTTTTCATGCCCCGCTTCACAGCTGCCAGAGCTCTCTCCATGCACAGAGACTCACCGAGGGTCACTTTAATCACAGGCTCGCTCGTACTATGGTCACGTGACAGGTTAATAACATCAGTCACTGGGTCTACAAAACACATATTCAAGTTGAATTAAACGTGTTTAAAAGTTTTTGCGAATTTGTGAATTGATAAGTGGCCAATCCGGAAATATAGGTAAGTGACGTTACGAAGGTCATTGGACTGTCACGTTAACCCGTCAGTCTTGTCTCCTACACCTTCTTGTACTTATGCCCACATGTGAAGGCGCGACAGTGTAGTGATTAGCGTGTTTGACGTTCAACCCGATGTCGGTGGTTCGAGGCCATCGTGTTATTTTCTTACACAAGAAACGTTGCTATACGTTATCTATATCCACCCAGGTGTATAAATGGGTACCGGCAACAACGCTGGGAGTAACCCTGCGATGGACCAGCATTCCATCCAGGGGGGAGTAGCAATACTCCTAGTTGCTTCATGCTATAGAAACCGGGTTAAGCTCCGGCCGAGTGAGTCACCTGTGGCTCGTGTGGGCGACCTGTGGCTCGTGTGCGACGTGACCTTACCCCTTAAAGAATCCACATCGCTGATCGAGAAGGGTAGGGGGCGTACTTCCTGGTGTTGTGGTATGTCCTGTTCACATTCAGTCATGGATTGGGTGAGTGGAGTGACATCATAAATGAACCGATAGAGGCGCCTTTAGATGCTTCCGTCCAATACGGCCTCTAATTAATTGTGCGGTACAACAGATACATGCGGAAATTGGGTTTCACAATCGCATTTCCATTTGACCACATGAACACCTATCTAATAATACTGATCGAGGATGCATGTGATTAATATTGGTTCACGGTCTCGTGTGTGTGTTTTACCTTTCAATACGTTGGCGCCTCCTTGCTTGATAATCTTTTGTGAAGGCAGCATAAACAGCACAGGGCGGGAGCGGCTCGTGACAGGGTAAACTAGCTGCAGGTTATATCCCAAGGACTGCATCATGCTGGCACCCATCTGATACAGAACGATTTCCTGACAAACGTGAAACAACTGCAACAGAGACAAGACAGAGAGCATTTGTATATAACATAACCACACCAGCGACGGTAAAAGTTTATTCACCGAAGTGGAGGTGAATAGTGGTGGATATTTACCTCGCCGCGACACTGAGGTGAATAACTGTTTTAGTATACACCAAACCAGTGGATAGCCAGCTTCAAATAGTTACTTTATTTCTTTCAAATGGGGAAAAAAACTCGCGCGTGAAATCCAAAACAACGCCTGGAGGTAAATAGTGAATGCTATTCCGAAATAGCCCATTTTCGAGTTGCTCTTAGCCTTTTTTTCAAACCGAGGCCAAGTGCAAGAACATGATTCATATGGGAATAAGTTTTATTTGCATGTGAAACAAAACTCATTTTCATATGAATGGTTTTGCACTTGGCCTCGGTTTGAAAAGGAGGCTAAGAGCAACTCGGAAATGGGCTATTGAATAGCCAATCAAAGCGCGCGACATGTACTATCCACTGGTTTGGTATATACTGAAATAAACGTTGTTGTTGTTGTTGTTGTTGTTGTTGTTGTTGTTGTTGTTGAGTCGCGTGATGTGGTCTCACTTTTCATGCGATGCATGTGACCACTCACATGAACTGAATTCTGATTCTTCTGGAAGTGAAAGCAACAATTTTTTAAGTAACCACTTTAAATTAACTATTGCCCTATTGGACTTAAAAACGAAAAGCTAATGTCATGAAACATCACCAGGTTGTTGCACTGACAAGCATGAAATTTGCCAACGATATCTGTTATTGTAAGTTCTGAAGTTGAAGGTGCTGACCCGTCTTGTCTACGGACACAACGCAAGGGCAGAATGTTACTCTATCCACCAGGAATTGTCCTTGTCTTGGTGTTTTAGTGCTATTTTGTAAACAAGTAAAGCTATTGACCAAAAAAGGTGAAAATCTCCTGACACTTAACTCTGATATGCGTGTCACATTCACAATATAAGGGTCAAGCAATTTTTACATAAATTCACCTGGTCTGGTTGGAAGGTTTTCCACAACAAAGCTTTTTGAAAGACGGTGAGATGAGAATAGTCACCAGGGGTCACACCGAGGAGAACTGGAGGCAGCTATGTAGAACATAAAAAAACACAGGGTAAGAACACAAACAGCAGCCATACAAACCGAGACTAAATAAGCGAAACCACTTCACAGTTTGAAAAAAGGGGGTTAGTTTCTAAAGAAATTGTGGTGCTGCGTCGGTTGGGGAGTAATACAAATGAGTTGATAAGGAACATTAGCTACGGTAAAAAGATTGGGAGCAGGGATGGCGCAGTGGTGAGAGCGCTCGCCTCCAATGTGGCCCGGGTTCGATTTCCGGACTCGGTGTCATATGTGGGTTGAGTTTGTTGTCAGTTCTCATCCTTGCTCCGAGGGTTTTTTCTCCGGGTCCTCCGGTTTTTCCTCCCTCCTCAAAAACTAACATTTCTAAATTCCAATTCGACCTGGAATTCGAGGGCCACAGGTTTGTCAGTCGCGAGACTGTTAAGTGTCACCCTCGTTTAACAAAGTCTATTTATTTATTTATTTATTTATTTATTTATTTATATAAACAGCTGACATTTTGAGCGCTAGCCCTTCGTCAGAGCGAATACAACAAACAAAAATTTATTAGACATATAAACTTAAATACAGTTGCCCTGCAAATTAGCAAAAACGCTATTCGAGGCAGGGAAAAGTAATGTAATTGAAAATAATAAAGGTAAGACAATATAACAATACAGAAGCTGATACTCAAGGAATTGTGAATTGCGAGTTGTGTGTGGTTTATACGTTGAACGGTGAAGGTACGTTATTTGGTAACCAGGGTAACGTGAAAAACAAGAATACATTACTTGAATGAAAAAGGTTCGTTGATTCCGTGTAGATTAAGAGTGCCGATTTGAAGATGAACTTTTGTCTAGATTGCTATGGTGTAGGGAAAGGCGGCAGATGTTGTACTTCACAGTTAGACTGACACATTATTGTTTTTGAATCGTTTATGATTGGAAATACAAAACAGATACGAGTGCAATTTCAAAGAAGGAACGACAAGCTGAGTAGAAGAACAGAATTGATTTGCTACTCTCACCCGGACGATCATCAAGACAGACCAAATAGTAAACGATGAGATAGAGAACATATTGGTGCAAGAGCCATAAGCTATGGCGAATATATACTAACTACACCTTGTAAGGGCGCTTATCACTGGCCGGACCGGTCAGTTCGTAGATAAAATGCGCCTTTATGAAGACCATCAAAGGGGTGCACACCGTTTACAAATTGACCAGTGTGGCCGGCCTGTTCTGAACAAATAGTGGTGTAATATTTACAAATTGACCAGTGTGGCCGGCCTGTTCTGAACAAATAGTGGTATAATATTTACAAACTTTCCAGTGTGGCCGGCCTGTTCTGAACAAATCAAATTGACCGGTCTGGCCGTCCTGTCTTGTCAAATGGAAGAAACGATAGTTAACTTACGTTAAAATACTCCAGCCACTGCTCCGAGAGCTCAGTAACAGACTGCTTCAGACCGTTAAAGATATCAAGTGTCTCCAGCTCATCTATAGAATCCCACACCTGCCGTGAGACCCAGTGCGGCTTCTGAGCATCACTCTCCTGAGGCTGGTCAACATGGCCTGCAATGGACGTACGGGCGAATAGCTGCCATTCGTCACGTGATATCGACCGGTTATTCATCATTTTCTCCACAGCCAGCAAAAACGGAAATAAGTGATTGTCACCTAGAATAAAATTGAGAATACCGGTTAAGCAGGATAAAATTGTTTTCCGTACGGTAAGGTGTCCTTGTGTGTCTTAATATCATGATCTTTTCTTATCCTTCCACACAATCTATGTTCGGCCAAAGGAAACAACAAACAAACAAAAACACTTTGATGGTCTCAAAGTGGTCTTGAACGCACAACGTGGGGCGTCCGATGGAAATATTGTTTCGATGTTGCCATCAAGGGCGAGTCGAATGAATGTATTCACGGATGCCGCTGAAAATGACGTACGTACGAGCGCCTGTACAATCGGCAACGAAAGTGTTGAGGCGCTTTCGTTTGATTTTAAGATGCATTAGTGGTACCAAGTACAAGAAAAATAAGTGAAAAAGGTGTTTTTTTTTAACTATTTTTGTCGCCGATTGTAGGTCTACATCTACATTTATAATTCAACACATTGATACACTGCCCAAATATGGTCAAAAAGTTATCGATATATGTTATGTCCACATGACGTATAACCAGCGATGGCGGTAAATTTGGCATTTTGAAGGAAAGTGAAAATGACTGCTGCCTGCAATTTCGTGTTTTTGGGCGAAAAAGTGCGTGAACTATTAGTTAAAAAAGGGAAAAGAAAGAAAAAAAAGAGAAGAAAAGAAAAGAGAAAAAATATTGTTCACATGATTGGTCAGGACAAAAAAGGCGCGAAATTTTCGCGTTGTCGCGGTCGCAGTGTTTCTTGGCGTAGCTGAATGAAAACTGGTTCAAAGTTTAACCGCTCGACAAGGAGTGAATGAAGGAGCACAATTTTCGTAAAATTCCTTTGGTAATCACCTCTGGAATATGATATAGACTTGATGCTTTCTCAGAAAAGTTTCTGATCTCGTCATTACGGCTGTAGGAGCTAAAAAACGAGCAAGTTTGTAAACAACATTGATCGACTCAGCTTGTACTTCGATGTTTGAAAATTTGGTGCTGATGGAAGGGAATAAAAAGCCAAATCAACTACAGGTACGATGTTTTAACCGTTTCTTGTATCCTTTAGCTGCGAATTTTTGTACGCTGCAGTTCTTTCCGACTTTTCGCCGCTATGTTTAGGTTCGTAGCCGTGTGGTTGTTCAATTTGTTTTGATTCTGAATTGAACTTTTTAAGATACGAAACACTTGTAACTAAGACATTCTATGCCATTTTACTGTTTTATAATTCTTGTAGTCACTACTCTGTCCCGTTCTTTGAGTAGACGAAAGCTCTTCGTAGAAGTCTCAACTGATTGTGTACGCTAAATTAATTTTAGCTTGGCAAAAGTTTCGGCATTCGCTGTTTGTTGTTTAAGAAATGGTCCGAGGTAAAATATTGTTGTTAGCCTTTTTACTTAATGAAAGGTTGTATATCTCAATGATTTTTTTCTCGAAACTGTGATTTGTTATCAATGTGTTGAATTATAAAACAGTTATAGTGTTCAAGTTTGCGCAATATTGACAAAGGCGCCACTTTCATTCCTGAACTGTGTGATGTTGCAAGTTTCGCGCGTTAAAACATATGTAAGCTTTTTTTTTAAAATAAAAGGCTTCTCGGCGATATTTTCTCTTCAAACTGTGCTTTGTGTTATCAATGTGTTGAATTATAAAACTATTATAGCGCTCAAGCTTGCGTGATATCACCTAATTTTAGCCGACTCGGCCTACGGCCTCGTCGGCTAAGTATTAGGCGATATCACGCAAGCTTGAGCGCTATAATAGTTAATTATTTTTAAAAGTCGGTAAAATCCTTGCGGATATCACACCAACTGTACTAAAAACTAAAAAGAGCTATTATCAATATGTACTATACACAGGAATAAATGAATAAAAATGTAGCTAAATGAGATAAAAATGTGTATAAAAATGAATAAGATTTTAAGTAGTAATATAAAAAACTTAATAGTTCTTAGTTAAGTGATTAAGTAACTCTGATTTAAAAGTAGCTAGGGAATTTGACTCTACTATATCTGCAGGTAAACTGTTCCGTAATCGTAGAGTCCTTGGAAAAAAGGAATAAAAATAGATGTTCTTCGTCGCCTGAGTAGCGGTCTAGCTACGTACGTACAAATAAAGCATGAAGATTAAGATGGCTACTACAAACAAGAAAGTTAATCAATCTGAAAAGGATTGGACTCACTTTGGAACAAACTCCAAGAAGTACGATCAAATATTTTCCTGGACAAAGCTGTCATGAGTTCTGCCGCCCTGGCAGCCGGTGATCCACTACTTTTCTTTCCGCGGTTTCTCTCAGCTATTGTGCTGTGGTACAGCTGTCGAAATGACTGCAGTGGATAGCGGTAGTATGGGTGCAACTTATAAAGCTCCGATAACACCATGAAAAGCAGGGCGCCATGTTGAGCTACGGGTAAAAAATCGTTTTGTTTCGCCAGCAGGTCGTTCTTCATTGTCTGTGGGAACACCAAGGTTAGCTTATGTTAAACCTCGTTTAACAACTTGTGGAACATAAAATCGTTATTTGGAAAAAATACTAGAAAATCTATACACTATACCACAAGAAAGTAGTAATCAGTAACTCTACTTTGATTGGTCAGATGTAAACGTTCGATGTAGTGAATTAAAACTTGGAGCCTCGTTATATGACTCAAGAATAGGCTATGGAACGGACAATGTCGAGTCGCAGGAGTTTAAGAAAACGAAAATTAAAAAAGGAATTCATCGTTTTCCTCGAGTCTTCATTAGAAGAATCATTAAACGCATCACTTTGGACCCGATTTTTGTTATTTTTTTTTTCGAATATAATCTGCTGGCTGCGATTCGCCCGTCGTGATTCACCCTAGATTAGACAATGGCGAAGAAATTCACCCATAGTATGAGCTCTAAGAATAAATACTCACTTCCTGACCATGCCGGGCAAATTATGATGGACGCCCGACAGGCGAATCATGACACAAGAATTATGTTTGAAAAAGCGGTTCTGCACACTGCATGGAAATCTTTATGGATATTTTTTTATATTCCATTATATTTCAGGAAGTCAGTATTTACTCTGTGAACACTGTTTTTTTTATTTCCTTCACAATTGTCAATTGTCGGCTGTAACTCTGGATTAACAAAACGTGCACATGTTTACAGATCTTACAAATATCAGAGGTGTTACGTTGAGTACAACACGCTGCTATGACTTAGAGCCATTCTTGCGCCAGGAGTGTAAACTGCCGCCAGTCTTCGCGCTCGCACCTATATGATCGACCTGTCGTAGATAATCTAACAGCTTACCTCAGCTTCTTGACATCTTTCCGCAGCCATAGAAATGATGTTCTTACTCTGAGTAACGGACTCCAGCACCGCAGAGTCTTTTAACAGGGGGCCGCCAAGATTAAGAACTTTATCAAGGATAAAATCCTATTAGAAAGAATGGAATCGAATTATGGTTTACAGTGACAGAAAAAACGTATCAATATTTTTTAAAAAGAAACAAGTTGCAATTGGGAACAGTTGGTATCTAACAAGTATCGTTTAAAGCCCAAACTAGCTAGTTATCTCTTTAAGTGCGAAGAGTTATCCTTAAGTTTTTAGTTTGTCTATATGTGATGTAGTTCCATCTTCGCCATCGCTAAGGCTTATTTAGACGCCACAACTTTGTCGCATGCGATTTTTTGTAGCGCGCGCTGTTTGCGTCAGGCGAAAATTGTATACAACTCGCATCATATAACATTGTATGTGGCTCGATTGTCGTAGGGTTTTAAAACATGTTTCAAAATCCTACAACATTTTTCGTGTTGCATGCAACAGTTGTGAGCGAGTTGTAGGCTGATTTAGACGACGCGATTCGTGTTGTATGTATGCATGAGCAGATTGCATGCTATAGTTGTTGGCAAAAGTTGTGCCGTCTAATGGGTTCATGTTACTTGACGATTACTGTTCTTCAAAATCAGACCATGGCTGCTGCATTTACTATATGGGCGCGTACCATTTGTCAGAACTGGTCAGCCGAGCTGGTCAATTCCTAAATAGTACGCTATATATATATTTTTTTTCAAACTGGCCACCCAGACCGGCAATTCGCAAATGGCATGCATCATTTTGATGGACTGGTACGAACAGGTGCATTTTTCATTGCAAAAACGTGCATTCTGTTTACAAACTGACTGGTCTGGAAAGCCAGTTCTGATAAATGGTGAGCACCCTATGATTTACCGAGTATCGAAAACAACTGACCTGCTGCTTGATGGCAATCTATGTGCAATGCAGACATGTGAGTAAATAGAATGAAGCACGCGCATTGTAAAGAAGGAAAAATCGTCATTTAACATGGAATGCAATTGCAATCGTTCAAGTTATTTAAATATTCTACGGTGTCCTGAAAATGTAAAGATAGTTGCACTAATTTCATATTTCTCTCAACGCCAGAATGACAGTCACCTTTTGAAGTCCCCAAACAACAGCAACAACAACACACAAAGAAACAAAAACAACAGTACCTCAGTACAACTAATCTGCTGTTTATGAAGAAAAACGTCCCTCTCCAATGATCTCAGCTGCCCATCAAACTCAGGCCTTTCAAGTCGTAATGTATCCGCTAGCAGCATATCACTGATCCCTTCTCGGCTCACGCCCATGCTGATAGTACAGACCTTAGAGTATGGCAGCGGGCACTGTCCCTCTCCAGGCATAAACAGGGGCTGAGAGGAGCTGAGGTAGAGTCTGAATGAGGGATGATAATCCACTGCAGTCTTGCCTATAGTAACTTGTAGGACTCCCTCGCTATTGGTGAAGGTCTGACGCGTGAGAAGCAGCTCTAGCGCTTTGTTCCAGCGTCTTCTCTCCACGTGAGTAACGAGCGCCACCAGCCCTCTCTTGACGGCTGCACGGAGTTTATCAACTGAAAGGGCGAAATGGAATCCTAATATGTGACAAGTTCAGCGCGCGGTGAAATGTTTCACCGTATGAAATACTCACATGTTTTCGATCTTCCTTGACCCCACGGCCCGCGCGGACTTTGAACATTCGTAACATTTAATATTAGAGCAAGCACCACCAAACTTCGTGACATTACTTAAAATTTACCTGGCAATAATGTTTTTTTTGGAATTTTTTTTGGGGGGAATTTGGTCTGACATTTTGTTGTTCACGCGACTTGATGTTTCCATGACAACATGATTTTGACAGCTATGTTTCTTGAAATTTTGATGTTTTTACCCTTTCATGGAAAATTTAAGTTTGTCGTCGTAACTTTTACATGTTTATATCATTTTAGCGTTTCTTTGGAGGTTTGGATATTTTTGAGTCAATTTGGACGGCTTTCTTAGGTTTTGGAGAAATGGAGAAATCCAAGATGGCGGATCTAAGGCGGCGGCTGTTTAGAGCTAATGACGTAATGCTTAGTATTCTCGGAGTAAAGGTTTATTTGCCAGTTGTGCTTCTTAATCTTGTTATTTTCAGTTATTAATCAGGCATGATTGAATACCTAACCGAAGGCAAGTAAAGAACGTGCTGGAATTTAAAAACACTACACAATTTGCTGCTTGATATTTTACAAAACGAAAATGACTATATTGAAACGTCTTTGATAATAAAAACATTGATAACTAGTTAAATTCAACAACAATTATTTTATTTATTTAACTATTCATTTATTTTCCCTGAATTCTAAACTTTCTAATTGTAAAAAATTATAACTTTCTCCGTGTACTTTTTTTTAATCTGCCCGCTAAACGCTGGCAGATAAAATGTTCTTTTTTTTTTTAATAAAGACTTTTTGTTGTTTTGTTGTTGTTGTTAGAATATACAATCAAACGTTCTGTAGTGTAATAACACTGAGGCAAACTAACACACATTGACAATGTACATTCTGTTAGGTGAGCGCGAACGAGAAACATTTATCACTACGCATGGATTATTTACCTAGTTCTGGATCATCCGCGGGCATAATAAGTATGTTTCCTCCACTCAGAGTTATGACTGGCGTGGGGTTACTAAGCACTGGTTGAGGCGAGCCTTCGATCTGCAAAAAGAGAAATATACAAAAAATACAAGTAACATCGTAAGCATCAATTAATGATTAACGTTCACACCATCCTGATGACCACTTCCTTCATTCATAAGTCAAAGCACTGTACATATTAACCTAACAGTTTTTAAGGCAGTTAATTACGACTTCCCTGTGGGCTTTTGCAACTTGTTATTTCCCTGGTCTGGAGCCCTGATTGTTTTTCTTTGGAGCCCAGAGCCCAGTGGATTATTTTCTTCTGGATAATTTCATGAACCCGGAGCCCTGAAAAAGCCCCACTTCTTTTGGCCTTGGAGCCCTGGAGCCCCACTTTTTTTGGGCCCGGAGCCCTAGAACCCTTTGGGACCCTGTAGAGTCCTTTTTGACTTTATCATTGTGTGGTTTGTCCGGAAACACACGTTACCTGTATTCCCATGGCTTCAGCGAGTTTATCTGTTAGCATCCTTTCGCTCATGATCGTCTGAACACTGCCAGCTGTCCGCTCGGTTCTGGAGGTGGCTGGAGTTTCAGACTCTTGGAAGGTGGAATCTTGGTCTTCTAAAATTCACGATCAAGATAGTAACAGCAGTCTTGTAACAAATACGTACTTAATAAGGAATGAATTAATGACTTGTATAGCGTACATATCTCATGGCTCATGGTGCGTTACGGGTGCGTTAGAGATCGCTATTCAGCTCATAAAGGCCCCTTAGATCAGGCAACCGTTATCGGTCAATTGTTGATCTCTTCCCCCCCTCCCCCCCCCCCCCCCCCCCCCCCACTACCTCACCAAAGAACACTGTATGGCACTGAGGGTGGTCACAACCTTAACCGCGGTCAAACTTGAGAAATTTGCAAAAGTTAAGCAAAGTACTTACAAGTTAAGGTTATCATTTCCACTGTTTAAAGTTTAATATATTGCCAATACACTGTCAATTTACCAAATGTTTTGAAAGTTTACCAAAAAAGTTCTGAGCGTTTAAAAACTGTAAACTGCAGAATTGTCGGCGCCATTTGCCAACATAATTTTGATCAGGCGCAAAGAGTTTTGGTCAGTTTTCAATACATCCTTGCCCATATTTCCATTTAATATTAAATAAAATCCCACTAAATGAAACGAAAAACGCCTCGGACGTTTGACCGCGGTGGAGTCACAACCAGGGTTTTGTTAAGGCTGGTTTTCACTAGCGCATAAGCATAAGCACAAGCCAACATACGCAGACTCAGTAACGTGTTGATCATTAGTGCCTATTGTTCTGTTTTGTTCAAACAATTGGAACTAATGATCAACATGTTACTGAGTCTGCGTATGTTGGCTTGTGCTTATGCTTATGCGCTAGTGAAAACCAGCCTTTACATTCTCAAAGCTAAGGTTATTTACAACCCCATCGGAGACGGGAACACCATATCTACGTGGTCATCCACGTCACGTGAAGGTATTACAATTTGCATTTCCTTTTTAGCGCGTTCAGCAAACAGGCATTTACGGCATTTAAGTGACTAAGAGAATCTGCATAAAACATTTAGGAATGGTTCAAGGAAACAGGCATAACGAGTTTGGAAAAATGTTGCAACCTAGTCTCCAGGCCTTTCCCGGTTTTTAAAATGGTGGGGCGGGAGTAGAAACACGTGGAGAAGCCTGCCAAAATACTCCAAGGATCGTGGAGTGTTGTCAAGTTACACACACACAAAAATGGCGTTTTGGGAGGTCATTTCCAGCGATTGTCAGCCGTGTTTGTTTCTGACAAACTGAAACCGTTATTCAAACGAAACCAAGACATTTCACCATGTTTTACTCAGCAAAATACTCCAGGATTTTAGGAGTATTTTGTCAGCCTTGCCAAGGGGTTTCTACATCCGTCCCGCCATTTTGAAAGGAAAAAAAAGGCCCTGGGACGAGGTTGAATATGTTGTATCTTACCTTTAACGCGGTCAAACGAGAGAAATTTGCAAAAGTTAAGCAAAGTACTTTTAAGGTTGTCATTTTCACTGTTTAAAGTTTAATATATTGCCAATACACTGTCAATTTACCAAACGTTTTGAAAGTTTACCAGAAAAGTTCTAAGCGTTTAAAAACTGTGAACTGCAGAATTGTCGGCGCCATTTGCCAACATAATTTCGATCAGTCGCAAAGAGTTTTTGTCAGGTTTCAACGGAAAAAAGCTCATTATGATTTTGAGAAAAATTAAAAGATCGTAACGTCAACTATTTTTTTTTTATACATCCTTGCCCATATTTCCATTTAATATTAAATAAAATCCCACTAAATAAAACGAAAAACGCCTCGGACGTTTGACCGCGGTGGATATTTTACCTGGGTCTTTCAACGACTGTAGGAACTGGTCCACCTCATTATCCGAGAGCTGCGGATCAGCTTCGTCGTCTTCTGCTTCCGATTGTCCCAAATTAACATAATCCAATGCGGCTGTATCCAGCTCAGTAGATGCTCGCGTGGACTGACGCGTGGATGAGCGGTCTGACTGTTGGGTTTCTGGACGACTTTGGTTATCTGCTGAGTCATCTACATATAATAGAGCGGTTTTTTGTTTCAATTGAATATCCAAAGTAATTTCGTGATTGCTTTAGTTTTGCATCACCATGCTTTGTGGTTGGCTAAAAATCTCAGCGTGCCACGTTCTCAACCAATCAGAAGAAAAAACAAAACCAATTATGACATGCTCGCACGCGTTTTCCCGCGCTTAGCGCCGGCTGCATGTGTTTGCTTTCAGTTCTGATTGGTTCATTGGATTGTCTGCGTCTGTTGTGATTGGCCGGAGTGATTACTCTGGTTTTGGTTTTACGACATTCAATTGATTACTGCTCGATATAATTGCTTCTCAAAGTCATTAATGTTTCGTGATTGTATTCCTTAGTTCTCTGTGTTTAATGATCAGTTTGAGAAGCAAAATCAAACACTCGGAAAAGTGTTTTATCACGTATCCAAAAACCTCGAAGCTGGTTTAAAAAAACTCGGCTTTTCCTCACTTCTCGATGTTTGGAAATACTGGCGAAACATTCCTTCTCGTGTTTGATATATTACAAATAAAATCGAGATGCTGGTCTAATCAACTTGATATGGATACCTTCATACAGAGCTCTTATCCACATCTCAGCCCGGTCATGGGGATCAATCAACAGAGGCCATGCCCTTGTTCGATCATCTCCACAGCTCCGCAGAATCAATGCATTTTGCAGAGCCTGTTCGTCAATGGGTAAATCATTTCGTCTCCAATCATCCACCTCAGTAGGAGAAGATAATATCGCATGCAGGGACACATCTTCGCGAAGCGGTAAAGTGCCAGTCGCCAGAGTCGACGCAAGTGTTGATTGGGTTGTTGGCCGCGATTCTCTACCTGTAAAAATACGTGTTCTTTTTTATGGTTGTGTCACCATATTTTAAGTATCACTTTGAAGCACCAAAAGACACATTTAAATCAATGGATATCCACAAACATTAATACAGTTTTGTTCAAAAATTCCTATAATCTCCATAATTAAATTCGGAGTTCATTTTATTAAGTGATGTTCCGCATAAGAAGGATAGTGCTGAACGGCAATGCACGATGGAATGTCAACTATTTTCATTGTTACAACTAGTGATCTCATTGGTCTAGACTCAAAAACCGCTAAAAAGTTAAGGTTCAAGGTGCATAAAGTCTAAATTTTTTAAGGTTTCAAGTATTTTGAGACCCAATCGCACAACATGCAATTTTTAAAAGATAATGTATTTGGGGAACTTCATCAAAGAAGCAAAATTAGTAGCTATTGTCTTCTGCTATTCTGATTGGTTAAGCACGAACATTTCCTAAAATATATTTAACGCAAATGGATTTTCTGTATTTTTATAATGAAATATAATTATGAACCATCAGCCCCTCCTCTATTCTTAAAATCAAAGATATTCTATGTGGGAAAGAGCCATTGCCGCAGAACAATGAAGTTTACTACAGTTCTTATGTGAAGCATTACTTAAACAAACCTCAAACAAAGTCAACATAACACTATAAATGAGCGAAACTTGTGATCCTCGCAGTGTGCTATCAACTTAAGCAGTTGAAAAAGCAACCTGAAAAACAATTCAAGCCTGAATCCCGTTCACGCCTGAATTTTTTTCAGGTTACTTTTTTTAACTGCTTAAGTTGATAGCACACTGCGAGGATCACAAATTTCACTCATGTTTCATCCGCAGTTCAAATATATATGATTTTCATATATTCATATAAATATAATTCCCTATCAAATTCACTAAAGATTTTACATGCAATTCGTTTACATTTTAAGACAGATTACATTTTGCGCAGGTTCTCATAGCCTGATTCTCAGAATGTCCGAGAGTCGCTCGTATTCAACTTCCTTCTTTCCCTGCCTAATGTCCTTTGTTTGAGGGCTTGTTTTTGACGTCATCTGACCGTCCCATATTTCCACCAATCAGAGTGGTTGTTAGAAGAAATTTCAAGAATGGAACTGAACGCACTATAATTAGTGGAAGTATTCAACGGTCACATGACGTCATGAACAAGGAGACGGGACGGGACGGGAGAGGAGAGGGTAAGTGTGAGCGCCTTTGGACGTCTGCCGGGAGAATCCGACTAAGGTACTTATCAAACTTTCGGGTTATATCAGACTAAGGTTCTTATCATACTTTCGGGTTAGTAATTCTATGGACACCACCACTCCCTTCCAGCTCAAAATCAAGAAGTCGCTACATATTCATTGGGGAAAACCGTCACTAAACAGACAAATTGTTCATGTCAATCTTTCACTGGCAATTTAGTTTTGTTTGTATACTCAGTATATATTTTCTGTTCCGTTTCTTTACTATCGTCACGACGTCATTAGTTATATTGTCTATATTTATTGTCTTCAATTACGTTGTAATTAGTTATGTTCCACATTTTTGTCACGCTGTAATTAGCTAAATTTTCCACACCATTGTATCCTTTTTGCATTTATATCACACCCACTAGCGGTTTCTGTTACTTGTACTGAAGATGAATAAAGTTTCATCCGAAACATGTATACTTGTGTGCTTAGTTCGTTATTTAACGTACTACATTTGTTTTGCATTGTTTTCCTTACTAATATGTTTTGTCAGTAACTGTGCTCACACTGTGGGTGGCTCCTCCTAAAATGTTCTACAATAGAGCGTTTTCACTTGACGTCATAGCCGCCATATTGGTGTTCCCGTACAAAAGAATTTTAATTAACTTCTTTTGTTAGGAACACCAACATGGCTGCCATGGCCTTTGTCATTTGAGTCCCACGGGACTGAAGGTCACGTGAGTGAAAACGCTCTATTGGTATAGGATTTAATGGAGCCGAAACCAATTGTGGAATTGCACACCTTTTAGGCATCCTACTGATGAACAGTTACGAAAATCAGATACGTTTAGTAGCCACATTTATTTGAAGTTTGTCCCCTTTGAATACATGAAAAAGTCGTGACCTTCTTTAAATTTACTATATTGTGGCGTTAAAACTACGTTATCTACATAAAAAAAACAACTCCTACTCTGTACTTGTCAGACGACATTGTCATTACCTGTATAATTATAATCAACTCGCATATTCCGCGTATCATCAAGTATCATTGAAGACAAACTAAGAGGTCGCTTCTCGGGTTCTCGGGATGTCCCGTCACAAACGCGCAGCCAATCAGAAAACAGCTCCTCGCGGGCAGCAGGTACCAGGGGACCCAGGTAGCATACGGCAGCAGCCGTGACCAGGGCGTCACCTGGTGCGGTGATGAGACGCTGCTTAGCGCTTGATCGGCGCCTGTGCCACATATTAGAGTAGATTGACAGGCTGTCGACCAGGGCTGCTCCTTTGGCTTTCACAGCTTCGATGCTCTGCGGAGAAATCCATTATGAGTAAAAAAATACAGGGCCTGGATCCTGTTAGATGATGGTGCATCATGGGTTAACCGCGGTCAAACGAGAGAAATTTGCAAAAGTTAAGCAAAGTACTAGTTTAGTTACAAGTTTAGGTTGTCATTTTCACTGTTTAAAGTTTAATATATTGCCAATACACTGTCAATTTGCCAAACGTTTTAAAAGTTTACCAAAAAATTTCTAAGCGTTTAAAAACTGTGGACTGCAGAATTGTGGGCGTCATTTGCCAACATAATTTTGATCAGGCGCAAAGAGTTTTGATCAGTTTTCAACGGAAAAAGCTCAGCATTTAGCGAAAAATTAAAAGATAGTAACGTCAACTAATTTTTCTTTTGTATATCCTTGCTCATATTTCCATTTAATATTAAATAAAATTCCACTAAATAAATTAAAAAACGCCTCGGACGTTTGACCGCGGTGGATATCATGGGTAGCAATGCAGGGTATATAAGCTTTTTATGGCACGAGGGGGATCATTCTGGGCCGACACCGCTTCAGTTTCACTCATTTTATCAGTTATTTTTTTCTTAAAATGAAAGAAAGAATAGGATATGCTACATGAAGCTTTAATTTAAAGCCTCGTAGGATGGGTTGTTTTGGAGCTTGGGCCTTTGGTTCAGATTTTCTGTCATTTTATTTTCCTCAAGGGTTTCTTTCGGCACGTTTTTTCTGGCCTCCGTCTAACCACACTGTCTTTGAGCGTGGTTGCTCAGCTCCGTTCACGTGCTTAGCTGTGTAAGTATTCTCTGGTTTACGTAGATGTATTCTAAATGCTACATGTATAAATAAGCTTCATTTGCAATGCTGTATCAACATTTGCTATTTTGTCCCGGTGTTCGGCCGAAACCTGCAAAATAAACCTAATGGTATGTATTTACTGTCTGTTGTGTAGTGAGGCCGAAATATCGTGTTGTCATGAGTAAAGCGAAGAGCTTACTTTAAACTAACATTTTTTTTAAATATAGAAATAGGAAGGAAAAATCGCCAAAAAGAATGAAGGAAAAGTGATGTAAAGCGACAAAATAAAGGCTTAAACAATTCGGATTCTTTGGAATCTTTTTACTCAAAACCTGAACGTTGGGCAAGCGAAATTTCGATATAGTAATAATGTGAAGTAATAATGACCCATACAAACGGATCGATGGTTAGAATCTTAAATTATCACTTTTTTTTTCAATAGGAGCTACTGAACAGTATTTTCCTGTAGAAATATTTATTAGTGTCATGCAGCGAAATATGGTTCTATCTTTTTTGAGCCTGTATTTAAAATGATAGTAGCGTATGACCACATATAGCCTGCGAATACAGCTCCCTTTCATCGCTCCCGGCCGCTAGGGGCGTTCGCGTTCCCCTAGTGGCCGAGAGCGATGAGAGGTGGCTGTAATCGCAGGCTTAAGACCACAGATTCAAATGCAAGCAATTATTTTACAGGAACACTGTCCTGCTGAAATGACGAAATGTCGCTTTCCTTATTTCTATGTTACATCGCCAAATGCCATCAAATATACAACTTAACTGGATAAAAAGATGCTATCGAGCCAAACAAATGCCACAGTTTTGAGATAAAGTGCAGGATTACATGGAAGTGGATTACAGTTCATCAAATTTGAGTTCGTGGCAGGCGGTCAAAATCGCCATTCGTGTAGAAGTTTGAATTTTTTTTGCCGTTAACCTGACTCTTTAGTTGACAATTCTTTGCTTTCATCTCTTTTGGCACTTTTTTCTTCGTATTACAAGATAATAAAACAAGCTTTAGACAAACCTCTGGCCATAATCACGAACGGTGGTGACTAGAATGGATACTCCAAAATCAGGTTGGACCACCTCAGACGCCTTATTGAGACTTATATAACGGAGTAACTGGTTAGCTTGCAGTTGAGGTTGGGGTAGCAGTTTATATAGTCAAATTTAGGCCTAAACAATCCGAGAAGCTAGGTGGTACTCTGGTACGGTAGGCTATGTAAGCCTAACCCTAGCTGAGGTCGCAGGTTCAATCCTGAGTGGGGATTTTAGGGTGTTTCTTGGTGTTGCGGAAACTATTGTTGGTTAGCTTTTGTGTTGTGGTGTGGGTATTGTTTACTTTCTTTTGAATCTTTTGTTTTACGTCATTTGGTGATCGCAACACCAAGAAACTGCCGGATTTTAGATTTTTTTTACACTTAAATTCTCAATAAGTGTCCGAGGTGGTCCAACCTGATTTTGGAGTGTCCATTCTAGTCACGACCAATCACGAACACATGATATATCAGCGGAGATAGTGTACCTTCAAAGGCCCAGTATCACCCATTCGGCTTTGCGGTCGTTTGTTTTTGTTTTCAAATGACGAGCTCGCTCGTGATTGGCTCTTTCGGGAATTTTCGACTGCGTGAAATTCAATCGTCGAGGCATTGGGCGCGCAATGCATTTTGGGTGATACTGGGCCTTTAAGGTAAAAGTGGGCAGTACGCAGCTCTTACAAGGTCTTCTCTGATTTGCTGAGAAAACAATAGAACAAACAACACTGCAATGGACCCTAGCCCTGAAAACAATAGAGCTGCGTGATATACAGGTCCAATGAAATTAGAGGTTGTTAAGAGCAGCGTGGTATCTGTAAAAGGTGCTGATAAATAGTCCCAAGACAAAGCCAATACCACCAGGAGATATCGTTTTAGATCTCAGAAAGAGTTTGCAACAACTCTTGACTCTACATGACTTACTTGGATCTGTTTTTCAACAGTTCTGGAGTGTTTGACGCTGTCTTTGTACAACTGGATGTTGGACTCCAGTTCTTGTTTGATTGAGTTGCATTTCACTCGCATTTCTCCCAGAATGGACTTGGCCTGCAAAGAGAAACGTAGCGTACTTGAATACTACATATAAGTTGCTTTGTGAAATATTCGTTTTACCTATAATTTTACCCCTTTTAATGGCACAGACAGGCACCGATTTTCTTTTATTCCGCAAGCTGCCCTGATGTGATAACTATTTTTAGTGCCATTTCATTGAATTGTAAGTCCATTGTGATTTTACAATTTAGAGGGATAAATAAAACATTTATCATTATACTCGAACTAAGGACATACAATAATGGACTACGTACAAACAGGCAGACAGGCAGGCGACAGACTGTATAAGCTGTATATTAAGCTTTAACTGTCACCGTGACTAAATAAAAGATGTTGTTGTTGTTGTCAGCAGACAGACAGACAAACAAACAAACAGACAAAGACATGGGTCGAAGACAGGCAGGCAGACAGACATGGGTTAAAGGCAGGCAGGCAGGCAGGCAGGCAGATAGAAAGACAGATCGGAAGAGAGAATGCAATATGGCATATAATCAGGGATGTATGCAGGACACACTATAGCCAATCAGACAGCAGACAAACAGAGACAATAAACAATCAAAATAATGGAGAAAACAACTGACTAATCAAGTTGAATGTAGAACAAAGAGTCCAAGAATGCAATTTATCTTCCACTAAGCCAGTCACCAAATTGTCAATTAAAAATCACCTCTTAAAAACAGATATCCTTCACTAGGTTCAATAGGGCACAATTTCAGAACCGATCATTACCTTTTCAAGTTCCTGCTCAGCCTTAGCTAGCTGCTGCCGTTTGGGTTCCAGAGCTCTGTAGACCAAACAGAATTCATACACGGCTCGTACCCACAAGCACAAGGATTTGGCGGCCACGCTGCCTTCCTGGACAACTTCTCCACGGAACTTAGGGTTGTTATAGAAATCCTTAAGTCCACGGAAAATAGGATCCGGCATGTTTTTCATGTTGTAGAATTCCAGGTCTTTGAAGAAGTTGTGTCGGTTGAGGAGAAGTTTGCCTTCTTCCCATCTGATGCCAAAAAAAAAATAAAACAATAAAAGGTAAATGCGTTAATGAATATATATTCATTTCAAATGGACAGACTGCAAATCACAGTAGTTGCTAAATATGTATATATATATATATATATATATATATATATATATATATATATCTGTCTGTGTCGTAACTGTTCATCAGTAGGATGCCTAAAATGTGTGCAATTCTACAATCGGTTTCGGCTCCATTAAATCCTATATATATGTTAGTTAGAAACATCATACGAGTAGATGATTTACGAACAATGCGTAAAATCGGATCAGTGACGACAACAAACATACAGTGATGACAATAAACATGCAACGGCGACAATAAACATGCGTACGAGTTAATGATGATACTTATTCTATGGTGCTGTTTATTATACTGACGAAGGCAGTTGGATAAAATCATGTGGGTGTTATCTGTGACATGAAAACTGTTAACAGTACCTTCCAGTGGAACTGTTTGTTGTGCTGCAAAAGATGACTTGAGTTTTGATTCCGTCAAGTAAATCCTAAAGTGTGACCATTCAAATGAAAGATACTGGGCCACGCTTCCGTGGCACTGTTTTTTAACCTTTGAGCTCGTGGATTAAATCCTGTGGTATTGGGCCGGGTTGCTCAAAGCACGATTAAGCTAACCCAGGATTAGCATCAATTTTGAATCCAGTTAAATAACTCAGCAACTGAAAATTTTCCAAAGTTTTCTGCCCTTCAGTTTCGACTTTAACTTGTCTTCACTACTCGCTACAAATGACCTATTGAAAACATTTTTAAACAGAGAAATGAAATTCTTGGTTAACTTTTAATCCAGGATTAGCGTTAATTGGCTTTCGAACAACCGGGCCCTATTTATTATGCGGTACAGGGTGGAGGTCTTCCCTGGGAAGCCCCCCCCCCCCCCCCCCCCCCCCGCCCCCACCCCCCTTTTATGGTGCACCTTTGTGTTTCACTACGTCGCAAAATAAAATCCGGAATTATCCTTGTAGTGTGATTTTCAACGCTCCTGAGTGATTTTTTTTTTTACAAAGGACAGAAATGGTCAGAGACATTCAATCACGGCTTGGAAAACATACGTTTGATCTTTTTCAAACATAAGACAAATCGCATTGACCACTAGAGTGACCAGCTCAGGTGGAGTCCGATAACTTCGGATTTCTTCAACATCATAAATGTTCAATGACTCAATGGCTCTCCACGCTGCATCGAAAAGGGGGTTGACCTGGAAAAATGGAGGGAAATAAGATGAGTGTATGCGACCAAGACCTTTTTTGACCAAGAAGGTCGATACAGTAAAAACCCGGAAGTAAGAACCTGCATTTTACCAAGTTAGCTTAAACAGGTTCTTACATAAATGGTAATAGACCTTTTTAGCTTCTGTGTTTTGTTTTCCCAATGTAGATTGTGTGATGTTACCCTAGAGAACTGTTTCTTTTAAATTTTGTTTTCTTCACGTGCATATGTCTGTATAATTTATGAAAAGACAAATGACAAATTCCCTTGAGAACATCACATGACCTACATAGGGAAAACAAAACATGCAAGCTAAAGCGGTCTATTAGCGCAAATTTAGGCTATTTAGGTTCTTAAACAGGTTATTATTTTCTGAAGAAAAAAAAATACATTGTAGCTACTAGAATTTAGTGGTATTCAGCCTATTGCTTATATAAAATCTGCATACCAAGTAAGCATTTATGTAAAAATGACTATAATAAGAAGCACTGCTCAACCTACTATTATTTGCCCAAGTGCACTGTACACATCTTTATATAGATTTTAGAAAATAAGAACCTGTTTAAAATTTTAGGCTCAACAGGTTTTTGTATATGGGGAGGGGGTCTAACTAGAAAATTTTAGCCTAACAGGTTCTTAAAATCTAGGTTCTTACTTGCGGGTTTTTACTGTAATCGACGATTAGTCCCAATGATGTACTATGGTCAAGTCTCTTGATTTTCTCCCCATCTATTTTAATATCAATTTCGTCATTCTGAACATGCAACCTTTAATCAGAAATATAGGGCGCGTTTTTTTGGACATATTCTAGCCATTCCAAAAACAGAATACCTCTAAATATTGTACCAATTTATCTCGTAAAATAGGGAAAGAAGTCGCTACTTTGACTACGTGTACCTGAAAATGTTTGGCGTGTGGGAATGTAAAGAAGATAGTTTTGTTGGCGTTTTCTGATTTCGAAATGACCAGAATATCTCCCACGCAAACGCGCCCTTAGTCTTTAACACTTTTGAGTGTCAAATCAATGCTGACCTTCTCAAACTCAGCCTGAGCCGCCCTCTTGAGTATCTCAATCGGCCCCTGCATAAGCTCAATATCCTGCTCCTGTCTCTTGCACCTTTCCTTAGCGGCAGCGTACTCTTTTTGACATGCTTCCACGGCCTCCTGTCGCAGCTGCACGTCTGTCTTGGATGCTTCAAACACCGGTGCGAGCTGATCCAGTTCATGCTGCATTTTATTTAAGCTGCTGGTAGCCTCGTCTATTCTTTTGATGGCTTTCTCCAGATGAGCCACGTCTTCCTACAGTGAAATAGCAAATGAAATTTGAAGAATGAAGAATGTTGCATACGATGTTCATAAAATGGGACCTGAAGAGAAGGCGAAGCTGATATCAAAGACGAAAACATGCAGTGGCAGAGCGTTTGAATCAAAATCGCAAACGTCACGGTTCAAATTCCCCTGAAGCCTGAACAAAATCAACTTGTTTTCAGGCTCTGCTGTTTGCAACTCCCTCAGTTGTTGTCCTGTCTCTTCTTCTATCCTTAAAGTGCCCCTGTGATCAAATTTTTGATTTTCATTTTTTAACATTTTCGTGTACAATTAGACTTTCTTACTCATCTTGCCAAATTTCAATTCATTACGAACATCAGAAGTCATTTTATTTTAACATTTATTTCCGAGAATTTACGGCCGCCATTAATCAACCTTGTTCCAAGGCTTGGTTGCGAATGGGAGAAAGTGACGTTAAAGACTCAAACATACCTCACGGGTTGAAATTATAATAACAATAAGCATAGAAAATTGCACGAAGAACAAGTCCAAAGTTTT
This sequence comes from Dendrophyllia cribrosa, assembly GCA_024195265.1. Lineage (NCBI taxonomy): Eukaryota > Metazoa > Cnidaria > Anthozoa > Scleractinia > Dendrophylliidae > Dendrophyllia > Dendrophyllia cribrosa. The sequence goes on along the minus strand of JAJLRJ010000007.1, from coordinate 39,834,479 downwards.
TGTTGCTTTTCGCGTGATTTTCAACACGTAACGATCGCTGCGATTCTTGCGATCCTTGCGATCGATGAAACCTCAGGTTTCCATATGATCGCAGCGATCGCAAGGAAACGTCGAGTAGGACTGGATCCGATAAACTTTAAATGCATTATGGGATACAAGGCTTTGGTGTGCAATGCTTTCTGGGACATTTTGGATCGCAAGGATCGCAAGAGAGGTTTCCATATAAAAACCTCTCGATCGCAAGGATCGCTGAGATATAAATTTTTTCTATCTCTGCGATCGCAATCGCATGGATCGCAAGGATCGTAACGATCGCAAGGATCGCAAAGTTTTTGGTTTCCATATGATTGCAAGGGTCGCACAACACTTTTTTCTGCGATCGCTGCGATCCTTGCGATTATATGGAAACCAGGCTTTAGAGATATCACAGAAATGAATACTAAGAAATGGGTTGTTTCTGTGTGTACCGGAGCACAGATGACGTAAAACAAAAGGAACAAAGAACCACAATAATACAAATGCAAAACAAGACCAAAAATACAATACCTCACAAACAATAGAAGACAATGAGTACCGGTACACGCAGAAAGACCCAAGAAATGTATCAACACAAGCATTTATGTGGAAATAGTTTGCATAACATTCTCGCCAGGTCCAAAGAAATTAGAGGTTCTAAACAGCTTCTTGCTAATTGACAAAATGTTCATAATAGCCCAATTTACAGTTGTCTGCTTACGGAATGGTCCTTTTAGTGAAGTGAGACTAAAGTTGACTTTGTTACGTTTTGATACAAACATTCCTGCTTTTCATGTGTAAATCATGTTGTCCTCATGCTTGGAAGGTTTATATCAAAACAAAGCCAACTCCAGCCTCACTTCCACTCAAAGGCCAGGCCACTAAGCACGTGAGTGTAAAATGGACTATTACAGACACAGGGCCGCTTCACCAACAGCAACGGCTTTTTGTTGTCTGGGTTCTAAAGAAGTAAGACTATTCACAGTTTTCTTATCCACGTGGCAAACTTTTTTCAAAAAAGCTTTGTAGATTATTCCGCACCTTCTCTTTTATGCACAGCCTCTTGCAGATCTTCCTGAACAGGTCAACAAAATCTAAATACGTGTCAGGCGAGTAGAACTTCAGCGCCTTGACTCCGTAAATTCTCTCGACCATGCTTCTAGACGACAGATGAACGTGAGCCATTATCGAACAAACAGCCGCCGATTGAGAATCTCTCTCTCGTCTCTTTAGCGGCAAAAGACTAAGGACATTTTCTTCCTCTTCTATGACCTTCTGTGCCACGCTAACTAACGCCTCGTGTGGCCAAGCTCTATAGATATCGACGCAGCAGCTTCTTGTAACCAAAACTGGAAACCTGTATAACTGGTTCTGACCTGGGGAAGAAGACAGGTTCAGCGGGGTGTATTTAAGGCAAACCACAACGTGTAGGTGCGATTTGACGCGGCGGAAATATCGTTCTTGCGCGATGTCTTTGCTTTCTACTCGGCGAGCGCCCCGTTTTCCGCCTGGTAGGAGCTGGTTTGAAATCATGAACAGTTCGTTTGGTGTGTAGAGGCCAGGGCACGTACCTGCAAAAAGTGAATGTATGAAACGTTAGGATATGTTGGAAATTCGAAAATGGGTGGAGCAATATTGCAGCAATTACACTGTGCAGTATAACAGCAAGAACGTTGTGAAAAGCATGATTATAGTCTACTCTATCTAAGAAGGACACTGTCAGAACAATTTCAACAAGCTCTTCGTTTTGAGAGAGGAGTCCATTTGATAGAGGGATCAGTTCAAGTACAGCATTTGTCCGAACTGACCGGCCGGTCCCAGGCAGTCTATTCGTAAATAGCATGCCATTATTTGTAAATATTATGGGCCAAAGGAAATAGAAGACGCCCGTCTGCGCACAGGCTTGTACATTCTATAAATGAACTTGTAGGAACAACTCTAAATTTAAAGTGAATCTATGTCGTAACTGACCGGTCTGGCCGCCTAGTTCTGACAAATGGCAAGCGTACAAAATTCACTGAATAATAGCGACTTTGGAAACCTAAAATTTACCAACTGGTAATAATGAACAATAAATGGATGGTCGAAACACGAACAATTGTCTTAATTCTAGCAGCAAGGGTTTCCGTAGTGCGTTCATACAAGATAGCAGACTCTTCGACTTTTCAACCCGAAAACTCACGAGTGAGCTGCTCTCACGAGTGAGATATCGAGTTGAATACGTGTTGTTTATTATACAAACTACACTAATAACGAACTATGAAGCAATTTTCCGAAGATTGCCTTCGGTTTTTTTAATATTCTCCGAAGACTGTCCGAAGTTTTGTGCGGACGTTTGCGACATTTTCCGAAGAGTGCCGTAGATTTCCGATAATGGCAAACATGGCAGCTGACGAGGATATATTAATATCTTGATATCTTCGTATGTGTTGGCTGAAGTTCATAGAACAAAAAGTGATTTACCTTCTGCCATGAGTGAACAGATGTCCTGCAAGGAATCGTCATTAACACACTCGGGTACAAAAAGCACGACAGGTTTTCCTTGCAAACCGGCAATGAACGAGGCCACTTTGATCTGCTGTCTAAGGTCCTCTTGACTCTGAAACAGACTGCGCTGTACTTCAATCAGCTGAAATACGAATAACAACGACAATTAGAGTGTCACACATCCAGTCGACTCCATCGCCTGATGAAGACCAACAGAAAACGGTCGTACCGTCGCGATCCACATCTAAGGTGACTTCATCGTGAGATAAACGATAAAGAAAGCTGTCGCAACAACGACAATGTGAACAGGTCTAACGGCATTGACAAAAAGAGTGGATCACATATAGAAACCCTGATGCATAACCTGCATTGCTGATAACGCGTTTAAAATACCTTGTTGGCCACTCATAAACGGCTTTGAAAAGGTAAGGATAAATTTTGATACCTTATTGCGATAGCTTTTGAAGTGTTATCCCGCTGTTTTGAACACCCAAGGGGAAAATCAATCAATCAAGCAAAAAAAACTGCGATTGTTCAAGACGAACGAGCTCGAGATTTGTCGTCCAGTGCATCCAGGGCATGGATGTATGCGACGATCATCCAGTGCATGTATCCGACAAAATGCGACACAAAAAACTTTGGATATTAAAAAAAATGAAATTTAGTTTAGCAAACATTTAGCAGTAAACGTTTTGACAAAACAAACCTTGTAACAAGCTGCGTGTGCAGCAACTCGTGTGAGTGTTCTTCTTCCATAACCAAGACATGATAACAACAGAGCATGGCCGCCCGGAGTTGCCTTGAAAAAAGCAAAATATACATTTTTATGAGAGAAAAATCAATTAATATGAGCGTTGTGTATACTTCACGAAAAGTCCAGATTTGTCCGTTTAGAAACGTAGAGCACGTGCGGGGCGGGTCATCTCACCCCGCCCCACAATGTTGCGTTCGCATATATTTTTTGTTTTGTTTTACTCTTACATCTTGAACATCAACATTGAAAGGAAAAAAAAGGGAAGAAAGCGGACACCGTTCCAACACATGTGACTGATATTGTAGTTATGTTTAGAAAACAAGCCACACAAAGTTAGCAAAAAAAGTAGAAATGGGCGTCTGATTGACATTGTTCTCTGTCATCTGTTCTTGACTTTGAGTTTCTGAACGAGAACCATGTAGTGTCGCCACTCTAATCAATGAAAGATTCTGAGCAGGGCTTTTATGTGGTGCTATTTGTCTCTAGATACGTAAAATGATACTTCGCTTTGAGCTTGGGCGGTTTCTGGAGGAACAATTTAAGATTCTCGTTGTAAAGAACACCACTACGCAATTTTCAGAAATTTGGTTTCTTCATTTTTGAAGAACGTTTTTAAACATCCGTATTGAGCTTAGCTTTAAGTACCCAGCACTATTTTACGTGGCAAAAAGCCAATGGAGTATTGCCACATCCATCCCAAGGTATGCTAGCCGATCGCAGGTTACCCCAGGCATTTTGTTAAATTTTCCTTGACTCCCGATTCGCCAATACCCAAACGAACACCCACAACCGTGGACGAAATAGCTTGGGACACTTAAGAAAATGCTACACGATGGCAATTTTTTTCGAAGAGAGAAACTATCGTTCCATTTCCTGGTCCCCCTTCCCCCCTATACAAAGTTGAGACATTGTGGCTTGGTTATATGCATAAAGCTCAACATTGTATTGGGGGTGGGGAGGGGGAGTTAACGACAAAGGCAATTTGTGGGAGAAAAGGTTAAGTGTCCCAAGACTTCTGACCAAGATTGTAGGTATAAGTGCAAAAGTCGGCTATGTCCTTTACCCATGTACCTTCGTTCAAGTTAATTCTTACCAAAGCTCGGCTCAAACGCGCAGCATGTTGAAGAGCTTTCCGAAAGGTCACCAAATTCATGATCCTGGCATTGGAAGATTGCTCTACTTTGCTGTTATACGATACCAACCATCTCTTGATCCCTTGCTCCAAGATGCTCTCCGCACATTCAAGGTAATTCTTGCTCGCTACTTCACTCGCACTGCTCTCTCGCCCAGTGACAGAGGCGTTAAAATGTTTACAGAACATGATGTCTGTGAGATCTTCCCCAGAGAAAGCTAACTGTTCCAAAGAGATCAGCGGACCGGTGTACCTCTTATCGTAGCTTACGCCGCTTGTGTCGTCGAATTTAACCTTACATTGCAATACAATGAAGTTTATTAGGTTCCCAAACGGGATCTTCATACGTAATTTACAATGATTAAATTGAGTAAAATTTACAGTCAATGCACTGCACGCATGAACGCCCACAGAATGAAAATTGCATGCTTTACGCGTACATTCCATTCTTTAATTTGATTACTGTAACTCAAAGATAAGGATGCATTTTCGAATAAACCAAATTGATCATTTCAAAGTTGACTTTTGGGGAGCGCGGTCAATATAGGGAAGAAATCCTTTCAAAAATCAATCTTAAAAACAAAATTCATGATTCGATTATAGAATATAAGATATGAATAACCCGTAATTTTATCGAAGAATGAAATCGAAGAACCACCTAATCGATTTTAAATAGTTAAGTTGCGTGTTAATGCGTGAAGTGCGTTGACTGTATTAAAGTAAGGGCTAATAAATTATATAAGCATTAAATGTAAATATAAAACATAACTAAAAACAAGCACTGATTGGAGTTCGTTGTTTAACCAACTGCTAAGGAGGTTGCTATTTAGTTTTCGTTTAAAAGTTTGAGGAGAGGTGCAGTTACGCATCTTAGCAGACAATGAGTTCCAAACTTTTGCGCCGCGATATATTAAGGATTGCTCGCCAAAAGTAGTCCGACATTTGGGTAGATGAATTTTCTGTCGTTGTTCAGGGTATTATAGCAGTGGATTTGCAATCTTTTACCTTGACTCTGGCTGGTTGAAGGAGCATGGTGTTTTCCACTGCAGTGTCCTCTCTACTCAGAGCTGGGTCAACTTGGATTTCCAATTTATCTGTTTCATTCTCTTTTGCTATTTGCTCATCTACGTCTGGATGAACATTTCCATCTTCAAGACCCTCTGTGTTAAAGAACAAAAAACATGGATTTTAATAAGGGGACTTTTTTTCACAGTGATCTTATTGGGTTTTTGTATCAAAACTGTACAAAAAAGCTCGCATAAAACCAACAAAATATATTTGCTAATGGATTATTGGCGTAGGAACGTAGCATAACCGGCTTTCAAGGGAAGAACTCGAAAGAATGGACTTGTGCTGCAACACATTCAATTGCGCCCGCAGTGACATGGAAATATGAGCGAGCGGTCGCTCACCAGAGGTTAAAAATAATAGAAAAAAATTCAAATCACCAGCGTGGATTGGTGGCCGCTTACGAGAGGTTTCGACTATAATCATTTCACTGTTAAAAAAAATGGTATTTTAGAAAGTGGTCGCTTATGAAAGGTGATAGCTTAACAGTTCTGGTTAAATCCTCACCTGCAACACCATCTCCTACTTCTGACGATGGTTCTTCTTCTTCAACTTGAACAGAGTCCACGTCCCCTTCACTCTCGTCACTTGATTCACGTTGTTCGTCACTTGGTAGCGCCATGGCATCATCAGATTGGACGAACGCTCCATTGCCATCTTGTCCTGCACTGTCCAGTTTTTCCTCAGTGGCAGTAGGTGGAGGTGGATTTGTACCGGGCATGATCTCTGTAATAAATGAATGTGTTTTATTCATTAGAGCAGTTTTCAATTGAGTGTCGTTAAACCAAAACCAAAGTAATGACTCTGACCAATCACAGCAGTCGTAAACAATCCAATGAACCAATCAGAGCTTGAAGCAATTACATGTCGCCGGCGCCAAGCGCGGGAAAACGCGTGCGAGCAAGTCACGGTTGGGTTTACTTCTGATTGGTCGGGGAAGTGGCGCAAGATTTTTTAGCCAATCACAAAGCGTAGCAATGCAAAACCAAAGCAATTGTGTAATTACTTTCGACACTCAATTGAAAACTGCTCTATAGTGGTCTTCAATCAATAGTAATTTCGCAATTGCTTTGGTTTTGCATCGCTACCCTTTGTGATTGGCTACAAGAATCTCGCGCCATTTCCCAACCAATCAGAAGTAAAACCAAACGCAATTACGTATCGTTTGCACGCGTTTTCCCGCGCTTGGCGCCGGCTACATGAATTTGCTTCAAATTCGGATTGGTTCATTGGATTGTCTTACTCTGTTTTCAGTGGTCAAAGAAGCCACATTGGTTTTGGTTTTACGACACTTAAGTTAAACCCGCTCTACAACATTATTTCCCTTGTCAGCTTAATAATAACAAACAAACAGTGAAATTATATCAAAAATTCTAAAACACATATGCATTTCCATATAACGCTATGAGAAAAACCGTCTACTGTCAACTGTTGGCTTCTCAACTTGAGTTGAAAACGAAGAAAAAGAAATATGGCAAAAGATTTGATACCTGTTATAATTAGAAAAGTTCTTAGCGATTCAATTCTGTAATGCCTCATATCAAACAAAGGCTGGTGGGACACACGCCATGCTGACTAAAAATCGATTTCCAGCACCACATGTAGGTTTCTTGTTTGTCTATCACTTAACTGAGTGAAAAAGTATTGCAAAACGAATTTCAAGGAACTTTGTTCTCGCAAAATGTCGTCCGAATTTCGCCAAAATTTGGGTGGCTTCAAACCTTCTGGAAACAAAGGCAAAGTTCCACACGAGCCGCACGTGGTGTACGTGATCCAAGCGGCCGGAGTTTAACCCGCTTGCTGAAGCAAAAAACAAGTAAGAGAATTGCTACACCCACCTGAATGCCCGATGATAGTCCATTGCCTGGAAACAAAATATCGACGAAATAATGCCAATGGATTAGTTATTGCAAAATAAGTTCAAACTTCACCAACCTTGCATACGCTTTTGCATTTCATCTGTTTGTTCCAAAGAAAACACTTCAGAGTCTATTTCGGAGTTATCTCTGCAGAAAGACTCTTCAACCGTCTCGTGTAACAATGACGAGAACCAGTAGCGTTGCTCCTCAGTGAACAGTCGATCACTGTAAGTCCGTGTACTCTCATGGCACCACAAGCGCAGCAATGAACGGATCATCGGAGACAGAGCTGCAGGGGTTTTGGTGGATAACGCACTTTCTCTTGGGCCGCTTGTCAGTGAAGGCCAACTGAAAAAGAGGAATTGGAATACAGTCAACTCTTAACGGACACCTCTATAAGACGGACACAAGTTCAAGTTCAAGTTTAAATTTATTGACACCTCTATAAGACGGAAACCTGGTGTTGGTCCCTGCCGTTTTTCCAGTCATTTTACTGTAACTAAACTCTCTATAAGACGGACACCTCTCTAGGACGGACAACGGACACTTTGAAACCGTCAACGGACGCTTGAGAAGTGCTTTTTTTTAGTGAAAAATACTCCAAAACGGAAATGTAAGTGCTGAATCTCAACAAACGAGAGAGTTGACTGTAACACTAAGACAGTGAAACTCATCCATACGACTAAACTGGTCACAACACTATTTTCCCGTGTCCAGTTCGATTGTTGAGTTCGTTTAGCCGCCATCTTGAACGTTACGATGCGCTGCAAAACTGAAAGAGTACAAACACTGCTCAGCGGGAGAGTGAAAGTAAAGATGTACTCTCTCCAGTTGCTTTCAAGGATCCATCTCGACGAACACCAGGAATAATAGGGTTCTTCCATACGACCACCTACTAATTGCGACCAATTTTTAGAGAAACAGAAAAGCGCTCATTCAGTCATGCCCTTGTCTGAAAAGCCTCGTTAAACCGAACAGTCTGTTTATATGACCACAATTTTATGGCAATACGGTGGACGTATATTAACAAGGTTCCTCTGTACATCATTCACTCTGGGGAACGGCTCTTTGCTGGGTTTTAGCTAATTTAATAATTAGAATACTTTTACTTAACTTATGAATGATTTATTTATCTATTACGTCTTTACGCACAATTTATATTTTTTCTAAGTACAACTTCGTAATTCGCAAGTTTCACTAAAAGAGCCTTGCGGAATGATGAAATTATGACAAACAAAGACAGTGTCCAAAAGGCATATACATTGTAGCTCAGAGAATAGGAAAGCATATATCTACTTTACATGACCCACTTATAAACAGATGTGGAGGTCTAAGCTAGACTTCATTAAAATAACCGGCCCCATAAATTTTCGATGAACGCACAACCTTTCATAAAGTCAAACTCACCTTCTTCCTTTGTCACCATACCCTCCACGTTGTCCATTGTTCTTGTTACGAAAACTTTGATCACTGTTTGCAGCACGAATAGCTTTGCCATGTTCCGTTTCTTCACCTGTCTCATTTCGTCTTCTTGCGCGAGGTCTGGGACGTCCACGTGACTTGGAGGATAGCAGGGTCATGCCTTGTACCACCTTGGACAGTTCATGTTGGGTGAACAGGAAATGTGGGTGGAGTGGGGTGGGACGGAGCTCCTGAAGGATGACGTTGTACATTTTGATGGTTGCGGACGATAGCGCCTGTTAATGGAAGACAACAAAAGATATTACACCAACAACAAAGGGACACTGTCCCGCCGAAATAGCAAAATTTCGCTTAGCTTATTTCCACGTTATATCGCCAAATGCCACCAAATATAAAACTTAGGCCCGGTGCAAACTTCGAACTTCACATGTACCGAATCTAATGCAAATGAGCAAAAATCTATTGTTCTTGCTCATTTGGATTATATTCGGCACATGTGAAGTCCGACGTTTGAACCGGGCCTTAGTTGGATAAAAAGATTCAAAGGAGCAAAACAAAAGCAGTAGTTAGGAGCAAAAGTGCAGGATTGCAAGGATTGAACTGGATTACAGTTCGTGAAATTTGATTTAAATTATTGACAGGCGGTCAAAGATTAAAATTTTCATTCATGTGAAATTTAGGGACATTGTCACTGGCATTTGCTCTTTTTGGGCAGAAATGTTCCAATACTTGACTAGGAACCAGCACTACTTTCCTGTAGTGCTGTTTATTATGCTGCACAAGGTGGTTCTAACTTTTGTGTGTGTTGATGAAAGTCTAGAGTGTGGCATTCAAATGAAAGCTACTGAGCAGTACTTTCCTGTGCAACCAGTACTGTTTATTATGCTGTACAAGATGGTTCTTACTTTTGAGTCTGTGGATGAAATCCTAAAGTGTGACCATTCGAGTGAAAGTTACTGAGCAGTACTTTCCTGTGGTACTGTTTATTATGCTGCACCAGGTGGTTCTAACTTTTGTGTCTGTGGATGAAATTCTAAAGTGTGGCATTCAAATAAAAGCTACTGAGCAGTACTTTCCTGTGGTACTGTTTATTATGCTGCACCACGTGGTTCTAACTTTTGTGTCTGTGGATGAAATTCTAGGGTGTAGCATTCAAATGAAAGCTATTGAGCACTACTTTCCTGTGGTGCTGTTAGTCTCTTCTTTCAATTGCAAAAAAAAAAAAAATTGAGCAAATGAACGGGTTAAAGTGAACATCCAATCTATACCTTTGCCAACTGCTCATGGTGGGTGACAGAATAAGCGGGAAACTCTTCTAACCAAGCGAGAAACACTGCATTGTAAATACTTTGCAGGGACTCAGAGTTAAGTGTAAAGAACGACAGGACTGTCATCAGTCGGGACAAGCGGTGACTAATAGGGTACGAAGCCACCCCTCCACAGGAGGTTGCCGCACCGGGTGGTACACAGGCCGCCATAAACTGCAGGTGTTGAACTCTATACAAGTGATGTCTCTCCTTGTTATACAGCGTACCTGAAAGATTAACCACAAGCGAAAATGAGCGATTGTAGGGTTTCACAGATTTCGTAACGTATTAGAAGCAATATAAACAAGGATTTTCACTAGACTCTTTACGGAAGGAGCACCAAACAAGAATTTAAAGCAGAAGGCCAAAAAACGTCATTAACAACAGAATTCCCGCTCTTTGAAACTATTTTACAATTGTTCCAATTTCTTGAATTTGTCTTATGTGACTGAATTATCCAGGAGCTGAGTCCATTGGTAAGGATGGCTTTCAAGTTCAAATAGAGAAAGGAAAACTGACCGTCGTATGTTCACGTTCTCCACAAAACCTATAATTTGATCATTTGACGTTGTTGTTTTGCAAGGAACTGCTAAGAAATGTCCCAAAATATAAAACGCACGTGCGGAGGCATTGTTTTCGCTCATAAAGGTGACTCCATATAGTTTTTTGGCGCGCGAGGCATTGGCACGAAAATGGCGCGAGCGCGTGTTTGTTTATTTTGATGATGTCACGAAAATAAAGAAGTTTCCACACGGTAAGTTTTGCAAAAATTGGTAAATTGTTAGGATTTTCTTGGTACGCAATCACAAAGAGAAAGACAACCATTTTTGTACATACACAAACCAAATAAACGTAAAAAACGAAGAGTGAGTAAATTGCCGAAAATTATGTACCGATTGTTTTATGGCTTTGTCATGAGACTTACTGAATGTTTATACTGTTTCGCCAGAAATCGTGAATAATTACCGTGTAAAAACCAAGAAAAGCCGTCAAGAGGTTTGCTAGCCTTGAACAACAAGCCCAACAACTCAATCAGTGGTTGCCATAGTAACGAGCCTAAGCTACGTGTATGTGTATATTATGCCTAGTATCGCGAAACAAAACTCTCGAAAGACAGAAATAAGATCATGTATACTTTATTTGGAAGACTGGCCAATAACTATATGGAGCCACCTTAAACTTATAGTTTTGTGCCGTTCTCGCTGCCATTGTCTTGGTGGTTGCTAAAGCTCGCTATTACTTAGCAAAGACAGAAACCAATACCTTGTGAAAGGATCTGCCTGAGAAGCTCAAGTGGAGGTTGAATACCAAACGCATCAGCGCCGGCACAGTTCAGGTCATCCAGGAATAACAGCTGAGCGCGGGACTTGGCACCAGGAAGATTCTTCGCAGCTGCAGCTGTAGGACCTCCTAGCGACTTGTGAAGAGCCATCTGGCTCGTCTCCTTTCGCTGGATTTGTTGAAGTTTGTGCTCGATCGTCTCTTGGAGCAATTTGGATGATAGACCAGGTGACAGACATATCCGAGTTGAGTTGTAGCGTGGGTTGATTAAGTTCTGAAAAGCAAAGGATATTGATATGTATTGTGCCGTTATTCTTAGTATGAAAAACGTATGCCATTTAAAGTCCCATTTGACACAAACTTTGACGCTCATCATCCCAATAAACTAAGTATAAGTATACGACACAAGAAAAATAAAACATATCAGTGTCCAGTCATCTCTAGTTGTCAGTCTCCATCCCTTATACGTACAATAAGTATATGGCAAATCTCTTATTATAAGCGATAACATAATCAAACTCTCCTTTTTTGGCATTATATATGAAAAATTAACAATTAGTATTACGTTATATCGCTCAACCTACAGACAGCAATTACTAAAAGCAACCTAAACATAATAGTCTACTGCACTGAAGATATTAAAAACAGTCTTCGGGTGTGGATGAAAAGTGATTGCAACTTGCCATGTCTATTGGAAAAATCTACAAAATCTGATTATTCCTGGGTTTTTTCTCCTTTCAAAGGATTACTCGATATTTGATATATCTTTTTCTCTGTGTTCTAAGACCATTTCTTGCAAAAGTACATCTACTACAGTTTGGACCAAAAAGGGTTAAAATCCTCGTGATTACAGCCATGCTCCGTCACGCGTGACCAGTAATCCACAAGACTGAAATGAACATTTGAATATTTCTTTGTAATGTCCGAGATTTGAATGAAACCTTGAAGATCTCTCTGGAAAACACTTTGAAAGTCACGAGTTAACAGAAAAATAACTTCGCTGTACGCATAAAAAACCAAATGTTGTTCGGATATTTAACATTTAAAATAAAATGATATTTTGTTGCTCTTTGTTTCCGAAAATGCGGTAAAATCTCACGGGAATTCCGAATCTCCGAATGAATTTAAAAAACCGACGCGTAAACTTGAAAAATCCATTTCAATTTTCAAAAATATTGGTCACGCGTGACGGAGCATGGCTGTAAGATCAAGCAGTTCTCTCGTCTTCTGACCTGCACAAGTGAAGACTTTCCTACTCCTGAGGAACCAACCAAAAGCACTGGCTGAGAAGATGATACCATCATATCAACTAAGTAGAAGTACCGGTCCAACTGGAAGATACAAAAGTATATTTAATGACGTAAGGTCTTTGGAAACAACAACATAGATGTAGTTAAGGAGGCTCGACTCAGTTTTTTTTTTGGCCGTGGGGTGTATGTTTTGAAATCAAAATTTCACAAGGAAGACATGCTTCCATTAATTCATACTTCACCAAGTATATAAAATATGATTAAAGTTTTTTGTGTGTGTCACTGGTTTCCAAGCGACAGCGGTCGCCATAGCAACGCCAGATTATTGACCTTTGTTTTTAACAATGTCGTATTTCTCAAAATCTAGTCAGACACTTCACAATGACACTTTCACATTTTGTAGTACTCGCGTATCGCTAGCTGCAAACGAAGTTTCAAGACAATTTAGAAGACGGTTTTTGACGGCATAATGCCATTTTTAGGGCATAATAAACTCGGTGAATTACATGTATGAAAGCAATCGAAACATTTCTTCCCTGCGAAATTTTGATTTCAAAACAAAGACCCCACGTCCAAAAATACTGAGTCGAGTCTACTTAACCCAAGGATCTTCAAGACATTTTTCCTAAATGTAACTCCTCACAAGTCTCACTGCCACCATCACTTGTCGTTTTAGAGCATCCAAGTTTTATTACTCATGCGCAAAGCGCAATGAGTTAAAAAATGGCCTTCGTTTTTCTTTTTCTTTCTTTTTCTTATTTTTTGTCACGATTTTGCATACAAATTTATGCACGCATATTTTAAATTGTGTACTTCCGGTTCTTAGCTCTGCCATTTACACTTCCTGTTTAGTGACTTCCGACTTCTCTCACTTCCGGTAAAACAGCGTTACTAATGTGTCACGACAGCGTCTCCTACAACCCTACTTACATTACTAATGTTCACGTTAGGTATATAAAAGAGTTCGACGAATCACTGGCTTCATTGTGGTACAGTCTTCATTTACAAAACATTCAATAGTAAACAACGTGGTTTGCAGGAACGATGACTGAATGAAAGCAGTAACTCTTCTCCATATCGGACATCTTATCATGTTTAAAATATATCTTAAAACTTTCTTACGCATGCGCATGAGTATAGGCTGTTTGGAGCCTCTTGTTATCTAATTAATACACCGAATGCAAATATGGCCGTCCAACAATTTTTTTGTTTCGACAGGTTCTCAAGAAAAGAAAAGCAATTGAATAATGATAAAGATCAGGTCAAAATAAGTCATTGTGTGCATCTTCAAAGCCATATTCTTATTTTAGGAGAAGTTATAGGCAATCAAATTTTGGGAAGAACATGAAAGCGAGGTTAGTCAGGACAGAATGTCTTTCTCACACAAACGCTTAAAATTTCAGTGAGCCATAACTTTGCAACCGTTCAACCAAAAACACTCAAACTTTGCAAGATGACGCACTTATGTAGCAGCACTTGTTTACGTGATATCATTAATTTCTTTGAAAACTTGGCCGAACAAAAAAATTGCCCGACGGCCATATTTGCATTCGGTGTATATAATTATGTATTTAATAATTTCTAAACATTTTAGCTTCTGGACCGCAGTAATAGGCCATTTCCGAGTTGCCTTTAGCCTCTCTATCAAAGCGAGGCTAGGTGCGAAACCTTTCACATGCAAATAAAACGTATTTGCATGTGAATGAAAACTCATTTTCATATGAAAGGTTTCGCACCTAGCCTCGCTTTGATAGAGAGGCTAAAGGCAACTCGGAAATGGCCTATTGGCTATGCTGGTCAGTTTTTCCTGCTTTTAGCGACAGAAAGGAATAGGCCAGTGATGTGCACCTATTATTTCATTCGTTCTCTTTAACAATGGACTTTATTGTTATCAGGGCTAGGGACATTGTTTACCTCTTTCATCTATTGTTGTTTGTTTTTTTTTCAATGAATAGCATTTCCGCTTCAGTGAGCTGCAGTTTAACCCAAATAAACACCCCTAGCAAGTTTGGTCATTTACAAGGTTTATATGTAACATATCCAATGCACATTACTCGATACAAGTTATATCAAAAGGATCAAGGTATGTCGTAGTAGTTTTTGTGAGCTACCTCAGGAACAATAGTGTACGATGACGGCAGTGTCTTGAACTGTGCGCCAAATCTTTCTTCCCATTTCACCAGTCCACCTTTACTGAAGTCCAAGCAGTAGTCATACACCAATCCCTCGGGAGGCACAAGTACGGGATAAGGACCCGAGGACAGGAGCTGACGTGCATGTTCATCAAACTTCACAGCGTATCTGTATCCAGAAAAAAAAAACATATTTTAATAATACAAGTTAAACAAGACGCTGTGGGAGCGTATACTTGGGCGTCGTTGTATTAGGCATATTGGAGAATAATTGTCTTGGGAATCTGCATGCACGTTATTTCACGGTTTGATGATTGGGAGTATTCGGATAGTGTGAGTAGTCTAACAAAGAAGCGCGTTAACCGTCTAAAACAAGAAGACACAGTACACTTAGCGTGTGAGATCGCACGCAAATTATTAAAGTAGCGTGTCCACTGTGTCAAAAGACGAGTACATACTGAAAAATACAAATCGATGCCTACTTTGTACTTACCGTTTAAAAAAAGGCCGTATGTCAGAGTTTCCCGATGGTTGTTATTGGTTTTAGCTAAATCTTGTAACTAGCTGGTCTGTGTTTCCGACACTTTTAAAGTGAATGCAAATGTAGCCGCAAAGTGGCCTTTCGAAGCCATGAGGTAATTGCCTGGTCCGGACCCGAGGTCAAAACTTTTCCAATTGAAAGTTTTGCTGGAAGTATTCCTGCCGTTATTATAATAAAGTTTGAATGAAACTTATAAATTTAATCAAAGTTAACGACAGAAGTGATAATTTAGGAGGAGAGAAACAAATTTAGCCCTTTGAAATATATTTTTTCAGTTGAGGTAAAAATGTTGCAATTTGCATAATGTGAAAGTAATTTGAAACCTTTCCAGTAACGCATAACGCAGCTGTTTCGTAAAACATCTCGCAATCAGACACACGAAAATATATCCAGTTTTTATTCCTCTGTATCCGAAACACAGAAAAGAAAATTAAATGAAAAAGTGATCGCTTTAAGGTTATTTTCGCCCAAGAAACATTCACTAGCGGAAGCAAAACTCGCAAGAAACGTCTCGCAAGACACCGCGTGCATTGTTTACATCTTCTCTCGGCGGTGAATTTTTGCACCCAAAGTTTCAGTTGTCTGTTCTGTTCTTTCAACTTCACGAAATAAAAATTAATGAAAGGCAAACAACCGAAAGAAGTGAAATTAATTGGGATTCCTACCACGCTTATATTTCTTCCTTCGCTGTCCACTGTTCACTTCTTATTAAAAGAGGGGGTGGGGCTTCATTGCCATTGCCATACTGAAAACAGAACTTGATGAAAAAGTATTCAAACTGTCCCATATGAAATTAGAAGTTGGAAATGTTGAGATCAAGAATATAATGCGATTCTAACCCGGCGTAGGTGGCTGTCTCCGTGGTTTTGTGGGGGGAGGGGGCTTGTTAAAAACTTGAAGGTCTAGAGGGGGGTGGTCGTTAATAGAGAGAGGGAGGGGGAGAGGGCTTAACAGAGCGTTTAAGGTATTAATGAAGGTATTTATTATACCTTTCATGTAGGTGACCACCAAATGCCCACGCAAAGGCAAATGCAAAAGAGCTGGTCACTCTCGCCGTGTCACTGGCTAAAATCCCGGAACTATGTCTGCTGCTCACAGAACTGATTGACTGCCTCTGTTTTTGATTGATGATCTGGATCGCGCTGTCATCATCTTCACGAAGGATATGCTTGTCAAAGATGGCGGATAGAAAGCTAAGCAGCGTCTGAACTTCGTGTATCCCTGTAGCTGTTATGGATGGCTTGCTAGATGACCCATACCCTTCTGTTAGGATCGACTGGCAGTTCTCGCTTAGGAATCTCAATGTCGAGTCCACTGTGTGATCCATTAAACACGTTATGATCCCCAACCTGAAAAAAAAAATTAGCTCAATTAAATTAGATAGATAGACAGGCACCTTTATATAAAAATCAAAGGGCTCTAACAGCCATCTCTTTAATACAAAACAACGTAAGGTCAATTCCACAGATCTGTTATAAATGTCTATACTGAGTTTGAAGTCAAAGATTTGAAGAGTAAAACATATTTAAAACGACAAAAACATCTTGCGTGACATAAATATGCATTGTGTGAAAAGAGACTGTCCAGACAGCAGGATGACGTAATTACACAGGGGAATTAAAAAAAAAAACGTTTACTACAGCAATCATATTTTTACACGTTATTCATTGTGAATTAAGAAAATCTTTACAAATGATGGAACGAGTGAAAATTTGCATATCTGTTCCCGTATAATATATCTCGCGTATTCGCGTAACATTTGCGTATTCAGGAGATAATAAATCAAAATAAATCGAGTGGCCCTTTTAAACGCCTGAACATCTGCTATCAATAGGAGCGCCAATAGAACTGAATAACTATACAACACATATTAAGGAATGAAAGTACTATAAAAGCTACACATTACACAGACTGCTTTGTAGACTCAAATTACGAAGAAAATCAATTGATCCAATTCTGACAAATATAATGTTAAACTAGCCATAGCAATGGCCGAGAGACTCGTGGCGAGCTAGGCCATATACTAGGTTCACACACCGGTCAGATGCTCTAACCACTGAGCTACGAGAGACGTGTGGCGAGCTTGGCCATATGAACTAATGACCTTACGCACACCGGTCAGATGCTCTAACCACTGAGCTACGAGAGACGTGTGGCGAGCTTGGCCATATGAACCAATGACCTTACGCACACCGGTCAGATGCTCTAACCACTGAGCTACGAGAGACGTGTGGCGAGCTTGGCCATATGAACCAATGACCTTACGCAAACCGGTCAGATGCTCTAACCACTGAGCTACGAGAGACGTGTGGCGAGCTTGGCCATATGAACCAATGACCTTACGCACACCGGTCAGATGCTCTAACCACTGAGCTACGAGAGACGTGTGGCGAGCTTGGCCATATGAACCAATGACCTTACGCACACCGGTCAGATGCTCTAACCACTGAGCTACGAGAGACGTGTGGCGAGCTTGGCCATATGAACCAATGACCTTACGCACACCGGTCAGATGCTCTAACCACTGAGCAACGAGATAGGTTCGAATCATGTCAAGGACTCAGATTTTTTCTTTGTCCCACGCTCGAGACATTATAAACAATACATCTTTCTCATTTCATTACGGAGCTTAACATTAACCATCTTTCTTTATTTATCACCACACATGACGCTTTCAACATTGCTAATCGTAGCAGTATGCAGGACGCATGTCATATCTAAACCTGGAATACAGCCTTAAACAGAACGCTCGATGGTAAATTTCCCGTTGAACGTGTTTTCACACAAATATGTCTGTTTTAACAAATAAACAATATAAGGAAATAAAGCACAGATATGTCGACTTGCCCTCTGTTCGTGATGTCCCATCTGTCGTGAGCTCCTTTCATCCAGGACCTAAAGATTGACTTCCAGCCCACAGTGATTTCAGGACAGTGGATGAGGCCACATCGAGTCACTAGTGCTGGAGACACGTGGCTCAATTCTGTCACCTCAAACAAAAGTGTTACAGTTTCTAAAAACAAAGAAACAGAGAAACTAGAGATCATTCGGTGGATAAATCTTCCATGTGGAAAAATACAAAACGAAACAAAAACCAAAAACACACAAACAGGGTTTGTATAGTTAGACCGAAATTCGATATTTTCATATCGTTAGCATAAATTGTAATTTTATAGTTCTATTTTACAGGGGTGTAGCTAAGATATCCAACAGGTGGACTTTTGTTCATCACAGGCGGAAAATTTTGGTAAAAAAAGATAAAGAATTAAGCAGACAGTGTTTTCCAGGCGGAAAAAATCAAGAAAACTTAGTCTTCAGGTGGTTATTTTTTCCGCCTTCCGCCTATTATTTACATCCAGAAATTGAAATTGCCACTCTTGTGGAACTTTGAATTTTTTAGCCTTTTTTTTCCCTCTTACTTCAAAACAAAAAGCAAACTTAAAGCAACCTCTTAGTACTATATTTCGAGGTTACTGCGATTTTAATGAGGTTTAACACATATCAAAGTGTTTAATGATCGAGAGAGACCAGAAAGCCTGTAGTTTCGATCTAAAATAATAAATTTTTGTGCTAAGCATGACATTTAATGTCTCAGTTCATGGTAAATTGATCTGCACAAAATGTTTAACGGTCCTGCCATCCTACCTGGCTGTGTGATTGTTTCACCGTTTGCCAAATTCAGTGCCCTGGTAGAATCTAACAAAGTCCCCATGTTCTCCAGCCATGTGTCGACCATAGGCCCATCGAGAACTAACCATTTCTTCACAGGAGACAATGATCCCATCATACGGGCAATCCGTTGCCTCTCAGAGGACTGACTTGTGAGCAGTTCAGCCATGGCGTCGCAGGTCAGAGTGGAGTCACGCAGCCACTTGGATACAACCCCGTCAACCCACACATTGTTGTCAGGGTGCTGCCTTCCAAACAACTGTTCAGGCAAAAAAAAATAATGTTCATGATATTCGCTTAAGATTAAAAACAAAAATAAAACATTTATAGGTCATAAAAGTATTAATACTTTTTATCTCGCGAATACGCGAACCGTTGAGAGAGACATAGCAGACAGTAACAGATATGCAAATTTTCACTTGTTCCATCATCCGTAAACTTTTGTAATTCCCCAGTGTATTACGTGTTAAAAGATGATTGCGTTATTTTAATTCACCAGCATATTAATATATAGTCAAGCTAAGATGTTTTGTTCGTTTTAAATCTGTTTTACTCTTCAATTCTTCAACTTCGAACTTAGTATGGAAAATTAAAACCGATCTATGGACTTAAGTCTTGTTAAGTATTAAAAAGAAATCAATAACTACAACAATTGGTATACAGCTGTCAATGACGAATGGTGAGGTCTAGATATTAAAATATACGAGGTCCACATGAGAACAAAGGAAAGAACAAGGACAATGTCTCTGCTTTATCTTCAGGACCTAGAGTGCCTAGTGACACATGGGGCTTCCGTAATGGTCCTCCACTACTGCCGATCTTCTGCCTGCCAATCTAGCTGTTTCGGGCGTGAGGCCACAATCTTTCAGTTCTCTTTCCATTGTTCTACGCCAGGTCACCTAAGGTCTGCCTCTACTACATGTTCGCTTCCTTGGGGTGTCCATCACAATGCAAACCTTTGCATTGAGTCTGCTTCCGCTTCTCGCGCCACGTTATCAACCAATTAGAAGTAAATCCAAAACCAATTGTGAGTTCCTCGCACGCGTTTAACGCGTTTGGGTTTTATTTGAGCTATGATTGGTTTATTGGATCGCCTGCTCTGCTTTCATTGACCAGAGTTATTACTAAAACCGCTCTTAAATAAACAATTTAAAAAACGAGTGGTCTGCATTAGATACAGATAACTCACCTCCTCACAAGTTAATGATTTTGGAAACACGAATGAGAGATCCACTCGTGGCCATGCATCCTCTTTCACCTCTTCCACTAGCACCTTGGCCGGTCTCAAAGAACCGCTGATTCTCCTTTCTGCAGCGGTCTGTCTGCGTGTTTTTACAGACGGTTGTGCAGCCCGTCCACTTATGCTGTTCAAGGCACTTGCTAATGTGGTGTAAATAGTGGATTTGCCAGATCCTGGGCAGCCCAGTAGGATCACATTATGGCTTGTCTGTAGGCTGGTATGAAGTTGAAGTATCTAAAGGAAAACAAATCAGAAAAGTTTTAATAATAATTTAATAATTTTAAACATTATTTTATATAGCGCATATACAGGTCTGCGCTAGGCGCTTCACAGCAATACCAATGAAAAACTACAAGCGATGATCAAGAACTATAATAAATGAAAAGCAATTTTAAAAAAGACGAATCTGAAGATGTGCCTTGAAAACATTGGGACTGTCAGACGATATAGTAACTACAGGCAAGTTGTTCCAAAGTTCAGAAGCAGTAATGGAAGAAGCTCTAGAGCCGCAGGACTTGAGATTGAACTTGATGGGATTTAATCGTTGATTAGACGACGAGTGGATGGATCTGACTGGGAAGCAGTACGTGACCAGTTCTTTAGGAAAAAATTAAGCCACAGCACCGTTAACTACTCTCTACGGCAGTATGTTAAAAGACATGCATGACAGTAGCTTGGCACAGCAATGATTAAACGCTGATGTCTGAGTAACTAATGAAAAAGTAATTTATTTGGGCGTCAAAACTCAGTCCAATGCAGAACAAAATACAGTGGAACCCCGTTAACTCGTTGGGCCATAAAAATGTGGTCGTATTAATGGGGTGGTCGGATTAACGAGGTTTTCTAGATAAGAAAATGACTGAATGAACGCTTTTTCTTGCCTCCAAAAAGTGGTCGTAATAACGAGGTGGTCGTATTAACGGGGTGGTCGTAAGGCGGGGTTCCACTGTATTAAAATAAACGAGATGTGGTTATAATATATGTATAAAAAAAAGATTCTGCACACCTTCGGACCTCTCCCACGCGTTTTGTTCCACCACCCCCCCCCCCCCCCCCCCCCCCCCCCCAGCGCGTATCAAGGGCTCAATGTTTATAGTCCATCTAGCGATCGAGCGATGGAGTTAAATATCTATGTGGTGAAGTACGAAAGCAATAGAAGCATGTTTTCTCTGCGAAATCTTGATGTCAAAACATACACAACATGGCAAAAACAACTGTTGAACCCCCTTAAAGGTGCATACATTTACCAAACGAAAGCAGAAAAAGAAACAAACAAACCTTTGAAATCAGTTCCTGTCTGAATTGCAGGCCATTGGATTGAAGATGTTCTTTGACTTCTTCTACTAGCTGTGAGTCTCCTTCAGTGGAAACAGACATCAACACACTGTGAGCGAACACTTCATCCACTGCACGAGAAAACAACTCTTTGTCTTTCAACAACAGTTTGTTTCCAAAGTAAGTAAACAGTGAGTGAACGACGGCATTCTCTTCAGACTGACGTCTTTCAAGCGTTTCAAGGAATGGGCTTCTTGTTTTTGTCTCTGGTGCTGAAAATGAAACGTCAGACGTAAGCATTACCGTAGAATTCTGAAAGTAACCCCCTCCCCTCACTTAAGTAACCCCGACCACTCACTAAAGTAACCCCCTTCCCACTCTAAAGTAACCCCCTCCACTCACTAAAGTAACCCCCTCCCCTCACTAAAGTAACCCCATCCCCTCACTAAAGTAACCCACTCCCCTCACTAAAGTAACCCCCTCCCACACTAAAGTAACCCCGTCCCCTCACCAAAGTAACCCCCTCCCCTCACTAAAGTAACCCCCTTCCCTCACTAAAGTAACCCACTCCCCTGACTAAAGTAACCCCCTCCCACACTAAAGTAATCCCTCCCCTCACTAAAGTAATCCCCTCCCCTCACTAAAGTAACCCCCTCCCCTCACTAAAGTAACCCCCTCCCACACTAAAGTAACCCCCTCCCCTCACTAAAGTAACCCCCTCCACTCACTAAAGTAACCCCCTCCCCTCACTAAAGTAACCCCCTCCACTCACTAAAGTAACCCCCTCCCTTCACTAAAGTAACCCCCTCCCCTCACTTAAGTAACCCCCTCCACTCACTAAAGTAACCCCCTTCCCTCACTAAAGTAACCCCCTCCCCTCACTTAAGTAACCCCCTCCACTCACTAAAGTAACCCCCATCCCTCACTTAAGTAACCCCCTCCACTCACTAAAGTAACCCCCTCCACTTACTCAAGTAACCCCCTCCACTCACTAAAGTAACCCCCTCCACTCACTAAAGTAACCCCCTCCACTCACTAAAGAAACGCCCTCCCCTCTCACAAAACCGTTCTCTAAATATCAAGTAGAAAAACGCACCAGCATCACCATCCAAATCAGAGGGCGATTCTTCTGTGACAGAACTCATTGTATTGGGTCTCTTCTTTACCATGTCTCTCTGCAGCTGTTTGCCAGCCAGTATGGTTACCATCTTCATACTACGCAATCCAAATGAGTACTGAGGCTGACAAGAAACCTTCAAGAAAAATGGGACAACAGGCAATTTTCGTGATGGTGTCATTTAACTACAACAACCAGAATTGGCCACTCCGAAAAATACCATAATACTCTTTGATGTGCAGGCTCAGGCTCAGCCTCGCCGGGGTGTAATTATTCAAGTCTCCTTTGTTAGAATGGTACATGTAGGAGCGCTTGGAAGTAGCATTGTGTGTTCGCATACAAATGTGCACCGTATATTTGGAAAGTCAGATCAACGGACAAAAGGAAAATGACTAGGCAAGATCTTTGTTTACATTTAGTATTTCGAAACATCTGTTCAAAAGTTGCAATATGGCTCCATTTTTTTTTCGCTGAAGCTAATTTTAGCTAAGCGATATATAAACAACAGACAACAGCACAAGCAAAGATTGCAAGATATTTAAAGTGAACATGAAAGATAATATATGTATATGTTGGTCGAATTCAAAACCACGACTGAAATAGCGTCATGCATCTTGATACAGTGTACATGATCTCACCTCGAACACCATCAGTTTATAGATTTGTCTTGGCAAGGTCTACAAAATAATCTTAAAGAAAACCACCCATATCGGCTAAAAATTGTTTTGACTTCGCAAACAGCGAAATAACAACTTTAGACTTTACAGACTTCGTTGGCACCGAAGTTGCCAACTTCTTTTCAAAGTTCGCAATTTAGTTGGCTAACTAACAAATGTAATTGACAACTTCGCAACGTAGTTCCAAATTTCCCAACGAACTTGGCAACTGGCGCGGCCAAAGTAAGCTGAAATCCACTGTAATAACTCAGGGTAATTTTACACCCCGCGATAAAAGCAACAACAGGTAATAATTAAATGATTAAGTTGGTCAATTTCGCGGATGACATAACGACGTTCGTTAGCGATAAACCTTCTTTTTTTAATCTCATGGATAGTGTGAAACATTTTAGCAGATACTCGGGATTGAACATGAACCGTGAGAAAATCGAAATCCTTCCACTGGGCAACATGGAGCTTCATCACAACGACATGGGGGTTGAAGAAATAAAAAAAATTGTAAAAATTTTAGGTGTATTTTTCACAAATGACAAAGTACTCTTTATTAAAAAGAATTTTGAATCCATCGAAAAGTCTGTCAAAGAACTTTTACATGGATGGAGCTGGAGAGGACTCACGTTGATTGGCAGAATTCAAGTCATTAAATCATTTGCTATCCCAAAAATTCTTTACCGCGCAACTCTTATTGCATGCGATAAAGACTCAATACAAAAACTTAATTCAATTCTGTTCTCCTTCGTATGGAAAGGTAAAGACAAAGTGAAACGAGTGGCACTGATAAACCCAATAGAAAAAGGAGGCCTGAGTATGCCTGATATTAATTCAATGATTACGATACAAAGAGTTATGTGTATAAAAAGATATCTGGATCCTTACCCGGCAGGCTGGAAAATTTTTTTGGATTTGTACCTAAAAAACGCAGGAGGGAAATTTCTTTTTCACTGCAATTTTGACTACAAAAAGCTCTCGATTACTGTCCCCTATTTCTATAAGGAGTGTCTTATGTCATGGTCCTCTCTAAATGAAAATAACCCGTCCACACTTGAAGAAATTGTAAATGAAGTTTTGTGGAATAACAAGAATGTTTGTATCGAAAACAAATCTGTTTTCAGCAAAAGACTAACTGAATGTGGTTTCTATAAAGTTGGCGACCTTTTCGACACTACAGGAGAGCTTGTGTTGGGAGGGGAATCGCGAAGTCTAAGTATCTCCCCCGTTGATGTCTTCCTATTATTTAGTATATATAACGCGTTTCCACTAACATGGCGCAACATCTTAAACTTAAATAGGAATTTAATATCAATTCATACGCAACAGTTGAACCCAACAACCTTTCATCTCTACATTAACAACGATGAATACAATCTGGAGAAGGTTAAATCCAAAACACTGTATCGCATTTTGGTCTCGAAAATTGCAAAAAATCCAACATCGGTCAAAAAATATGAAGAAACCTATAACACTGATTGTTTTCAACTAAATTGGAAAGCTATATTCCTTTTACCTATTCAAATAACCTTGAGTACTAAACTGCGCGAATTTCAATACAAAATATTAAATAGGATCATGTATACAAATGATATGCTTTACAAGTTTAAAAAAGTCGAATCTCCTTTGTGCTATTGGTGCAAAACAGATATCGAAACTCTTGAACACTTTCTTTTCCAATGCCCAAGAGTTAGACTATTTTGGAATGAAGTGGAAATGATATGTAAAGATAAATTAAAGCTTACCAAGCATTTAGAAATTAGAGATGTTATTTTTGGAATTGATAATCTAGAAAGTAATAGCAATTTAATTAACTATATTATCTTGGAAAGCAAATATCTCCTTCACTTCTGTAAACTTAGTAACAAGATTTTAACTCCACAATTATTACTTGAGCGAATTAAAAATACATACCAAATAGAATACTCCATAGCGAGCGAGAGAAATAACCTTAGTTATCACTATCAAAAGTGGGAGCCCCTAATCGCTCTTATTTCTTCTTAGATTTTTGTCACCAAATATATCATTTTTTATCTCAACTCAAGCCGCTTTAATCATAAATTATACTACTTTAAGCAGTTTTTCGTACATTTGTCATTTTTGTATTTTTAGTTTCTTCCTCTTTCATGTACTTAGATTGTGTAAATGTGTTTAAGTGTTAGTTTTCTTACAAATGTAATATAGACAAAAATAAATAAAATACAAAAAAAAAAAAACAGGTAATAGCACATTATATACAGTCGAACCCCTGTTAAGCGGCCACCCTCGGGGAACTGGCAAGTGGCCGCTTAATAGGGGTTGGCCGCTTAATAGGGGTTCGTCAGAAATTAGCATAATGCGTGGTATAAACGTCACTTTATTTGAGTACAATACAGTTGGAGGACTGCTGAACGTAATACAGCCTGTGTTCGGACTGTAAATTCAAGTTCGTAATTTCAGTTTAATGGACAGTTATCGACGTTTAAATTTGACACGCTCTAAACTTTATTTATATGCTGATTACCATATGTTGTTTACACAAATCAAAATATAGTACATTACTTGACAACAAAATCACGCGAACATTCGTCACCTTCTATTTCGGACTCTCATCTGTCAGCAGGTTATTCAAAACGATGCCAGCTATGTGTATTAAATTTTTGGTGGCCGCTTAATAGGGGTAAAAACAATAGGAAAACCCTCATCGGGACCGCCAAAAGGTGGCCGCGGTCGCTTAATAGGGGTGGTCGCTTAATAGGGCTTTTATTTACAGTATTATACTGACAATAAATTCGGGACTTTGATAACTGGCCGCTTAACAGGGGGTGGCCGCTTAATAGGTGGCCGCTTAATAGGGGTTCGACTGTATTAGCCATACATGTAAATGGCTGACAAAAAAAACTGAATAAACAAAAACAGTGGTCCTGGTTGCAAAATAACAGAGATATGGACGCACAGAAATCTTCTGCAAACTTGACTAAGCTTGTTAAAGAAAAACGTTCGGAAATTTAATAATTGGAAATGTTCACGACCTTAGAAAAATCCTCAGAAAATCGTCTTAAAATTTCGCAATAAGTGTTGGTTTGGAATTTTTCATAAGTTAAAGTGCCCCTGTGATCAAATTTTTGATTTTCATTTTTTTACATTTTCGTGTACAATTAGACTTACTCACTCTTACTCATCTTGCCAAATTTCAATTCATTACGAACATCAGAAGTCATTTTATTTTAACATTTATTGCCGAGAATTTACGGCCGCCATTAATCAACCTTGTTCCAAGGCTTGGTAGGGAATGGGAGAAAGTGACGTCAAAGACTCAAACATACCTCACGGGTTGAAATTATAATAACAATCGGCATAGAAAATTGCACGAAGAACAAGTCCAAAGCTTTTGTTGCTTTTCGCGTGATTTTCAATACTTATTGTTATTATAATTTCAACCCGTGAGGTATGTTTGAGTCTTTGACGTCACTTTCTCCCATTCCCTACCAAGCCTTGGAACAAGGTTGATTAATGGCGGCCGTAAATTCTCGGAAATAAATTAAATGTTATAATAAAATGACTTCTGATGTTCGTGATGGATTGAAATTTGGCAAGATAAGTAAGAAAGTCTAATAGTACACGGAAATGTAAAAAAATGAAAATAAAAAATTTGATCACAGGGGCACTTTAACATTATGTATTACCTGTTCGTTGATTATCTTGAAGAAGGTGGTCATTTTTATAGCAAGTGGCTTAGCTTCTGTAAAACCGCAGCTTACCAACCACACTTCTACCACAGGACAGCAGTCAGGAAATATCATTGCTACAGGTCTAAGCTGTGACTGATAATTCAAAGCAGAGACAAGATATGTCAAGTTTTGCTTCACAAAATATTCATGGTCCCATGATGTACACTTTTAAAACTCATTATAATTCATGAAAATAAAAAGAAAATCACTACCACGAAGGAGGTTTGGGTACCCGGTCTTAATTAGCGTAGATTCCGGCTATTTAAATGTCTTCATTTTCTCTCTATTTAATGATCAGTTTGGGAAGCTATATCAAACACTCGTAAGAGTGTTTCATCAGGTATCCAAACACCTCAAAATGGATTTAAAAAACTCGGCTGCGCCTCGTTTTTCAATTAACCCACTTCTCGTTAACCCACTTCTCGGTGTTTGGATATCCTGATGAAACACTCTTCCTCGTGTTTGATATATTACTCTCCCCTCCCCACCCCCATTGTTTTTCAACCCACTTCTCGGTGTTTGCTGATGAAACACTCTTCCTCGTGTTTGATATATTACTCCCCTCCCTCCCCCCCCCCCCCCCCCCCCCCCCACCTCCCATTGTTTTTCAACCCACTTCTCGGTGTTTGGAAATCCTGATGAAACACTCTCCCTTGTGTTTGATATATTACTCTCCCCTCCCCCCCCCCCCCCCCCCCCCCCACCCCCCCCACCTCCCCTTGTTTTTCAACCCTCTTCTCGGTGTTTGGAAATCCTGATGAAACACTCTTCCTCGTGTTTGATATATTACATAACGTGCGTAAGATACCCTAACAGCTGAGAGGTTTTCAGTAAAGTTTAATGTCTAAGGAAACAACACAACGGCCGAGGCCACGCCTGGAACCACCGACCTATGGATCTTAAGTCCAATGCGTTAACCACTACAACAATGCAAGGTGCATGTAGGAACTTACCCTAAGGTTTTCAGGCAAATCGGCATTTGAGCTGTAGCTCCCAGACATGGTCATGAAACAGCCGTACATCGCACTGGCGGGTATAAGCTGTCCATCAAAGACAATACTACCCAAAAGGGGCATTTCAAACTCTGCAAAACTGAGTTTCTGCTTGTGTTTTTCTGTTGTTCTGTCTTGGAAGGTCTCAGGGAGGATGGGCTGATGTTCCAGAGGAGGTGACGAGGGTCGAGGATTTACATCAACGTAATAATCTGCTTCTTGGAAATCACTTCCTTTTTCGACAGAGTGATGTTTCTTTCCTTTTTCAATCTGACCTCCCTGAAACAAACAAAAAAAAAAACAAGTGAGGAGAACAGTTGATCTGTCTTCGGGCTTATATCACGAGGGAAAAAACAACCAGTTTTCAATATTTCATCATTTCATTCCAAAACGTGTTTCAAATAGCAATGTGGCGATATGCTTATGTGTGAGGAGAACAGTTGATCTGTCTTCCGGCTTATATCACGAGGGAAAAAACAACCAGTTTTCAATATTTCATCATTTCATTCCAAAACGTATTTGAAATAGCAATGTGGCGATATGCTTATGTGTGAGGAGAACCGTTGATCTGTCTTCGGGCTTATATTACGAGGGTAAAAAAAAACAATCACTTTTCGATATTTCATAATTTCATTCCAAAACGTGTTTCAAATAGCAATGTGGCGATATGCTTATGTACCTCTCCGCCGTTTTTCGCTCATTTATATGCGTTTTTGGTTTGTTCGTTTTTCGCTCATGTCAACTGACTGTTGTCCGATTGTTCCTTTTTTTATTTCATTTTTCACTTTTTTCTGAAACTCTTTTCACATAATTTTTAAAATTGTTCTCTTGTTTGTCAATTAATTTTACTTTATTTGATTTAATGCCGACCAAAATGTTCCAACCTTTATCCCATTATGCAGAATTTCCTATGATATTTACCAGACTCATTTAGACCTCCACTGCCTCTTCATATATTTCGTTTGCTGGAGTTCTAGAGACGTTTCCTGCATTGAGTTTTCCAGAAAACTAAAGAGCAGTATCAATTGTGTCGAAAGTTATTTTGCGATTGCTTTGGTTTTGCATTGTCCACTTTGTCTATCTATCTTCTATCTTCCAATACTCGACTCCATCTCATGAGATAATTCTTTCGAGTTGGTCAGGGTCACGCAGATTTTGCTGTGTTTTGGACAAAATGCACTAAATATATGACAAAGTATCTCTGCTCAAAAATAAAATTGCTTTTAGAACATCAAGAAGATAATATCAAGTGATTTCTTCAAGGAAGAACAAACCATAATAAGTTTTGCTGTGATTTTTCCACGACTCTTGGGAGGAACTTGAAAAAATTGGCCAATTTGTTCAAGTTGCAATCCATTTCCATCCTGGTCATCCGCAGCCAAAGATAACGAATTCTAGCTTCTGTGCACTGATAGAGTATTTGTTAACAAAACTGGACCATTATTTTAAGGTTTCCATTGAAACAAATATGTTTTTTGGCTTTTTAAAGTGGTACTAAAAATAGGAGACAGTGTCCCTTTAAAAAATGATAATTATGATTACAAGAGAATGTGCAATTAATAGTCAATATAAATAAAATAACAGTTTCTGCCATAAGCACTAGACCAAGGTTGGCTTGGAAAGAGTGAAGGGAGAATGACTCTATTGTGTTGAGTGGTAGACTGTTCCAATCTCTTGTGGTACTTGGGAAGGAAGAGAACTTGTGGTAGTTTGTCAATGACGCCGGTACTTCATAGGAGAATTTGTGAATGTGACGGCTAACATGCGTTTCTGGTGACATTTACTTTCTTTGTTCAATTTTCACAAGACCATTATGAATCTTGTACATCATAGATAATCTGCTCCCTTTTCTTCTGAGAGCTAAGGAATTCCATCCCAATTCCCTAATCACGTCAGTAACACTTGATGTATAGTGATAACGATTCAGGGTGTAGCGAGCTGCTCTTCTTTGTACCATTTCTATCTCGTCAATATTGTGTTGTTATCCATTTGTGATCGGCTAAGAAAATGTCGCGCCAATTTATCAACAAAAAGTCACAAGCAAACCATGAAACCAATCGTAAATAGACCATTTTCGTATTCTCGGTATTGAACTGGTACTAGCTTGCAATGGAGGCTCATGCGGGGGAATCTTTTCACATGCAAATATTTTTAATGATATTTTCCCCCAAGAGTCTCCATTGCAAGCTAGTACCAGTCCAATACCGAGAATACGAATATGGTCTATTGCTCGTTCGCGATTTCCCGAACGTAACGACCGCACAGTAACATGTATTTACTTCAAGTTGTGATTGGTTTGTTGGATTGTCTGCGTCGTTTGTGACTGGCCATAGTGATTACTTTGGTTTTAGTTTTACGAGTCACTCAAGTGAAAACCGTTCTAATAAAGAACTATTTATTTAGCCTTACCTTTGTAGGAGATGTGATGTTGTCTGGTGAAAATGCCTCGGTTGGCAATGGACTACTTTGAGTAGTCAAACTATTTCGTCTTTTAGCTGTCTCATCCTGTCGAGTCAAGAGAACATACGTATGTGAACAAACGTACTTGCACCCGGTCCTACTTCAAGTTGTGATTGGTTTGTTGGATTGTCTGCGTCTTTTGTGACTGGCCATATTGATTACTTTGATTTTAGTTTTACAATTCACCCAAGTGAATACCGTTCTAATAAAGAACTATTTGTTTAGCCTTACCTTTGTAGGAGATGTGATGTTGCCGGGTGAAAATGCCTCAGTTGGCAATGGACTACTTTGAGTAGTCAAACTATGTCGTCTTTTAGCTGTCTCATCCTGTCGAGTCAAGAGAACATACGTATGTGAACGTACATACTCATACCCAGTCCTATACAGTCAAACCTGTATTAAGCGGGCCCCATATTAAGCAACACCCTCTATTAAGCAGACACCAGATTGGGTCCCAAAATTGTCTTCCCATATTTCCTGGCGGCTGGGTATGCCAGGCAAATGCCACCCACCAGGTAATTCTGGTATGGATTAAAAAGCAGGACCAGTAAATTAATCCTGGTCCATTACAAATCATCTTCTAAAAAAGCAAGCATGTACTTAATAGCAGAATCCTAAACTTCAATTGTAAGGCGGTTGCAATTGATGAGCTGAGTGCACAATAAGCATTATGACACTTTTTAGCCACATATGCTGCTATTTTGGGCATATTATCAAACAAAGAGGCCACACCAAACCAAAATGCTGCACTGTGCAACTTGTTACTCTTCTAACTAGTGCAAATCTCTAGTAGGAAGTCATATATGTAGCCAGTACAGCTAAGATGATCACTTCAGTGTCCATGAGATTGATTGATTGATCCATCCATCCATCCATCCATCCATCCATCAATATATGGATCCATTGATCAACTGATTGATCGATCGATTGATTTTCCTTTTTACTGCAAACATACCTTTTGACTGTCTGTCTTGGCAAATCCTCTTGCAGTGTACTGAGAAAACCCAAACTTCTCCAAGCATTTTAGTGAAGTCATGATGTTGGAGAGATGTTCACCAACACGAGATAGGACACCAAGGCCCAAGCAATCCACATTCTCAAAGCAGGCCCAGCTACCTGACCTAATCATGCCACACAAGGAACGGACGATCATGGGATTGGTCAACTGTTCGGAGCAGTTCAACATGACCAAATGTCGCCCAAAGGCCTACCGAACAAAAAGGAAACCAAAGAAGTTACATATTATAGGCACAACAGTTTACACCCTCTGGCCTAGATTACTACAAACCCTTTCACTGCAAAAAAAAACATGACATTCTAAATTCGTTCCTACGAATTCAATAGGGAGCCAATAATTACTGCATAAGCAAAGTTAACCTGCACTAAACTACCTAGCGAGGTGGTTTGAAAAAATCTAACTTGGTTTAAAATCTCTTTTGTTCTTTAATTAATTTCCATGGGAACCACTAACACGGTTTCAATTAGTTGAACACCAAAAATATGTGACCGCGCCATC
Organism: Dendrophyllia cribrosa; assembly: GCA_024195265.1. Classification (NCBI taxonomy): domain Eukaryota; kingdom Metazoa; phylum Cnidaria; class Anthozoa; order Scleractinia; family Dendrophylliidae; genus Dendrophyllia; species Dendrophyllia cribrosa. Next base: position 39,802,587 of record JAJLRJ010000007.1, on the reverse strand, counting down.
AGGAATTTTTTTAAACCAGTTAATTTTAATACATAAATTAATTAATTAATTAATTGAAAATAACCCAGTTAACTACTTTAGTGCGGCCGCAGCCACTATCACATTACACGACTCTAGATTTCATCTTGCATCAAGAACTTTAATAAGCCTATGAAACAAATATATGAAAGAAACTAACTTGTAACTGTGCATTTGAAGTGTTTATTATTAAATAGTAAGCAAATAAATTGTATCTTAGGCAATAATGGATACTTGTGGACATGCTTCAAATAAACTATTACTCAAAACATGAACTACAGCCACACATATCATGTTCTAAATATTAGAACAGTTTTCAATTGAGTGTCGTGAAACCAAAACCAAAGCAATCACTCTGGCCAATCACAACAGATGCAAGCACTTGAAGCAAATATATGCAGCCAAGTCGCAATTGGTTTAGGTATTATTTAGGATATGTTAAGAAAGTGATGCGTGATTTTTTTAGCCAATCAAAAAGCATAGTTATGCGAAACCAAAGCAATCCAAAAGTTACTTTTGACGCTCAACTGAATTAACTGCTCTTTGAAAACAGAATAGTTTGTGCCATACCTTAGACAGATCTTTAATAGTTTCCGTCTTCCCAATGCCATCAGGCCCCACAGGGACCCCACATTGGTGTGATCTCAGAGCCATGGTTAGTGTCAGGAAACATCTCTGGGTCAAAGGAGTTACAACAAGCCGAGGAGTGGGGCCGAGGTACTCATAGCCATAAACGAACTCTGTACCAAGCTGATGAATGCTGCAGAGACCTATCTCACAGAGGTGATTGATAGGAATTGCGGATGAGTTAGGTGGCAAGTTTTCTTCTTTTTTATAGGAAAAGCTTATAATCTCCTTCATTTCCATTTGGTGTTGCAGCTGACTGGTCCATTCAAAACTTTTGATATCTGTGATCCTATTGTTGATGAATTCTGTACGAGATATTTTGATTAAGAGCATTAGTGAAAATCGCGCACAAGGTCAATCACGCACAAGGTTTTACTCTGTTATAGCTGACACCTATATCAATAGCCCTGTGACAATCTTACAATGTTTTCTCAAAGGAGCAAAGTTGAAAAGAATACCCACTCAAAAGCATCGAGAACTTGTCAAAGGTTTGCAAGGAACTTCGTACAAACGAGGCTAATGGTGGCGAATTTTGAGCTGGTGACATCATCGCGCACAAGGCCTATTTAAGATGACTAGTGTGGCTCTGGGGACGAGGTTTGATATCAACCACATAAATTTTAGATGACAACTGTTGCACCATCAGCACTGAAGTTTTCTTTGGGTACCCAAACCGGGGAATGTTAAAAATAATAAAGTAATTGAGAATACATTTGTGTTTGTTGGTTGACCATCTATCCATGTGGCTTAGAGAATTGCACCAATATCGAAAGATCATGGGTTCAAACCCGTTTAAGCATGAATTAAAAGCAACAAAATACCAACCCATGACAGTATCCCTGTGATTTATTGCCATGGCAACTAGAGCAGCCAGCAGTAACTCAAGGCGATCATTGACTTTACTTGATCCTTTGTGTTCCATGTTCTTTCTGATAGCCCATGACAGGTCATCTACAAAACTACCAAGAGATTTCCTACAAGATGGAAGGCAATTAATATAACGCTCGTTAGGAAAGAAGAAATTAAAATAATTACGTAAAGAGACCTAAAGTGACTAGAAGAGATACATGAACTAGCTATGTTAACCCACTGACTTCTGAGAATTTGCAGAAAACAGCAATTTGGGCCAGTCATGCCGTTTTTTGATTGCTGACTAGATGCAAGTTGCTAGCAAACTGTCCAAATCGTTGTTTGCAACATGAAAACTAAGCTTCCTTTTCGTTCAGGGTCAAATAAATCGACTTTTGGTTTCAGGCATGCGCACAAATCAAAATTTTGAGATGAACGAGAAAAAAGCACCAGAAGCTTGACTTTTCTTTTTCTTCGTTCTGTCTCCTCGTTCTTTTTCGTTCTTATTCTATTTCTTTTTTTCTCCTCGTTGCTGGCCTTTCACTAAACTTTATTTATGAAGCAAAAGTTTCCCAGAAAACGCTGAAGAAGGTGTATTTTTTTGACAGGAAGTGGCAAGTGGTAGGAAGACCAGATTTTCCTTCAATTTTGCCAGTCAAATCTGATAGGTTTTTCGCGTGTAAATCTGGCCCAATTCATGAGAGCTCTCTCATTTGGGCACTTTTTGAAAGATTTCTTCCTTCTGCTCGAGTTAGGTACAAAAGACATCTTTTATCATAAAAAACGGGTGACATCACAAGTGGTAGAAGGACCATGGTTCTGTCACAGGCGGTTTCGGGCAGTTGAGGTGTCAATGGGTTAAGACATAGCGTTATTTTCCTTTTCGCAGTGCAAGAGGGGTCCACCAATATTTGGGGTTTTCCCTGTCATTAAATAAAATATTAATAGTTCTACCCGAGTCTGATTCTAAGTTGTGATTATTCAAATGAAAGTTAATAAGCAGTATTTCCCTGTGCTGGGTTTAATATATTTGTCGCTGAAAATGTTGACGATAAAAGCATTTTACTTGATCATTTGCTGGAGATAATGAAGCAGTACACAAGCATCATTGAAGCAAAAAGAAATCAGTAAAGTATGTGTTTGTATGTAATGAATACGCTCTATAAATGAATATGTAAATGAATACGCCCTATAACAGTCTAGAATTACTGATGATTAGTAGAAGAGAATGATGCGTGTCCTTGGACTTAACGTTTTGTCTTTTAACAGTTTGTTTGTACCATTCTTTTCTTGTTGTTTGTGTGAAAAAGATATGGTCGTAGCTCTCCCTGTTATCACAATTATCACAAAAGGAATTCAATAAATGTAAAAAAAAAAACATGCCTAAGTTCTGACAGTCCTCGCAAACTTCCATTTTGTAGAGCCTCGCTCATGTCTTTGTTCCACATGACAGCTTCAGCCGTTACAACACACTGACTTGGAAACTTCAGCATGATGTGATCCTGAAATACACTCTGTGGCCCTACACAGAGAAGAGCAGACAACAAGAATGTTCGGTAGCTGTCCATAATTTGTAGGGTCTTGATCCATGTTATTTGATTTTCCCTTAAAGCAATACACTTTTCGCCACATGTCAGCCTCCACCTAGGTCTATAATGGACAGTGTTGAACGTAATGCTAGGTGGTTTAACCCTTTAAGCCCTGACATCAAAATTTAAATTCTAATTTCTAGTCCTATATATATTATATAGAAGACGTGGGGAGGAATTGTTTGGATACCAAGAACTCATCTTGTGTGATCATGTCCTTAATTCTCGTGACCTTTTTTCCTATAAGAAACATTTGTATGAAATGAAACCTGAAAGTAATGGTTCAGCTTTGTTAACATTAACTATATTAGTGTATGAAAACTATTAAGTGTGTTTGGCTGCGGATGGCCAGGATGGAAATGGACTGCAACCTGCAGTGTTCGACCTTAGCCAGGGCCACTGGGCCAGTTGTGTTATCTCTCTCTCTCTAGATCGATAACTCCATGGCCGACTCCAGCAAAAGACTGCTGGAAAGACTTAACACTAGTAGAGCCCAGTAACTCACGGACAAGCCGCCATCTTATAATTTAATCAAAATGAAGTGAGCGCGGAGCCCGACCGAAATAAAAGTGAGCGCGCGCGTGACTGAAAGCTCGAGCCTAAGGCTTGGCTACCAGGTGATGCCTGTTGGCTAGTAAGTTTTAAACCTCACTAGCCCAAGGACTAGTAAGTTAAAATGTTAAGGTAGAGCACTGAACCTAAACTTTTCAAGTTACCCATAGTGTGGTTAAAGGCTGGTTTTCACTAGCGCATAAGCATAAGCACAAGCCAACATACGCAGACTCAGTAACATGTTGATCATTAGTGCCTATTGTTCTGTTTTGTTCAAACAATTGGAACTAATGAATAACACGTTACTGAGTCTGCTTATGTTGGCTTGTGCTTATGCTTATGCGCTAGTGAAAACCAGCCTTAAAAGAATTAATCGCGTTCGAAGAACGCATTCCTAATTTCGTGTTGGTTGTCCTGTGGTTTATGTGCAGTAAAATTTGAGATTTTTTGTTTGACGGTCTTCCAAATGGCCGCCCCTATTGGGTTTTTTCAGGGGCTCATTTCCGCCGGAAATTCCTTCGAACGCGTCTCCATAATCTGTGATTACTGCTAGTTATATTAATAAAAAAGGCTGTGTTTAATTAACTTTAGTCTTCCTCTTCATGTTCACAGAGAACTTTGTGCACGAGTTAAGGTACTTACCAATACTCTTAGCACAGTTTTTACCAAACGACAGCCAAGTCATAATGAGATAGCCCCTTTAAACCCTCGGATGTACAAGGGGGTGGATGTCACACACCCCTCCCCCTTTTAAGGTTTTTCTCCGATTTTTTCAAGACCGTTTATGATTAGAACATGCCATCTTCAGCAGCTGTTCGTTTATCCTTGAGACACATTTTGGTAAAGTTTGACGACAACCGGTTGCTATGGTAACGAGATATGACGTCATAAGTAGCATGAGGTAAAGCCATTGTTGAATAAAAATTAATGTGTGTGTTTTCACCTTTTTTCGGTGAAAAAAGATATAACGCTACCAAAAGCATCAAAATGTTTAATTGTTTGTTATTTTGCACCTCTGGCAAAAAATATTTGCAATTTCCGCATTTTTTTGATAAATTTAAATTTTTGGTAAAATCCAAGATGGCGGCCATATTGGCGGCCATTTTGGATGATGTCACGGACCCCCAGCAGCGCTCCAACGCATAACATTTACCTTATCTTGTAGAGCACGTCACAGGCTATCTATTAGACGTAATATATTTCCGAAATATTGCAACATCAAAAACCCAAGGGGGGATTGCAACCCCCCCCCCTCCTCTTGTAACTTGCAAAAGACTAGCGTGCCATCAAAGGGGTAAAGCAATACCTCACAGTCACTGTGATTAATAATTCACCTGATACCTTCCTCTTTGTGTTCAACGAGAACTTTGTGCATGTGTTGTGGTACTTACCAACTAAAGACTTTTCTCACAGTTTTAACCAAAAGACAGACATCAATTCCTTGTGAGATACAATGTAGCCCATTTAAGCTTCAGACAGATCACTAGCGTCCATCCAAACAGATGCAGCAATACGTCCAGTCAGCCTGAAGGGCTACCTGGCTTTTAAAAAGCCTTTACTCTTTTCCCACTACATACAATATAATTATGACACACGGTACCTTGAGTGGTGATAATTTCTAGCAGTTTGCTAGGACTCTCTCTCCCCTTCAGCCTCCTTTGAACACACTCTGCAAGGCATTGCACCAACGCATTTCTCATCTTCGCTTCCAATGTAACAAGCCAACCCTGAGGTCGAGGTGAAGCAGGGATGGCTGATATCAGAGGAACTACTTCTTCTAGCAGCCCTTCCAGTGCAATGACTTGAAGGAGATGCGCTAAAGGGAGACCAACTTAACATTAGTCAACTGACTATTAAATTATTGACAAATACATTGACAGGAACAACTTAAACATAATTAAATTATCAATGGATTTATGACAGCCACAACCCTACAGACTGTCAAATGAAGCATTCATCATACAGTCAATTCAAACATAATTTGTTCCCAAGACAATGAGTAGCTTTTACAGAAATAATGACACATGGAGCACTCGCCACTTGTCAGAACTGGGTGGACGGACCAATCAGTTTGTAAAAAACACTGTGCCTTTTTGAAGACTTGTTCCTACAAGTCTATCAAAATGATGCATGCTATCTATGAATTGACCGGTCTGTACGGCCAATTTGAATAAAATAATGGCATGCCATTTATGGATTAAATGGACCAGCCGGCCAGTTTTGACATATGGAAAGTGCCCATAGAGACCCGAAACTGGGAACAGCTAGCTCTTAGCTCCCTTTACTCCGTTTGTTTGCAATTGGTCATGTTCAAGAATTTTAACAAGACCTTCAATGAATGACATTTTGTCTCCATTCCTGTACCCATAAATTCATAAGGCAACAGCAAATTCAAGTTACTATTTGAAAATTTGAAAGTAACCTTTTATAAAACTGATTTAGTTAAATGTCAATTTAACAAAGTTAACCACCAGGAGCTTAGCGGGCGCTTCTGGTCAGCGGTCAAACTTTCTAGTGCAGGCTGACATGAAACGTTGCAGCTTCGTCTCAGCTAGGATCTGCAAGATTTTTTGAGCGGTTTTGTAGCGGTTTTTGTAGCGCTTTTTTGTTAGCGGTTTTGTAGCGGTTGTCTTCAGCATTCCCCCGACCCACCCCACCCTCTATTTTTTCCTTCCACTGATTCACTCAGTGTGACGGGTGCCTGGAATGGGGGCTCATAGCTGGGTTGCGGGGATTTGCCAGCCATGGGGGCAGTATTTTATCTAGGGGCTGGCTGGCCACAGTGGAATCCCCTGGATACCCCAGGCACCCACCTTCCATTTAAGCGAGGCAGTCGGTTAACATCTTTTAATGGAGATTGGGTGCCTGGAATATCCAGGAAATTCCACTTTTGGCAGCCAGATGCTAGATTGAATAACGCCCCCATGACTTGCACAACCCCACAACCCAGCCATGCATGAGCCCCCACACAAAGGAACAGGCACTTCTCACACCAACATATTAGTGGAAAGAAAGAGAGGGGATAGGGAAGAAACTTGCCGCCCAAGACCCTTGGCGAACAACGTTGGCCGAGAATCCTCACGATGCCCAAAGAACACACCACACCACTGAACATGCACCACCTGACCAACCACCGACCACCAGCATTGCTTCACTGACCCCTGGTGCTCTTTATTGTTAACTCTTTTAAATTGCATTTAAAAGCATTTATTAAAGCAGGCTTAAGATCTGAAATCCTATGCTAACTACACTTTGTTACAAAACCTTACAAAACATTACCATTTAGTGCTGTGTCCAATGAAGAGGCGAGCTTCAATTTACCGTCCTTTGGCAAAGCAAACTGAAGGTTCTTTATACCAGGAAAGCACTTCCTCACAAAAGGAAGTAAGTCCTTAGGGTTACGAGACCAAGCCAGCAGACCGAGTAGGTCATTGTCACTGAGAAAGAAAAGCCTTGGAAATTCAACACGGGCCTTCTCCATGTATTCCTCAACTTGTCTGATCAATTCTTCCTGTATGAACAAAAAGGAAGAGAAAAAAAGTTCTCTACCATAATACAGCAGATAGAAAGAAAACTTTATTTTACCACGGTAACTTTGATCAAAAATTACAATACATTGGAATGCACTTCTTCCCAAAAAGCCCTGAAATATAATAAAAGCCCTGAAATATAATATTACAATCATATATTTGAACTGCGGATAAACATGAGTGAAATTTGTGATCCTCCCACTGTTCTCTTAACTTAAGCAGTTGAAAAAGCAACCTGAAAAAAAAATTGAGGCTCGAGCGGGATTCAAACCCATGGGCTCGAACGGGATTCGAACCCATGACCTTGTGATACCGCTGCAATGCTCTAAATAAATTGGAATTTTCAGTGGAATCCACGAGGTGGCTCTTACATCCACTGTTTCTGAATCGAAATGGAATTTGGAAATATGGTTTTTATGGAGGGAGGAAAACTGCCACATGGATAGATGGTCAATTGTGAGTTTGTAATACCCAATGATAGTGAATATATATGGATGTGAATATATGAAAATCATATATTCGAACTGCGGACAAACATGAGAGAAATCTGTGATAGTCACAGTGTGCTCTCAACTTACGCAGTTGAAAAAGCAACCTGAAAACAATTCAGGCTTGAACGGGATACGAACCCATGACCTGTTGAGTGTTGCTGAACGAAAACAGAGACAAGCTCTATTCCGTTCAACAAGCTCAACTTGTTGAATGACGTCAGTCAGTCGTTTAAAAATGTTAAGTGTGTTTTCTACTTATTCAACATTTGTTGAGCAACAAACGTTGAAAAATTTGAACTGTGTATCATTTCCGTAACGGTGCTCTTTGTGCTTTTCAGTGGCAATGTAACATTTTCAAAGAAGTCATTCTTATTCCTATTTTGTAACTACCTCCTTTCTGATGAGTTCCAGCAACAGAACTCTAAGGTAATCTCCATGCAGTTCACGCCAGCCTTTGTCTCCCCGTTTCTTCAATGGCAAAACTGACAACACTTTGGGGTCCTTCAGCATTTTTTGAACAAATTCCTAAAAAAAAATACATAAAAATACAACAATGAAATAAGAAAATTCAACCGCATGAGCCGTGGACATTCTACAGTATGAGTGATTTAAAAACAACCTTATGAGGACACTTCTCTACTTGACAGGCTCGTCAATCCAAAAACACCATTGTGGCCCACCACAGCCAAGCAGATGTCGAATCTTTAACTTGGCATAAAAAGATGGGTCGAGTTTCTTGTTTTTTTTTTCATGCCTTGTGCCAAGAATGTTTTTAAGAATTCCCACGTTTTTCTCCTTCCGCTGAACTTGAGATCTTTACAGTATGATGTGGTCTGGATAAAGAGTTCCTTTGTGAAACCCAGTATTTTACCCTAATTCTATTTTACATAAAATAGTCATTGCTAAAGGGTAATGTGACTGACTTACTCTGTACTTTTCATCAACTTCAAGGAATCTTCGGACTTCTTTATCTCTGGTTCTGCAAACACGTTGCTGAGGTAAAGCCACTGAAAAAAAAATCAGCACACATGTCCATTGAAATTCACAGTTAAATCAAGCAAATTAAACAACAGGTTGAGTTACTTTAGAAGAGGTCAATAACAGGGTTCGCACCCTTTTTCAGAAACAAATTTCCAGCACTTTTCCAGGACTTTTCCAGGACTCAGACAGATTTTCCCAGGACTCCCAAATGCACTTTAATTATTTTTCAGCTGTTGGAGCTTTCCATCCAGCTCCTCTTAAATGTCTTTCAAGGCTGCCATCTTATCTTAGCTTACAAATCTCCAGGACTTTCAAGGACTTGTAGACATTTTCCAGGACTTTCCAGTCCTGGAAAATGCCAATTAAGTAGAATTCCAGGACTTTCCAGGATTTCCAGGACTTGTACGAATCCTGAATAATTATTTATTAGGAAGCTTAAGATCCACGACGACAGCATGGACGACGACGACCGGAAGTGGGATTCACGCGATTTTCCCGCGTATTCCGTCGTCGTCCTCTCCTCGACGACGACCAAGCCAGTAGTTTCACGTCGTCGTGCAAAGGAGTTGTTTAAACAAAGTTCAAAGGTAAAAATTTACACTGACTTGTCACTTTTGTAATCTTCTTTCATCCTTTATCTTTTGTGGTTTCATTTAAGCTTCTCTTTCTATTTTACGAAGCGAATTGGATTTAAAATTTGACTGCATATAACGTGCGCGTTTTCGTGTTGTTTACTAACTGGCGGCAAGACAAGAGGAACCGGTAATTCGTAAATTTATTTTCCCATGAGGTTGTAAAAAGGAATGAAGAACCTGAATAATAATTATAAGTACTCAATTGTGTTTTGACTTGAGAACACAACTGTAAGTGCTGGCAGCATAACGTTTATCTTTAAAACTTGCCCTTACGGTCGAAACAACTAGATCGAAAAAGAATCATTCATGACTGCAAGCAGCTGGCCGCAAGCCTTGAATAGAAGAATTTAATCACTTGTACTCTGGAATTTTCGCCTCTGTAATATGTCAAAATATATCGAATCTTTAGCAGTGAAACGTTTCATTTTGTGACTTTTTTGCACATGCGATTATTTAGACTCACTTACGGCCAAATACAATTTTTTTGCCAACTCTTGTAATTAATTGTGAATCGTGTTTATTTTTAGGAATCCAAACTTTGTATGGAATTCCCAAAACAATATACTATTGTGCCGGGAACTCGGCCAAACACTCGGACTCGACCATTTCATCCAGCGCGAACTTTCGATATTCTCCATGGGGAAAAAATCAGGATTTTTTGGCTCGAACAGGTCAAACAAAACTGGAAATTCTACGTCGTTATTAAAGTTTAATCCACGGCTCAAAAAAAGAAGCTCACTCATGTCCTTAAACGATGTCATCTTGAGCGAGACGTTTCCAACAAGCCAAGTCAAAATAAGTCGTCGTCTACCTGCCGGCCGCATCTTAAGTTTTTATTTTCCCACCGAAACCGACGTCCTCAGTCCAGTCCTCCCGCGGTCTATAGACATCGTCGTCTTGTTCGTCGTGGATCTTAAGTTCTCTAATATCAACAGCTAGCATAAAGGTTTACGGCCACACCAAACTCACAGTAATTCAAACAAATGAAAAGCAGTGATTTCATCCATTTTAACTAATACTCAATGTTTATTTTAAGTACCTTTTTCTGACAATCCGCCCAAATGGCAGTGATGTTCTCCAATTCTTGCAAGTTTGTAATCCAGGTCTCAACCACTGGTTTTAAGTCTACCACATGAGGAGATGTCAGCATCATATGCAATGTGACCAGATTGTCCTGCAAATTAAATGCCGAACGACACAATATTTTCGTTTTAAACGGCAGTACTGAGCCACTGCATGTCATGTTTCTCTATGAAGGGCAGCATGTGACAAGTGACACTATAGGTTAGAAGGTTATAATTTCTTAACCTGCTTTGCTTTGTCAGAAAAAGCCACTGCTAGCAATAATTCATGCAAAAGCAACAAAGGTTAATATGTGAGAAGGTCAACTACTCGTCAGTTTACACTCTTCCCTCCCAGTGACAGGAAGAGCCACTTACAAGAAGGTTAGTCAAGAAGGTTTATTAAACATTACCACTTCGTTACGATAGCATCTGTAAGCAAAGGGCAGCAACTTAGAAGTGAGTCAGAAAAAATAAATCTATCTGTTTACAACCATTTAACAATGATAGGAAAAGCCACTGCAGGCATGTGAAAGAAGTATGACAGAATTGTTTCAGGTGAGAAGATCTAACAGTAGGAGCCAGTAAGTGCATCTGAGAAATAATGTAGGTGAGAATGATCACAATCCATCAGTTCACAATCTTTTTCAAAATGAGAGGAAGAAGAAACTTTGTGGCAGCAACTGAGATGTAATGCCATAAGAGGGGTTACCTCACTCGACCACTACTTCGCAATGAGAGGAAGAGCCACCACTAGCAGTGATATATGTAAGGGTGGAAAGTAAAAATCTATTAGTTTTCAACCTTCTTCGTGATGACAGGAAGAGAAACTGCTAGCAATGAAACATGTAAGAACAGCATCCACAAAATAAAGCTATGGACAAGACGTTAAGCAATCCAGTCCACAAACTGCTTCTGACAGCAAGCTGCTTCTAACTAAGAGCCAGTAAGAGCATCTGAGAAATAGTTTAGGTAAGAATGTTAACAATCAATCATTTCACGATGTTCTTCGCAGTAAGAGAAAAAGGAAGTGTTGTGGCAGCAGTTGAGAAGTAATGCCATATGGAGGTTACACTTCAAACTTTTACTTCGCAATGAGAGGAAGAGCCACTGGTAGCAGTGATACATGTTTGGGCAGCAACTGAGAAATAAAAAGCTATAGGCAAGAAGGTTAATTACCCATCAGTATAAAACAATCATCAGAAATAAAATAATAATCAGTAGAAGATAAAAAGGAATTATTTACATCCAACATGCCAAGTGCTTCCAAATACACACAGATTCTTCCTTTACAGTTTAACACAACCTCGCTATTAATTGCTGTTTACCTCAATAATACACTTCAATTCGCCAACTCCAATAAGAATAAACATGTCTGGTACAGAAGCTGGAGTCTTTGGCTTCACTTTGACATTTGTCTTGTGCTTTTAAAAAATGCAAACATTAGCAAATTTAGTAAAAATGCGCCGTCTGATTTGTGCAACTTTCACTTTACCCGCAGGTTTTTCTACTGTTATACCGTATTAATGGGAGAACCATCATCGTTTTTTCCAAGTTAGCCTAAACAGGTTTTAACATATTTGGTGTCTGCTGAGAATGTAGGTCATTATGGTTCTTTAACAGTTCCTTCCTTTTACGAGACATAGTGCTTGTTCCTGGATACAAAACTTATTCAGTATGGTTGTGGTCCCTTGCTTTTGTGTTACAAAAGTACACATGCCTGTTGTGGCACACACAGGCCCTGCTCTCTGATTTATTTAAAGTGAAATTTCCCTAACGTTTTGTTTTAGGGTTTTATGTTCTTTATATCACCTTTGTTTCATTTTCAGTCGTTTTCTTTTTGCGCAAAAGGGAATCCACTATTTTTAGTGGTTTAAAAATTCCAACTGGGGCCTAAAATTTGTGACATTTTGAGAGCAGCCAAAAAGGTATTTGTGACACCATTCATGTGTATGATCAGATCACACAATAAAACATGGCAGAGAAGGGGACGAAACCTGGAGCTAAAATACACGTCACTTTCAGCCACATTCAATCAAAATAATCCTTCAACAACTTGGCAAAACACAACTGTAAAACAAGTGACACACTCAGTTGTAAACACAATAATGACCCAGGTCACACCCAGGTAATAGAACCCAGGTCCTTGTCTTATATGCCCAACTTTCGTCGCCTGTTAAAATGTGTTCCCGCCACTTCAAGTGACTTATTTTGACATCAAAATAATTCTTAAAACACCTATTTTCCAGATTACCAAAAAAAGGTAGTTAAATTTCACCTCATGTGCACTTTACAGTTGTTTTTACACAACTTTACCATGTGGTAATTAACTAATAAAGATTTTTGTTGTTGTTTGTTGTTGTTTTGTTCTTGTGGTGGTGGTGTTTCGAAGTTCATTGGGAAATTGGGTACTTAGCTCAAACTAGCCAATTACATTGTGAAGTACAGAACGTAATATTATTGGCAACTTGGAAACGAAGTTGGCAACTTCATTTCCACCGAAGTACATGTTTCCACGATGTCAGAGGTCGAGAGTTTCATACAGAATTTTGATGGCAAACTATATAGTACCTCTATTTGCATTATCAAAGACTTTTCCTGTGCATTTATATGTGTGTAGTTAACATTCCATCATCTTAATAATACAAGACAGTCATGTACTTTGGCTGTAATTAAGTTGCGAACTTCGTTTCCAAGTTTCAAATTATGTAATAATATGTTACATACTTTGCAATGCAACTGAAGTTGCGAAGTCTAGTACCCGATTTCCCAACAAACTTGAAAACAGCACGCAGTCGAGTACATGCATTTGCTTCTAGTTCCGATTCCTTAGTTGCATGGCCTTCCCCTGCCAGAGTGATTGCTTTGGTTATGATCTTATTTCACTCAATTGAAACTGCTCCGCAGAATGCCTATCACTAGTTTTCACAAACTGTTCCCATTTTCCCAAACTTTAACCAGCATGTTTCCATAAGTCCTTCAAACAAAAGAAATCAAAAATTCTTAATTTGTGATCCTTTGTGAAAATGTCACTGCAAGGATATCAACTTTCACCCACTGTTCACAAAATTATAATAAAAGGATTATGTTGTATATGCACATTCTTTAAAATCTTTTTATTATATTTCATACCTCTGCTCCATGGCCAGTTGGCTTTGTTTTTCTTTTTCCTTTTGCACTTTTCTTCTGATCACCTTCCATTCTTGGTCTGACGAGTGGAATGTGTTTGGCAAGTTTGAAGTCCTTCTCCCCCCATGCTCGTATCAGATAGTTAAGCTGACGTTCCAAGGCATATTCAGCCACTGCTCCAGCACAGATTGCCGCTATCAAATCCTTGTAGCGACCAAGATTGAAAGAGAGAAGGTCTGCTACTGTGAAGTTCCAATACGGGTCATAATCTTGGCCTATGCCTATGAACAAAGCCCTCCAATGGCGAGGCTGAAAAGGAAAACTTTACTGTAAAGCAAGGGTTGCAAATAATACTTTATGATAACAGCTACATCTCAATAAAACCATGTTCAAGCATAGTGTATACAGGGCTTGAAATAGCAGGCCACTAGTGGCCAAAAGCAAACCCATTAGAAGATAGCTGACTACAGAAGACATTATTGCAGTCAACTTTAATCTATTCGTTTATAATTTTGTCTGAGTGTGTTGCTGACGGTCTTTTTTGTTTCTTTGTTGTTGCTTTTATTGTTGTTGTTTCTGTTGTTGTTGTTGTTTTTACACAGGGTATCCAATAAGACTTTAGTTACACGAATTTGAAAATGATGAGTGAGTCATCGAAACGTCATTCTACACTATTATTGCTAATTTTTATTCTTAATTGTTTATCCAATAAAATAAAGACATCCCTACTGTCTGTAAGATATTATTAGTTAACGATTATTTGAAGAAGTGGCCTGAAGCAAATTCACTTCTGTGCCTTACGGAGATCAGAATTCAAAGAAATACAAGTAGATAAAAATGATACAACATTTACTTGGTCACAAATCTAAACTTATACAGTGGAACGCCGATTTTACGATCTTCAATTTAACAATATTCCCGATTTAACTATCAACATTATATGTCCCGTCAAAAGTTACAGTAAATTGTATTGAGCAGAATCCCGATTTAACGACATTTGATTCAACGGTATTCCCGGTTTTACGATGGAAATCTAGCGACCCAAGCATAAACTTTTTCCCGTTACAATGATATAATTGATATCACATACCGTAAAAGAGTGACAAACACCTAGCAATTACACAATGTTTTATTTAGTTACAGTAATTCTTTGACCCGTAGGTAGGGCACAAGTCTAGCGTTTCTGTCAACAGGTTGTCATACTGTACTAAGGGTTTTTTTATATATCTAAGCTGAAACATGAAGACTACTGTACATAAACATGGAACAGTGCGTGGGGTGGCTAAGTTACGTTGCACAAACTGTGGAAGGACTTGATGATGTGTTTCGGTTGTTGTAATTGTGATTATTTGCCCTTTGCAATTAAATTAAATATAAACAGTACAGGTATCATGTTGCGGAGACATTGATTTTATTGACTGCACGTGGAAAAATAAATTATTACACAGTAGAACCCTGATTTTACGATATTTTTAGTTGCTTCACTGTCATATCATTAAATCGGGAGTTCGTTTACAACGATATCCCGATTTAACAATATTATTTTGCTGTCCCCTTGCGATATCGTAAAACCGGGGTTCCACTGTAAATGCCAAAATGGCAACTGGAAGGTCAGGTTTGTGGTGCATTCTCGGGACAACATTCTAAATTCATAAAAAGGAATACTCAAAAAATTACTTGTTGATAAAAGCTGATTGGAGCTTATTTTGCTCTCAAAATGGGTTTAATTTGTTTCATTCATTACCAGGCTAGCAGCAATAAAGTCCACTCTGAAAAGAGTAGTGTTTATTCGTTCCAAAAACAAAATATTTACCAACAAAAGTGTTGAAATCAAAGTGCCAAAATGTCAATAAAAACCCAAATATTTCCGGCATTGCCTTTTTCAGTGGATGTCTGTTCATTAATAAATACACTACAACATGACATTTTGAATCTAGTCCTGTCTTTTGAATAGTTCTGTCCCTATTTAGTTCCAATTACCAGAATTTACCAACATGACTGTCTCCAATGCGTGTTTCATTTTGTTTAAGAATAACTCCAGAGGAAAGCTTCTTTAACAGAGTTTTGTCTCTTAGAAAATCTTCAATCAGGGTGGAAATTAATGACATTCAAATGTTGTTGCCAAATGCCAGCAAAAACAGCTGCAAGGCCTACCTTGAGTGCATCACTGGATAGCTGAAGTAAGTAAGGCAAGTCTTGGGAGAATTCCTCCAACTGAGTCAGCCAGGACTGTAACACATCATCATTACTGGGAATGTAGTGTTTGAGTCTTTCTCCAGCATTGTTCCATTCAGTGAGTTTATCCATGGCCTTCTTTACATTCAACTGAACAAAAACATATTAAGAAATAAGCAAAAGATCATTAAACGCAAACTTGAGCTTGGGATTAGGTGCCGCGCAATGAGGGGGTGGGGGGAAGGGGTGTAAGCAGCAGGCAGTCTCCAATTGCAAGGAGGTAACCATGGCAACCTTGGCACTGCCTCCCACCACCCAGGCACCTGTCACATTGAGATGCTCAGGGGAAAACCTCCATACCTACCCATAACCATACTTACCATGAGGGAGGGAAGGGGCCGGGAGCAAAAATCCGGCCAGCAAACAAGCAAGCAAATGTGCGAGAAGGCAAGCAGGCTAGCAATGGCAAGGCAAGCAACACTCCCTGCACTATCCCGAGGGCACCTCCGAGTATGATGATGAGTGTGGGTTGCTGACGGGTAACCGGTTTGAATTTAACTTTGCCTTAATATTTTAGCCACAATAATATAATTAATTTATTGGTTCACAACTGGGTCAAGGGGCAATACTTTTCTTAGGTTGCGTTCAATTGACCCTATTCCAGAATAAGAATATATTCCGGATTATTCCAGAATAGCCATTCTGTCCGTAGGTCAATAAAACAATAATTCCGTTTCTGGAATGCCCATGATACATGTATAACACGCAGACAGCAATCAATTCACAGACTTGTTTCTTTTTGGAATTGAAGTTTTCAAACATTTTTCATTTCTTCGTACAAGGAAATGAGGAGAAGCGTCTCCTCTCGACTCCAGCAGTATCCTTATTTGAGTAACAACATCATTTTCTTCGAACATGGTTGTCGGCGGTAGCCATTTTGTTTGTTCTTTTGAAAAAGGCCCCGAGGCGAGGACGAAGTGATGTCATTATTCTACACTATTCCAAGCATTCTGCTCCATAGTACAGAATGCTTGGAATATATTCCATGCATTATGGAATCGGAATAGCGACTCGACGGAACAGCCATTTGGAGTTATTCCGTTATTCTTATTCTGGAATAAGGTCACTCGAACACACCCTTAGTAAAGCAAGAAAGTACATGGCGATGGTAATGGATTAAATTAGTGCCAGATTTATGCTGTGTTCACACTAGGGCGAAGCATGTTTAGTCTGATCACAAATGAAACATGTTTCACTATGAAAAGTGTTCACATCAGGTGGTACATTGCGCGAATCATGATGCAAACATGTTTACTCAGAGCATGATTGAAACTATCTCACGAGGTAGTTTCGACCTAAGCCAGATGAAACACGTTAGCACAAATATCATCGCTTTATTTGTTCCAGTTCATGTATAATAATAAAGATTTTATGACAGCTTATGCCTGCTTCGTAAAACAGTATTAATTATTAAACAAGGCATAAAACATGTTTTGAAATTAACAGCTAACGTGAACAATGAAATTGCAAAGATCTATGTTTACAGCAAAATGTGTTTTACTGAAACATGTTTACTCTAAACATGTCTCGGTACTGATATAAACCCATCATAAGAACCTTGCATTAAAATGATCACCTCGTTATTGGCCTCTATAGAAAGCTCATATGCAGTATTCTTACAAAAAATAATAGATTTAAAAAACTGACCACTCTGATAATACAAACAGTATTGGTGGTAAAAGCTTTATCATAAAAATCAAACAAATGTATAAATTATGAAAACAAACAAACAAATTATTTACCCGCGCAGTTATAAAATACATTCATCCTCCGGTAATAAGTTTAAAAGTGGTATTTCAATGCTCATATGGGCTTCACAATTCAACTTAGAGAAGAGATAAAATGTTAAATGCCAGGGTGATCATATGAAGGTATATGAACAAGCTGTCTCCTTTATTTAAATGCATAATCTCGCTCCTCTCATCCAGCAAATACATAAATAAATATGAATAGGCCAAACTAAAGTACTATGGGCTATTTGCCCTGCAATTATTGTCAGACAGTGACCTCGCAGGATCTAAAAAAAAATTAATACTGACTATTTTAGCATAAGAAAATGTAGGAGCAAAGGTCAATGGGAAAATGTAACAGCCTATTGACATGATGCTCTGGAGTAAGGGAAGGTGATAATCACACACAGAATGACCTCACCTTAATGCCATTTAAGAACACACCTCTGCCAAAACAGAAAGCTTCCTACCTTCTTGAACACTGTCTGTAGCCACTCCTTTATACCATGCGATGATGTATCACAATACCTCCACAGCTCCTGTCTCTTCTCAATTGCATGGAGGATGTCAGTGACGTGCGTTAGGTCGTACTCTTTTCCCAGTATGATGGCCTGACACTTGCTCAGATCTGACAGCTTGTTGCAAACACCAACAAATTTGTCTCTCAGCTGTAAATGTATCAGACATTATTAGACACTTTAAACCAGGATTTCATGAGGGACAGTCACATGATGCATGCAGGGCAAGAGTTTTATCAAGTGAACAAGAACCCAGTTAAGCCAAGCACAAGCACAAGGAAAAGAGACAATGTTGCTCCTTATGCATGTACTTGTACTAAGCATATGCTTGGGAATCAAACAATGTACACTTCAGCTTAAAAATGGTCTGTGAAAACCACGCTTTATATGCTAATAAATAAATAAATAAAAGTAAGTTATATATCTAGAAATGTAAACGTCACTTTTGTCTCTGTAAGTAACGGATACAGAACATTCAAGGATACAGTATATTCAAGGATGATTGCAACTGCAATAATATTTACACTATAAAATTAAGAAGTCTTCCACCTTACCCCCCTCAGGACTTGCAGAATGGATTTTGGGTTTTCGCTTGGATCCAAGAACTGTCCCGAAGTAGCGGTGTTGCCAATTTCCTCTGCAGTCTGTTCCAAAGTCTAATGTATGTACAAAAAATAACATAGCACTTATGTAACAGGCAAAGTATTTGGAATCAATTTTACAACATGGCTTAACAAAATACACATACATCGTACATTCAACAACCAACCAACCAAATGTACCTGCCTGCCTGACTGACAGGGCAGCCAAAATGTAACTGTTTTTTTTTAAATAAAGACCTTTTGTTGTTTGTTGTTTTGCTGAATGATTTACTGATTGAAAGATAGTAGGACTAATCAAGTGATGGATAGATAAATAGACGGAATAACGCAAGTTGCAATGACAGACACAGTAATGGTCTGACAGGGCAATTTTCATATGAAAATGAAATAGTTATGTGTGAAAACAACAAAAAGAACAAATGAAATGGAAAGAAGCAATATGATTGGTTTGGCGAATGGAGGCAAATGGGGGCGGCTTATTGCAAAGCAAAGCAAACAGATTGTGGGCTAAACTGTTTTTTTAAAATCATAAGAAATTGTTCTAGTAGGAGTGATTATTCTCTACATATTATAACAAACACTCACGCTTATTATCTCTAGCAGCTTCTCGGAGACTTGTAGTTTGTACATTTCCACAAAATCTGATGCTTCCTGGAGACCAAATAAGAATCCTTCCCAAGTTGCCCACACCTAGGAAATGAAGACGAAATACCTGTGATCAATGTTAAAGATTACAATAATTATATGGTCATTTGTGTCTGGCAGTAAACTAACTGAAGGCAACAACAGCTAATGCTACAATTAGCTTCAAAATTGTTGAGACACTCTCACAAAAAACACTCACTTTTATAAAAAATGATGCCTCGAAAAACAAAAGAACAATATATTTCCCTCACAAACCCCCTTCCCCCGTTCAATGTTGTTAGCCAAACTTTTGGACATGGCGCCGGTCACAAAACAACATTGATAAGGGGGAAGGGGGAAGGAAAGGTAGCAATGGTGCACTTCTTCAAAAAAAGCACTTGTGAATGAAAGTGTCTCAACTACTTTTGCAGCTAATTGTAGCACTGGGCCTGAGAATGATGCATAACTACATGTAAGTGAAGAACAGTAAATGCTTGTGATAAACTTGAAACTGAATATTGTTCTAATCAATAACACAAACTAAACTAACAAATTTGACTTTTGATGAGTTATCCTTCATTTTCTTTAAAAAAAAATAGTGATTCACTAAGTTACCATACTGCCTTCTTTTATCAGTTGAAGGGCTCCCGGCAAGAACGTCAAGATTAAATATGTTTTTGGCAACTTTCACTAAAATTGTTTGTTTTAGGCCTTTACAGTGCTGCTACTGTTACCGGGGCCACCTCGACAAAGTTAACCAATCACAAAGCAGAACAGGAACAATAGATTCCAACATTTTAAAGTTAAAATGTCGTTGTTCTGTACTCGACATTTCATTATTCAAGTCGCAAATTTTGGAATCTATTGTTCCCGTTCTGCTTTGTGATTGGTTAACTTTGTCTAGGTGGCCCCGGTAACAGTGGCAGCACTGTAAAAGCAGTTTTGTCAAATTAATGATTTATTATTAATTAAAACAGATTCAAAATGGGGAAGAAAATCCACATCTTTGAGAAAATGTTTTGGGCCTTAAGACACCCTATACATGACTGTATCTTTTCCAAAAAAAAAATATTCTGTTCGAAGGTAGAAGATTTGTTGACCTGATTTAAAATCCTTTCAGTCATATTTACATGATCCAGTCATAATTTTGGCAAGTGAGTCCCTTTTGAGGCCAAAAATCCAAGATCTCAGTGAAAATGTTCCAAAAAAGTACTTAGGACGTTCTTGCTGTCAGAGCCCTTCAATTGAAAAATGTTAAGATTCTGCATAGTTAAGCAATATATAAAAGTGAATAACCTCAAGTGGACGGCCTGATCTTGCAAACAAAAAGGATGAAAATGAACATGCGATTTAAAATAACCTATCAAACAATTCAATCTTATGGCAGTTTACCACCAAGACTGCAAGCAGGAGATGGTTAAAGCAACTTAGGTAACACACATTATTATATAAACACCAATGAAATACCAGGTGAGCTTTCGCGCGTAAACATCATATCTTCACACATGAGAATAACATGTTATCTTTACACGTGAAAAGATCACCGTTCTACTTTAGGACTACAAAAAAATATTAAAGTGAAATGGTTTGATTTCATTGGTGTTTATATAATAAACAGAACATTACATGGCCGCTGCGCTCACTCGTGAAATATTTTTCAACACTCGAAGAGAAATTTCGTATATCTTCGCGTGGCCATGTAATATCCTCTATTTATCTGCATGATTCAATGTCACTCTAGGTCTTTTATTTTACTTAGAAGTTTGGTATCTTCCATACCAATTATTGCTACGTTTCTTGCAAGCTGGTTGGGTATATGTGTTGCAGTGTAACCATTTTTTACTAACTTACATCAACAAAAAGTATTTTTATAAATTATGATTCTTATTTTTTTCTGAACATGTATAACAATAAGAAAATCCTCACAAGCAGAAACCCTTAAAACTAAATTCAAATGTCTACTAAGGAGATATATCCAATTTTAACAGTGTCAGCAACAAGTGTCTGTAAATAATAGATGTTGCTGGCATCATGACAGAGTATCCACTTAGAATTGTTAGGTGAACATCTATTATACACTGTACATGTAGTTGTCTGTTAGAAAAGATTTACAAAACAAAAAAGATAAGTTGGATGTGCGCAAAAGAAGTTTATTCCACTTCACAAAAGTTACAAAAAAGTACATGTAAATGTTGCATGTACTGTAGTACCTTTTCCTCTGTCACTTCCTCTTCTGGGGTCAGCTGCCTGTAGCAAATTCTGATAACCTACATGATAAAATGAAATATATACTGTAAGCTAGGTCGGAAAATAAATATAATGGCTGATATATCATGTTTTCATGGACATAGGCCAGGCACTGGCTTTTATCAAACAATCAAAAAAATAATCATTATTTTATGTATCCATGTAACATCTAATGAGCTAAAAGCTCGTTCAATAGGCCATTTCCGAGTTATGTTATGCCTCGTTGTCAAAGCGAGGCTAGGTGCACAACCTTTCATATGGAAATGAGTTTTTATTCAAATACAAATAAAACTCATTTCCATATGAAAGGTTGTGCACCTAGCCTCGCTTTGACAACGAGGCATAACGTAACTCGGAAATGGCCTATTATGTACGTGCTGAATAAAATATAAAAATAAAAGCTAAGATTTATGATCAGCAAAAACTTAACTAAAATACAAATACAAATAGTGACTATTATAAGAACTAAGATTACTAATAAAACTAGAAGTAATCACAGATTAATCTGCGTCTCCTTAGGTACCTCGTTGTGACATGGCATTCGCGTTTCAAGCATGTTTCTGGTTCAAAACACGCGCTAAGCATGCGGGATACTATTGTGATGTTTGACGACGCACTAAGCATGCTGGATACTATTGTGACGTTTCAAGATGGCGCAAATTTGGTACCGACACTGTTCTCGATTGGTTCTGCCTAGCCGACAAGATTAGAAAGCGTCTCCTTCGTCGACGCAAACAGATTAATATATATGTTATATATAAAAATTTAAAAAATATTAATTTAATTAAGACAAGAAACCTAAACTGAACACTCAATCTGTATCAATCCAAGCAAAATTATTTACCAAATTAACACCCTCTACATTCCACATTTTATTTCTTTTTAATCACATGCAACAAGACTTTCACTGTGATGCAATTCATTATATAATGAACTCACAAGAACTTGACTTTAGTTACACAAATTTGAAAATGGTGAGTCAGTCATCGAAACTTCATTCAAAACTACCATCGCTAATTTTTATTCTTAATTGTTAATCTAAAACCTCTGTTATTAGAAATTGAAAAAAAGCAAAGAAATATTAATTAAGGTGGCTGAACACAGTTTCACTGTACCTATGCGTCATTCATTGTCATTTTAAAACTACTAACGTCTGGGCGCCCAAAATTGGCGAGGCATACGATTAAGCAACAAGCTATATATATCTTTCAAATCGGCACTCTCAAACCCCACGGAATCAACGAACGCTTTTCATTCAACTAATCTACATTTGTTTTTCACGTCACCAAATTTCCACCAATAGCGTAGCTCCACCGCTTACTATATAAAACCACACACTACCCACAATTCCTTGATTCGCTCCGACGAAGGGCTAGCGCTCGAAACGTCAGCTATTTGAATCTTTTTACGGTGGTCAATTTACCTTATCGACTCAGTCGATAAAACTAAATTCTCGTATATATTTTGATATTTTTGTTGAGCTTCTAGGGTGTTGCCATGGCAACACGGTGGATTGAAAATCAGCCTGCAATATTTGGTTTCTTTTATTTTCAGAAAATCTAGTCATTAGATTTTGTCCATCATTTGTTTCCAGTAAACTCGTAAAAATATTCGCATGTTAACACTGGTCTCATGTAATTTTGACAGAGGGATCTTCCGTAATTTGTGGTTTAATATGTTTGCGTTTTGTAAAAATCTCCTCTGTAAGATTTCAAATTTTTGATAGCAGGTGAGTTCGGCATATTCGGAACTATTATTGTGCCAAATTTCGTGAAATTCTAATGAGTAGTTTCGTAGAAATCAGCACGTTTCCGAGGAAAGTCGCTAAAACATCGAGTCACAATTTTTTGGTCAACTGCGCATGCGTTGCAATTGACTGGGTTCTCGATCCAAAGACAAAAACGACCAAAAAGGCAGTGTATTTCTTCAATGGTTCTATATATTATTTATTGATTCAACAAACATTTTTACGAACAAAAAATTGTTTGATTTTAAGACGAAAAACAACACTTTCGCGATCCACGCTGAGCAAAATAAAATGATCGCTGAACAGGCGCCATGTTTGTTTTTCTCAAAACTCTGCGCGCGCTGACTCACGTAAGCAGCTGAAATTGAAAAGCGCGCGCAAACTGTGTTCAGCCACCTTAAAGTGACGAAACAACAGCTAACAAAGTTAAAATTCCAATTTCTTGACTGCCTGTTGCAAAATCAAATTTGAGGAACCACTTCCATCCTTGTAATCCTGCTTTTTATATGCAGTTAAATGTAATTTAACGGAGTTAACAACAAGGAGCGTGTGTAATCACTTTGGTCAGCAGTATCTGGCACGTGCGCATGTGCTTCGATTCCATGTGCTCTCAGAGTCGAGCATGTCTGGCTCGGCGTTTCTT
This sequence comes from Dendrophyllia cribrosa, assembly GCA_024195265.1. Taxonomy (NCBI): domain Eukaryota; kingdom Metazoa; phylum Cnidaria; class Anthozoa; order Scleractinia; family Dendrophylliidae; genus Dendrophyllia; species Dendrophyllia cribrosa. Next base: position 39,778,779 of record JAJLRJ010000007.1, on the reverse strand, counting down.
TTATAGCGTTTTCTTGTGGCGTGTTTGTGGCGGGTGTAATTTGAGGTCTTGTGCAATTTTAGGCGTCAGCATTTTCCCTCGGGGCAGTAACCTTTTTGTAGAAGAAAGTTAGGTGTCTATTTTAATATTTTCCACCGCCACCACTGCAAAAAATGTGATGGGGAGCATCCTCGTGTAAATTGGGTACAGCATGGTTGCACTATGACTCAGTGTTTCGGAAGGATGCTGCTGTATCAGGTCTTGCAGACTGGTCACGTATGAACTTGAATTTATACAATTTTCATACTCGCACGTCTCCTTTCCCAACCAGTCAGTCATTGGCTCCCCAATCTCAGCCCAGGCAGTCCATGGCCAGCTGGTCACACTATTGACAGTCGTGGAATGATGGTGAGTGCCGACGGACCTTTAGTCTGTGTCACTATCGCCACCACTGCGAAAAATGTGATGGGGAGCATCCTCATGTAAATTGTCCTTTTCATGCTCCACAGGCCAGTCCCCCATGGTCACGCTCACACACTCCAAGGAGTAAGCAGCAGTTGCAGTGATGAGCTTGTCATTGGCAACTCAGCAACGTTTTTGGAGAACTTTGTAAATACCTCACGTTCGTGTTTGGTTCCAAAAGTTTCCATTCCATTTATTGGCCATTGTTCTTTGCTGCAGATTGAACTGCCTCGTTACTTTTCATCATTGACTCATCGTGGTTTGACAGGTCAGGCCTCCATTCCTTGCACCTCATCTTCAAATGGGGGACTTTTCCAGGATTTGATCCCTCCCTCCCGAGTGTCGCCAATTAGTGCAACCAACCTTAGGCATGAACTGCGCAATCATCCTGACCAGTCCAAGGTAAATTATGTCATTTCAGGTATCAGCGATGGTTTCCATTTGGGCTTCAACCCATCAGCTGTTTCTTTAAAGTCCATCTCTCAAAATATGCCTTCCGCATCACTTCAACCCTCAGTTATCGGGCGTACCTCTGCACCGAAATTATAAAAGGCAGGCTTGTAGGACCTTTTTTCAATATCTCCGATTTCTAACCTTCATGTTAGTCATTTTGGGGTTATCCCTGAGAAACACCAACCGGGCAAATGGCGCCCAATTATGGACATCTCCAGCTCCGATGGCCTAAAGATCCGTTCTCGGTGCAGAATATGAAGGTGGATGACGTCATTAATGGGATTATGTCTTTGGGCCACAGCACCCTTCTGGCTAAATTTGATGTTGAAAGTGCCCGTCGTAACGTTCTAGTGCATCTGAATGAGTGATATCTACTGGGCATGAGGTGGCGAGGGAAGTACTACATTGACTTGGCCCCTCACATTTGGGTTACAGTCGGCACCCTGATTTGGTTGTATGGATTCTTAAGCATAACTATGGGATTGGTTTTTGTTACATTATTTGGATGATTTTCATACCCTGGGTCCTCCAAACTCGTCTGTCTGCCAGCAAAACATCGACACCTTTTGATGTGCTCGGAGTGGGGTATTCCCCTGCATCCCAAAAAACTGGAGGCCCCTCCACGTGCCTAACAGTCTTGGGTATAGAACTGGACACACTTACACTTCAGGCACGCCTTCCACGCAAAAAGTTTCATCGCATTGTTGCCTTATAGGACCGTGGTCTGTTAAGAGGCATTGTACTCGTAGAGAACTTGAATCTTTCATTGGCAATCTACAGCATGCCTGTAAGGAGCTTCCTCAGGGCAGCACCTTTTTACGGAGAATGATCAATTTGCTGTCAGCTTTTCGACAAAAGGATCATCCACTTTGGCTTAATCGAGATTTTCATTTGGATCTTGCCTGGTGGAAGGAATTTTTCCATTCCTGGGATGGTCTCAGCTTCCTCCTCTCTCCTCAGTGGTCTCCTCTGCCTGATTTTCATGTTTCTTTGGATGCAGCAGGTGCAGTGGAATATGGGGCTATTTTTGACAACGAATGGTTCATAGGCAGGTGGTCCCTTCCTCAGCAACCTTTGTCGATCGCTTATAAGGAGCTGTTCCCTGTGGTTATTACAGCGTCTTTGTGAGGTCATCAATGGGCCACCAAACATGTGGAGTTTTGGTCAGATAACACTGCCGTGGTAGATGTTTTGCGTTCAGGCACTTTGAGAGATCCAAATTTGATGGTGCTCCTTCGTCATTTGTCATTCACAGCAGCCCGTTTTTCCTCTGCCTTTTCAGCATCTCATAGAGCTAGAAAGTCCAATTCCATTGCTGATGCCCTCTCATGCTTTGATTTTAAGCGGTTCCACCGACTTGCTCCTCTTGCAGCTCCACAGGCAACCCCAGTACCTCCATTGCTACTGGCCCAAGTCCCGGTAGTATGACGGACAAATGCAGTTTTTACCTGTCCAATGGTTTAGCTGCCTCCACTCGTCAGACTTATGGTAGTGCACAGCGACAATTTCTTGAATTTTGTACCCAGGATGGCTACATTAGTCCGAATGGCTCCTCACTACCCGCCAATGAGCAACTGTTGATGTGTTTTTGTTCTCACCTGGCTGACCACATCCACCATTCCTCCATCAAAGTCTGTTAATTAGCTGTTCGCTCATTGCATATTGATTATGGCTTTCCTGATCCCCTTGTGAATTGTCTACAACTTCAGCGGGTACTTCAAGGCATCAAATGACACCAAAGGGCGAATTTTCCGCAACGCCAACCGGTGACCGCAGAGCTTATGACTGTCATTCGGAGAGTGCTGGATTTTACCAATCACGATCATGTTATGCTGTGGGCAGCTTGCTGCTTGGGCTTCTTGGGGTTCCTTCGAGCTGGCGAATTCACTGTGAATTCCTCTTTCGACCCAGCATACTTGTACCACTTGACAGTTCAGGACTTGCAGGTTGATTCTATGGAAGATCCCCACAGCCTCTTTGGTTTATCAAGAGCTCAAAGACTGGCCCATTCAATCAAGGTGTTTTCATTTACCTTGGCCATGGTTCAGCCTCCATACAGTATGTCCAATTGCTGCTGTTATGGAGTATCTTTGACTTCGGGGGCAAGGGCCAGGGCCAGGGCCACTGTTTATATTCAGGTACAGTAGCCCATTATCTAGGCCCATGCTATCTTCCTTTGTCTTACAGTCCACACTGCAGTCTGCGGGGGTTCTTGGTAAGTTTTCTGGCCACAGCTTTTGAATTGGCGCTTCCTCAACTGCCGCCCAGAAGGGTATTCCAGATCATTTAATCAAGACTATGAGGCGTTGGTTGAGTGAGGTGTACCAATTGTATGTTCGCACTCCTGTGGACACCAGTCTCACCATAGCAGGGAGACTCACATGTCTTTAGAAGGTACAGTTTGTTTTTCTACATTAAAATCTTTTTGGAAAAAAGATAAGCAAAATTTGTCATTTCAATGGGGCAGTGTCCCTTTTATTTTAACTGTCTCGTCTTATGAATGAATAAATGAATGGATGAATGACTTATGTAACGCACATACAGTGTATAAATAATGTCTCATGGGGCTTTACATGCAGTTATAAGAATGAGATCGGACATCAGCTTATGAAGGCGCCTCGGGTAACCGCTATCAGTCCACTGCTAATCTCATCTCCCCCACCCTATCCATGAACAACAGTATGGACAACAGAGCTACATAATTGTACTCAATCACATTTTACAACTACATGTACTCAGCTTTCTGATACCTCATAAAGGTTTTTAATGAACTCTACTTTCTCCTTCAAACTTGGCACATGTTCTTTGACAGTTGACAGCTTCTGCATGAAATCAGCAAATCCTCTGATGTCTGTTTTCTGGTCTGTCAACAGCTGTAAAGAAACAGAGTATACATGTTACGCTTAAGTGAAAGTAAACTTTATTTAAAATCATGCTCTGCTTTGGCGCAATTTCGCAAGTCGAATGGTGAAATGATCTTTGCTTAGAAAAGAATATTCCAAGAAAGATTTTATCAAGTGCCATTTACATTCAGTCACTTTTTTGTCTGATGTGACTTGTATTTATGCAAATTTGGCAAGATCGACGTATTTTAATCTACAACCGAATACTCCTTCATAATTTTACTGTTCACATAGAATTCGTTTAAAATGTTACTTACGTGAAAATTAGCTATTAAAAGGAAAACATGTTGCGTATATGTAAAATAGCGGCAATTAGACACAACACAGAAAGGATAAATGATAAAGTTATTACTTTGACCTTTGCATGTTTTGAATTCCGCTTTACATATAATTGGTAAACCCGGTAGCGAATGCTCTCTGTGTTTTGTTTCTACTCAGTTTTTGAATACTGCTAATTCTGGAATGAAGATGGGGAGAATTTTCCTTCTTCGCGTTTGATTTTTAATGTCTATTTATAGTAAAATTATTCAGACATCAGTCAACATCATGCCGGCTGTCTGCAAGTGGCCCCGAGTCCCAGGTTGGTTTAATAGCGCTTTCAAAGCATTAGAATGTAAAGGGACTTGACTTGGATACTGGAAATAATAAAAGGTAATGGCGTGTAAGCAGCAGCAGAAAAAAAAATTACTTCTCATTAAAAGAAGAAAAAAGCTTATTTGTGGACATGTCAACACATGCAAATCTCCGTCTGTGTTCGCCAACGACAAGTATAATTTATGCAAATCGTAAACAAAATTATTCGAAGCGTGACGCTGACATTCAGATAGCGCATGAATTTTTCAGCTTATGTATAAATTGTCAAGTTATATTGCATCGCTTGGTCTTATTGTACATTTACACACCAAGAAATACCATGTCATATTGCAAAATAAAACCGTTTTCATGACGCCGCACATTTCAGCAGGCCTAGTAAAAATATCTTCAGATAGTTTCCGATGATTTTATTTTGCTCAATGTGTTTTTCTTTTGTTTGTTGAGGTTTCCGATTAAATTCTCTTCCAAGGGTATCGTGGTCTAATACCAAACAATAAAAGACAACAAAGGCAATTAAGAGCACAAAGACGCGGCCATTGAAGAACGTGTGTTTTCCCAGGTTTTGTCTTGGTTTCGTCTAGTGCTTTATTCCTTCCTCTCGAGCTGGACGCACGGGCAAACCTCGTGCAGTACCCGCACATCCACCTTGTGAAACCCGCGGCTGATGTGCATATGATTTCAGGCGGTACTGTAACCCAAAGATGCTGGTTTCCATCAGCAAGTGGAACATTTTACCACCTGATATATTATAACATTGAAATTGACACAGTGCTTCAAGTCGGCAGTAAAAAACCCACCTGCTTGTATGAATTTATATTTTATTTTATCTTTTGTTAGCCTGCACTTCAAATATGGGACACCCCTGTTTTATTGCACTTCTTATCGCACTTGCGAACTGTCCTATATAATTATGTTAACGTAGATGTAGGCGTGAAGATTGCAAACATCAAAAGGGCAAGACAACATCAATCAAGTAATAACAATTTAAATTGCATGTACTGGATGGGTGTATGTTGCAGATAAAATATGTTTTCAGGTTGAATCAGTATTCAATACAAGTTACATGTAAATGTGTACCCAGTATTTAATCTAGGTAAGCTAACCCTAACCCTGGGCAGCACAAAGCTAACCATCACCCCTAGCACAAAGAATACATCATTTTAGCCAGTGGTATGATGGTTAGCTGTGTGTTAGAGTTAGCTAGGGTTACAATGTAGCTTTGTGTTACAGTTAGCTATAGGATTAGCTGTGTGTTAGAGTTAGCTTGGGTTAGCTTTCTGTTAGAGTTAGCTTGGGTCAGCTTTCTGTTAGAGCTACATGTTGTAGCTTTGTGCTCAGGTTACAGGGTTACCTTACCTACACTGAATACTGGGTTCACATTAAACCTAGATTGAAGACTGCTCCAACCTGAGACCAGATTTTACCTGCAACATATACACACTGTATATTTATATTTACTAATTAACTCTAACACTAACATAAATTTTTGTACATCCTCAATATACTACTTTCAGCAGGTTTACACATACATGTATGCTCAAGAAACTTCTTCACTTTAGTATTTGAATTACCTTTGAGAGCTTATCCACATCTTTAACCACCTCGCCAGAGAGCCTGGTGACATCTGATCCAACCATTTGAATCATCTGTTTAAAAATGCCATTAAGCTGCGGAAGAAGCTTGAGCTGAAGTTCATGGCAGTCCACAAAGAAGATCCCGTTTTCAGTATAAAAGCTCTTTGTCATGCTGAGCACTTGCTCCTTCCAAGCTTTGATTTGATTCAGTTGTTGCTGTAAAGAAATTATGTAAACAACAATATTCTATAACTTTGTAACTTGGGGAATAATAAAAATGTGATAATTTAGAAACTTGTACATCTGTAATGTAATCAAAACATTCATTTCTGATAAAACAAGCTTGATAGACGACAAGCAGATTCCAAAATGAAACTGTGAGTTTATTAGCCTGATTTTCAGATGGTTTGAGGTCACTCGCACTTGCTCCCTCCTTTCCCTGTCTGATCTTGTCCTCTCAGTTTGAGGGCTTGTTTTTGCCATCTGACCGTACATGTACACCAATCAGAGTACATGTATTTTCAGTCACATTCTTGAAATTCTTGATGGAGAAAACTCATCTACGGTAACATCCGATCTGATTGGTGGAAATATCCAACAGTCAGATGACATCAAGAACAAGCCCTCAAACAAAGATTATACATTCAATGAACTCAATACTACGCACTCTGTGATTGGTCATTGCCTATGATCTATCAAAGTACAGACGCACGACTGACATCATAGAAAAATTGTTTGCTTGGTTTTGTCCAACATGGCGCACAGTTTTGAAAAAAAATTAATGTTTGCAAGATTATTCTGGATTGAGCAAGTGAAAGCCTAAAAAAATGTTTAGCAGGAGCTGTTTACAAGCAAGAAAATGAAGAAACCAAGATGAAAAGTGTTAAACTGAAACAAATCTTACCACAGTCGAGCGTTACAAAGCAAGTTCATAATTTTACTCTTTACTTTTCTGTTCATTGTATAAAACAAAAAGATTCCACTTGGCCGTGTGTCTGTTCAGTTATAGATTACAGAAGACGTCAAAATGTGGTAAGAACATCTTACCACATTTTGACATCATCTGTGATCTAACTGAACAGACACACGGCCAAGAGGAATCTATTTGTTACATATCGGACAAGGAGAGGAGGGAGTGAGTACAAGCGACCTCAGATCATCTGAGAACCAGGCGACGAATTTATAAGACAAAACAAAAAGAAAAATATCAGACAAAACTTTTCCACTTTCAAGAGCAACCAATTAAAACTGCATGGAAAAAATCAAATTTAAATTTAATGTCAGTCTTTATATGAACTCAAGCCTGATTGGTCTACAAGGGATGATTTGCTCTGGAGACAAGGTGAATGCTCATCTTACCTCAATCTTGATGGAAGGTTGACCTCTCCAGGTATCGACCTGACCATAACCCCATGAAGACACAAACTCATGGATTTCAGCCACCCAGCTGTGATCATCACAAAACTGTTCCACTTCTTTATTGGCTTCTGAAAGAAGTTCTGCCTGGTACCTGAGGCCTCTTTTTATCTGCTTGCTGTGAGAAAAAAAAAATTCTTACTTACTTCGAAATGCATTAATTATCAACTATATACAGCTGTACAGTCATATGGATGGGCATTTCATTTAAAATTTGGTGCAACTAGCAAGGTTTAATAGGTAAACCTAAAAACTGCTGAGGTATCCTGCTATGGACCACATGCAACAAAAACATGTGGTAAAATCTGTTCTCAGGTTGAATTAGTATTCAACATACATGTACATTGTACACTGTAGGTTAAATGTGCACACAGTATTCAATCTACAATTTTGTACTTTAGGTAAGCCACCCTAACCCTAGCTTACCATCAGCACAAAGATACATGTACAGTACAGGTGGATGCTTGGCCAATGCGGGGCTCTCAAATTTTGCGGGCAGTACTGTAAAATACGGACCAGAAAATTGACCAATCATAGCATGCGTACAGTAACTGAGAGATAATAATGTGGTTGTCACAACTCACTTCTCGTGCATAATATGCATCAGTTTTTCTTTGGTCAGAGGACTCCTGTCAATTGCAAATTCCTGATATCGTTGTCCTTCTATTATTAAGCCTCCATTGTATTCCTGGTGGAAGCAAAGGTCTTGCGTTGCTTTTTGGGTCATGTCTCTTGCACTCACTAGATCAGAATTCAAACCATCCAGGTCTTCATGAATCTCACCATCTGTTCGTGTGATTGAACTAGGGCTGTGTGGAGTGCCACGCTCTTCTGCGTGGTGAGTCTGTAAAACATCCACGCAAAAGTAAGCTTAATAACAGAATGTACAATGTACCTGAGATAAAATTTAACTTAACACTGAAAGGGGCAGGTGCCACAGGGATTTGGTATCATCGCAAAAACCAAAACTAATGTTTTGTATTAAAAACAGAAACCGTAAAAAAATGGTCCAGTTTTGTGATAAAAATTAATAATCCCAAACTGTCAATGAGTGTCTCTAGTTAAGTTCTCGCATTTTCATTTCCAAAATGGGCAAGAACAGACTTTGCTTTGTTCCTCATAAGAATTAGTTGGTTTCCTTCTCATGGTGTTTTTAATTAAGTATTATTTTGTATTTAATACAGTACATGTATGAGACATATTAAGTAACCTACAGTACAGGTCAGAGATACCCGACCACAAATGGATGCGTTAAATGCATTTGCAAAAAAATGGTTTACGCGTTTGTGTTTGTGAAGCTCATTAGTACATGTATGTATGAGGTAGCTCTTTAATGTTTCCTCTTGTTTATGTTTTATTGTTTATTTTGAATGGCCTTTACATGTACATGTACATGTACATGTACTGTAGGTTATTATCACAAAAGAAAACCAAAATAATGGTGCCCAACATTCTGTTGTCCAACGCCAACTGGCAAATTTCTCCAATGCGTCATGGAATCAGTCTTGTGTCATCATAATAATTTTGCTTAAGTTTTAATTGTATCTACAAAAAAATAAAAATGCTCTAAATTTTAATTATAATGCATGTATCTGAGAATGCAGACAGCATAAATACCCGCCAATTCAGGGCGGGTACTCTGCTCTTAGTTCTCTATTAGGTTACATCTAAAGGGTGTAACGATATGTAATAATTTATTATGGAACTATCGATATACAGTATTATGATTGTTGGTGTTGCAATAGCGAGCTATCGATGATAAAATCAACTATCGATAACAGTCATGACAGTTAGCCTGTTTATCAATAGTTTCAACAGTAGGCAAAAAAAAAAAAACAAGTTTAATGCATTATAGCTGCATTATACGTATTGTATCCTTGGTTGAAATATAAAATGAATAAAATAAAATAAAATGGTCTGTCCATGTTGTACATTGCGAGGACAACACAATCAATTGCAAAGTGTAGCAATGCCAAACCAAAGCAATTGAAAAGTTACATGTATTTTTAACTCTCAAATGAAAACTGCTCTATATCTGTACATGTAGTTCAATCGATTGATCCATACAGTGTACATCTTTTACTCTTACCATGACTGAAGTTATTGCATGAGACATAAGATGTTGTCCAGTCAGCACTGAATGCGAATCCTTGCTCATACCATAAATAAGGTTCTCAATATTGCCTCCAGCCGTTTTTTCTTTGGTGGAATCAGTACATGTATGAACTGTGAAACCATTTAACTTCTGACCAACATCTTCAGTGCCATTTTCCACCTTTTCCTGGAATGCCTGAGCTTCTTGTCCCAGCCTCATAGCGTGTGAAAGATTGCAGCTGACACTGATGACACTTCTTACTGCAACAGCCACAGCATGTGCAAACTGCTTGATTGATGGTGATAGAACAAGCTTGTGATCATCCCCGAAGACAATATCAGCCGTAAAAAGGCCATTCCTTTCAGGTCGTGGCCCTGGCATGGTTTCATTGACAAATTTAGAAATGTTTGCTTGGACTAACCTCAAGAGATTAGAGACAATGATGTGGTCCACCAGGCGCACAAAAGAACCAAGTCGTTTGACTTCATCCCGAGCAAGTTTGAGATTGTGTTGTCTGATTGCCCTCTTCCTTTTGCCGACTGCAAGAGATTCGTGATAATTATGACGGTGATTCTTGACTTGACCTTCGCAGTACTCCAGATATTCAAAGCAGCTCTCTTGCGTTTTATCAACAATCAATTGGCAGTAATTGAAAAACTTCTCCATGTATTGGTATCCTTTATCGCAAGTCCTAAAAATGGTGTCTTCAAACTCTTCCAAGGTATAAGAGAAATTTACTTGAAAGGGAAGGAACGTGACCTTTTCCAGGTCTTGAAGAAGACTTGAGATCCGAAGCAATGCTGATCCGAAACTAGGAACATTTGAAATGAGGGATCTCTCAATCTCTGCTTCTACTTTGAGAAACTGACTGAATTTCTTGATGTCCTTCCATTTCCTGAACATTTTGGTCACAAGAAAGTTCTTAAAAAATCCAATACTTGAGATTGCCTTGAACAAACACGCTTGTCGGTACCATTCAGCCAATGACTGCGACTCTGATGGTCCATAAGGGTTCACATGCAAAACACAATGGGATGAAATCACATAATGTTCAGGATTGACTCTATCCTCTGGAACGACCACAAGATTGTATGGGTCATAACGCACAGAAGGTGCCACATTTAAGAAGGCAAACTTTATCTCCCCAAGAAAACGACCTTTGACAAAATTCTCCACTACTTCTCTGCCAGTCTTTGGCAAGCTAGCTTTCCTTGTCTCACTAAGTTGGGACATACGGCTTGCCTCTGACATTGGTGTTTTGATAATAGGAAGGCTAGGAGATCTTCTTGGTGTAGATGGAGGAGTTGGTACATGTGTCTGTGGCAAATCTGTGTCAACTGCAAGTACCATTGCTCCCAGGGAACCTCCTAAGGTGGCTTCTCTGATAGCTATTTCTCGCACTACTCCAGGAAGCGATCTTTTCAGATCTTCAAGACACAAAGGTTTTGGCCCATTACTCTTCATGTCTCCATCTGATTTATCAAAGACATAAGTCATACCTCCAGGAAATAATGGCTCCCCACGGGGGACCCGCACACCCTTAGACAAAGGGGAGTGACGGCTCCTTGGAGTAAACAAGCTTTCTACTGATGATCCTGGCGGAAATGGAACATTCAATGGTCTAGTGTCTTCCTGCGCGAGTGAAAACTCAGCTGGAAAAACAAGAGAAAGTTTTTCTTGCACAAAACTCAATTCATTCTCATCCTCATTATCCTTGATTTTTTGGCAAGCACGTTCGACATAATGAGCTATTTGTGGAGCTCCAGTTAAGAAATGTACATAGGGCTTGATAATATCCAATACTTCGCAAAGATGATGCCAAGATTGTTTCGTATTTTGCTGCAAAGCGCTGATGAACCTCCGTGACACTTGCTGAAGCAAGAGCTTGACATCATCATTTTCCAATTCGCCGCTACTCTTGGGTCGTGGCAAAACTGGCCTTTCTTCATCTTTGCCATTGTTTAATTCTGAAGGATTCGTCACCAAAGGCTGTGAAACAAGGTTTTTTGATTCGCCGATAGCTGGAAGTTTCGGCTGATAAATGACCACTTCAACTTCATCAGACTGATCGGACATTTTGGAAAGTTTTCCATCTAATGTTCATTATCTTCGTCAGTAAAATATTTGTCAATGCTCATCCTTTGCTTCCAAGTAACAAAATCAGCTCAAATGTAACCGTTCGTATTCTCTTTCACTATAACAGTCAACGAAATTGGAGAAAATTCGCCAACGATCCGCCATATTTGTGTACCTTTTCGCGATAGCAACTGTTTAAAATTCCCAGCATTCAAAGCAAGCGTTACCATGTACAGTCGGAACAGCACTCGGCGGTTGCACACAAGAGAGGTAGCCATCTTGAAAATTAAGAACTGCTTGTTGCGTTTTCCAAAGTGTAGTGCCCAATTTTATCAATAACTGCGTGTTGATTCGAATCATGAGTTTTTCAGAGTACAAAGAAACGATCTCAGAGGGCGATACTGTAATCATTTTCTTAGTAAGTATGATTTGTTTCAGTAGTAATAGGATGTTTGTAACGCGGTACGTAAGCTTATGTTTTGGACTTTCGACATATAAGCTTACTTACTTAAAGCTTATTACTTACTTACTTACTTACTTACTTACTTACTTACTTACTTACTTACTTACTTACTTACTTACTTACTTAGTTACTTACTTACTTACTTACTTACTTACATGTATATTCATGAGCATTAACATGTGTACCAGAATTTTTTTTCGCAATATCTACTTGTTAATCTTTATTCTTGCTGAATCCAGTCAAAATCAGTAACTACGTTTCAGCTTGATCTCCTTCTCCTTCAACATTGTTGATGTTGTGTAAAAGTTCATCGGTGCGCAATATATTTTACAGTACACTAGCACATAATGGGCAGAGTATAAAATGTGGTCAATGGGATGGGAAAACTCCCTGGGCGCTTTCCATTCAACCAAACATTCTGGAAATTCCGGGTTGGGAAGCAAATGGAACGGAAATTTCCGGGAATAAAATTCTGGAATTTTAGGACAACCTTTTGGTGCAACAGTTCAACCACCCAGAGAATACTGTTCCATTCGCCACACGGAATACATGTATGTACCTGGAATGGAATTTCAAACCAGAATTTTTGGTAGAATGGAAAGCGCCCCCTACGTTTTGGGAATACAAAATAGTGGACAAGCTTACAAACGAATTAAAAAAGCATTTGTTTGCCATGAAACGCCTGCACTGCAGGCTAGCAATAAACATGTTCCAATCGCCACTTTAGAAGCGAGAAGGAAACTGGGCCGAGTGAGCTTTCGCAACGACTTCTGGGACTGTTACTGGGGACAAAGACAAAAGAAGCGTCCCCTGTAACGATCCCAGATGTCGTTGCGAAAGTTCACTCGGCCCAGTTTCCTTCTCGTTTCTAAAATGGCGAATGTATGTGTACTTTTATGTACATATATGTTTTCAGGGCCACAACTCGATGCAAGCTCTTACCATAACACCAGGCAAGGTTCATCAAACCAAGTATGGTGCTCTGCCTCACTCAGACATGATAGGGAAAAGGTTTGGAACCAAGGTACTGTATATTAAGTGTGGTTTTCTCTTGGCTGAGGATCGAAAGAAGCAGAAAACATTTTTCTCGCACACAGCTGGGAGTCTGAGTTTCAATGGTGGGGTTTACATCACATGGAGGGGTTCAAGGTTTTGTTTTATTTGTTGTCATCTGCATGGCTCCCAGTTGTTTGTAAGAAACATTTATTGCTTTCTGCACTTATCAATCGTGCGCAAACTTTTGAAAAAGACAAAATTGAAAATAAGGGTTGAAGACATCAACTCAACACAGCAAGTTTTAATTTGTTGTAAGTTATATATATATTTTTTTTTGAAAAGACAATATGTTCCAAGTACTATTATGTATAATTGCATTGGGCAGGAAATACAAGTGTTCTAAAAATATAAATTTTACATTTCAGTGTTTGTTAAAATCAATTTTTTTGAACCTATGCTACACTATAATATTACTGTATCTTCTCCCGTTATATATTGTTTTGACTTTTTACATGATTTTTGCATAACTTCTCATTTTAAAAATGACAATAATTTTTATATTGTGCATTTTACATGTTTATGTACAGATACAGTACCAGACAGAAGTAACCTACACTGTAACAGGGAATGTGTTAACCTACATATACATACATGTAACATGGGACACTAGGGAATGCAAAGTGAAATGCTTGAAGGGAACGTGTTCTACTTGCCATTCCCTCTTACTGTAAGTTACTTCTGTCCATTACTGTACATGTACAGTCAACTTGTAATGAAAACAAAAAAAATCATTACATGCTAAAAAAATTAAAATTATAATATGAATTGTTTTATAAATGTTAATATTTTTCATTTTCAGATGTTTTCGTTGAACAAAAAAGGTTGGGTGTATCTCCTTCATCCGACTCCTGAGCTATGGACATTTAATCTACTGCACAGGACACAGATTCTTTATACAACAGATATAAGTATGGTCATCTTAAAGTTGGCTCTCAAACCAGGATCAGTTGTTATTGAATCAGGTATTAAGCAATTAACAAGCAGAACAATACTGGACATATCATTTGTACATCATGTCACAGGGCTGTAAGCAAGGGCTGGGAGTCGGGAACTGGAAAGTTTCCCCAGCTACACAGTTGTTCGTACAATTGATCCCTCATGTCCTTTGAAATGTTTTAAAAATCAGCCCAATTCGTACACCATTGATTTCACACTGCAGTTTAAAAAAAGTCCATAATGTGATCAAATTTCTGTTGACCACAAGTCAACCACAAGATCAGTAACATTGAACTTGCAAAGAATGAATTTGAACTTGCAGCTGCTTATTATGCATGAGCACATTAACCAAATGCATCCTTGATGAGTTTTTTTTTTTTTGAGGGCAAGGGACCTTCAATAATATTATTATTGTTTCAATCTGTAAAAATTAACCCCCTATTGTCTACTTGTACCTATGTACATGGAATGGTACATAAAGCTCAGGGTTTTCATTAAGAATTGTAGTAGCAGGAGAATAGTGTAAAGTAACAGGAGAATATTATGAAAGAGCGAAGATAGCTACATATTGCCATCCGAATTTAGCCGGAGAATTCTGCGTAGTAGACGGAGAATTCTCCGATCTCCGATGCCTAATGAACACCCTGAAAGCTAGACAATATTTAACAGCTAAATGAAAATCGTGTACACTGTCATGTAAAACTTTAATACTAATGTTTTTACAGGCACTGGTAGTGGATCAATGTCACATTCTTTGATCCGCACCATCGCACCATCAGGTCACCTTCACACGTTTGAATTCCATTCAGAACGAGCAGACATAGCAAGGTGACAATTTTTTTGTCCGTGGATAATTATCCCAGGGAAGGGGGATTACTCTCATATATATTATATATTACAGTATATGGGTGTGTGCCACTGTGAAGGGTATAGAAATCAGAGAGTTTTGGTCTAGAAAGGGGTGTCATATACTGATCATTGGTATGGAGATAAAGTTTTTTTCAAAAATGGCAAGTCTGGGATGGTCAACGTTCGATAACATTGACTGAGACGAGATTGGACACCTTATTGAGAGTTATAAAACAGATTAACTGGTTATCTTTCAGTTGAGGTTGGGGTCAGCCGTTTAACATATAGTTAAATTTAGGACTAAGCAACCTGAGAAGTTACGTGGTACAGTGGTACGGTAGGCTATGTAAACCTAAGCCTAGCTGAGGTCACAGGTTCAATCCTGAGTGGGGATTTACTATAAGATTTTCTTTTTCACACTTACACATGTGTAAAAAAAATATCGACATTATGTTGTATAATTTTCAATAAGGTGTCCGACTTCACCCTATGTTACCTAATGCCGACCGTCTGGGATAGGGTAGGAATGTTTGGTGTCCAGTCTAGAACAGGCTGTAGAACATGGTCTCGTAAAAGATAAAAGGGTTTCAGAGTCCCAGCAGCACACCATCACCCAAAAATGTACAGAGTACCCCCCCCCCCCCCCCCCCCCCCCCCCCCCCCCCCCCCAGGATTAAATTATATACAATCAAATGCATTTTCTGTGTAAAATGAAATTAAAATCTGTTAAGCATCCTCTTTTCCGGATCATTATGCTTATTTTAATACAAATCATAATTGTCATCATATCATTGTAGAGCTTATAAACACTACAATGTACCTCAGCAGAAACTTAAAGGGAGGGTTTCACGGTTCGGCGCATGTGCAAGCTATGACGTAACTCATTTAATTTCATTGTTTAGACCAATCGGAATCGAGTGGATAACTCCGGCGGGAAATTTGCCCGTGAAAATGCCGCGGTCAGTCAGCTGATTGAATAGATGATTATACATACCCATGTGTGCCATGAAAACCACCAGAGCGTAGAATAAATCCTTCGGGTCAAAGGTTTTATTCAGTGTTGACTTTGTCGGTGTAATCTGTTGAAATTTTCTGTAAATTTTGGTCATCCTTCGCTTTGTTTGGACTAATTATAGTATGTGATTATTGAAGTAAATGTGAGTGGTTTTTCTACCGATAAAATTGGTAAGAAAGCGAATAAAGCATTTTAAACTGTGCACATGCGCCGAGCCGTGAAACCATCCCTTTAATATACAGAGGTGTTTCTTGTTACTCTTTACCATTAAAAAAGGTAAAAAGGACTTTGTATTTGTTTTTTTTGTACTAATGATATTTTCTCCATTTTTTTAACATTTACTTATATGTTTCCATGCATGTAACAGAAAAGAGTTTGAGAATCACAAGATTGGTCACCTAGTAACTGTTAGATGCCGAGATGTCTGCAAGGAAGGATTCGGTCTGAGTCAAGTGGCTGATGCAGGTATGTTTAATTAAAACAAAGAAAAGCAGAATGTACATGTTTGTACATTTAAGCATTCTAATTGCACCATGAAAAAATGTTTAGGAGTTGTTATTTATCTGCACATCTAAGTTACACTGTACATGTACATGTACATGACATATGTATTTCTTTCAGTGTTTCTTGATTTGCCAGCACCTTGGGATGCAATACAATCTAGCAAGGAAGCTCTCAAGGTAAGTTTGGTACATGCTCTTCTACATTGTTTGTTTAATTATTTAATATAGTTTACTGAATGACTGTAAAACCTGAATACTTATTAGTAATTGTTAGCTTCCTTGCTGTTGTTCTGTCATGTATACTAAGTAAAATAAAATATTAAATGTCTGCCACGTTTTATTTTCTCGTAAATACCCAAAGTGGCAAAGGGGGGGGGGGGGGAAGGGGTGGGGGCAGGGTACCGATCATGCATCACGCCAAATTTTTAAGTGCAGAAATCACACATCACGTAAATAAGGAGTAATCCGGCATTACAATGGCAACAAATCAACATAGGCCTACCCCGATTGGATGCATTAATATTGTATTCAACATTTTTTTAGAAGGACTGCATGTTAATTGATGAATCTTATTTTTCATATTAGTTATTAAATATGACTTACTCACTGGAGCGAGAAGATCAAGTGTATATGTTGTGGTTTAAATTTTTCTTTGGTTTAAAAATTTTCAAACCAGTTTGATTTTGATTTTCCTTTGTCTCAGATTCATTATCATAATGTGACACAAAAGAAAACAAAAATTGAACTGGTTTAAAAAAATTTAAACCAAAGAAAAATTTGAACCACAACATATATAATCTGGAATACCATGCGGTCGAAACAAAATACACTGTAGCACTGAAGAGTCCTGTTACATATCAGTTTTGGACCAACCACGAAGATCAAAGGTCAAGAAAAGACAGAAAAGACAAGACAGATGTTGAATTAGACAATTTACGTGAAGTCCTTTGAATGATAGCTTTCTTGTTTTTCAAAAAATGTCGAAAGCATTCACGTATCATGAAAATCTAATAGGTAAATCACGTATCACACACTTCTAAAATAGCAAATCACGCAATACGCTATGCTATCTGGTCACGCATCACGCTGTTAATTTGGGCACAAGGCACGCATCACGCGGATAATTTTGGGGCAATCACACGTCACGTAAAACCCCTTTGTCACCCTTGTATATGCAAATTTTTACTCATTCCATCATTTTTAAACGTTTTTAATTACCCAGTGTATTACATATAAATGTTAAAAGATGATTGCTGTAATTAAATAAGTGGCATGTCTCTGAGTAAAAACAGTCAAAGAATTTATTACATCATGCAGTTGTGTAGTCTTATTTTACACATTGCATATATTTATGTCACGCTAAGATGTTTTGGTCATTTTAAATTTGTTTTACTCTTCAATTCTTTGAATTCAAACTCAGCATGAAAAATTAAAACCGATCTGTGGACTTAACCTTATGTTGTTTTGTATGAATTCACAAGATGGCTCTTAGAGCCCTTTGATCTATCACATAAAATGAATATTGGAGTGCTATGTGAAATATAATTGTAAACTTTTTTAATTCCCCAATGCATTGTGTGTTAAAAAAGATATTGCTGTAATTAAATAAGTGACATGAGTCTGAGTAAAAACAGTCAAAGAATTTATTACATCGTTCAGTTGTCCAGACAGTCTCATTTCACACATTGCATATTTATGTCACGCTAAGATGTTTTGGTCATTTTAAATCTGTTTACTCTTCAATTCTTTGACTTCAAACTCAGTATGGAAAATTAAACCGATCTGTGGACTTAACCTCACGTTGTTTTGTATTCACGAGATGGCTCTTAGAGCCTTTTGATCTATCACATAAATATATCTTATTGACCAAGCGCGAGGGCCGTACTGGGAGAATATCGGCCCGAGGTCTTGACAGTACGGACCGAGTGCAGCGAGGTCCGTACAGAAAAGACCGAGGGCCAATATTCTCCCAGTACGGTCCCAAGCAAGCTTGGTTAATAAGAGATTTATTACACGACTCCTGCCAGTGGGAGGATGGCGCGGGATCATGCGGGACAATGCCCGGTCCAATACTTAGAGAATATTGGACCGGCAATCGAGCATTCTGATTGGTTCATTTTAGTTACTGGCCCTCTGACTGTCTTAGTCGTGTAATAAAATGGAATATTGGGGTACTATTTGAAATATAATTGTTATTCTTGTTTCTTATCCACCAGACAGAAGGCGGAAGATTCTGTTCTTTTTCTCCATGTATCGAACAAGTGCAAAAGACATGTGAGTCCTTGAGATCTTGTGGATTCAGAGGTAAGCGTGATTTTCATGCATCTTAATAGGCAGATTTCAGCTAACATAAACTGTATAGTTGATCAATAAACCTTCTTAATTCCAAACACCTCTTCAAACAAAGAAACCATTGTCTCAACCCTCTAATAAGTTTACCCCAATGAATGTGTTCTGTTATTTCCTTAATTAATGCCTAACAAGTAAGTTTAGGTCATTGACTCTTTAGTGTGTTTGACACCCTCCCCTGACCCACAATGCTGATTGAACTGTCTGAACAAACCACACACACAAAGGTAAAACTGTAAGCCAGAAAGGAAGCATTGGGCTTCAGGTCAGTTAGCATCCCAATATAAATTTATATGACATGCCAGCATTTTTTTATTGGTAGTAAACTCCCAGCAAGATTTCTATCCCACAAAAAATATTGCCACCCAGGTGAATTTTGGCCTGTCAAGTGGATAATTTGAGGAGCAGTTTTATAGGGTACTTTTGAACTGTTGCAACTCGACAACAGAAATTGGTGTCGGAAGCAAAAATTGCTTAGTAGCATAAAGGTCCCCTGTGCAGCGTCAGAATCTTTCAGAGACATTTCTCCTTTAACGAAATCGATCTAAGAGTGTCAAACAGCACTGATGTTAAGCCTCATTATACAACAGTTTACATGTACACCTCATTGTTTAAGTTACTTGACAGTTTTTTTTTTTTGTCATCTCTTTCCGCTCTAGATGTCACGGTGATGGAGTGCCTGTCTAGAACGTTTGAAATTAAAACGGTTCCTCTTCAAGTTCCCTACCTGGGTCCTGAAGTAAGCATCCCTCTGTTTCTTATATAATATATGCGTGGATGAACTGAACATTTCCAAATGTCATATAAACAAATGGTTTGGCCGCGAAATCCTAAAATCTCAGTTGTACGGGAGGGCGGTGGGGGGGGCGGGGGGGGCGGGTACACTCATGTATAAGCTTTATGGGTATGTGCCACTGTGAAGGCTATGGTTTTCAAGCAGTTTTGTCTGGGATGGGGTATCGAAATCGGCTCAGAAGTTAGTCTAGAATAGGGTATCATTTTCCGGAAAGCTGATTAGTAGATTGAAGATTGAGTTTCTGGAAAATAACTAGTCTTGGATAGGATAGGGATTTTTGGTGTCTAGCCTACAATGGGTTTACAAAATGCAGGTGAACATGGTGTGGTATAGCCTGAGGGTTTCGGAGTTCCAGCGGCACACCCCCACCCAAAAATGTACAGAGCAGTCCTGGCAAAAACCGTCTCCTATCCCTGACTAATAATGAGTACCAAAACAACTCTCTTATATCTCGAGGATAGTTTAGCAGGCAGTGAAACACGCGGAACCTCGACTCCAAGCGAAGAAACATTGCACGCACTGCTTTCTTTTCTTCTCATTTGACTGTCGTTGAGAGATGAGGGACTTCTAATGTTTCATGTACGGGAATGCGTAAAAATGTGTCTTCCTTCTTTCAGGGTTCTGAATTATCGGCACAAAACTCAAAAATTTCGTTGTCTCGGAAGAGGAAGCTGGACGAAGAAAGTGAAACGTCTGACAAGGTAAAACAAAACTGGTGTCTTTAAATCGGAAATCTAACTTTTCTACGGGTTGTTTGTGTTCATTTAACCATTAAACTCCCAAGAGTGCCAAATAACAAAATGGTACCATGCAAAAGAACTGCCGAAGAGGTTTCATTTGAATGGTCACACCATAGGATTTCATCACCAGACTCAAAAGTTAGAACAAATGGTACCATGCAAAAGTACTGCTGAAGAGGTTTCATTTGAATGGTCACACCATAGGATTTCGTTGACGGACTCAAAAGTTAGAACAACACTACCTGTAAATATGTAATATATTCATTGCAACCCTTGGAATGAGAAGGTTGATATTGGACATTAACGAAAGGGACACTCCCGCCGAAATAAAATTTCACTTACCGTATTGCCATGTTACATCGCCAAATGTCACCAAATGTACAACTTAATTGGATAAAAAGATTTTATAGAGCAATACAGAAGCTGTAGTTTGGAGATAAAGTACGGGATTGCAAGTGGATACAAAATAACAACAACTGACCTGGCTGTTATTCGAGGAAATACGGTATCCTTCTGGGTCAAGCCCAAATCATACCGTCCAGAAGGACGTCGGACACCTTATTGAGACTTATATAACGGGGTAACTGGTTAGCTTTCAGTTTGGACTAAGCAACCCGAGAAGCTAGGTGGTACAGTGGTACGGTAGGCTATGTAAGCCTAAGCCTAGCTGAGGTCACAGGTTCAATCCTGAGTGGGGATTTTAGATTTTCTTTTTACACTTAAAAATGTATTGAAAATAAAATTCGAAGTGTCGACATTACGTTATATAAGTCTCAATTAGGTGTCCGACGTCCTTTTGGGTAATAAGTTCGTGTTCCAGTACACCAAATTGAAAATCAATGACAATGTTGTCCCCTAAACCACCACCAATCCTAACCACCCGTCATGGAACATCACTACACATCATCGCACGTTGCTAGACCTAATCAACTTCCCTAGAAATCATCTAATGGAACTAGACATCATCCAACATCACTAGGCATCATACAGGATACTGGAACACGAACTTATTCCCTCCTTTTGGACGGTATGATTTAGGCACAACCATCCTTCTGTACGTCAACCTCGTTCCCAGGGTCCTTTCTTCAACTACGTCATCATCGTTGATGATGACGTAGCTTAAGAGAGAGAATCCTGGAAACGAGGTTGCATGTGCATTGTACGTGCGCGAATACCAGGTAGTATATTTTACATTTTTTGTTTTCCTGTCTTATTTTTCCCTGTTAGGATTTGTCAAGCCTGCAAGATGACCCAAAAAATCCAGTTGATATAAGTATGGAGTCTTCGTCGGAAAATTATCCCAGTAAAGAAAAACCTCGCGACAAAAGTGAAGAAATGAAATGTGACAAATCCAGCAATGTTGGAGCGGAAAATTCCTCGCCAAGTACTCGTAAAAAGTTCACGGACACCGATCCCGCAACAGGACTGGTACGGAACGTGAGGGCTGTCATGTCGCAGAAAGCCAACAAAACAAACATTTTGACTGGCAGGCCGCTGAGGGACATGACAGGACATACGGGATATCTGACGTTCGCGACTCTTTATGCGCAATACGCGAATGGCGATGATAAAGTAGAGGAAGGAGGAAAAGAATAAATATTTTACAGCGGTTCTTACTCTTGAGTTTTCTTTCTTTTTGTTCACCAGTGAATACGTAGTAGATGGCGACAAATATGCAAATTATTACTCCATCCATCATTCAGCTGTAAAGTTTTCATGGTAATTCTGCTGACCAGTACATAAGGCTTGCGCGTATAATTTGCATGTTCCAAATGCGATAGGTAATGGTCACCTGCCTTACCCATGGGGACAGTTTTTAATTAAGGGAGAGGAGGATGGGGGTCGGTGGAGCAAAATGTATAGGAGAGGGGAGGGTCAGAAGGTTGATTCGTATTCACGAGTTGACTCGTAGGAGGTTTTGATTCTAAACGGAGGTGTTTATAAAATGGTTACGGCTTCGTAAACAACCCAGTGCTCTCGGGGACAGAAAAGCAACCTCGTTCCCAAGATCTTCTCTGTTCATCAACGTCACCATCTCGATGATGACGTAGCTGAAGGGAGAGGACCCTGGGAACGAGGTTGCCAGGGGAGATGGTCAGAAGATGGTGGTTGCAAGAGAGTTGCCGTTAACAAGCTGCCTTGCCTCAGGCGCCTTCACCCATTAGTCTTTTTAAAGAGTTTGCATTTTATTGAAAAGTGCAGTAAGCCATGAACTTTCTCACACAAAACTGGGAGCCATACAAATAGTAAAAAGAAAACTGAACCTTGTACCTCGCCATGTGAAGTAAACTCGAACCCAGACTCCCAGCAGTGCGCGAGATAAACGTTTTCGGTCCTCAGCATAAATTTCACGATTTCATTTCACGGGCAATTCAGGTAAGATTTTATTGTATTCTTGGCTTTCACTTACGTCATATCAAAATTCAGAAGCATTAAAACATAGATTTCGAATCCAAAATGTTTATGGAATTGTAGAGAGTTTAAAACTACACATCTTGGCCAAATTTAAAAGCGCAAAAGCATTTCGTTCAAGAGTTATAGGCGAACGAGTATTAGATATTTTTAGTAAGAAATGTATGGAGCGGCCATCTTTGTGCCCCACTCAGGGGCACAAAGATGGCGGCCAAAAATTCAAAGTCTTAATTACACCAAAAATCACATCCAAAAATATTGTATTTGCTATATCTCAATACAATAACTTTCAGCTGATTCAATTTTGTTTATTTTCGCGGCTTATCTGAAATAGCGTGACGCATTGCGTGACACATTTAAAACCTTTGTAAATCGGAAGCAAAACATCGTTAAAACCTGAAACTTTTTGTGAAAGATTATAACACTTGTATTCACATACCATGTTAGAAACAACTTTGTAGGACGTATACTTTAGATTTTTTAATTTTTATGACGTCATGTGAAAACCAAGAATATATTTTGAAAATTATTTGTTAAAGGAGCTATGTCACCATTTTTAGCGTTACTTTAAAAAGCCAAAATACATCTTTATATCAGTGAAGTTCCAAAAATAAGAATCCAGTTTTGTTTAAAATTATTCTACCAGTGCTCTAAAAGTAAAAATAAGTGTCTTTGGCTGCAGATGGCTAGGATGGAAATGGATTGCATCTTGAAAAAATTGGGCCAATTTTTTCAAGTTTATCGCTTGTGTCTTAGAAAATTCGCTAAAACTCCGATTATGGTTCATTTTCTCTGCTAAAATTCACGTTTCACGCAAGCCTTACCATAGTTGTAACTCCCCAGAAGAAGGCCGTGATGGCCGAAAAGTAGGGTCAATAAAGCACATGCAAATCAAATCAAGACATGGAGTTGGAAGCTTGATAATTACAACTCATTCTACATTAACCTTTTCAAGCTACAAGATCGCACTTTACTAGAGTGATCCTCTGTCTTCGAAAAGGCATACAGCATTGTTTGAGAGACCTGTCACAACACTATATATATATTATATATTTATATATATATATATATATTGCTCCTATCATTGTCGTTGTCTTTAAAGTACTGGTATTTAGTAAAATGTTTTATTGTTCTTCCGTGTGGTCTAACACCTCGGAAAACAAAACATCCACATGCTGCAAT
The DNA here is from genome assembly GCA_024195265.1 of Dendrophyllia cribrosa. NCBI lineage: Eukaryota > Metazoa > Cnidaria > Anthozoa > Scleractinia > Dendrophylliidae > Dendrophyllia > Dendrophyllia cribrosa. The sequence goes on along the minus strand of JAJLRJ010000007.1, from coordinate 39,754,926 downwards.
CGGTACAACACTTTGCTGGGCGCATTATCAGAGAGACAAGGAAACTCGACCAGAGAACTACGTTGGCTCCCGATTAAACAACATCTATATTTTCGCGACGTTGTCTTAGCAGTTAAACTCAAGTGTGTTAAGGTTTGACTCATCAATAATTTGGTGGATTTTCATTTCAAGTAAAAGCATTTATTTAATCTTTATGAAACTCGGCAAGCATATTGTTATTCGCGTTTGTATCCATTTGATCAACTTTTTCTTGTCAAATTTGGGTCACGTGACTTGCATTTGCCTTATAACGGTTAAAATCTTTCAACGAAAAAGGGGAATAGATAATCACATTATGTTCATCTTGTTTATTCCTTTTTCTATTACTCCTAGTAAGGGCTTAATAATGCCGACTTTTAATCGTGTCCATGTGTCAACGGAAACCGCCAATTAAGGAAAACAGGTCACGTGACATAACAAATGTCAAAATATCTGACAAGACATATGATGGATACCGTCTTAACAGGCGGAGTTACATTGGAAAGGACCTTTTGGACATTTTAATGGCATAAGTTTTCAAACTTTCCGATTGTAAACTTTCCCCATTTCAAAAAACATGTTTTGTGACGTCATCAATCAGGGAATATCACGTGATGGTTGATAAAACTTTCGTTAGATCAAACAAATCAATTATTTATTCCCCTAAACTCTATGACCGAGGAAAGTTATTATATCAAGAAAGAATGGGGTTCTTTAAAATCTCTGCAGGAGGTCCTTTAAGGATAAAAAAAACAAGCCGGTGTAAGTGGATGCGCGCCTCGCTACCTTAGCGATCAGTTCATAACACGTAACCAAGTTACTAAGCGCACTTCTCGCAACTCCCATCTTTTAAACATTCCTCTTTTTTAAACTGCCTCTGGACAAAGGACTTTTTGTTATCGAATAGTCAACATTTGAAACCATCTTAACTGTGATTTAACAACTTTTTGAACTGTCTCAAAACTGAATCATTAATAGAGCAGTTTTTAACATAGATTAATTAGAGGTATTATATGATATTATCAAGTTCATATTCGACGTTATTATTCCATTATTAAGCAATGTAATTTTTAATCGTATTTTTAACGAAAATTGCATCTTTGTTGTAATTATTTTTTTAATATTGTCATTAAAAAACCTCGAAAGTTGAGTGCTCAATAAAGTATTGTATTGTATTGACTTATAAGGAGGGTCACGGTTTCGTTTATATTATTAATTATAATTATCATCATCGTCATCGTCATCGTTTATATTAGTAATTAACAGTTATTCATCGAGGACGAGCCGAATATGAGCTGATATATATAACCAACGAGGCGCCACGCAAACAAATGCCTGCGTCAGATACTTGGTATCCGGTGGCCTGACAAAATTTCCAACAACGAACTGTGGCAAAAGACTGGCCAAGAACCAATACAAGTTAACATCAGAAAAAGAGGATGGAAGTGGATTGGACACACACTGAGGAAAGACAATAACAGCACAGTCCGTCAAGCGCTAGAGTGGAACCCCAGAGAACTAGGAAACGAGGCAGACCCAAGAACACCTCGCGTCGTGGCCTTAAGAAAGATCTCAATACCAACTTTACTTGGAAAAAGGCAAAAAGAACGTCAAAGGACAGACCAAGATGGCGAGCTACAGTTGACGCCCTATGTTCCCCCTTGTGGACGAAGAGGAATAAGTCAAGTCAATCATTCAAACACGATAGGGACCCTAATATACCTGTGTGTTTTGATTCATTACTCATATGTATGCCAACAGTGCATGTTGTGTGAGAAGTCCCACGATGGCGAAAACATAGTGCAAGTTCGAGCAGTCCAATTGTCTAAACTGACCAAAAACATAGCTGCTGGAAATCAAGTTTGTTATGAAAGTCTTACCAACACGATTTAGAACAATTTCTATTATCCTTACATTACCCGCAGTTTAGCAAGTTTAGCAAGTAAGCCATTTGTTCTCCATCACTTTTACTGCGCCCTCTGCCATTTATTCAGAAATATAAAAACCGTAATAATCACAATGCACATTATCACGAACAGCTTACGAGTGGAATTTGATATAATCAGATCGATTACTACTACTGACGTAGCTGAAGAGAGAGTCATGACTCAAAAATCCGGTTGACATAGGCATAGTGTGAACATCAGGAAACGATTCCAGCGACAAAAAACCTCGCGACAAAAGTAAAGTAATGAAATGTGAAAAATCCAGCAATGTTGGAGAGGAACGATCTTCGCCAAGTCCTCGTAAAAAGTTCACGGATTCCGATCCCGCGAAAGGAATGGCACGGAAAGCTAGCGCTGTCGTCGCAGAAAGCCGACAAAACAAACATTTTGACTGGCAGGCTGCTGAGGGACATGACAGCACATACAGGGTATCTGACGTTCGCGACTCTTTATGCGCAATATGCGAATGGCAATGATAAACTGGAGGACGAAGGAAAATAATTAATCTTTACAGTTGTTCTTACTCTTGAGTTTTCTTTTTTTCTACCGCTGTACAGATAATGGTCTTTTGAGCGACTGTTCTCGCCTTGCATATGGAGAATGGCCTGCCCATGCGGTGCCAGTGGCGGTCAAAACTGAGTTGTCCTTCGTCATCAGTCACTGTATTGTACTTTTTACCGTTGACTAAATGAAGTAGCTATCGAAATCACATTGTATATGGCTTTCGAGAGGACTCGATAACAGGCACTTTTTTGAAAGAAATAATAAATTAAAATAATAAACCAAAGAAAACCATCTCACTGCCTTTCTGTTTCTTACCTCACTGCTATTGAGTTTAACTTCATCAATAATCTGTCAATTGAAATTGCACAAAGTAAAACCCGTGTGGCGTCACGCGATTCGCTCTCGACCGGCGACGGAGGACAACTCAGTTTTTCCTGCGCGTTGGATTATCATTGGTTAACTCAAATCGAGCTGTATGCAAGCCGAAGGTGGGGCCAAGAAAGATGGTCGGTTACAAGACAGTTGCCGTTAACAAGCTACTTTCAATAGCTGAATGGGGTTAGTTTCTAGAGAAACTGTGGTGCTGCGTCGGTGGGGGTGAAGCACAAGAATTTGGTTTTAAGTCGACTTAGTCGATAAGGTAAATTAGCCACCGTAAAAAGAATCTCGAATCTTTTTACGGTGGCTAATTTACCTTTTTTTAATAGTTTGCAGTATATTGGAAAGAGCATTAAACAATGAACTTTCTCACGCACAACTGGGAGCCATGCAAATAGTAAATATAAAACTGAACCTTGGACCCCTTGATCTAAACCCTGCAAGCAAACGATTTCGTTTTGCTTTCTACCAACGAAATGGCCGTCAACGTGCAGCTTACCTACCCTACAGAACGGCAAAACACTGTTGTTGTTGTTGTTTTTTTTTAACTAAATCACAAATTTGCATTTATTGGTATTTTAATATAGATACAACATTTTATAAATACGTCACGCGAAAATAAATATTTGAATTTACAATTCAACTCATTGCACAAAAAAACTCTAGTTTAATTTGATGCTGAACCCTTTTTGAAAGGGGACACTGAGTACTGCTCTAGCCACACTCGAGTACATTACTAATTACTCGCTACATTAACCCTCGGACGTACACGCAAACGTATACCCCAACGGGCGTTGTGCTCTACAAGATAAGGTAAATATTATGGGTTATGGCGCTGCTGTTGATCCGGGACGTCATCCAAAATGGCGGTCAAGATGTCCGCCATCTTGGATTTTACTAAAGATTCAAGTTTATTGAAAAAAAAATGCGGCCAGTGCTAACTTTGCATTAGCTTTTAAGATTTTAACATAGAGCAACGATTTGGTCTGATTTAAAAACAGGATAAAGGTATCCCCGATATGACTTCACTTCGGGTCCTGACCCGATACAAATTAGATCTTGCTGACGAATTAGCCTCCTCGTGACGCTACGTATCCACTACCTCCCTCCCGGTCCTTTTTTGTCCTTTGTCCCAGATTCCGGCCTTTTTTGCCAGTTCTTTTGCCTCAGTTACATGCGCGTAAGAATACTTAAGAATGATACATTTTGATCTATGCATGGCTAAAGCCTTGGTTGTGCATGTAAGTTTAAGCTAAGTTTCAAGAAACATAATGATTGTAAACTCGGATAAAGAAACCAACCTTTTGAAGCAAATGATTCATCGAAAATGTGTTCGTTCGTTTCGATGGACAAACATTGTGCGTTGGTTTTGTCAGAAAATCAGTGAAATATGAAAGGTGTTTTTGATCTTTGTTGATCATTTTTTTACTTAAAAAATGCTTTATAGCCTAAATTTAGAAACTTGATCAAAGCTCATGTTAAGAGTTTAGGGACTCAATTTTACAGAAAAGCTTGAAATACGTTTTTTTGTTTACTATACAAGCATCACTAAATTTGTCCGGGAATGTCTGCAGCTTCAATATTCTTGGAAAATACATAGATAGTTTCCATCTGGAAAAAATTCCGGAAACTGTCAAATTTTTGGATACCCACCATGTACCTATGATGGCTCATTTCACTTGAATAGCCTAACGTTCATGTGATCGTTTTAGAGCGTTTTCAATTGAGTGTCGAAGTATTATATCAAACACGAGGAAGAGTGTTTCATCAGGATATCCAAACACCGCGAGAAGTAGGTTGAAAAAATGAGGCGCAGCCGAGTTTTTTTAAAAACATATTTAACACATTTCGAGGTGTTTGGATATATAATGAAACACTTTTTCGAGTGTTTGATACAGCGTTTTATCAATTTTATTAGACACAAGCTTATAAAATAGGATTTACCAAAGGGTAAAGACAGGAACAGGACGCGAAACTCCATGCGAGGCGCTTATCCAAGAAACATTAAATGTAGTTAAATACTATATGAAAAACTGTTGATAATTCTTGAAGAATTTCAAAGAAAAGATCATCAAACTTTATATCACAGATCCAAACTTCCTTCACGGTAGCGATTTCCTTTGTCTTTCTCTTTATGAATTATTAACGTGTTTGAGGAAGTAAGTTCGCTGTTGCTTTGATTTTGCATTGCTACGTTTTGGCTAAAATATCTCGCGCCTTTTTCTCAAACAATCTTGGCTTGGCACCGGTTAGCTGTATTTGCTCCGATCTGATTGGCAGTTCATTGGATTCTTTGCGTCTGTTGCGATCGACCAGAGGAATGACTTTGGTTTTGGTTTAACGACACTCAAGCGAAAGCCGCATTAAATATATAGTCCAATCCTTTTATCTATCGATTCGAATTTGGAAACTTGGATGTATACCCTTCAAAAAGGCAAGTTACAAATCACGTGGTTCTTGCCCGTGTTCCTTAGGAATCAACGAGGACTGATTCAGAATCATTTGCAATAGACACCCAATAGAAAACGTTAAATAAAGCAAAACTGAGTGGGAATAAAATTATGGCATATTCGTCAACAGCCAGAATAGCTTCCTCCCTGTATAGGCGTTTTCTCCATTCCTTCTTATTGAGCCATTTATTTGGCGTCTTTTCTTTGGACAGGTCTTTAAATTCGTCTTCTAGTTTAGAAAACTCCATCATTTCTAGTTGCGGGCTGCAGATTTTCTCCGGTTTATCTCGCTAAAAAAGGAAATCAAAATAAAATATGAACTTAAATGGAAATGTAGAATTTGTTTAAAGGCCCGGCCAAACGAACGCAACATTTCAACGCAACGCAACGTGTTACACGCGTTTGGCCACCCTGCTGCAACATGTTGGATCAATTTGATCCAACGCCATCCAACATGTTGCAACAGGGTGGCCAAACGCGTGTTAACACGTTGCACGCAACAATGGTGCAAGAAGTTGCGTTGAAATGTTGCGTTCGTTTAGCCGGGCCTTTATGATAAATCTATGTGTGAAAGGTGGGAGTTAAGATTGATGCGTATGAGAACATTTCACTAGTTTTAGTGTCGGGTAAAAGTACAAACCATGATACGACCTTATTGTTCTAAACAAATAAACCATTTGACGGCTGAGTGGGTTAATTCTATTACGATCCTCTTAAAGGGGCAGTGTCATAGTGATTTTGACCTTTTTTGTCAAAACCATGTTACAGACTTTTACTAGGTTACAAAATAATACTAAAACACCAAGAGCGCGCAGTCATTCAATTCTTGAAAGAGGAACAAATCATGCGTTTTGGAATCGAAAATGTGAGAACTTAAAAAATTAAAAGTTAGGCTAACGTTTTTAAATATGCAATTTATTCAGACTTGTCTATGATTAGACACTCATCGGCAGGTTTGGTACAATAGAGTGGTAATTTGTTACAAAACTGGACCACTAGATTTCGGTTTCTGTTAACCCTCGGACGCACATGCAAACTTATACTCCAATCGTGGTACAAGGGGGGAGGGGGGGGGGGGGGGGGGGGTGTTACAATATTTCGAAATATTTTGCCTTTTATAGATAGCCTGTAATGTGCTCTGCAAGAAAAGGTAAATATTATGAGGTTATGGCGCTGCTGGGGACTTGTGACGTCATTCAAAATGTCTAACAAGATAGTACCCCGTCTTGTACGTCAGAGGGTCAATACAAAACCATTTTATGGTTTTTGAAATGACAGCCAATCACCGTTACACAGCCCCTTTAAAAGAACTTGAATGGCTAGGTATCTAATAAACAAATTAAACGTAATTTTGGAATTAGACAACGACGGAATACATACTTTTCCTCTGTTGAAAACAATGCCGTCTCCATTGCTCAACAGTTTAATGCTGCCTGGATCTGTATCATCCTTGTATTGTTCATTAATGTATTCCTTCGATTGTTTGTATTTTTTCATTTTGCTGGCTAACAACAGCACAAGTGAATACTCCCCTAACGTGGCGAACACGAACAGGAAGCAACCGATGAGGTATTTATCGATTGTCTTGACATAGTTCACCTGCAAGAGTAAACGAATAATTCGTTTTGGCCTTGGTTGGTATAACTTCGCTTTGTTATTGTTATAGAACTAAAACACTCTAGCGACATTCTTAAACCAACAGGAAGTGAAATCAATACCAATGTCGACTTGGATACACGCAGTTGGCGCCGGCTACAAGTATTTGCTTCACGTTTTGATTAGTTTGTTTTGGTTGCCTGCGTCTGTCATGATCGGCTTTCAATTTTTGAGACAAGCTTGCCTCACCAGCTGGTCTGGCGGGGTTGGCTCTGCGCATGACAATTTAATCCCTCATGTTTTGAGGGACTTCCTTTTAACAGTCAATACACCGGAAGTTAGTCAGCGAAACAAACACGGCGTCTATACATAACCGTCGTAACCTTCTTACTTGGTCATTTTTTTTTTCGCAAGTGGGACATAACTTTAACATGATTGTGTTTCCATGGGGTTTAACTGTTAGCATCTCGAACGATTCGCACCCTTACGGACCAGGTACCTCATGTTGCTTAGCCTCTCACCTAAAACCTGCTCGACAGGGTTAGCCCTGCAGGGGGTAAGACCTGCCGGGGCTGAAGCTCCGCTGGTATAACTCTTAGCATCACTGGGGCATAAAAGCGCCCTTGCCACTCCATAGTAGCATATGGTAATAAAGTCCCCAAGTCATCATCTTCTACGCTCGCGCCTTTAAGATCAACTTTTGCAGTGGAGGATGATGAAAAGAGATCCATCAGAAAGGTTTAGCGCAACTACACGAGGACACGTTCATAACAACGACTCTGAGCCAACCATAGACTACTTTGTGTAGGCATTGAGTATTGCTTTGTCTATTGTTTCTATACATCAAACAACCATGTGTCCTATCAATAATTGGTTGGCTAGCGAAGAGTATGCGTAGTTCCAGTCCCTCCAGAACTAGCCAGTGAGGCAAGCCAGGGAATGGGTCTGGGAGCCAGACTATGTTTTAACCGAGACAGGTCTAGTACCAAGGCTTTCTCGGCGCGATAAAGCTTGGACTCTAATTTTAGTTGTGACGCCACCACATCACACTCGCCACTTAACCAACACACTATTCAAGTTCACGTTTGAACTTCTGATCTTACCTTCGGCATTGAATTATTGAGCATGTTCAGGATGGTGACGACAGTGAGGACAGAGGTTACACCCAGTGTGACACGAGCAGGAGGTGAGCTACGGGGCAGCAGGAAGCTGACCCAAGATATGATGACGATTAGTGCGCATGGGCCGTACACGTGAATAAAGAAGTAGCTGGCCATTCGTTCAAATGTAAATACAGCCTTTATTCCTGACCAGTTCCCTAGTAAGCAATTAATATTTTTTTTAATAAAGCAATCGTGTACACAGCGACCGGGAACCCAGCCATGCGACGACCATCCATTAACAAGACCATCTCATTAATAAGCCCTAAACAACTCTCGTGCAATTCTACATTTTTGAAATTAAAAACCCTGTTATTCCGACCACCTCGTTAACACGATAATAGTTTTATGTCTAGCTTGATGGTAATATGAAAGGAAAAAACGTGATCTTGATGTTACTTAATATTAATGTTTTTTTAGAGACCCAATGGAAGTCTAGTGAAAAACCATACCTGGTAGGTGATATTATAGATACATTCTCCATGAATAAAGGACTTTCTGTCTTTTATATCTCATTCGAGTTGTATTATCCAATGGATAACGTTTTATCCAGTGGATAGCGCCATCCACTTTTTAAATGACTGGGACCTGATCTCTCTTTCGACCTATCCGGCATAATTAAACCTACCAGGCGTGCGTTTCTCGAAAGTCCCGAAACCTTTTCGGACCCGAAAAGCTGTGTTACATGCAGAATGTTTACCAATAAATATTTGGTTTTTGTTGATTTTGAAAGCTAAACAATAAAATCTTACGTTTACTACACAACTTTAGCTGATTTGTGGGCTTAAAACTTCAACGCCTTTCTTTAGAAACTACATTTAAAAAATAGCTTTCGGGCCCTAAAAGTCTACGGGAGTTTCGAGAAACGCACGCCAGGGGAATAAGCTCAAAGGTTTCCACAGACACTCAGGCTAGTCCAACGCATTAACGTCATAGGTTTTTCTAGTCTCTTAGATGATTCGAACAATAACATATTTCATATATATTTCCTTACGTTAATAAATTAACTTTTTGACTGAGGTCATAGTAATACTCACCAACAACATATTGGTTGAAGGTCGTTGTGAGAGTCACTGTAGCCAAACTGTACTGAGGCAGCATATTTTTATTACTGGGCACGAATGACATTCCATCCGTTATATCGTTCTCCCAACTGAATGTTATGTGGTCTTTACTGTATCCATCTGCGACGAAAACATTTGTATATTTATCACTTACTCGTCGTTGTCGTTATAGACTTATAACGAGGGTCAAGGTTTCGTGTAAATAATACATTTTCATTTCATTCCTTTTTCATCGTGGTTGTGATCACCCTCGCTTTCAAACCCACCACCACCACCTTTATTTTCACCATAACTACCACTAGTATCAACATCAGTATCAATCAGTATCATCATCATCATCATCATCATCATCAACGTCATCATCATCAAAGTTTCTTGATTCCAGACATCTAAGCTTTAAAAATGGCGGGGCCGTTGAAGCCTGAAACCCACGGACAAGGTCGCCAAAATACTCCAAGAATCAAGTAGCATGTGACACATAAAATGCCGTCTTTGAAGGTAATTTCCAGCGATTGTTTTACTGCAATCTTAAACTCTGTTTTAAGCGGAACCGAACAAATACATTAGACTGCCAGCTGTCCCTTTTCAGTCCGTCGAGCGGGCGAGCTGATCACGAAAACAAGCTTGGCAAGACTCAGTGGAGTGAGCGAACGAGCCGAGGGGAAACTGGGGGAGAGGCGGGAGGAAAAGGACTGCACTCTTTTCTGTAACGGACGCATTCGAATTCCCCGCCGCACCGGGGACGGAAAACTCCAATAGGAAGCTGTCAGGGAGGTTTGACGCGTATTAACAATCTTGACACATCAAGTTGGAATTGATATCTCCAGTTTCACATCAGCGTTGACACGATTGCTTCCACGAGTACTCGCAGCGAGAACGAAAATGTTTTCGTCTCGCAGTTTAATTTTAAAAGAAGAACAGACGTTAGCGGTGGAAGTGGTTCTATCGTTAACAGATGCCATGGTCGATTGTACTACCGCCTGGCTCTGGTGAATCCATAATTTTTCTAAGCTTTGTCTTCGCTAAAAATTCTGGCAATGCATCATCCTAGTTTATATTGTTTTAGAACCAAAGAACCATTGGTGCCCACAATTCTACAAGCACTTTATTTTCGTGCATGTGTCGGTTTCGCGTGTGTTTACAAGAAAAGTGACAAATAGAGGCGGCATTGTTTTTAAGTAGTTGACAAGATGAGTTTAATTTCAATGGATTCTTACACTTGGTGAGTGGAGTTATCTAAACGCGTCTGTTACAGAAGAGAATGCAGTCTCTCCCTCGTTTCCCGCCTCTTCCCCAGCGCCCCTCTGTTCGCATTACTTTCGCTCGCTCGCTCGCCGCTCGCTCGTCCCGCGGCCATTTTGAAAGCGGAGACGGCCCTGGTAACGAATTTGCGACAGTGTGACAAAAAATTAACCGCGGTCAAACGAGAGAAATTTGCAAAAGTCAAGCAAAGTACTTTAAAGTTAAGGTTGTCATTTTCGCTGTTTAAAGTTTAATTTACCAAACTTTTTGAAAGTTTACCCAAAAAGTTCTAAGCGTTTAAAAACTGTGAACTGCAGAATTGTCGGCGCCATTTGCCAACATAATTTTGATCAGGCGCAAAGAGTTTTGGTCAGTTTTCAACGGAAAATGAAACGAAAAACGCCTCGGACGTTTGACCGCTGTCGAGACAAAGAAAGCCATATATTTATGATGAATATTTAAATTTTCTTACAGCTTTCAATTGTCAAAGGACAGCGTTGAGTGTCCATAGGAAACTTCCTGAGGTCCATCGGACAGGCTGCTTTGATTGTTATCCTAAAAACGAAACAAAAAGAAGAAAGGCATTGTTATTTAACCTGCTGTATTTAACCAAGTTATAAACTTTAACAAATGGAAAAGAAAGGTATCTTTGCTCTGTATTCTTTTTAACATGAGTTCGAGTCAGCGAATGGTGCCTTTGAGTTTTAAACGTCACATTTATCCTTCAATATCAATGCATGGTCAATAAAACAGTTCGACTTGAGTTATTCTTTCCCGAAAATCCAGCATAAGCAAGGGAATTTAACACGTTCACTGCCATAGATAAATCTTAATGTGGTTTTAACTTTTACGTCTATGGGTGAAATACCAAAGTGTGATCATTCTAATATATGAAAATTCTTGAACAGTACTTTTCTGCGGTATCGTTTATTTCGCTTTATATGTAAGGTGATTCTAGTGTGACCATTTAAATGAAAGTTAAAAAGAAGTCGTACTTCCCTGTGATACTGTCTATTATGATGTAAAAGATGACTGTTAAGTTTCGGTCTGTTGGTGAAACCTTCAAATGTGACCATTCAAATGAAAGCTATCCAAAAGGTACTTTCTTACAAAGCTGTGTGAGCTTTTCTTTAACAGTTTGCAAAATGACATGTAGTTTATGTATAAATGAATGGGGTTAGTTTCTAGAGAAACTGTCGTGCTGCGTCGGTGGGGGTGAAGCACATATTTTTTTAAACTCTTGACCTTGAGGTAGTGACAGCCTTCATGTCAGATACCATGTACCTCTTCAGAACCTCTAATTTCATTGGACCTGGGTATCCAAGGGCTAGGGTCCATTGCTCTGTTGTTTGTTCTATTGTTTTCTCGACCAATCCTGTGAGGCGTTCCGAGACGTGCATACCGCCTCGTACATGTTCTGAGATTTACCTCGCGTTGTACTTGACAACTCCTCCTGGCATAATCATAATCATCATATTGTGTGTGGTGATCTTATGAAAGCTTCCATGTTTAGCGTTCACAAAGTACGTGTCCGGCATCCATATACGATCCATCACTGTGTTACTAAGAAACATGGTCGTGTTGAGCCCGTGATCAAGCCGTACGTCTTTCCACTCTTGACGAAAGAAAATGTCCAGTGAAAAGTCCTTGTAACAAAAAAAAAAAACAATTAAAATATATTATCACCAATTCGATAGGTTTAAAAGCCTATTAAATTGTCACGGCCAATTGGCCATGTGTCTATTTTGACCAGATTTCATGTAAACTGACATTTTTGAGCAGAAAATACGCCATTTTGGATTCACCATCTAGGAATATATAGAAAAATTATTTAGAAAATTAAAAAAAAAGTGATGCTCATATAAAAAAGAAACAATAAAAGGACACTAATATAGATTTCAAATGAAACAATATTCTAAAAGTAATGAAAATATGATAATGAATGCATACGCCAGTCATACTTGGTTTTTATCTTCATAAAAAAATGGCTGTCATGTCATCATATATAATACGCCATTTCATGTGTGATACTTACCACAAATATGACCCTGAGAAATGCTTGTAGAGAATGAACAATACCCACACCACAACACAATAGCCAACCAGCAACAGTTAAATCCGCATTGCGCAAATAACCTCAAAATTAAAGAAAAATCCTCAGTCCCGGGAGTCGAACACATGATCTTCTTGAAGGCGGTCGGACGCTCCAACCAACTGGGCTACTGGGAGACTCGTAACACGCGTCCTGCTTACTGCTGGGGTCAGTAATGTCGAAATTGTCGTGTGAAATAAAAATGGGTTATTTATCCACACATGTACCACATCAGTGATTAGAGCATCCGACCGGTCTAAAAAGGTCTTATACCCAATTCACACCAACGGTTAAACATGTTTAAGTGTTGTTTAGTTTAACTACGTTTTTAGCCTGTATCTTGAACGTTTTTAAATGTATATGACTCATACTGCCTGGAATGGTAATAAAAGTCAATAAAGTTTCTTTTAGTAAAGATTTCACTCCAAATATTACGGCACGTTTGGTTTTTTTTTCTAAACCTGTTTTAAAACTAAACAACATTTAAACATGTTTAAGCGTTGGTGTGAACGGGGTATTAGGTTCGATATCTTGTCGGGGACTGAGATTTTTCCTTTGTCACGTGACACCATGACATTACATCTTTCTCGATTCATATTTTGTTTATTATTATTAGTTTGTTATTTTGTCGTATCATAACCTACCATGTCAATCACATTTATTGCATCAATGGAAAGAACCCAAAAGCCGACTGTTACTTCCACGGGTCCACCTGGTAATCAATCAAACAATGAATCAATCGGTCATTAATTTGCAGTCAATCAAAAAGGTGACAATTTAGTCAACATCGCGACCTGTTACTCCACGAGTGTTACTCTAATCTTTATTATAGAATAGCTTGTAAATGATAAGCCGAGAAAAAAATCGATAGTAAGACAAGGAATTAAACAGGTTAAATTCGGTAAGATTACTTTCTAAAACATGGTAACCTTGCTTGAAACTGGATCAAGATATTTTATTACAAAAATAAATCATCGCTAGTGAATTTATATTCAAGCTCACAACCCCGCCATTTTGTATAAAAACAAAAGATTCACCCTTCTAAGTTGAAAACGAGATTAGCGGGCAAAAACAAAGCATTTTATTCTCCGGGGAGTCAACATGGCTGCTGCGTGATAATGCCTATTAATTTGCAGGCTGCGTGAACACGTGAAGTACGTTCGCGAGGGAATGTCTCGCCCAGTCTCCCGCGGTCTCAATGTCAGGTGCTTTGTATACCTCCATACTTATGCAATGTACTCGAAAGGTGCATTAGTTAGTAGAACATGCGCAAGTAAATCTCGGGAAAGTGTCAGGTCAAGGCACTTTATATCGATAAAGATCTATATTTATTACGAAGAAGTAGTATATCAAACACGAGGAGGAGTGTTTCATCAGATATCCAAACACCGAGAAGTGGGTTGAAAAAACGAGGCGCAGCCGAGTTGTTGTTGTTTTTTTTAACTCACTTCGAGGTGTTTGGATACCTGATGAAACACTCTTTCGAGTGTTTGATAAAGCTTCTCAAACTGATTATTAAATGCCGGGAAAATAAAGAAATATAATCGCTAAATCTATGCAAATTACGACCGGGTATCCAAACCTCCTTCACGGTAATGATTTCCTTTGTGTTCTTGTCATGAATTATGAGTGAGTTTTAGAACTTACCATCATAATTGGGCCTCAATCTTGAATCGTAGTGTTCTTTCTTCAAAAGTCCGTCCAGAATTTCCGTTACTGTCCTGTTTTGGGCACTGCGTACCAGAATATAACATTTGAGGGTTTTGAATGTATCGATCATAGGAATGTACCATTTTCATTTGCAGCTGTTTTCCAAATTTCGTTTTTGTGTGTGTGTGTGTGTAGTATTTCATTGATTTGTTTGTTTACATATGGTAATAGAAAAGAAAAAACAATATTTACGAGTCATAAAAATGCATATACATACAAGGCTACACGCATATATTTCGTATCAGTTTTTGAAATTATGGTTTCCATAGTCCATAGATTTTAACTCTAATAATCGTCCATACACGGAAAGAGTGCATGAGAGTATTATTTCTGCAATAATAGATGCATTGCTTATCGATCAGCAAAATAAAGTTGCTAATCAATGGCTCCTATGAGCCAACTCTTGAATATGGAACAATACGTCACCCAGTTCTCAAGCGTATTTGTGTCACACTAACTAAGACGTGTGTTTTAATTCATCGTTTTAGAAACAAAATTTGGTTTATGTCCCCGAGCTCGAGAGCTTGCTCTCAGGCTACACATTTAAAAGCAAAATTTATCATGCTGTTCCATTTACCCAAGGGTGCTTTCCATTTGTCGGAACTGGCCAGCCAGACTGATCAATTTGTAAATATTATGCCATTGATTACTTGTCATAACTGGTCGGCCAGACCATAGTTAATAGAACAAACTGGTTATGAAGCTCAACAAATTTCAAAAAGAGTGTACAAAGCTGCTTTGTTTTATGTTGAACGAACCGTGACCGTGCACATTGTTTTGTTTTACGTGTGAGCCCAAATGTTTCTACTGGTCAGTTGCTCATATGCTTTTCAATACCTTTTGTGTTTTGTGCACGGTCAAGGCAAACGAACAAAAGAAATGGAGAACAAAAACATATAACAAAGGACCAACTGAGTTTCATAACCAGTTTATTCTATTAACTTCATGTATGGCCAGACTGATCAATCCGGGAATAGTATGCATCCTTTTGATGGACCAGTAGGAACAAGTCTTCAAAAAGTCGCAATCTAGTGACAAACTCACCGGTCTGGCCCACCAGTTCTGACAAATGGTAAGCGCCCTAAGTATTGAAAAATCCATGTGAAGTCCACAGATCGGTTATAATTTTCCATACTGAGTTTGAAGTCAAAGAATTGATAAGTAAACAGATTTAAAACATTCCATTATGTAGTTCTGTCTCTTATTTCAAACATTGCGTATTTGTGTCACGCTACGGACATGTTTTTAATTCATCATTTTCGAAACAAAATTATTTTGATTTATTCGAACTTTTACAATTGGCAGCAGAAAGTCACACATCAAAAACAAAATTGCCGTGCTGTAGCGTTTTTCTAAATCTTGAAAAATCCATTTGAAGTCATCCAGAGCTCGAAGCCTTATGCACTGGTCAGCGGAATTACTGTTCCAAGAAAAAGTTTACAGCCGATAAATCGAAGGAAGGACGGACTGACGGACGGACAGATGGAAGGAGTGAAAATTTGCATACCTGTCCCCGTCCACTATAATTTGTTGAACGCTTCGCGTACGTATTTATAAACAGGAAATCATTTTTACACTCCCAGTCACCAAACATTATATCTGCTTTAGTTAATGAGTTTGTTCTTAAGTCATCTGATTTTATATATATTGGGAGAAATTCTGCTTGCAATGTGCTAACAATTTCGACAAACATAATCCTCGTGACTTTTACAAGCAGGTGACATCTTGAAAACACTTATTTCTGTTTTACATTGAAGTTTTTTTTTAAGATTTACACATTACACGGACAACTTTTATAAAAAATTCATGATCGCATTGAAAGGGCAAGATTGTACGACTAACGATTTTGCGGCACTTTCGTCTTCGTTTTCGATTCGGAATGACCAAAATGTCATATGAGGTAAGAAACAAAAACCGTTTAGCTTCGTGAAAGGTAACAAGGGCTCTTTATTTCTGATACAAAATAATGCCTCTTGAAAACCCTAAAATGATACGGGTAAAGTAAAGTAAACAAAGATTTTAATAGGCCACTTCGAAAAATACCATAATACTCTTTAAAGTGCAGGGTTTGGGTGGTGCTTGATGTAAGCTTGATTTTTCCAATTTCATTTGTTTTCCACGAACTCCACGTGCTATGCTTCAACTTCTTGGCAATTTGCATACGGTGTACATTTGTATACGAACACACAATGCTACGTCCTAGCGCTCCCACATGTACTCTTACAGGCGTGACAGGCGGTCAAGAAATCAAATTGCCATTCTCATCGAACATGTTTTCATTTTTAAGTCGTTATTTTATCTTTTTAGTCATGTAATGTTTCTTTGTTTTCATTACTTTTGGCATTTTTTTCTTCATGTTTCAAGACAGTAGAGCAAGCTTAAAGCAATCTCCTGGTCACAATTATGAAAAATATATATTAGCTGGGACACTGCCCCGGTAGACAAAACGCTGCGGCCACACTTTCTAGTTTGACACTAAGGCCCGGGTCAAACGCCGTACTTCACATGAGCAGAACCTAATTACAGTTTAGGTCGAATCAAATTAATTAAGGTCGCCTGGCGAGTCAAACATCGAACTTAATTCAGCCGGACTCAACATCAGCCGTTCTTCACGGCTGCACCAGCCGTGAAGAACGGCTAGCCAATCCATATACAATCAGTAGAACTTAACTCAGTCAAACGCCCGAACTTCACAAATATGAGCCGAACAACTCAATTAATTGAGTTCGGATTAACTTTAGATGCACAGCTTCATTGTAAATAAGTGTCAGTTTTATGAATTCTTTACCTAATAAAGTATCTATCTGTATACATGTATCTATTCGGCTCATGTAAAGTACAAATGAATGGGTTAGTTTCTAGAGAAACTGTGGTGCTGCGTCGGTGGGGGTGAAGCACAAGAATTTGGTTTTATCGACTGAGTCGATAAAGTAAATTAGCCACCGTAAAAAGATTCGAGAAAGCTGACGTTTCGAGCGCTAGCCCTTCGTCGGAGCGAATCAAGGGATTGTGGGTAGTGTGTGGTTTAATATAGTAGGTGAAGCTACGCTATTGGTGGAAATTTGGTGACGTGGAAAACAAATGTAAATTAGTTGAATGAAAAGCGTTCGTTGATTCCGTGAGGTTTGAGAGTGCCGATTCAAAAGATGATATTTTTGTTCTAAGTTTTTACGGCTTTCTGTGTTACCCTGGTGTAGGGAAAGGCCGCAGATTGTACGGCGTTTGACCGGGACCTAACAGGTTTGTTTTGGCGATTTTATCGCAGCGCATTAATTCTTCTTTTCCGCCATTAACCGGAAACGTCTTTACAAATAAAACTATATATACCCTGTACATTGCATACTTTAAGACGACGAAAAACTAAACTAACACACAGAAGTACCACTTAATTATAACGCGGTTACAGTTTTTCTTTAAGAGCCACGAAAGTTCTCATCGAAGTTAGCAATGATCAAATTTCTTTCGAAAGCCAAGGAATACAATTTTGTCCTGTCTTTTTTTTTGACGTTCGCCAGTCAAATGAAGCTGTCCTTCTTTTGCCTTGAAAGGTTTTCCTTTTAGATACGATTTAGAGATAATAATAAATATCTTATTAGCCTCGTTTTCCTCGGACCGTACTGTAAGTTACGGATCCTCGTTTTTCCTCTTTGAGAAAGAGCAAAAAGATTCGACAGTGACTTACAGAAAGGACCTCGAACTCGGCTAATAAGAGGTATATGTTGTGGTTCAAATTTTTCTTTGTTTTAAAATTTTTCAAACCAGTTTAGTTTATATTTTCCTTTGTCTCAGATTCATTATCATAATCTGAGACAAAGGAAAACAAAAATCAAACTGGTTTGAAAATTTTCAAACCAAAGAAAAATTTGAACCACAACATATATATTTTAACTTACCTCGAATTTGTACTGCTGCACCAGAAACATGCAATGAGTAGAATCAACAAAGTGCACCAATGAATTTTTTCCATCATCTACCTTTAAGTTGGAAATGAGTGGGTCCTTAGTATTTTTGTTTCAGCCTGTATACTGTTACAGAAAAGACCCGCCAATCTTTAATTTGAGGGTCCCATTGAAGAGCTTTAGAGGTTCGTTGCAGGGCTTTATATTTTAAGACATATAATTGAATGTAAAATGCACTTTAACCAATAGTATTATGTATGGCAAAATATTGTTTTTCAATTGTTACATTATTTATACACTTGTAGACATAAGTGGTCTTTGCAAAACAAACATAAACTGAGCCTAAAATTGTGATATTTTGTGGCTTTAGAATGTACTTCAAAGCATTTAAGTTACAGATTAAAATGAGTACTGTTTAAAGCAAAGAAGTATTGCTTTAAATCATTTTACACAAACGTAGCCAGAAGATTATTTCATGTTGACATTTGCCATTCTTTGTAATTGAATTTTATTAATAATTGATTGTATGCGAGACCTAAGTTGTTTTAAAAAACACAGAACAACACAGATATACTCGATGATATTAATTCTTATCTTATAGTACTATCATTATTCCAATTTTTCATGCTTCCAGCTACGTTTTTAATCAACATTGTGATCAAGCAAAGCGTTCTAAATATCCTACCTCGTTTAATGCAATAAAAAAATTTAAATTGATTTACATCTGAGTATCTGCAATTAAACTTTCAGGTACACTAAGACACTGAGATAGAACAGCTGCGTGAGATATTACAACACTGGTCAACTTTTCGAAGCAGGTGTGACTGATTTTTCAATTAGGCGAGTATCAATATATTGTATGGACTAATCATTCAACCACGATAGGGACCTTAATATACCTGTGTGTTTTGATTCATAACTCATACATATGCCAACAGTACATGCTGTGAGAATCACACGACGGCCGTATTTTGTTAGGTGAAAAAATGGGAGCATTAGGTGTTTCGAAAGTAAAGCACATTTACTCCAAAGGTGTATGAATCTGGCAAACAAAATACTGGTGGAATCGATCACTATAGAACTACAGAGGGGAGGGGGTGGTGTAAAAATACTCGTAGCAATATGCAACTATTGTCCAAGCTATTGTACTACGCATGTATACATTACTGAATGTTTCTAGTAGTCACCAAACTACTAACAGGTTTCGGTTTCAAAATGAATATCAAACTTCCATAATTAACTAGGATAATTTTTTTGTAACCTTTTTAAATCGTCTGTTTACTATTTGTTGAACAATTCTGGTGTCTGGCTTGGAGCGTTTTCAAATACCTGTTTGCTACTTAGGCTAGATGAATTTTACGACGACTGAGTTCTGATTGGTTTATTAGTCTTGCTTAAGTTTTTACAAGCAGCGTTAAAATAGTGCAAGTTCGAGCAATTCAATTGTCTAAACTGACATAAAAGATGCTGCTGGAAATCAAGTATTTTACGAAAGTCTTTATTATAGAATTCAAAAAACAATTTCTATTCTCCAAAACATTACCTGCCGCGAATTGGCAATCTGATCGATGTGGGCTATATTTAATTCGCGGTTTCTGAATAGTCTCCACAAAAATATATTAAGGGTTTAATCGATGGCAAACTTTGCCAAGTCCTACATAATGGCGTCATTAAAAGGTCTCTGTCAATCTATTAACTCTAAAACTTCCAAGAGTACCAGAGATAAAGATTCATATAAAATCCAAAATTTCCGTGATTTTGTAAACTATTGATAAACAAGTGGTATTATGCAAAAGTACTGGCGAAGAGGTTTCATTTGAATGGTCACACCACAGGATTTCGTCGACAGACTAAAAAGTTAGAACTACACCACATGTCTCCATAATTGACTCTGTGAGTGAAAGGGTTAGAAGCAACTGACTTAATTGCATGTGACAGAATCCTTCAAAGTATAGTGACCAAAACTTGTTTTGTTGTGCTACCTGTATTTGTTGTTTCTTTTTTGTTAATCGTTTGCCTTTGGACCAGCTTTTCTTAGCCAGCTCTCTTGACCTCGTATTAAATTCCGAAAGATCCAATAAAAAAATGGTCACAATTGTGTTTGGGTTTGGTATGCTGTTAAATACAATGCCTTTCACAAAAATACAAAAATATAAATATACGAGATTAACCTAGAGTGACCCACTTTTGGTAGAGGCATTTACAAAATGCCAACTTAAAAACATCTCAAAAAATTACCGTTTTATACAAAGACATATGAAATGCCACACCAGCCATTAAATATATAACATCAAGTCATTCCATTTCAGATTTGAAAATAGCTTAGTATCAGAATCATATTCAAACGGGAGTCAGCCATTTTCCATGAAAAGTGTGCGAGTATAAAATAAATGAAATATTTCCCTACCTACTCTGTGAAAGGTGTGCCGAGTTGTTGCGTACAGAATGGCGATTGTGGTCGACCAAATTTAAATATTTCTCGCAAATTAAGCCCCATGAGTTAAAAGCGGCATTATTACTTTTTAGTTAAACTGATTTGTGACAGAATTAGAAATACCTTTCACTGGACGGATACCACGTTGGTCCTAAGATAATTGAAATGCTGGCGGTTTAAAATCGCCGGTAAGAAATCCCCCGAAGACATTTCGGGAAAGTAAACACTTGTTGTTCTTTGAAATAGCCGATGTTTTCCTTTAAATTGCGTCCATGCAGTTAGTTATACTTAATAACACACTGTGTAATAGCTGACAGTGCTAGGAGTTCATGCATTAAGCCTACAGGCTCTCAGCTTGTCTCCTGCAGCCGGCTTTAAAACTCAGTGTTTGCACATCAATGTTTTAAGTCTGCCAATAAGAAATCTTGTACATGTACGTCGGTTGTCGCTTAAAAATGTTTGAGAACGTTTAATTCCTTTTTCCCTTCTTCTTCCCATCATACGCCTTTATTACAACGCAAATAAACTTTTAAAATCTTATATCATTTTTAATGGATGCGAAAAGGCTTACAAATATAAAAAGTAGCGTTATTGATAAACTTTTTTTTGCTCAAGCTGTTATTTTAATTTACAAGCGATCTCTTAAGTGACCTTCACTTCCCACGGATTTAACACCAATATTTCTTTTTATTTGAGATTTAATGTATAAGTTTTGTTGGCTAATTTAAGTCAAACAAAACAGATTTCTTATACACGAACATATGCTTTGAAGTACTGAATATACTTTTTCTTAACTAACTTTGCGAGTCGCTTCTTTATGCAAAGCATCGAAGGCGATTGCATGTGACACAAGCGTTCTAATTACTGTTTGCACAGTATGAGGTAATGGTGTACTGGAGATTTTTTTTGATCGATGCAACTTTCTATGATCTGAAAGCGCGTTGACAAACAAAAGAAAACCGGCTAGAAAATTTTGGGTATCATAATGGACCTTCTCGCGGTTCAGTTCTGGTCGACCCATATTGGTTGGGGCAAACAGGGCAAAAAGTGCAGTAAATGTGTGGAGATTTTATAGATTTTGAAGCTTTATTGTATAAAACCCGCTTATAATGTGAGCTGTCTCTTATTTTTCGTGTATTTAGTCGAACGAGCGAGCGCTCACTCGACTAAATAAAAGAAAAATTAAAGACTGCCCGCAGTCTAAACTCTGCTGGAATTTGCGGATTTTCAAAATTTATATTATTTTTTTTCTAGAAACCAGCTCTGTGATTTGTTCGCACGAAAATTATGACATAAAACGCGGCAGAATATTCCTAATGCGCTCTTAAAGATTTCACATGTTCTCTGTCGTAATTGTTTACCAAATTTGCATAATTGTATTTTAAAGGTTGTATGAAATTTTAAATTATTAATTTATAGCAGTTCTAGTGGATTCTGTTCCTTACAATTAAGGGGTTAAAGGTAATGAGGATAACAGTAAGTTATTTTTTAGAAAAATTCTCACAGATACGAGCAGAGTGATAGTAACTAATATTTTTTTTCTGTATTTGCCCCCCCCCCCCCCCAAAAAAAAAAAAAAAAAATTCTCATATATATGTATGGTGTCGGTACCCGTGAAAAGGTCTATTGCAATAAGTCGTATGTACTGGATACTTGGACGCGGATATTTTAGCTGTTTGTATGAGTACTTAAAAAAGATCAAAGGCTCCTAAGAGCCAACCCGTGAATATCGCGTAACGTGTAACGTTGCGGTAAGCTTGTGTTTTCACACTGACACGGTTCAATATTTTTTAAAATTAAACATAAGGATTTTTGACGAACGCAAAAAAAAAAACAGTACATCACTTTCATAATGTCCAGTCCGAATTTTAAGGTAGATACGCATTAAAACGCGTGTTTCGGTTGAAAAATCCTTTTATATCGATTTTAATGTTGCATGATGTAAGCTTATTGTTGTTTACATTGGTTTACAACAAATTAGTTATTGTTATCGCTGGATTCACATTGTTCTTGTTACGAAACGCATTCGTAACAAAGCATTACGTCACTAAGTTTACAGCTGATCATAGTTAATAGAACAAAGTCAACAAACTGGTTATGAAACTCAGTCACTCCTTTGTTATATATTTTTGTTCTCCATCTCTTTTGTTCGTTTGCCTTGTCCCTGCACAAAACACAAAAGGTATTGAAATGCATATGAGGAACTGACCAGTAGAAACATTTGGGCTCACACGTTAAACAAAACAATGTGCAGGGTCACGGTTCGTTCAACATAAAACAAAGCAGCTTTGTACACTCTTTGTTGAGCTTCATAACCAGTTTGTTCTATAAACTATGTGCTTATGGAAGGAGTGAGTGAGTGAGTGAATAGCCCGTTTCGCAGATACGGCAGCCATATTGATTTTGCCCCTAGGGCATCCCATAATGAACATTGAAAAAAAAAGGAATATATTAATTTAAATGGTCATTATGGGATGTCCTGGGGGCAAAATCAGTATGGCTGCCGTATCTGCGAAACGGGCTATTAGCCAGCCAACGTTACCGATAACCCGTTTATTTTAATTACGCTTGCGCGTATTCACGGGTTAAAAATAACTAAACAAGGCAGCAATTTGTCGTTCCGTTGAAGTTCTAGCCAAAATATTTTGTCCTTTTGGATTCCTCGTAGCTGAGCAATAGCCCATTTCGAAAAAAAAAACATAATAATCTGTTATGTGCAGGCTCAGCCTCACCGGGGTGTAATTATTCAAGTCTCCTTTGTTAGAATGGCACGATGGAATTCAGAGTACATGTAGGAACGCTAGGACGTAGCATTGTGTGTTCGTATACAAATGTGCACCGTATGCAAATTGTCGAGAAGTTGAAGTATAGAGCGTTTTTCACTCACGTGATCTTCAGTCCCGTGGGACTCAAATGACAAAGGCCATGGCAGCCATGTTGGTGTTCCTAACAAAAGAAGTTAATTAATTTTTTGTACGGGAACACCAATATGGCGGCTATGACGTCAAGTGAAAACGCTCTATTGCACGTGCAGTTCGTGCTGAAAACAAAAGAAATTGGAAAAATCAGGCTTACATCAAGCACCACCCAAACCTGCACTTTAACCGAATATGCCTAGAATTGTTCATCATGCCAACGTTTACTCGTTTCAGCTTGGTTTTGGTGATTAGTCAGGTTCAAAGCGAAAAAGGCTAGTTTCAGAACAAATTAACCTTCTATTTTAAAGAGTATTATGGAATTTTTCGAAGTGGCCTATAAATAGCAGATGATCTTAAGGCTTTAATACTGACAGCTGCACTCATCAAATTAAACGCGAAAAATAAGGTACTGGCTTGATCTCAAAGCATTAAACATTGAACTTTCATGCGCATCTTTTCAGGCTAAAATCACCAACAAACGTTTGTGGTTCGCCTTAGCCTTGACAAAAGCCAATCTATTTAGCACGAAAGTACCAATTGAGGACACTGTTTCTACGTTCCCAACTGGAGACGGGACTACGATTTGTACGTGGTCATCGGAGCTACGTAAACGGTGCAACCGTTTACAGATAGAAAAACCTATGAATGCAGAGGTCCACACGACGCAGAAATAAAAACGGGTTGGTAGTTGCCGGATCTTCCTTGTGAAAGATCTCGTGCCAGGCGTCACTTGAATGTGAAAATACAAAACTGAATGCAAGGCTGGCAAAACGGCAAAGGGCAGATTTATTAAATGGCCATTTAATAAACATGGCCTTTGCCGTAGTGCCTGCCTTGAATTCAGTTTTGTACGTTTACAGATATCATAGCAAAGCAAGCACCTCCGTCCTTAGTTATTGTAAGTCCCTATGTGTTGGTTCGACCGGGGATCGAATCCGCGACCTTCCCTTTTATACGACCCAACAACCAATGAGAATCTGTTTAGCCCAACACGTGAGGAATGTCATTATTGACACCACCTTGGCAGAATATACATATTCAATGACTTTGCACATTTCAGTGCAACCAAACTAAAAGATGAAAAGATACAAGCGTTTTAAAAAAACCGTATTTTCATCAAATGAAGATATTAATATATTTTTCTCAGTACAATAAGTTTCAAGTATCAAGGTTTAACGTGAGCAAGTTTCCAAAAAATCGGCATCATGATTGAAATTACTGTACTGTTAACTACTGAATATTTGCTTTTACACCTCTATTGAAATCCCAGTTGGTTACCTGTAAAGATTGCATCGATTTTAAGGTTTCATTGCTAACGTTAACGTTTAAGGCTATCCACGGACTTGCTCCGCCATACATTTTCGAACTTATATCTGTTAAAGACACTAGACTAGTGGTAGATATAGTTGAAGATCAAATAATGGAGTATACTTCTGAACTTTCCAACATGGAAGTAATTACTACGCTGGGTGACCGATTTTTTCATATGGCTGCCCCCAAATTATGGAACAATCTTCCCCGTTTTTATTAGAAATAACTCTTCTGTACATAGTTTTAAAAAATCTCTTAAAACAAATTGTTTTGAGAAGGCGTTTCTTAGCTAATTATTTTTGCTATTTTTATATATTTTATTAGTGCATATCAATCATTGCTGTTAATTTTAACCAGTACTTGTACTAGAGATGTATTTTAGGATTTTTAAGTAATATTAAGGGTTTGCAAGTAGTTATATTTTCTCAAACATTGTAATGCGCGGCTGAAAATGTTTTATTGATATCTGCTCAATATATTAAGTTAATTATATGATCATCATTGTTATTATTATTATTATTATTATTATTATTATTATTTTGTAATTCAACACATTGATACACTGCCTAATATAGTCATAGTGCTCTCAATATCGGTGGTTCTATGGCGATTAATGTGGTGGTAATTTCGAATTTTGAAGAAAAATGAAAGTGACCGCTGCCTGCAATTTCAGGTGCCAAAAAATGTGTGAACTATATATGGATAAGAAAGGGACAACTGTCCCAGTGTTTCTTGGCGAAGCTGAATAAAAGCTGGTCCAAACATTCAATCGCTCGACACGGAGTGAATGAATCGAAGGAGCACAATTTTCGAAAAATACCTTATGGTAATCAGCTCTGGATCAAAAAATTTTCTGATCTTTGTTTTAAGCGGATTGAAGTCAAAAGATCTCGCTGCAGGTGTTAAAATGAGCAAGTTTGTAAACAACAGTGATCCATTCAGCTAGAACTTCGATGTTTAACAATTTGGTGCTATAATGGAAGGGACTAAAAATCCACATAAACTACAGTTGCGATGTTTTAAACGTTTATTGTGTCCTTATGCTATAAATATTTGTAAGACATAATGTTCTCTAGCAGTTTTTTCAGACTTTTCGCCGCTCTGTTCAGGCGGGTGGCCATGTGTTTGTTCAATTTGTTTTGATTCTGAATTGAACTTTTTTAAGACGCGAAACACTTTTCATTAAGGAATTCTCTGCCTTTTTAATTGTTACTGTGTTTGAATTCGTGTATTCACTACTGTGTCGTTCTTTAGCTTCCGCATAAAACTTTCAATTTGTCTACGCTTAGCTGAATTTTAGCGTGGAAAAATTTTCATTCGCTGCTTGCTGTGAAAGTAATGGCGGCAGGTAAAATATTGTAGGAAGCCTTTTTAATGACTAAATGTTTGAATATCTCAATATTATTTTCTAGAAACTGACTTGTTATCAATGTGTTGAATTATAAAACAGTTATAGTTCTCCTAATCGTGCGCGATATATCGCCTGATTTTATCCGACTCGGCCTATGACCTCGTCGGCAAAGTATCGGACGATATTGCGCGCGCTTTCGCACAATTAAGTATTTTGCCTTAGCTATAAGTCGCAAAAACGCTAAAATAATGGTAACAGTTTTGTAACCTAAAAATTTGCTGAATAATCTGAAAAGATCAAAAACTCTCAGCGAAAGCTATTAGTAACGAAATGGAAAATAGTGCATAATTTGTGAATTTCAAGACTATCAAGTTTGATTTGTTCGACTTTTGAAAAACTGCTCATTTGTTTTCCCATATTTTTAAATATGATAAAATCCAGCACATAGCAATCGACCTCACCTAGTTTGAGGCGTAAAGCCTCGACGAAACTCAGCAAAATTGTGTCGTCATGGATGCTTCTTCATGACGTCCATTTTAAAATGATGCATGTTCAAGGAAATTTTTCAAAGTTATCAAATTTAAAAATTGATTTATCTCTTGAGAATGATCAGGCGTTATCGCCGACAATTGTCACAATTTAATAGATGTTAAAATCGAAATAACAATGCGACTAAAAAAAGTTTGAATAATTTTCGAGAACAGGCACACTTCTCTGTCGATTTGAACAATAACAACGTTTAGCTTTGATATTACAAGCGGGTAATAAATAATTTAGCACATAACATTTCTAATTGCACGACTGATCCTTACAAAGTGCTTCATTCTTTTTTCTGGAAATAACTTAAATAACAGCTTAGCCTTGATTTATCTTTCACATCATAGCGATATTTCTCGTAACGTCACCTATAGTTATTAGTAATGCGTCAACCAGAGAACTATTGGCTGTTGAAAAAAATTGTTCCTTTGTTTAATAGTTGGCAAATTTGAATAACAAAACAAATCTGACGTAATGTTTGTAAACAGTAAACACTCCTATTAACTTATCTCAATGTGCAACTTAAGGCAAAGTCAGGGAATGATTAGAAAGCTTTCTTTATTATATTTTTCTTCTTTTTAAGTCCATAGTTGCGAGACTACTAATATTCAATTTAGTTTCAAAACCGTACTACGCCTTCGTGTGAATGGCGGCAAACGATAATTACAGGGAAGCGAAACACTGACTTTTATGTATTTTAATACAAAGCAACTGTGGTTTACTTATCTATTGATAAAAGCTGAGTTATATTATTGGTTCTTGTAACGCTGACTGCGTTTATCTTACGTTTCCGATTGCTCAGTTTCTTTCAATAAAGCTTTGGGCAGCAGCAGGCTTTCATCTGGTTGCACTTTTCTGCCACCAGTGCGATAACTAACACAAATCCGTCAGCAAAGCTTTTTCAGATTGAATTTTACCAGCATTTTGTGCAGCGAGCTGATTTTCATACAATTTGCAGCTACGAAACCAGAGAGTTCTGAGGCTTATTTGCCGAAGTAAGTAAAAAATCTGTCGTCGCATTTTAAACTTTGGGCATTTGAAGTTTTGAATATATGCTGATATCTCAAATGTTGAAGAATGAAAGATAATCCGAATATGTTCATTGTGTCAAAATATTTAGACAACAAATGACAAAACTAAGTTGGAAAAAGGAAGAATAATAATAATAATTAATTATACCATCATCAATACAAGGTAGGTCTTAAATAGTGTGTTAATAACAATTAGAAAGCGAAACAAAAAAATATATAATATATTTATGAGAAAAGGCAAGGTCAGTCTGCTGGATTTCAATCCATTGTTGAAAGAAGGTGTTAGGCGTTTAATTCAATATACCTGTTTGTGTAGGGAAGATTCCAATTGTGGTCTCTGTAATGTTTAGGTCAGCGGTCATGTTATTGTGGGACATGCGCACTCGAGATCGAGGAGAGCACATGCTTTGTAAACGTGGTTATCAGTGATCGACCATTAAATATTTTGAGTTTCTACACGTTCAGTCTCTTGTGTGGACATTATATCTGGCGACGAGGATATGTCAGATCATGAGGATAACACTGCATCGACAGCTCAGGTTCCAGCGCCGCAAATTTCGTCAGCAGGACCGGCGACACAAGCAGCTCAACCTTCGTTACACGGACCGAAGGACATCAGAATGCACGCGTTACCGCCGGCACAGACCCCGACGAAACTGGTCGCTGCTGGAAAAAATGGAAAAACGAACTACTCACTCGTTTCAGGTACTTTAGAATTTCAAACACGCAAGACCGCGTTGATGCACTTCAAATTTACGGCGGCGAACAGATTCGCGAACTGACTGAATCCCTCGAGAACGTTCCACTCGCATCGCCAACCTCGGCCGAACAAAACGAATTCGACAAGATTGTCGCCAAGCTCGACAACCATTTCATTCCTATGGTTAACCCGGACTGTGCCCGCAGTAAATTGGACAAGATGTATCAGAGGGAAGGAGAATCAATCGCTCAATATCACGTTCGTTTGCGACTTCAGGTTTCTAAATGTGGCTTCGCCGACCCTGATGATGTAATACGCAGCAAAATTTTGCAGACCATGCGAGACAAGAAACTACGTAGAGAAGCCATGGTTAAAAGGTACACTCTTCTACAGCTATTGGAACACGCAGCAAACACAGAGGATATCGACAGACAGGCTCAGGACATGGATAAAGCATTATCCTCTGAAACAGTTCCAGTAAACAGAGTACACGAGCGGAGACCCCGAAATCCCAAGGGAAGACGGAACAAAAAGAAACCTCCACCAAAGCCTAACGAGGAAAACGGAAATATTTGCCAATATTGCGGATTTAACCACGAAGGACCACGATCCAAGTGCCCAGCATCAGGGAAGACATGCTCAGCCTGCTCCAAGAAAGGTCATTTTGCAAAAATGTGCAAGGGGAAACAAAAAGGCAAAGATAAACAAACCTCAGGCAACTCAGCGGCAAATTCGGTCCAGCCAGAACAAGACAGCTCTTCAGACTCTGATTTTGCTTTTCAGTTACAGCCCGGCAGTCCACGCCCAGGCAACACCCCCACGGTTCATGTTTTAATCAATGGTGTCAAGGGAAGAATGGAAGCAGACTCAGGTTCATCAGCTAACATCCTGGATGAGGAAAAATTCCAGAAACTCCAAAACTCACTCAAGCACAAAGTATCACTGCAACCCACCGACACTAAGCTCTATGCCTTTGCCCAGGAGAAACCAGTACCTCTTCTTGGCTGTTTCGACGCAGAAGTAGAGAGTATCAGCACAGGGAAAAAAACAATGGCCCCTTTTCTTGTTGTTAAGGGAACCACAAAGTCCCGGCCTCTCCTAAGCCTGGACACTAGTGTGAAACTAGGTCTATTAAAATTAGCCTACTCCACCCAAGCAGAAGTCGAACCTCCGGTTAAGGACAGTGAACAACAGGACAATACCGTGTCACAGCTGACCTCTGAATTCAAGGACGTTTTCTCCTGGTTTGGGAAAACACAAGAACATTAAGGCAAAGCTGATCGTCGATGGAAACGTAACCCCTATTGCGCACAAACCAAGAAAAATCCCCTACAACCTAGCCAAGAAAGCTACGGAGGAGGAACAGCGACTAAAGGATATAGGAGTAATCGAAACTGTGCCGGACAACCAACCCACTACTTGGTGCACTAACCCAGTGGTAGCACCCAAACCACACAACCCAGAGGCCATCAGGTTCTGCTCTGACATGAGAGTACCTAACACCGCCATCCTCCGCCCGGTAACAGAGGCCCTAACCGTAGAAGACATAAAGTTCAGGTTGGAAGGAGCTACAGTTTTCAGCGTCCTTGATATGAATGAGGGTTATCACCAACTCGAACTAGACGAACCTAGCAGACACCTCACCACCTTCTATGGAACAACCTCTAGAATGCGATACACTAGGTTGAATTATGGTACCATCTCTGCACAAGACATCTTCGATAAGGCAATGGACGACACCATTGAGGGCTTAACTTGCGTCCTTCACATCCGAGATGACTTCATTGTGTTTGGAAGTGACGTTAAGGAGCATGACGACGCACTCAGAAACCTCTTACAGCGATTCAGAGAATGTGGGCTCACGTTGAACCTCAAAAAGTGCAAGTTTCGCCTGCCCCAGATCGAATTCTTCGGCTTCGTATTTTCCCAAGACGGAATCAGGCCATCGCCCAGCAAAGTAGAGGCTCTTCACAAAATGGGCCCCCCAAAGAATGTGTCGGAAGTGAGGTCCCTGTTGGGTATGGCTCAATATTCTTCACGATTTATCCCTAACTTCTCAGAATTGACCACGCCCCTGCGCAAGCTCACCCACCAAGGCACTCCATGGAAATGGTCTCCAACAGAACAAAGAACTTTCGACAAGCTGAAGGGAACATTATCCAGTGATTCAGTACTTGGATATTATGAAGTAGGCGCGGAAACCAAACTGCAAGTCGACGCGAGTCCCAATGGCCTAGGATTAATCCTTTTGCAGAAGAAACCCCAGGGGTGGAAACCAATCGAATGTGCCAGCAGAAGCCTGACGGAAACGGAACAGCGCTACTCACAGACCGAACGCGAGGCTCTTGCCATCAGATGGGCCTGCGAACGTTGTTACATGTGATCGGCAGCGTATTTACCATTGAAACCGATCACCAGCCATTGTTGCCCCTTTTCAACAATCCCCACAGCAGACCCCCTATGAGAATTGAACGCTGGCTCTTGTATCTCCAACAGTTTGACTACAAGCTAGTGTACCGCCCAGGAAACAAGAACGCCGCAGATTACCTGTCAAGACACATGCTACCCCTTACTGAAGGCGATGCTAAGACCAGTGAGACCCGGTCTCAAGTGGTACACAACATCATAGTGAACACTGTGCCGAAAGCTATCACACTCACCCAAATCCAGAATGCCACAGGAAACGATCCAGAGCTCCGCAAGCTCGCTCCACTCATTCAAGCCGGGGATCATCGCGCTTGTAAAAAAGACCCTGACCTGGCCAAGTATGCCCAAGTCTTTCACGAGCTCACCTACACAGAACGAGCAATCCTCCGAAGTCAGCAGATACTAATCCCAAAGAGCCTGCAGGAGCAAGTGATCAACATATGTCATGAGGGTCACCTTGGAGTCGTGAAAACCAAACAACTGCT
This sequence comes from Dendrophyllia cribrosa, assembly GCA_024195265.1. Classification (NCBI taxonomy): domain Eukaryota; kingdom Metazoa; phylum Cnidaria; class Anthozoa; order Scleractinia; family Dendrophylliidae; genus Dendrophyllia; species Dendrophyllia cribrosa. The sequence continues at coordinate 39,723,673 of JAJLRJ010000007.1, read as the reverse complement.
CCGTTCAAAGGTGTGGTTTCCGGGAATTGACAAGAAAGTCGAGCAGCGTATCGCCAACTGCATACCCTGCCAAGCCTGTGTTAACACGACTCAGCGCGAGCCCCTCCAAATGTCCCCTACGCCAAAGGGACCATGGGTACAAGCCTCAGCGGACTTTTGTGGCCCATTTCCTACCGGCGAGACAGTACTTGTTGTCATTGACGCTTACTCAAAGTACCCGGAAGTAGAAATCATCAACAGCACAGCAGCGAAAGAAGTCCTCCCTGCCATGGAGCGAATCTTCGCCACTCACGGCATACCAGAAGTTCTAAAAACCGACAATGGGCCCCCATTTCATGGCCAAGCCTTCCGTTCCTTCGCAGAGGAGAAAGGGTTCACTCACCAAAAGATCACACCGCTGTGGCCAGAAGCAAATGGCCATGCGGTGAGCGTGATGAAGAACATCGGTAAAGTTGCAAAAATCGCCCATTCTGAAGGCAAGGACTGGAGAAGAGAGCTTTACAGCTTCTTGAGCAACTACCGAGCTACGCCTCACCCAAGTACCCGAAGAAGCCCATATGAGCTATCCATGAACAGAACTGTGCGAACGAAATTGCCAAATTTTGCCCAAGCATCACCAGACCTCAACGTCCAGCTGAATGATCAGCACTTTAAAGCGCGGATGAAAGCTTACGCCGACACCAAACGGAACACGAAACCCCATGACCTCCACATCGGTGATAGTGCCCTAGTGAAGCAGAGAAAACTGAACAAGGCTAGTCCACCTTTTGAACCAGTACCATACACCATCCGTGACATCAAGGGTTCCATGGTTACCGCAAGCAGAAATACAGACCTCAGAGAAGTCACCAGGAACAGCTCACATTTCAAGAAGCTTGGAAGCCAACCGGACCAGGCACAAGCGCAACCCCAACAAGCACCTCAACCAGAGCCACCTGATCCAACAGACTTTGACGGCCTGGAAATGTGCGAATCTGCCCAACCCCCCGACCCTCAACCCGAGAGTGATCAAGCAAACCCGGAAGAGTCTAGCAATGCCCCATCGACCTCCGTAAATGATGGTCCAGACACCACAACGCCTATCCGATTTTCCCGGAGTGGAAGACAAATCAAAAGACCAGTGCGGTTTAAAGACTTTGTTATGGACAGTCATTAGGACATAGGTCAAAGAAAACCTCTCTAAGCATCTTTGAGTCGACTAAGTTTTTTTTCTTTGTTATTTTCTCAGTCTAATACAGCCGGATGTTGTTGCGGATTAGTTGTGTAAAGTATTCATTGTTACAATGAAGAGCAAGTGGAGCGTTATCAGTTTTAAAGAATCTGGAAAATCACACAAATTATGAATGAAAATTAAATTTTCACAACTGCGCAAATGTTTGTATATTGCACTCTTTGTCAGAGATAGCATTGCCACGTCAAAATTCGGCAAGTTATAAAACTAGTTAAAACTCGCTGCAGTAAAAAAAAATTCAGCGAGACAAACTGGCTACAAAAACTAAATACGATGTGACAAGTTCGTACTACGTTGGGCGAGATATAAACTCGCTGCAATCAACATTTTATAATTTACCTGCAAGGCGAACTTGCTACAACAACAAACAAGCCGGTGGGACAACTTGAGCAGCTTGAGCAGGAGCAAGAAACACATGAGTAGAGCTTTAACTACATGTACCCGAAGAGGGCAGCGATTAAATAGAACGGAAATGGTGAAGAAGTCCGTTCTGACGAAAATACTGAGTGCGAGTTATGACTGAGGTGTGGCCTTATATACTTAACACAGGGTTTATGGTAATCTAGCACGTCCCTATGGACTTCATTCTGCATGCTGCCGGAAGTTATATCAAGGATAGAAGGGCATCATTTGCGAGTTCCCAGAGAGAATAGGTTCGGGCCAGCTAAAGTGTGTTTGATTCGTGGATTTGTAGTACACGACTAAAAGATATTGACATTATTTAAAACTATTGCTTTCTTACCTCAAAGAGTTTTCCTGGAGTAATACAATTTCACTTATCTCAGGGAAGGAAGAACGTAACGTTAGCTGGTAAGTTACAGATTACCGCACAGAATATGACAAACTGAAAGCTCCTAAGTTTCAAAGGAATGGCGATGATTGTTATAGATCTGCGTGACGTTTTTTACGCTTTTTGACAAGTTCGACCTACTGCTGTGTTTTTTGTCCACAAAATCAACAACGGTACAATTCGTTGATATTTTCTGTTTCATAAAAAGTGACTTGTTCGTCCGCTTATGCAAATAACAGATATATTCTTAATCTAATTGCATGCTTTGATGTTTGATACGAGACTTAATTACTAGTGTAAATAAACGTGTTTAACATGATTAGATATTATAAGGCCATCAACGTATATTATTAAGATACATAATATAAAATCCACACTTGTTAACAATTAGTTTCCTGAATTAACTTAGTCTGAAAGGAGCCATGTTCAGGCATTTTGCTTTGGCCATTGTTCTTTTTTTATACTTTTCATTTATGGATTCTTCTAGATAAAATGAGAATGGTAGTGTCATGTAGCGAACTTTCAAAAGAATATGTAAACAACAGGATGAGCTAAATTGTGATTGATCAAAACAGATTAATATAACGGGAGCAGTTGAAAGGAAAATATGCAACAAACAAAGGCTAGATGCACTTTAGTTTAACCGCGAGTAGTTTATTTATTTTTAATTAACTTTCTTTGTTTTGAGTTATCATTAGGGAACCGAGAAAAAACAACTATTTTGAATGAATTTATTACTCCGACATTTTCTTTTGTATGTTTTTTCGTGGATGGTGAGGCAGAATGCAATATGTTTAACTCGATCTTTCAATCTCAAGAGCATAAAAAGTTAAAGAGTTTAAAAAAAATCCTCTCAAATTGTGGATTTTGTGTTAAAACCAGCATTGTGGTGATGTGTTGATTAAAAGAGTAGGATATTTTAAGAATTTTATTCACAGACTTAAAAGTTAGTGACCATCACGAGAATAATAAACTTTGCAACAGAAAATTGTTGCTCAATAGATTTCGTTTGTATGGTCACACTTTAAGGTTGGCACACACGAGGCGACTTTTCGCCTGTACTTGTTTACACGAAGAGACTGGTTGCAGCGACTTATTTGGTCCTTATTGCTTTTTCCTTTTGTTGGGTGGCAGCAAATTGTCTCACTAGCAGTACACACGAGACGACTAGTTGTAGGAACAGTTTGATTTAATTTTGCCTTTGATTGATTAATTTATTTATTTGATTGCAGCGACTTGTTGCACGAGCAGCACTCACGAGGAGACTGCCGCAGCCAAATTAAACCAGTTTGAATTTCTCAGTGCAACCAGTCGCCGCGACTAGATTATTTGTAATTCAAACAAAGGCAACTGGTCGCCTTGTGTTTATACTGATCGTCACAAGTGCAATAAGATTAGCGATCAGTCACACTCTTAAAGGGGAAGTGTCACGGCGATTTTGACCTTTTTAGTCAAAACCATGCTGGAAAACCTTTACTTATTTATCAAATAATACTAAAACACCAAGAAAATGAAATCAACCGGCAGTTCTTAAAAGAGAAACAAATCATGGTTTGTTCTTAGTAATACATTTTTGGACAAAAATTGTAAGAACTTGAAAAAATAAGGCTAACTTTTTTCAAGTTGCCATTCATTCATACCCAGTCCGTCTACAACTAGAGCTACTCACTGACAGTTTTGGAACATCATATTAAAAACTGGACTTTTAATTTACGGTTTCTGATAATACAAAAAGTTTATGGTCTTTCAAATGATACCAAATCACCCAGGGTACTTACCAGATTGTCATGTCGACATCCACGCTGTGTTTTACTAAAATTATCTCGCAAAGTGGGGATCACGGGCACCCCAGGACCCCCCCACTTAGCTACGCCCCTGCTTCCCCTTTACGTAAAACTGATATTCAATCAATTCATATTTCATCCACAGACTCAAACGTTACAACAGGCTTACTTATAATGAACAAGGTTCAACATCGTTCAACATTTGTTCATCAGCCAATATCGAACGATGTTGCTACTTGTTTAATGAGTACAAAACCCAATCAACATTTGCTGTCGTCGTTTAGCAAGTTGCAACTTGTTAAACGGAATAGAGCCTGTCTCTATTTTCGTCCAACAACATTCAACGTGCCAAATGGCCTATTTCAACGTTCAACATGGGATGATACACTGCATGTTTATCATTTTTTAACAGCAGTTGCGACATCTGTTGATCAACTAGATGTGTGGTACCTGTGTTGCCCGCGGAGGGCCACTCAACAAAGTTTTGTACGGGGATGCTCCACCCCGAGGTCAAAACCCTTACCCTTTCATATACCTTTTTTAACAGAAAAGGTACCCCTTTCATATACCTTTCATTGAAAATGGTACCCCTTTTCATATAGCCTTCACGTGCGTCTGTTTGGTATATTTTGAAAGGCGCTTTTTATAATACTTAAATGGCAGTTTTTCTTCCCTTTATATACTTCAACTCGTGTTTTCCTAACCCTTTCCTTTACTTTGTGAAATCCCTACCCTTTCATATACTTCAACTCGTGATATCTCTACCCTTTCATATACCTCCAGCCTAAAAAAGGTACCTCTTTAGGGCGGAGCATCCCCGTATAGCCCATTATAGGGAGTACCCCCTCCCCGGCATGTTTTGATACATTTTAAAAGAGCCATGATAACCATAGTTTCTCAAAATACATGTAAAACGCACTAAGCCCATTAGACTTATTTCGTCCCAGAAAGTTCTTTGTCTATACCTCGACCTCTATCGTGCATTCATAATTGGATGGACGCACGTTGGGTGTTCACCATCAGATTTGCTAACGCTGTCAGATCGAATAAATTGCATATGGGTAACAAATGCATCATTCTTTCAATTACAGAAAGTTCCTTGAAAACACACCCTTGGTGAAGTAACAGAAATCACTTAGAGTCCAGGAACATTGTCTCTGCGTATTTGCAGTATCGGTTTGCTATATAGCAGACTATGTTAACAGTTTTGCCGGTTTCAGTTTGATGTATTAAAGGAAACACTAAAAGGTACTAGAAATCCATTTTGTAGGTGTGGCACTAGCCTTCGTAGCAGGCGTCGAGGAGAAGGAGACTGAGGAGAGAGGGAAAGGACGCTTGCAATAAAGACTCCCCCATTTTTTTCATTTCTGCGGACACTGGTGGCCGCAAAATTCTGATTGGCTAATTCGCGCTGGGCGGTAAACATAGTAAATTCCCGCGTGAAGTAATCCACGCATAAAAGCGCGTGCCAGTTTCTGATTGGCGAACGCATTGACAGTTGACGTAATACGATTGCAAGGAAATAGGTGGGCAATAGCCCGGTTCTGATAGCAGGAGTTCCTTCTCTGCTCTCCCTCTCCTTCTTCGCGCCTCCTCCCCCCTCCCCGTTTACACCTGCCACGCGGGCTAGTGTGGCACACGCTAATGTTTACCCCAAAGAGATACCAATTCTTTCTGAAGAATTGTCCCTGTCAACCAAGGCCCTGCTGTCAGCGTATTTTTTCTGGCTTGGTGCCCTGAAAGGTACCAGAATAACTCAATGCCAATGACGAATGACAATGGTCATTTTCGATTCAAAACCCTTAGTGTTACCAAATCACGAATTTTAACCCCTAAAAGGGACTGCAATCCCCCGTCACATTCATATGGGATTCCCTCACCCGGGGTGTTTTACCTGCTTCTAAGGTGTGATATCATGGTTTCAAACATAATGTACCAGTACACTTGCATTCATGCATGTTTAGACCAGTGAACTTGGGATCTATGCAAGATTAGTTTATAATTAGGTAAAAGGTGAACTAAGCGTAAGGATAGTCTCTTGTGTCTTTTTCACAAGCGACAGGCGATTTTCGTGTTACATCAATTATAGAGATAGGTAGTACCACTCAGTCTTAATTAATTCAAGAGGGTACATTGATTTTTCACGGCCTTATTTATAAGTTTTGTTTTATTTTTAGCGTCCAAAGAGTTTTATTTATTATTCGACATAGCATTCTAGAGTGCAAATATGCATCAAAACGAGTGCAAATATGACACGTCAGTGTTTTTTTTCTCCCCTAAACGCTAACGAAAAAATAAAAACTGACTCGTAAAAATACTCATCCGTATTACACAACCTCACGCTGAATAACCTCTATTTATTGCTTCTTTGCTCCACTATTTAGAGATGATCCATCCAATAGAAGGCATTGTACATGGCAAAAGCAACAGGAAATATCTTAAAGGAATATTCATCAATCCTCAAAATGAAAGTGTCTGTCAGAATCTTTTCCCTGGAAGCTATGACGAATGCTGTTAGCATGGACAGTTGTTTGTTATTACGTTTGGGTTGTATAAACTCAGGGAGGTTTTCATTTGATGTCAGCGCTGCGAGGGGCTGACAGTTGCTGCTGGCCTCTGGCATGGTTAAACATATTCCGTTCACCACATCAGTTTGAGCGAGAGGTCCCTCTTGTTTTTTCTAAAAACAATGAAAGACAAAGCAGGTTACCTACAGTTGTAGCAAGAAATGAAGTGAATGCATCAGGTATTGGTTCGTTCACGAGAGCGGTGCCGTATGGATCTACGTTAAAAAAGTGTTACGTTCAACGCTGTAAAAAAATAAATGAAACTAGAAGTTTCGGCAATGCTGCCTTCATCAGTAGTAACAATTTGTTCGTTGCTAACATCATGAAAAATTCAAAAATTTCAAACTGACGCTCGCCGAAGAAAAAGCGCGCGCAAGGCTAGCATACGAGTTTATTACGAAAAGCCAAAGTTTTGGTTTAAACCACTCGGCGCCACGGTCTTGGCCTTGGTCTTGGTCTCGTTTTGATCACATCCAATCGGTGTTCACGGAAGTGGTCTTCAAGACGACGGCCTGTCTCTCCAATGTAGACAATAGCAGGGCATATAATGCCCCGGGATCTTGATTTGTCCATTTGTAGTTCTAATACTGTCACTGGAATTGATGAAAGGACAGGTTCGGCGGTCACGTCGGTTGCATGGAAACTTACCCACCTGACGTTGGGGATCTGACGGCAAAGTGCTATGGACTAGCCCAAATCTTTCAGATTCTTTGCACGTCGAAACGCTTTTAGCGCGGCTTGTTGAAAATAGCTCTCGTGTTGTTGTCATCGCGTAAAATGGAAAAGTTTCGCGGAAGGGTTGTGTGCGATGACCAGAGGTGGGCGGTCGACGGCAGTGTCTTTTCTGGTGGTAGTGACAAGTAGATCGTCTCTTTATTTTGCTTCCGCTCGGACGCGTGTTCTGGTTATTAGGTCATGCGGATAGCCGCGTGCCGTATTTGACGGTGGTTTAAGTTTACTTGTAAAGCCCTTCGGGAACGCAGGACAATGCAATTTTTAACAAGGAGAATACATTTGCGCTACCGTGTTTCGTCTGGCTTAGATAAAAAACTACCTCGTGAGGTAGTTTCAATCTTGCTCAGAATAAACACGTTTCGTTTTTGCGCAATGCGCCGGCTTATGTCTAAACTTTTCATAGAGGGACATTCATGAACAGACTAAACATGTTTCGCCCTGTGTGAACACAGCATGTTCCGGATATTATAGCAGCGGATTTGCGATCTCTCACAAAGCATATCTACAAAGTAACCTGGAGATAGACCATCCATACTTTTATAAATCTGCACAGTTTTTCTAATATAAAGAAAATCAGACACAGGAAGGAGTTTTAAGTGTAGGCGTTATGTGATCAATTACAATGCAGCTACATTGTAGGTAACACATGTATCTTACCGCTTTTCTTGTTAGTATAGTTCCAGCTGCTTTGTTGTTCTTCTGTTTTTGTTTGGCTTTCAACAGAAGCACAGCACAGTACTCCACCAGGGTGAAGAACACAAACACGAAACAGCCAATCAGGTACTCATCACTAGACTTAACGTAACTAACCTTCAGTGAGTGGAAATAAAAAAGAAACGAAATGAAACATTGTGTATTTAAAACGTCGTTTGGTTCCTTACAAAGTAACAAGTGACATTTGAAAAAGAAACGAAATTAAATATGGTGCGTTTGGTACGTCCTTATTGGTTCCTTGCAAAGTAACAAGTGACATTTGCTGGAAGGGATAAGATTAGTCTATTCTGAATGAGGAGCATCCGCGCTACGCGGCCACGACTTTTAATCTGATAAAAAAAAAAAGCACAAATCATGTGTACTTTGCAGATCACGGTGCTTTTTATATGCAATTGTAATGCTGCACTAAAACGAGTTTTAGCTTACATATAATAAGCCTATAGTGGTACGTAACTACTGATATTCTAGTAGTTATTCTAAATGAGTTCAATTAGCTCAAATTTGTATTAACCTGTCCGTTCTAAATGATACCCAAATTCCACGAGAAAACATCAAAATTATAGGATATATCATATCGTTCTTGACGTAATCCGAAGGGTTCCGGTATAAGTCCCAGTTGAACCACCAGCTGATGTTGGTCCGCGGTATACCCGAGTTTAACTCTTCGGCCACATTGAAGTCCCTAAAGAGGACGAGTTACTAAGTGCACATTCCTTAGCTTGTTCTTGAAATGTCTTAAGGTAGTGCCACCAAGCACTGCCTTAAGACATTGTATGCAATGCTGGTTTGAAATTTTACAAAGAATGTATGGCTCGTTAGCGCTTTTGCCACCCAGGAATTCTGCAGTTGATATTTCCTTAAACATTACATGTCAAGAACTAAAAATTGGGTGCATTACTAAGTTTAATACGCTCTTTAAACTTTAAAGGGACACTGTCACCTATTTTTAGTATCACTTTGAAAAGCCAAAAAACGTATTTGTTTCAATGGAAACCTTAAAGTGCCCCTGTGATCAAATTTTTGATTTTCATTTTTTTACATTTTCGTGTACTATTAGACTTTCTTACTCATCTTGCCAAATTACAATCCATTACGAACATCAGAAGTCATTCTACTTTAACATTTATTTCCGAGAATTTACGGCCGCCATTAATCAACCTTGTTCCAAGGCTTGGTTGCGAATGGGAGAAAGTGACGTCAAAGACTCAAACATACCTCACGGGTTGAAATTATAATAACAATCAGCATAGAAAATTGCACGAAGAACAAGTTCAAAGTTTTTGTTGTTTTTCGCGTGATTTTCAATACTTATTGTTATTATAATTTTAACCCGTGAGGTATGTTTGAGTCTTTGACGTCACTTTCTCCCATTCTCAACCAAGCCTTGGAACAAGGTTGATTAATGGCGGCCGTAAATTCTTGGAAGTAAATGTTAAAATAAAATGACTTCTGATGTTCGTAATGAATTGAAATTTGGCAAGATGAGTAAGAAAGTCTAATTGTACACGAAAATGTAAAAAAATGAAAATCAAAAATTTGATCACAGGGGCACTTTAAAATAATAGTCCAGTTTGGTTAACAAATACTCTACCAGTGCACAAAAACTAGTATTTGTTATTTTTGGCTCCGGATGGCCAGGATGGAAACGGATTGCAACTTGGAAAAATTGGCCAATTTTTTCAAGTTCCTCCCACGAGTCGTGGAAAAATCGCAGAAAAACTTATTATGGTTTGTTCTTCCTTGAAGAAAACACTTGATATTATCTTCTTGGTGTTCTAATAGCAATTTTATGTTTGAGCAAAGGTACTTTGTCATATTTTTAGTGTATTTTTAAACCAAAACATAGCAAAATCTGTGTGACAATGCCCCATTTAAGGTCAATTCGTATTTAGCACGGTGATTTCTTTACTTAAATGCGAACGCTAATGAAACAAAATAAAAACAACAGATTCGCCTACACTTCTTATACCTTTGGCATAGAATTATTCATCATATTCAGTATAGTGACTTCTGTAAGTAATGACGTGATGCCGAGAGCAATACGAGCTGCTGTGTGATCCAAGGGTACCACGAATCCAATCCAGGATATGGCTACAATCACTGAGCTTGTACCGTACATGTGGCTTAAGAAGTAGCTGTATGATCGCTTGAACGTAAATTCTGCACAAACACCGGAGAAATTTCCTAGGAGAGATCAACAGTTACTCCTAAAACACTGGAGGAGAGCTCGAAGGGAATTCTATATAAAAGTGACCGGGATAATAGTGGAGTTTTTTTAAAGAACGTCTTAAAATTAATCTTGCGCTGCCACAAATTTAATTGGAAGGAGGGTTATTCATGTTGAGAGAAAAGTGGAAGTTGAGATTAGTCCCTTTCTTGCTACTAAAAGACATCTTGACAGTGACATTTGAACACGCTTGGTATACCCTACAACGGTACTAAAACCATATCTTTAACCTCTTAAAGTTCCCATAACGATTTTTTTTCTTATCTACATCTACACGTCTCATAATGAACGTCTGCGAAAAAAAATTGATTTCAGCGAAACGCGACATTTTTATGATTTTTTTAGTCTCCGAAATTTGCCGCTATTTTGGACCACCATTCGCATTTGTCTCCTCTCGGTCGGACGGGCGCTATGACGTAGTTAAGGAACGCGTGTTCGAGACTTATTCCCATCTCACTTGTAAATAAGCGGACATTTTTTTTATTCTCGCAAAAAAATGCCTGAAAGATGTGTCGCAGCGCGCGCTGTAACAACATATCCCTGACCCCGAGAAGAATATTTCTATGCACAAGATTCCTGAACCTACGTCACAGACTGATCTCGTGAGCTTATTTATTATGAGCCCGTTGCTATTCTTATCAGCGGGGCGGGTCGACCGCAAAAAAAAAATAGGATTTCGAAGACTTAAAAAAATCATAAAAAATTCACGTTTTGCTGAAATCAAAAAGTTTTCGCAGACGTTCATTACGTTACGTTCAGATTTAAAAAGGAAAATAAAAAAAAAATCGTTATGGGCACTTTAACCCTCGGACGTACACCACTGTACATTATGCGTGGGATTTTATTCACCAAATCGCCGTTGTTTATTCTTAAGTACTTGTTCCGCTTCTCCTTGAGATATTTAAGACATTTGAACTTACCCACAACATACTGGTTCATAATCAAGGAAAGAGTAATGTTTGTTAGCATGTAACTCGACGTGAGACGTACACCGGAGGGTATAAACGTTTTGCCGTCTGTTCCAGCAACTTCCCATTTATATTTGATGTGTTTATTATCGTAGCCATCTTTGGAAGCAATGGTAAAAAATACACTCAATCAATTTATGTGAGCCAGATATTTTAAATATTTAGTCTCAGTTGTTCAAACGGTGGATAGCGCTATCCATACAGCTATTTCAATAACGGTTGTCTGAAGAATTGTACATTGATGCATTCCAAGACCGCAAGGCATTGTGGGTCCAGCTCATGTAAGTTTGAGCCTATCTCCCTGTAGATATCTTCCGCGATTTCTGTGAGCGCATGGTTTGCATCGCTCAGAATTTTCTCCATAATAACAAGCTCTTCACGTGGAGCAAAGTTAACGCAACACAGCCATAAGGCCGACTAAGCGTAGAGTGCGATACAGAACCGTGAGTGTCATATTTTTCAAAACAGCAATTTCTTTTTTTCTCTGACATACTTTGGTAGAACCCGTTTTTTTTTTTAGTAAAATTTGGAAAATCTCTATAAACCAAACAGCTCGCCACTTAAGGACATCGCTGTATGGAGTCGGCATAATCTCCTGCGAAGAGTATTTTGAAAAAAATTAGCATGTGAACTCACAATGCCTTGAGGTCTTGGAATGTACCAATTCATACACAATTTTTTAGACAACGTTTATTGAAATATCTGTAAGCGTTAACAAAACCAATTGTGTTATCCACTGAATAGAGAGTTGAGCAAGCGAAACCAGGAGGGGAAACTGTCAACCACTGGCATTTTATCTGTACTATGCAGTGAAGTAAAACGTTTGCTATAGCTTCACTCCAATTTTGCCAACAAAATAAACGTTGAGCGGTATGTCGCTTATTTTATAAAAGCATTCCCCACAGTCTAAATGATTAAGCTTAACAACATTGTGAGTGTCATCATTTGAACAAACAGATACTATTGATAAAGGGATGTTAAAGTGGTATTTTTTAGCCCTGCGTTGTATGAAATATGGGAAGCATTCGGATGAGTTCATGGTTTGTTAGTGTTTCCTGCCTCATTGGCCCAAAGTATAATGACCAGCAATTCGCTTGATTAGAAGTACAAAACACGTGTCACCCAAACCTATATAGATGGTATCGTAATACAAAACAAAACTTACAACTTTCCAGATTAAGTGGGCAGACCTGGATGTCCATGGGAAACTTTCTTAAATCAACCGGGCAGGCCGCTTTGATAGTCACCCTAGCAAGAAATGAAAACTGATAAGTGCGTTAGACATGTACTGACTTCTGACGCATGGTATGAATATATTCTCACGAATATTAATTATACTCAGTTAAACCTCTAACAAAAGTGATCCGTAAATTATCATTCATTATAAAATTCATTAATAATTCATAACAGTTATAACAAATCAATAGGTGGTATTTGAGTCACATGTACACCTCTGTAAACCCCAATACAAATCAACTCATTTGATGAATTATTAAACAGTAGAATTAACTTTTGATACAGACACCTGCTCAGCTAATTAGTATTCATTAACTCTTCATACAGATCTCTACTCATTGTTTCATTTCATAAGTACGATAAAATATTCGCGTCCGATCTGTTTGGGCGTTTACAATGGCTCGCCTTCGGCTCGCCATTGTAAACGTCCATACGGATCTCCCGCTCATATTTTATCTATCACTTACAATCCATGAAATTTTTTTCTTGCGCGCGATTGGTCTAAACACATCACGTGACGCAGCCAAAACGTGGGAATATACGATGATACTCCCCAAGTGATATTCCCCAGTTTTCAAGATTTGCGTTTTACATTCGCACGTTCAGTTCTCGTCTCAAATATATTGCTAAATTGAATGGAACAGACTAAAAATATTTTTGAACGCCAACATAATTATTTTGATGTTAAACAGCTTGGATAATAAACGCAAAAATGTACGGTCGTTCCTGGAAAACTGTTTGCTTCTCGAGACAGATAATGTCCGCGGACAAATATCCGTGCATATTTTCGCGCCAAATGGAGGTTATTGTTCATTTAATGCGTTTATCAGTGTATTATTGGATTTAATTTGTCGCTGAAACTTCATCGACAACCAAATGCCCAATCATAGACCGCGCTTGATTCTCCACGCTCGCCGATTTCTTTTAACCCAATCCAGGGAAAATGATCCTGTTCACAGGCTATTCTATTCATAGCGTTCTGTTGCATGCACTCGTGATCAAGGTACCTCGCATTGTACTTTACCATCCCGGCCGGTGCTATCATCAACATGACATTAGGCGTAGTTACTTTGTGCATTTTGGCCGTTTTGGCGTTGACAAAATATGAATCTGGTAACCAGATCTTTTTCCATGCTGGGCGGTTCAGTGCGATAGTCTGGTTAAGACCATGATCCAGTCTTTTGTCGGTCCATTCCTGTCGAAGAAATAGGTCCACTGTAAAATCCTGAAAAAGAAAGACCAGAGTAGAAGTCATAAACGAACACTGTAAAAGAATAATGAATATCGTCAACTTGGGGATACTGTCTTGCTGTACCACAAAGCTGTCAAAACCTTGAACTAGTCCAACAAATGAAATGCAACATTTCATTTTTAAACTTCTGAATGATTAGAGGGCGGTTTTCTTTAAAGGAATATGCCGCGGTAATGTTTTCTCGTAATTTCGAGAAAATTAGGAACTGCCTGACAACCAGGGGGAGGTATGGAGTGACATCTCAAAGTGAAACCAAATCATGCAGTGTGCTTTAAGTTTTTGGCTTCTTTGCCAGAACATAACGGGCAGAACTTAAAAACGTTTGCCTAACTTTTCTTAGTTTCCTAGTTTAATCCATTTCTATTCTGGCCACCCATGTATATATCGTCTTTAGTGCCCTTTTAAATACGAACTGATTACTTTTTCTTTTCTTTATATATTATGATTTAAATTTATACCCTTTGGCTTTCTAATTAAATATTAATAAAATTGTATCTTTCACATTGCTACTAAGAAAACAGTTAACCCGTTTGACTGTCGTCGAGAACACGGGATTGTTCCCACAGTTCACATAACTTAAAATAAAAAAAAATTGCTGCACAATACTGCAGGATACGTGAACTAGATTACAGCTAGTGATCCGAGTTTCAAACACTTTTTAACGGCCCTGTTTTAGATTGTCGTCTCCACAAAAAAAATCACTTTCAATATATAAAAGAAAAGAGTGTTAAATACAATCAATAAAATATTTTTTTCAGTACACACCATGTTAACAACATCAAGTTTTTCAATGGATAAAATCCAGAACCCCACTGACACTATTACAGGACCATCTACAAAATAAATAATAATAATAATAATCAAAGGGCTCTAAGAGTTCACAGATCGGTTTTAATTTTCCATACTGAGTTTAAAGTCAAAGAATAATGAAGAGTAAAACAGACGTAAAACGACCAAAACATCTTAGTGTTACATGAATATGCATTGTGTGAAACGAAACTGTTTAGACAACAGAATGACGTAATACACTGGGGAATTAAAAAAAGTTTACATCTGAGTGATTAAGTAATGATCCACAGAAGAAGGATAGTGCCGAACGGCAATGCACGATGGAATGTCAACTTTTTTCAGTGTTACAATTAGTGATCTCATTAGCCTAGACTCAAAAACCGCTAAAAAGTTAAGGTTCAAGGTGCATTATGTCTAACGTTTTTAAGGTTTCAAGTATTTTGAGACCCATTCGCACAACATGCAATTTTTCAAAGATATTGTATTTGGGGAACTTCATCAAAGAAGCAAAATTAGTAGCTATTGTCTTCGGCTATTCTGATTGGTTAATCACGAACATTTCCTAAAATATATTTGACGCAAATGGATTTTCTGTATTTTTATAATGCAATATAATTATAAACCATTAGCACCTCTTTTATTCTTGAAATCAAAGATATTCTATGTGGGAAAGAGCCAATGCCGCAGAACAATGAAGTTTACTATGGTTCAGTATGTGAAGCATTACTTAAGGTGGCTCCGTTGTTATTTCGGGCGCACTCGTCTATGACAAACTTTGTCTCATAATTTTTCCTGCTCTAAAGCGATGCTTCTAAAACTTTGCGAAAACTTACAGCTATTATCTAGCAATAATATGATAGAATTCGATTTTAATGGAAAAAATATATCTAGTAATAATCGGGCTTAAATGAACCCCACGTTTTGAACAAAATCGCACCCTGTGAAAAATTTTGCTGTTATATTTGTGTTAAATTTCTGGAATCAGCTTACATTGACTTAATACATACCCTTACCAAGTTTCAGCAAAATCGTTGGAGCAGAAATGCGAAAGAATTAACGCCATCAAAATTTAGCCCTAAAATTCCTTAAAATTTTAAATACTTCATGCTTTTTGACTAAACAATCTACGAACCCAAATTTCTAGGCGAAGCCTTCCCAATGCTTGCTAAATCTGAATTATAAGCCGATTGCAAATCATGTGAACCGTTAAAAAGTATTCACTAGTTCTGTAAATATTATAAAATGCTCCAAAACCTGCTCAAATCTCCAATGCTGCGTTTTCCACCATTTTTTTGAAAATTATCCTGCAGTTTGGTGTCAAACTCCTTCCACATGAATTTCAAGGTACTGCAATACTTTTACATCGATTGTTTTCTGTTTAGAAGGGCTTCCAATTGGAGAAATAGTTGTTGGGATTATAAGCTGCTCCGCATCTCAGCTCAGGCGAAGCTGACAAGCAGTTTTCAGAGTTTTGTTTATGAATACGTAATGAGCACGTGTGGAATTTATTCTAAGAATTCGCACCTTTATAAGGGGGGCGAACGAAATATGCGCGCTGGTTACCCCAGCGGGGGGGGGGGGGAGGGAGCATGCACGCTCCATTAGAAGTTTCCATGGGGTGCAATGTTTTTAAATGCGGGGACTACACTGACTACGCGCGCATATCACGTACGCCCCCCTAACTAAGGTTCGAATTCTTAGAATAAATTCCACACGTGCTCATTTCGTATTCATAAACAAAACTCTGAAAACTGCTTGTCAGCTTCGCCTGAGCTCAGATGCGGAGTAGCTTATAATCCCAACAACTATTTCTCCAATTGCAAGCCCTTCTAAGCAAAAAACAATCGATGTAAAAGTATTGCAGTACCTTGAAATTCATGTGGAAGGAGTTTGACATCAAACTGCATGATAATTTTCGAAAAATGATGGAAAACGCAGCATTGGAAATTTGAGCAGGTTTTGGAGCATTTTATGATATTTACAGAACTAGTTAATACTTTTTAACGGTTTGCACGATTTGTAATCGGCTTATAATTCAGATTTAGCAAGCATTGGGAAGGCTTCTCCCAGAAATTTGGGTTCGTAAATTGTTTTGACAAAGTGCATGAAGTATTTAAAATTTAAGACAAATTTAGCGCTAAATTGTGATGGCGTTAATTCTTCCGCATTTCTGCTCCAACGATTTTGCTGAAACTTGGTAAGGGTATGTATTAAGTCAATGTAAGCTGATTCCAGAAATTTAACACAAATATAACAGCAAAATTTTTCACAGGGTGCGATTTTGTTCAAAACGTGGGGTTCATTTAAGCCCGATTATCACTAAATATACTTTTTCCATTAAAATCGAATTCTATCATATTATTGCTAAATAATAGCTGTAAGTTTTCGCAAAGTTTTAGAAGCATCGCTTTAGAGCCGGAAACGTTATGAGACAAAGTTTGTCATAGACCAGTGCGCCCGAAATAACAACGGAGTCACCTTAATCGAGTGAAAATTTGCATAGTTCTCCCCATATACTATATCTCGTTTAACGCTTCGCGTATTCACGAGATAAAAAATAGATTGCTTGAGACGCAAATAAAAAGCTTCATGATTAATGCAAGAAGATTAAAGAAGAAAAAGCAATTAGTTTTGACTACAGCAGACTGCCACTTGAAAAGAATAGCAAGAGTGGTGAATTTGGTTGCTGGATTTGTTTCTAAGGCGCTTTTGCTCTATGGATAGGCATACTTAGATGTGAAAACTCTCAATAACAAATCCCTATGGCTTTAAAAAAAACCTTTGCTAGGTCCATTTATAGCCTTCTGAATTCGATAATAATTTTAGGTACCTCTATGACATCAAATTGGCATGCTTTGAAGATCGATGAAAAGAGTTTTGGAAATCGATAAAAGAGCCGTTTGAGTGCAGTCCTCAAAATTATTGCAAGGGTTTAAAGGCTTTCGCAGTTATGGGGACACATGCTGTACTCTGCCACCTAACTTTCCTTAGTATACAATCAGGAATCTGTAGTAAAATGCCCTACGAAAATCATAAAAAAGTGACATCTCACCGCCGTAGCTTGGACGAAGTCTTGAATCGTATCGTTTGTTGTCTAGTAACCTGTTCAGCAGATGGGACATTGCTTTACCCTTCTCCTCGGCGTTGCTGTGAAGAAAAAGAACAGTCCTCTTCTTTAACAAAACTTTTACTTTAAAATTAAGCGAAAATTCTGGCGAAATGTTTGATATAGTGTCCAACCAATAAATGGGCGGACAAACACTAGGTGACACTTTCACCTTCCTTCCTTCCTCCCTCCCTCCCTCCCTCTTTCTTTCTTTCTTTCTTTCTTTCTTTCTTTCTTTCTTTCTTTCTTTCTTTCTTTCTTTCTTTCTTTCTTTCTTTCTTTCTTTCTTTCTTTCTTTCTTTCTTTCTTTCTTTCTTTCTTTCTTTCTTTCTTTCTTTCTTTCTTTCTTTCTTTCTTTCTTTCTTTCTTTCTTTCTTTCTTTCTTTCTTTCTTTCTTTCTTTCTTTCTTTCTTTCTTTCTTTCTTTCTTTCTTTCTTTCTTTCTTTCTTTCTTTCTTTCTTTCTTTCTTTCTTTCTTTCTTTCTTTCTTTCTTTCTTTCTTTCTTTCTTTCTTTCTTTCTTTCTTTCTTTCTTTCTTTCTTTCTTTCATTCTTTCGTTCGTTATAGTGTTCATCTCATAGAAAACTAATAGCCCATTTCCGAGTTGCTCTTAGCTTGCTCCTTTTCAAATCGAAGCCAAATGCAAAACCATTCATATGGATACGAGATTTGTTTCACATGCAAAGTAACATAACTAATATCCAAATGAATGGTTTTGCACTAGGACTCGGTTTGAAAAGGAGGCTCAAGAGCAACGCGGAAATGGGCTAATGACAGCTATATAATAATAAAAATAATCCATTCTTTCTATGCCTTACCCTACCAGCAAACGGACAGACAAAAGCATGGTGACACTTTAACTTGTCTACTCCCTAAAGGCAGTTGGATTAGAACACTCTTACCTCCCGAAGGTTTCTGTAAGACGAAGAGCGTAGATAATTCCACACAAAACTGACACTATAAGCTTAGCCATATGTAACTTTTCCAAAGTTATAAGCTGCAAAAGGTACATGAATGTATTCAACTGTGAGCTTTAGTTTTACTGAGTCTGAACATTTTAGTCTCTCAAGTGTCCACGTGCGGGTTAGTGTAGTTGGGGGAATATTTGTTCGGATTAGTCAAACGGATAATAGTAAAAACTATTTGTACCATTGGAGTAGAGGTCTACAGACATTAAAGAATTTAATCATGGTCTTTGCTTTGGATACAAAGCCTATACTTGAGTATTTTCTGATTAATATTAATAATTAGTGGGAATCTCACACGTTCAGCACTACGGGCAGCATCAGATGAATGAATGGGTGAATGAATGATAGCGCACATATCAATGGGGTTAGTTTCTAGAGAAACTGTGGTGCTGCGTCGGTGGGGGGATGAAACACGAGAATTTAGTTTTATCGACTGAGTCGATAAGGTAAATTGACCACCGTAAAAAGATTCAAATAGCTGACGTTTCGAGCGCTAGCCCTTCGTCGGAGCGAATCAAGGAATTGTGGGTAGTGTGTGGTTTTATATAGTAAGCGGTGGAGCTACGCTATTGGTGGAAATTTGGTGACGTGAAAAACAAATGTAAATTAGTTGAATGAAAAGCGTTCGTTGATTCCGTGGGGTTTGAGAGTGCCGATTTGAAAGATGATTTTTTGTTCTAGGTTTTTACGGCTTTCTGTGTTACCCTGGTGTAGGGAAAGGCCGCAGATTGTCATGTGTTGCTTAGAATGGTTAGCAAGATTAAAATGGCGCGCGACTGGTTTGGATGCGTCTCTGTCATTTTTTTCAACGTCTCGGAGATGTTCACGAAAACGGTCGCCAAGTCTCCTCCCTGTTTCGCCAATGTATATCTTTTTGCAAAAAGTACATGTTATGCAATAGATAACATTTACGGTCCGGAGGTGCATGTAAAACGATCAGTGATTTTAATAGATCGTTTGGGTCCTGTTATTTTGTCCGCGTTGTGAATGAAAGGACAAGTGTTACATCGTGTGCGTGTGCATTTAAAAGTTCCCGGTTCATCGCCAGATTTCAGTGCGCTCGTAACTAGAACGTTGCCTATGTTTTTGTCACGTTTGAATGAAATTAGTGGGGGTTGTGAAAAAATTCTGCCAGTTTCGGGGTCGTTTTGGAGTAATTTGAAATTTTTTAAAATGATGCTTTTGACTGTGTTGTTGTGTGGGTGGAAAGTGAGTGTGAATGGAATTCTCTCGTTCTCTTCCTTTTGTGGCGTTTGTAGTGCTGATTGTCTGTCGATCTGTTGTGCACGTTGTTGGCCCGTATTAACGACAGAGTCAGGGTACCCACGTTTCTTGAAAAACTGGCACATTTCTTCTGATTTGTTGGAAAAATCAGAGTCATCACTACATAGACGTCGAAGTCTGAGAAATTGAGAATACGGAATGGCGTTTTTAACGTGCGATGGATGTGAGGATGAATGTAACAGATAACTGTGGGAATCTGTAGGTTTGTAGTGCACACTTGTGGATAAACTGTTGCCGTTGATTGAAATATTAGGGACCTTAAGATACGGGGACGGGAAGATCTAGGACGGCGAACCGGAAGTAATTTGACACGGGCGCATGCGCATTAGTGACTTGGGCTCACCGCATCACCGTCCTGATCTCGTCTAGGACGCCATTTGTGCGATTTCCCCGTCCTGTCGAAGACGTGAGTATATTTGTCTTTTTTTGACTTTAAAAAAGTTAAATCTACATCTTTTTTTCAAGAATCTGACTAGAATTTTCATTAACATGATATTTTTGGTGGTTTTAGTCCATGAATGCCATGAATCACGGAAAAAATATGAAAATATTCAATGTGTGTTTGTGTTTCAGACTCTGAGCTTTTAAAATCATGAGCGTTCCCGCAATTCCGAAGAAAGGCAATATGAAATCCTCGTAAGTACTGTATTGTTCAGGAAATCTCGTAGGAATTGACGCTTTTAAGCAACTTTATCTATCGGGCAAAGAAAGAATACTGTAAAGAATAACACAAGTTGCAAGTACAATTCAGTGATTGTGCTTGCGTTTGCTGCAAACGTAAGCTTATAAATTTCAAACGTATTTTCTAGCAGTGATCGTAACTATTGAGCTTTCACTGTGCATGTTTTATTTTTAAAAGTCCAATATTTTTAATGTTAAACTTACTTGTTGATTCAATATTCAATCAGGATTTTAAAATAATTTTCAGGAAGCAAATGGTTTGGACGGATGAAAAAGATGAACTTCTATGTCGGGAAATATTTGCTGTCAATGTATTTGCTGGTACGAAGAGGAGTACAGTTGCACGGGGAAAAAAATGGGAAAAGGTTGCTGAAAACTTAAATAAACTCCAAGAAGTCTACTTTAAAGTTGACAAGAGGGCAGTACGAGACCGCTATAACAATCTTTCCAGAGATCTGAGAAAAAAAAATAAAAATGAAGAAAAAGCAAGCGGAATAGAAACTGATATGACAAATGTGGAAAAAGCACTGGAGGATTTAATTGAAAGAGAGGATGCAGCTGAATCAGAGCAAAGAGAAGTTAATGATCAGAAGAAACAAGATAGAGAAAATGCAGCAGATATGAGAAACAAAGCAATGGAAAGTCTTGGTCAGACACAAAAAAGAAAGGAGGCAGAAGACGACGAAAGTGGAGGCAGAAAAACCAAGAAGAAAAGAGCAAGTGGGAATGAAACAGTGGCTTATCTGAGAGAAAAGAATGAACGTCTTCGGGAAATGCATAAAGAGGAACTGGAAATGAAGAGAGTCCAGTTGGAGGTGGAGTCGAATAAAGAAGAAAGGTTTATGAAAATGATGCTGAACCAACAGCAACAACAACAGAAGCAGATGGATTTAATGCTAGCTCTTGTGTCTAAGGTTATTGACAAGCACTAAAAGTTAATAACAATCACCATGTTTAGTCAAAAGAAACATGTACCATTTGGCAGTTGTTGGGTTTCTGAAAAAAAATGTTATATCTAGCTTGTTGTTCATTGTTTTTATTGTTTGAAATTAATTGACTGCAAGTTATTGTTCAGTTTTTGTCCACAAAAGGCTTTGTTTCAGTCGACAACTTAAGTTTTCTCACATTTATAAGTTCAGGTGAGGCCAAACAAAAAATAAACTGTGGTACTATTTCTGAAAAAGTTAAAAGTTTGATGAAACTTACATAATAGTTTGATCAGAAGTTTGACCTGAAAGTGGAGCTGGGGCCGACCTACCAACTGAAGACTATTTTGTTTTCAGTGAAATTGGAACCACAGTTGTATTTTTTGTTTTGCCTAAATGTTGGTACTTTATACCATAGTTTTGACAACATTATACTGTACAAAGTACTTGGTGTTGCATTTCATTGTACATTTTGAAAGATCTGTACCCCCATTGTAAAAGAAAGACATGTTCACAAGTCATGTTTCAATAAAAATATTTGATCATAATACATGTGGAAGGGGTGGGGGATTTGGGTTGGTGGTGGTTGAGATATTACAATTTGATTGGGTTATGCAAACAAAATGCCTGAAAAGGAAGGATCATTCAAAACTTACTTTATTATGGGTGGGGTGGGGGAGTGAGACGATGATACCAACTGGAAGCCTTTGTCCCCTTAGGGATGCATGCTCTTAAACCTCTGCTCTATGAAATATTTACCAAAGCTATAACAGCAAAATAGGTCAAAATAATATACTGCATCAGAAATCACAATTATATTGAAACTTGGGCTTGGTAGTGGGGGAGGGGGTGGGGGGGGGGGGGGGGGGGGGGGGGGGAGGTTGAACATACCCTTAAAGAAATTTGGAGTCCTGGCCAAAAACTATAAAAAAGTGACAACTGTTTAAGCAAAATAATCATGTAAACTGGGAGGGTCAAGAGCAAAGAACTGTGAAGTGGAGTTGCCATACATGCATGTTAAGGCATTGCGTAAAATAGCGCACACGATATACATCTTGCCAACGGCACTGAGAGAAATTTTTAAGTTTTTCTTAAAATCGAGAAATTTAAAATAGTTCACAATGTCGCCAAAAAGCCATTCTACGGAGATGCGCACGGCACTCATTGCCTTGTTATATTCTTCCATTTGCGGCGTCATTCCCGCACATCTGTAAGGGACCTGAAGGTGGACACGCAGTGGATAAGCGGGGTCACCATAAACAGCCATTGGCTCCCGGGTCCTTGAAAAGGCATGTCGTTCTAGATCCTGAAGAAGACCAGAATCCGCTAACATCCCTGAATCATGTTTTCTGCCCTCTGAAAAAGAAAGAACAAGGGAATAAATTTTAGCTAACAAAGGACTGACGAAAAGTTATTTTCCAATTTCACAGAATAAAATTTTTATTTTGCATGTTAAAACTAACCTACTGGGCCATACATGTTGGCTATCATGCCACTGGGTAATACGACAGACTGGAACTTGAGTCCGTGAACTCGTTTATGGCCATTGTAAACAATCCTCTGATTGTTTTCAGGTCGACAAATCGGTCTGACTGTTCCGTCTATAAAACCAAAGCAATTAGATAATGGACTTCCTTTCTGATGTATTACTTGTGCGTACGTTTCCAGAAGTGCTGGATTCAGAAGTGTATTGTTCCACTGAGTGATCCTGTGATTGTGCTGAATATAGATTGTATCCAACACAAGATTGAAAATCATACTCAATTCTGGAACTGGACGACCAAATCGCGGGATCATGTCGCTGTATCTACAGGGATACGCAACTCTTCTTAGTGCAATGCAAAGGCCTTCAATGCCATCGCATATTGTACCTTGTTGACATTTAAAAGTCTGAGGAAGCTGTAGGACATCAAAAAGTATGGGAATGTCACTCTTGTGAAAACGAAATTCCGCCAAGCACTCGCTGTCATCCATCTCGTTTAAGTCGAACTTATCATAGCATTCATACGGAAAATCTGGATTTTTCGACGTATTTAAATCATAGAGAAGAAGGAATTCGTCCTCTGATATATCACCATCGTCATAACCAACGAGGAGAAGGTCCCGAACTTCTCTAAATGAAGCCATCACTTCAATCAGCGAAATAAGCTTCCAAACAGCCGTCCTCGGCTTCTTAAGTATTTATTTTCCCGCCTTGCGACGGGGACCTCTCCCCAGGTTTCCTCGGCCATACTCCCCGTCCTAGATCGTCCCGTCCTCGTATCTTAAGGTCGCTATTAATGTCAAGAAAAGCGACTGAGGTTTCGGAAATTTCCCAGGTATATTTTAGAGCTGGATGAAAAGTATTGACAGAAGTTATGAATTGATTAAGTTCCTCTTTACTGGAAGAGGTAGCGCCAATGCAATCATCGATGTAGCGGTCGTAGAGTTCGGGTTTGGCTCCGTGGAACTGATTAAAAAATTTGTCTTCGATGTAGCCTACAAAAAGGTTAGCGTAGCTTGGTCCCATTTTGGTGCCCATGGCGACTCCATTTACTTGTTTGTAGTAGTTTTGGGAAAATGAAAAACAGTTAAGAGACAGTCTCCGTAAAAGCGGTCCGGCCGATCTGGTTTGAAAAATAGATTTCGCTCATTTCTTGTGTGTTGGAAGACTTTCATGTACTTATACAAAAACCACAATCCGTTTGTCCGGATCTTTTAAAAATTTCGATTTTTGAGAGATTTTCGGTTCTCCCGAGCGAACGCTCGTGGAAGCCATATTGAGGCTTAAATTTAAGGCAACTTTGAAGATCAATTTTACAAGAACTAACAAACTCTTTAGAAAACAATCACCACCATTAGTAATATCATGTATTATTTAGTTAACAAAGCGACTTTTGTAAACATTGAATGTGAAACAAGCCCACAGCGAAACTAAAACGAACCCCATATCTCACTGCTCATGAAACACGTGAAAATGGGTCAAACTCAAACTTTATTTTTGAAAAAGTGGGGCAGTCTATTTCAACCAAACCAACATAATTGGAAAGAAGGTAACATTAAGAATGTCATTACAGAAAGAAACCTTGCGGTACCTCGCTGGTAAAAAAATTATAGCTGTGTGAACTTGCCAAATTTTCAAAATATCCAAGTTTTGCCCCATTTTGAAAGACTCGTCAACAAGAAGCCTTGTAGCATCCTCACTCGTAGACGGATCTAAAACCATCAGAGATAAAGGAAAAACTAACTAAAACGCCTTTTGGTTCATTTTAAAGCGAATAAAACGTTTTTGAACGATTAAAGCTTGACTTACCTTGCAAGCATATTTTGTACAGCTTCATCGTGTTGGAATTTCGCTCGATGTTTCCAGACGATAAAAACAATCGCTGACCCCAAGCTTTGTATATATGTCGCTTATGAATAAGGTTAAGGTATAAACTTTGTGTTTTGCCTTCCATATTAGTCGTTCAATGGAGTTTCTTACACGACCAAACGGTGAAACACCGGTAATCAACCGCCATTTCACCGCCATGTTTACCTCCTGAAGGCAACCGCTGATCATCCGCTGAGTACACTTGGCTCATGTCGGGTGTAATTTGGGCGGTGCCAAGGAGGTGAGGCTAGGGAACCGGAGAGAGAGGAGGATGCGTACAAATAATAAATTTGAATTTTGCTAGCCAAATGTTTGAATTAAATTTTTGTTAATATTTAACTTGGTTTTGCTGGAAATTGCGAGTCAGAGAATATGTAATTGTAAGAATATGTAATATGTAAGTTTTGAATATCTTTTTTTGTCAGTATTAAATATGCTTGTTATGAATGTTTTGTGATTGAAATAAAAACAAACTTACAAAAAAGGATTGTTGAATTAAAATAACCATCTTATTACTTCCCTTACCTTTTCACATTTAAGATTTTGGTTGTTCGCGCTCAGTGTTTGAAACATACACTAACTTCCTTTTTTTTTAATTCCCAGCATTATAATATACCGCCAGCGTAGACGTGAAATAATCAGTCGTATCCAAGTTCTCTAAGTATTGACATTGTTTTTTCGGAAGGACAACTTGTTTGTTTTTCTCGCATGGTATTGTACACGTATCAATTATAACAATTAGTTTCAGTTACCTCTGATCTTCTGCGCCTGTATTTCTTTTAAAACCACAGTCGGATAATTGTAAGATTACATCGTCCGTTCGGTGGCATCGAAGCCGGCTTATGATGTCTATGGATTGCTTCTTGGGTAGTACAGATGGGAAAAACTGCGGCCCATCTCGTGGCGCGAGTGGTGTTGTTCGGTTATCGGATTGTAATGATGAAATAGAAAACCATCTGATAAGCTTCCATATTTCCAAAGAAGCCCTCGATGAAAACGAGCTCATTCTTGCAAGGGCTGGCTTATTTAACTTGCTTCAGGAAGATCTACAGAGAATGTGGATTTGCTACAGGCATCGCTACATATTAGGGACGTTTTGGAGAAGTACAAAAGTAACTTGTCAGTACCCTGAGCACAGCGGAGAAAACAAAAGTATCCATGGAAGAGACGTTGTTAACTTACAGATGGCTCAAGGCATTCAAAAGCTATTTGGGATCATCGTTCCTATAGGATCAGGTATTGTTTAAAGTACTGAATACAGTAATATTTTCTCGAATTTTCCTTCATGACTCATTTGCTGTTATATAGAGCGTTTTCACTCACGTGACCAGCGGCCATATTGGTTTAATGAAACAAAAGAAAATGTTTGCATAAAAATAGAGTTCAAGTTTGGTACACCAATATGGCCGCCGTTTCTTTGTTTTGGAACACCAATATGGCCGCCGTGACGTCATATGAAAACGCTCTATAAAAAATAAACTTTGTTTATTTTATATAATTAGATTTTCTGGACTGAGTAAATATTGTAGTCTAGGTCTAAGTGCTTCAATTGATCACACACTAACTTTTTGTTCTTTGTCGCAATAAAAATACGGTAATTATTGTTTTTTTTTTTGGAGTGTACTAACTTAAAAGAAACTAATTTGAAAAATTATGAAGAATCAAGAAGACAATATCCGTAAACCCAGGGATGGCAATTTGCCGCCATTTCATCTTGGTGTTTTTATATTTACTTTTATAATTAAATTTGAGACCGCCATCTGGTTGATTAATGCATATCTAATTACGTTTTTCCCGCGTTTTTTAGCTCTCTGAGTCACGACGTAAAAAAACATAAAAAAGTGTAAATGGGCACATATATATATATTTTTTAAGCATATTTGCCACTAGTTAAAGCTCACTAAAAAGTATATTAGCATGTACCGCTCAGCTTGTGGTAAAATAAACTGCATGTTTATTTTAAAGTGCCTATCACCCCTAGAAAGTTATTTTCAGAATCAACTCTATTAACTTACATTGAATAGTTGAATGGCGAAATATTTCTTGTTTTGAATGTTGCGTTTGTGGGTTATAGAGATTTGATTTTACAAAACTGCAAATTAGATGACGTCAACCCGGGAATTTCCCATTATTTCTACGCCAATTTACAATACGCAGTTTACAGCTTGAGAATAATGAATTTGATAAATACTAAAAATAAACTGTGGAAAGTCAATTGATTCGTAAAAAATATTACTTGGAGGTGAAAACAGGTAGTTGTATAATAAATGATTCCCGGGTTGACGTCATCTTATTAGCATTTTGTAAATTCAAATCTCTATAATTCACTAACACGACGTTCAAAACAAGAAAGATTTTACCATTCAACTATTCAGTGTACATAGAGTTAATTCTGAAAATAACTTTCTAGGGGTGATAGGCACTTTAGAACGCTGCAAAAGATAGACTACGAATTATGTAAGAATATGACGCTAATTAAATGTTGGCAGTCTTATAAGAGCTCCTGCC
This sequence comes from Dendrophyllia cribrosa, assembly GCA_024195265.1. NCBI lineage: Eukaryota > Metazoa > Cnidaria > Anthozoa > Scleractinia > Dendrophylliidae > Dendrophyllia > Dendrophyllia cribrosa. The sequence continues at coordinate 39,696,556 of JAJLRJ010000007.1, read as the reverse complement.
CGTAAATATCAAGAATCCGGCGACAGAACCGAAATTTCATAATTCATTTTATTTCACCTGAAAGACCGCCTGGGTGAACTGTTTTCAAAATCTCATTTAAAAGTTCCACCGCTTTTTTTGTTTTGCGAATAATAAAAAAGTTTAAGATACGGCTAGACGGTCGCTTGACCCCCCGGAAAAACGATGAAAAATCGTGCAACTTCAGCAAGTCTGTACGCAACAACGAAAAGCTTTCCCGGTTTGCCATTTCCTGATTTAGTAAACAATCCTTTAATCTTCCTTAAAATGTAAAATACATGTAATTTTTTTAATTTTAAGCCTGCTTATTGACCCGTCGAAAATTATGACCTTCTGGTGTTCTTGCTCGAGGTAAAATTTGGGTCAACTTCGGAGGCCTATAAAAATCCTAGTACATAAATTTCTGTACAATACTGTTAGTCAAGTTGAAGCTTAATCCTTCTAGTTCACTGTCTTAAGTTGTCTTTGTTGGCCCGTTTAAAGCGACGCGGCGACAATAAAAGATGTTCAGAGTATTTTCAACAAATTCCAACGCGGCTTGCTGAACGGCTGTCTCACGCAAGAAAATATCGTTTGAATATAAATCCTAGTACATGTCTTTCTGAATAAAACGACACGTCAAGTCTGAGCTTTATCTTTGTAGTTCAATGTCTCAAAATGTCTGTTTTGGCCCGCAAAAAGTGACGTTTCCAGAGCAAAAAACATCGAGGCTATTTTCCCCAATTCCGAATGTGTCTTCGCTAAACGGCTGTCACGCAAAAGACAGCAAACTCTCATAAAACAACGGTTCGACATCACGTTATTCATAAACTTGCTCAGAAATCGGACAATCTCCTTTTCCTTACAACGATTATTTCCAGAGCTTATGTTTAGTTGTTTCTGGTAGCATTTCATCATCTTAAAATCGCACAATGTTGCACAAACAAGAAGCTCCAACTACGATAAACGCCCGATAAAAAGCACCGTTCAACCGCCGATCAAGCAGCAACCTAAATACCTAATAACAACTTTAAAACGCCTCACCTGACACCATTGCTCTCTTGTTCTTCTAAGGATCCTATACCTATAGTTTCCGAGAGGAATATTTAATAAATAACTCTCTCTAGAGTCTTTTAGCATTTCCCGCAAATACATGCTGTTTTACGTGCTGTGACATCGCATTGATAAATAGCATAAATCAAGCAATGAAATTTGATGCACCTAAAAAGATAGCGTGACGCAGACATCGTCGCCGCTTAAAATAGCCTCGCCGTCATATTGAGCACTGATTTGCGGCCCACAAATATACCAAATACCTCAATTTCCTGGTCAGATTTTCGATAGTTCGTAAAAGCGACGTCAGTTAGTCTTCCAAGCAACGCTATTTCTTCCATGTTACAGTAAGTGGCATCTTGCAGCTATTCGTTTCTACTGAAAGAGGATTCTACATCGTGCGGAGCAAACTGGAAAAACCTTGAGGATTTCCAGTGTGTTTCCCTTGGATATTGCAACAAGCATGTGTCGTCCCCCGGGAGGGGGAGGGGGGGGGGGGGGGGGGGGGGGGGGTACTTCCTAGTAATGGGCTAATGGGGATGGGCCGCTGGATGGGTTCGAAGTTTCGCGACTGGATTGACTATAATGGGGTTGCATTTTTAATAGAGTTACTAGAATGGGGTTGCAGGATTTTTTGGGGTAAGAAAATTCTGGCAAGTATTTTTTTGGGTAGTTTTATTTTAGCAGGGATTGTAAAAAATGGGAAGATGTGACTAAGTTGGGATTGCGAAATTTACATTTACTCAAAAGTGACTAAGAGGGTCTTTTATTGGCCACAGAATAGACTATAATTGGGTAGGGGCTCTGAGAGGCCAGCGGCATATACCCAGCAAAAGTTGACGCAAGTACCCCCCCCCCCCCCCCCCCCTTCCCCCCCTGTCGTCTCATCTGAAATCTTGTAAAGTGGTGGACGTCGGAGTTGAAAACGAATTTCATTTGCTACTCGCAAGGGCAGGTATGTCATGTCATATTGCTTTAGCAAGGACTTTTATATTTGTTTTAGTCATAACGTTGGAATCGCAAATGAGGTATTTTTCCACCAACATTTGTATTACCTTTTAGTCGCCTTTAAGGTACAGCTTTCCGGCCTTGAGAGCGTCTTGAAAAACTGCCCCCGAGTCTCCAGTAGTGGCTATTTGATTAAAAAGCTCACGTATTTTACAGGGGCGTAGCCACGGACTTTTTCAGAGGTACGCACAATCACTGTTTTCAAACACTCCCCCTTCCTCCTCCCCCACCCTCAAGTCCCAAATCTTTCTTTTTTTTCGACTTTTTCAGGTACGCACGTGCGTACGTGCGTACAAGTAGCTACGCCCCTGCGTAAAAGCTCAGATAGGGTGTCATATGCCCTTGTACCCTCGGCAGCAATACAATCGAACACTTGAAGTGATTTGCGCACTGACGCACTCCAGAATTTCAGAATTTCAGCTTGAAGAGCGGATAATTTGAAGAGCGGCTCCGTTAGTTACTCCTGAGACGAAAGCCGACTTTGGCTGACGAAGACTTACGTCCCGCTGCTATCTCAGTACAGAACATCGGACCTTTCTTCTCCTCCAGCCAACCCCGTATCAGTCTCTCGATGCCGTGGACACAGTAACAGTACCTACCCTTGCGAGTAGCAAATGAAATTCGTTTTCAAATTATTTTCTTAGGGAATTAATTTTCGCGAAAATGAAAAAAAAAATACATTTTATGTCGAGAATTTTATTATTTTACACTTCTTATTGCTGAAAATCATCAACTCATAACAAAACCAAACTATAGAAACCGCATCGTGTACCATAGGCATAGTCAAAGACATTATCCTTATGCTTAACGTTCTTTGCAATTGTATAATACAAGGAATACTTGAAAAGTATAAACAGATTGTCGTTTCAAATTACAAAGAACCCGGGATAGATGGCCATTTCGATGACTGTACAAAAGAGGTGCTGAAAGGACTTGAATATGACGATAGCGATACAGATGAAGAGGTTCAAAGCAACACAGATCGTGACATTTGACTGTTAAACTGTTGTTTATCATCTGTAGGCATGCCATAGTCGTGTAGAGCTTTTACACGTTATACACAATACGTAGACATGTGTTTCTTCATTAAATTGAGAAAACAAGAAATATAGGAGGGTATTAAATTTCGCGACATTAAAGTTCGCGGGAATTTTTTTTCGCGTCGCTTTAAGTTCGCGATTTCTTTTAAATCGCGAAAATCGCGAAATTAAAGCGACGCGAAAATTAGTACCAATAAGGTATTTATCGATGCGATGTCACAGCACGTAAAACATCATGTATTTGCGGGGAAATGCTAAAAGAGAGAGTTATTTTTTAAATACCCCGCTCGGAAACTATAGGTATAGGATCCTAAGAAGAAAAAGAGAGCAATGGTGTCAGGTGAGGCGTTTTAAAGTTGTTATTAGGTATTTAGGTTGCTGCATGATCGGCGGTTGAACGGTGCTTTTTATCGGTTGTTTAGCGTAGTCGGAGCTTCTTGTCTGTGCAACATTGTGCGATTTTAAGATGATGAAATGCTACCAGAAACAACCAAACATAAGCTCTGGAAATAGTCGTTGTAAGGAAAAGGAGATTGTCCGATTTCTGAGCAAGTTTATGAATAACGTGATGTCGAACCGTTGTTTTATGAGAGTTTGCTGTCTTTTACGTGACAGCCATTTAGCGAAGACACATTCGGAATTGGGGAAAATAGCCTCGATGTTTTTTGCTCTGGAAACGTCACTTTTTGCGGGCCAAAAAAGACATTTTGAGACTTTGTACTACAAAGATAAAGCTCAGACTTGACGTGTCGTTTTATTCAGAAAGACATGTACTAGGATTTATATTCAAACGATATTTTCTTGCGTGACAGCCGTTCAGCAAGCCGCGTTGGAATTTGTCTAAAATACTCTGAACATTTTTTATTGTCGCCGCGTCGCTTTAAGCGGGCCAAAAAAGACAACTTAAGACATTGAACTAGAAGGATTTAGCTTCAACTTGACTAACAGTATTGTACAGAAATTTATGTACTAGGATTTTTATAGGCCTCCGAAGATGACCCAAATTTTACCTCGAGCAAGAACACCTGAAGTTCATAATTTTCGACGGGTCAATAAGCAGACTTAAAATTAAAAAAATTACATGTATTTTACATTTTAGGGAAGATTAAATGATTGTTTACTAAGTCAGGAAATGGTAAACGGGGAAAGCTTTTCGTTGTTGCGTACGGACTTGCTGAAGTTGCACGATTTTTCATCGTTTTTCCGGGGGGTCAAGCGACCTTCTAGCCGTATCTTGAACTTTTTTATTTTTCGCAAAAACAAAAAAGCGGTGGAACTTTTAAATGAGATTTTTGAAAACAGTTCACCCAGGCGGTCTTTTAGGTGAAATAAAATGAATTATGAAATTTCGGTTCTGTCGCCGGATTCTTGATATTTACGGGCAGGAGCTCATAAGTGTCAAGTTTTTTTTATCGCGCAGCTTATAGATAAAAGAATAAAAAATGAACTCTACAAACGCAACATTTATAAGAGATAACGCAAAAAATAACAAAATGCACTCGGTGCAGAATAAGAGGCATACTAAACAATAGGCTACAGCAATGTCTGCAGCCCCTCCTCCATCCCCCCCCCCCCCCCCCCCCCCCCCCCCCCCCCCCCCCCCCCCCCCGCCCCACCAAAAAAAAATGAAATAAAGAATAGGAGATCCTAGTAAAGACAAGTGAAATAATGTAAACGAATAAAAAGTTTTAACAATATTCTTTCCTCCATCTACCCCAACCCCAACCCTCGAAATTTGCCGCCAAAAATTACACTCCCATGTCCCAACAAGAGCCCAATATCCTAGGATGTTGGTCAGCGGTTGCCTTCGAAAGATAAACATGGCGGTCGATTCTGACAAGCCGTTTCACGGTTTAGTCGTAGAAAAACATCCCTGAACGCTTCCTGTACGACTAATATGGAAGACAAAACACAAAGTTTATACCTTAACCTAATTGTAAGCGACATATATACAAAGCTTGGGGCCAGCGATTGTTTTTATCGTCTGGAAACATCGAGCGAAATTCCAACACGATGAAGCTGTACAAAATATGCTTGCAAGGTAAGTCAAGCTTTAATTGTTCAAAAGCGTTTTATTCGCTTTAAAATGAACCAAAAGGCGTTTTAATTAGTTTTTCCTTTATCTCTGATGGTTTTAGATCCGTCTACGAGTGAGGATGCTACAAGGCTTCTTGTTGACGAGTCTTTCAAAATGGGGCAAAACTTGGATATTTTGAAAATTTGGCAAGTTCACACAGCTATAATTTTTTTACCAGCGAGGTACCGCAAGGTTTCTTTCTGTAATGACATTCTTAATGTTACCTTCTTTCCAATTATGTTGGTTTGGTTGAAATAGACTGCCCCACTTTTTCAAAAATAAAGTTTGAATTTGACCCATTTTCACGTGTTTCATGAAGCACTGAGATATCGGGTTCGTTTTAGTTTCGCGGTGGGCTTGTTTCACACTCAATGTTTATAAAAGTCGCTTTGTTAGCGAAATAATACATGATATTACTGGTGGTGGTGTTTGTTTTAAAAAGAGTTTGTTAGTTCTTGTAAAATTGATCTTCAAAGTTGCCTTAAATTTAAGCCTCAATATGGCTTCCACGAGCGTTCGCTCGGGAGAACCGAGAATCTCTCAAAAATCGAAAATTTTAAAAGATCCGGACAAACGGATTGTGATTTTTGTATAAGTACATGAAAGTCTTCCGACACACAAGAAATGAGCGAAATCTATTTTTCAAACCAGATCGGCCGGACCGCTTTTACGGAGACTGTCTCTTAAGTGTCAAAACGCCATTCCGTATTCTCAATTTCTCAGACTTCGACGTCTATGTAGTGATGACTCTGATTTTTCCAACAAATCAGAAAAAATGTGCCAGTTTTTCAAAAAACGTGGGTACCCTGACTCTGTTGTTAATACGGGCCAACAACGTGCACAACAGATCGACAGACAATCAGCACTACAAACGCCACAAAAGGAAGAGAACGAGAGAATTCCATTCACACTCACTTTCCACCCACACAACAACACAGTCAAAAGCATCATTTTAAAAAATTTCAAATTACTCCAAAACGACCCCGAAACTGGCAGAATTTTTTCACAACCCCCACTAATTTCATTCAAACGTGACAAAAACATAGGCAACTTTCTAGTTACGAGCGCACTGAAATCTGACGATGAACCGGGAACTTTTAAATGCACACGCACACGATGTAACACTTGTCCTTTCATTCACAACGCGGACAAAATAACAGGACCCAAACGATCTATTAAAATCACTGATCGTTTTACATGCACCTCCGTAAATATTATCTACTGCATAACATTTACTTTTTGCAAAAATATATACATTGGCGAAACAGGGAGGAGACTGGGCGACCGTTTTCGTGAACATCTCCGAGACGTTGAAAAAAATGACAGAGACGCATCCAAACCAGTCGCGCGCCATTTTAATCTTGCTAACCATTCTAAGCAACACATGACAATCTGCGACCTTTCCCTACACCAGGGTAACACAGAAAGCCGTAAAAACCTAGAACAAAAAAATCATCTTTCAAATCGGCACTCTCAAACCCCACGGAATCAACGAACGCTTTTCATTCAACTAATTTACATTTGTTTTTCACATTACCAAATTTCCACCAATAGCGTAGCTCCATCGCTTACTATATAAAACCACACACTACCCACAATTCCTTGATTCGCTCCGACGAAGGGCTAGCGCTCGAAACGTCAGCTATTTGAATCTTTTTACGGTGGTCAATTTACCTTATCGATTCAGTCGATAAAACTAAATTCTAGCGCACATATCTCCTACCAAATAATTAAATTATGAACTCTCCCAATTATTTTGTTAATATTTAAATGATGAAGTTCATTTTATCATGCTTAGATTTCCGCAATAATCTATTATCAATTCAGACTAATGTAAATTAATTGTGGTTCTTTTTGTATGCTTTCACAATACTGTACGAATTTATGCTACTTCAGTTGTTGTTGTTGTTGTTGTTGTTGTTGTTATATGGCGATTTACATACAGTTATGAGAATCAGATCGGACGTCAGCTCATAAGGCGCCTCATACAAACGCTATCGGTCCATTGATGATCTAATCTCCCCATCTCAACCATTAAAAATGTATAGCACTGAGGATGGTCGCAGCCAGGTTTTTTAAATGACTTTCAAGTGGGAGCATTCGCTTCCCACAAATTGCATCCAGACTTCGTTTCCCGTTCTTGGCGTCGTATGTGGGTAGAGTTTGCTATCGTTTCTTTCCTTGATCTCAGGCCGTTATTTCAGCAGTGTGCGGTTTCCTGTGATCGAGTTATGTGGACCGAAAAAGAAATTATTCGGAATTCTCGTTGTTGTCATAAAACTTGCAGTTCTTCAAAATCATTGGGCTTTATTTTTACAGTAACTGTGTGAGTTATCGCGCATTCCAGAGGGAAAAAACGGAAAGCTGACGCCATCAGCGAAAGTTGGGCCAAGCATTGAAAGATGAAGATGTCGGTTTTGAGAATCCAGACCCCGAAAATCGGCGGTCAGTGGGAATAACTGCTGTCGCTGAAATAAGCTTAACAGGAGGTGAACTGAACCGCTTTTCAGCTGATTATTTTAAGAACAATTTTAACTGGATTAAAGGTTAGTTTTTAAATTAAAAATTTTGCATGTATATCTGACTTGTTCTTCTTTTACAAACTTTTATTTTAATACGAATCTGTGATTCTCCGAATTATGGCGATCACATCTTGCATTTCTTTCCTTCGTTGAGACATCTTTTTTCATGCGTTATCGTCTTATCGATGATAAATTTCGTCATAACATTATCAACGTTTATTGGGGATCCACTCACTTAACGGCTTAACAGTCATAAGAAATATTATTTTTAATGACTTTTACCACAACTCTTTAATTGAATTTTCAACAAAAAGTTTTAAATGAAAATTGTGATTGAGGACAAAATAATTTTTAAGCTAACCTTGCCACCCTAGAACAAAGCTCTTTATGAATAACTCCAATCTGCTGTACCTGCTGTGGTAGGCTTAATACAGTGAACGATAAATTAGAGAAAGCCCTATGGGTGTTTGAAGACACAATTTGTCAGTATTCTTTATTAAAAATTAACACCTGCATCTTTATTTTCAAATTTTGCTTACTCTTATTTTGGTGGTACGCCACTGCAGGAATTATATTTTTCTCTTCATTTCACGCTTAAAATTGAGAAAGCAAGCGATAATCCAGTATCAATGATAACTTCTCAGATTCATAAAAAAACAAAAACAAATATTATGCTGTCGTGCAAATTGATCTACAATTGCTTTTCGAAGTCTCTCGATCTTATCCAAATAAATTATACACACTGATACAATATTTTTTCTATCCTGTGTCATGTCTTTGCTGCCCGTTCAACTTTTCGTTTCGATATTTGTAAGTCGATCTTATTCGAAATTTTTGTCGAGTGATAAGTAAGTGGCTTTCATAATACACTATACCTGCACTTCATTTCATAAAAAAAAATAATCTGGTTTCTCCTTTTGGTTAACTTAAAACTAATCTTTTCCTAAAATCGCTCTATTGCATGTTAAACGACTTCCTCGACACAATTCAAAGGCAGGGTTTTTGATAAACTTAATAATGTTCCAGGTAGAAAATTCAGCTTCATTTTGCACTTTAATTTCATGACAAACTGTACCAATACATTATGTTCACTTTCACTATAAGGTCATTTAGGTCTAACTTCTTTTTTTAGTTTATAACGTTGCATCACATCTTGAAGCGATAAATAGGAGAAAATATAGTTAGAAGACGGAATACATACCAGCGATGAAGCAATCCTTCTATCTGATGTTTCTTTTTTCCGGTCTCTCCTTAAGTAATTGTCGCTTTTAAAGTTCACTGACACCTCTATGCATTTATATCTTTCCCTCGAATGACGTTAATTCGACATCTAGATTGAAAAAAAAATAACCAACATTTCGCATTGTTATTCTTTCAACTAATTTCCCGACAGGTTTTCAAACTTAAACAAATAAACGCTGAACGGTTTCTAGTTTTATAATACGAAGGCAGGAACCCAGTGATGAAAAAAAAATAATGGTTTACAAACTAAATGATTTTTTTTATGACAATCTCCGTAGGGGAGATCACATTGAGAAAATTTTTAATAACTCTTTCTGCATAGTAGGGAAATGTATGGACATTGTTTGTTCGTACAGGACAATTAACACTTCGACATCTATAGCAGGAACACCGTGAGTCGCGTACTGCTCAATAGCTTTCATTTTCATGGCCACACTATAGGATTTCACCCAATTGCAAAGACTCAAACGTTTGAAGCAACAAGTCATAAATACATGCAAAAAATTGAATTTAAAAACTAACCTTTATTCCAGTTAATATTGTTCTAAAAATATTCAGCTGAAAAACGGTTCAGTTCACCTCCGGTTAAGCTTATTTCAGCGACAGCAGTTATTCCCACTGACCGCCGATTGCGGGGTCTGGATTCGCAAAAAAATCTTCATCTTTCAAACTGAGTTTAGCTCAACCTTCGCTGATGGCGTCAGCTTTCCGTTTTTTTCTTTGGAGTGCGCGATAATTCACACAGTAATTTAAAAATAAACCCCAATGACTGCCTAATTATTCGGATGAAATTTGAATGCCCGCACAATACTTTCCTGTAGTGTTGTTCATTATGCTGTACAAGGTGGTTCTAACTTTTGAGCCTTTGGATAATTAAAGTGTGACCATTGAAATGAAAACCGCTGAGCAGTACTTTCCTAGGGGTACTGTTTATTGGCTTTATTTTGCTGTACATAGTGGTTCTAATTTTTTTTCTTCTGTGGTGAAATCCTAACGTGTGGCGATTCAAATAAAAGCTACTGTGTGGCACTTTATGGTAGAGTTATTGTGCTACACAATGTGGTTCTAACTTTTGAGTCTTTGAATGGCAATTCTAAACTGCAAATATTCACATGTAAGCTACTGAGCAGTACTTTTCTGTGGTGCTATTCATCGGCTGTACAAGATGAATAGATGAAATCCTACAGTGTGAGCATTCACATGTATTGTGCTGTATTGTCCAGTGTTGCTGTACTGTATAAGTACACTGTACAAGGTGGTTCTACCTTTTCAGTCCTTGGATAAAATCCTAATATACAAAAATACGTCAGCATAAGAACAACATATATAAGTTACATATGAAAAGCAGGAAGGTTTTTATCGGAGCATGGTCAACTTCAGCCTAACTCTTACTCAAAGGCCAGGTCACTAAGCAGACAAATGTAAAGTGGGCTATTTAGTATCTGTACAGCAAAAAGATGATCTAAAACACAACTACAACAACAACGACAACAACATTTAGCTTTATTTGCATGACTGTAGATTTTACAATATTGCAAAAGCTTACAACTAACTAACAAAAGGAAAGAAAACAAAAATGGTAATAATATTCACATTGGAATAATTAAATTACAATGGTAACAATTTTATCTCGAGAATCAAAACAAGATGAAATAAATTTAATTTATTTCATGTTTACAAAGTAAATGGAAGAATTTATTAATTCTATGATCAATTCAGTTAAGGCGGGACTTAACCCTAACCTTAACCTTAACCTAAACCTTAACCTAAACGCCACTTGACATGGCTTTAATGGAAATATCTCGTTCACGTTTCAAGCAATCCAAAAACCCTAAGCTCATCCCGTAAAGCTATGTTGTGGGGTGTTTTGTGAATTTTTGGGTGATTTTTGGGTATGTTTGGGAGGAGATAGTTTTTCTAGAAGGATTGGTAAAATTAAGAGAAATAAGAAATATTGAAGATTTAGTGAAGTTTTAAAATTAGAATTTGTAGTTAATAATTAATAGACGGATACCAAGTTAGTCCACTAGCAACCTGGGGTGCTCTTACGTGGGTATCGACTGTCTGTTGGTGTTCCAAAAATCATTTTCTTACTCCTATCCCTTCTTAAAACCTCATCAAATTTCATTCAAATTTAGGTTAAGTCCCGCCTTAATGGTAAATGGCTAATATTTGGTATAAAAGTCTGTATTTTATTGTAAAAACAACTATAACAACAATACTTAGCTGATTACCAAATTGCAGTCTCCTACTATCTATTATTTTTAAAAACACTTCTTCCCATTTTTGTTCATTGAGACATTTCCCGAAGTTACTCGACTGTGCCTTTAATACAAGCTCACGAATTGGTTGGTGTTTCATTTTTAACACTTGAAGCTTTTTCGGAGCTGACCCGCTTTTAAATACCATCCGCTGATTGTGAGAAGACCTAAGGGATGGACCATTAGATTTTTGAGGGGGGGGGGGGGGGGGGGGGGTTGGGCAATTTTTTGGTGCAGGATATTTTTTTCTACGCTCGAGACTGTGCAGGATTTTTCTTTTTGGCATGATTTGCTTGCATGATATTTTTTTTTTGCGAGTCTATATGTTTTAATGCCTGACACATATACGTGTTAGGAATACTAGAAAGGCCATACTAGAGACAGAAATACTATAGCAAGTCAGATCTGATGTAACAGCAGCTTGATAGCATGAAGCCTGGCCGCGGTGTTGTAACTGCCCCTACAATTTTCTTTACACCAGCCCCCTGTTTATGTCGCTTCCACAGCCCATCGTAGTACACCCAACCATCTTACAATTACAGGGGCGGCGCCGGAAATATAATGTTGGTGGGGCGAATCTTCCTGTGCCGAGCGCCGAAGGCGCGAGCTTCTAGGGGGTTCCGGGGGCATGCTCCCCCGGGAAATTTTTGAAATGAAACTCTCTGAAATGCTATTTCCAGCGTTCCTGAGACCGGTGAAACAGTTTCCAAAGCCAGCTTTGAATTCAGTTTAATTCTCATGAAAAGTACATGTACACGAAACACTTTCTGAAACTTGGGTGTAACTCCATTTTGGTTGTTTGTTCAAAGTAAATTCGACTGTCACTCGAATATTCTCTATCAATTCTTTTCAGTATGGGAAGGCTTTGGAAACGAATTTTCCAAAGCGATTTTCTCTGTCATTGGAGGCAGAAAGAAACTGATTTCCAATATCAGCCATGTTCAATTTGTCAGTTAATGCAATGTCTGGATAATGCAATGATTTTTAAAATATTTCTTGTGACATAGTTTGTTCGTAGATATGTCTTGAGCCTTCTTAGGGCAGAGGCCGAGCGCTAACTCACAGCATTGATGGATTTGTTTGATGGATTTGTCGGTAGCTGGAGTCCGATAGCTGATGTCCGAGAAACTCAAGGGGTATTGAAATGCTTGGTTCACAATATCCAATCTCCAGTCTAAAGTCAGTTACAATATCTCCGATGCTAAAATTGTAGGCTTTTGATTAATTAACAAAATATTTACTTTGCAAACTCTAATGCATTAAAGCGCCCCGCCATCAGATCCGGTCGAGGATGTTACTACACTATTCATCTCCGCCCGCCGCCATTTTGAGCTGGTCCGTCCCTAAAACCATAAACATCTTGCATTGTCACGAGCACGTTTGAAAGCGATAAAAACGCTGATAGTTAGCCTTAAACAAGACAATGACACAGAGCGGCGCCATCTTAGAAACAGACCATTTTACAGCTGTATGCTTAGTACCCCGGCCTTTAAGTGAAAGTGAGGCTGGAGCTCACTTTGTTTTAATACAAACCTTCCTGCTTTTCATATGTAAATCATGTTAGTTAGCATAAGAACAGTTTCTATCAAGGCAAGGTCAACTCCAGCCTCATTTCCACACAATGGCCAGGTTACTAAGTACACAACCTGTTAGTAATTGGTCTATTCAGGTCTCGGGAGGGACTGGAAGTATTCGTTTCCTTCGGGGGCGGGTGAGTCCCGCGGGGAAAATGCAGAAGCTTATTTTGCCAAACTTATTGTTATTTTAATATGTAAAAGTTAAAGAAGTATTTTATTTATACGAACGAAGTTTCTGTAGCGTGTAGTAACTGACTGGCAACTTTTTTTTAAGAACATATTGTAAAGTTAAGAAATGATACTCGCAGTTGTGTTTGCATTAAGTAGTCGCAAAGAAGACTGCCAAAAAAATCAGGGCTTCAACGGGTTTAGAACCCATCACCTCCGCGTCACTGGTGCGATGCTCTAATCAACTGAGCTATGAAGCCGCACACATTGGGAACATTAATTATTTAATGTTATACATTTTGCTCACCTTCTCTATTCTTATTGGCTGAGAGCACACAGCTAATTTATTCTGGTATCAAATTGTGACGTCACTTAATGTCTGGCCCCAAGGGAAACAGTGAGTTTGGTTTCCCCGAGATCCTCGGCCTTGACAGATCTTGATAACTGATTCTCGCTGATCATGCTAAACCTCATCCAATAATTGTTTATTTTAGATCAATCGAAGTTCATATGTTTCTTCATCTGTATACCTTATTTGTCATTTGATAATTATTATTGTCTTTTGTCTGTTCGAAAAATAAAACATTATGTATAGTACGTACATAAAAGCAACATTTCCTTTAATATAAAAAAAAAACAAAAACTAGGTGTTATGAATAAATAATAACTCTAGTTCGCCTTCGTTGTCATAAGTTGCAAACACTTGAAATCTGCTCCCATGCCCTATACGGCAAGTTCTACAAACGGTTTAAACAACATTTTATTAAAGTTAGCAAACCTTCTCTTCACTCATTGAAATATTTGTTTTATGAAACACAGAAACAAAGGCGGTCCTTGACAAAGCGAAAATCCCAAACGTCAAAATATGTTGCTGATAACACTTGAAATGTTGTGTTATTGTACCTCGACCCCGTTTAGTTCTATTTAGCAAATATGCCTTTTTAGGTTCATAAGGAACCACATCAATATCAGAATCAAGCAATATGAATACAAGTGGTACAACTTAGTGCTATGGGCTATATTTTTACTGTTAAGTGTTATACATTCCCAAGAAATTACATTTAAGCCGTTGCAATGCATTCCAATGTATGTTCTAAACAAAACAAGAACAAAATAAAGTTGTTCATGAAATTTGTCATTAACATGCAAAAAGAGCTACTTTTGAAATACAGATAAAAAATAACAGACTCTGGAAGCGTTGTGCTTCACGTTACACTTTTAGGGTAAAAGTAATTGCTAAATGTATCATTTGTTTGCATTTTTGGGGGTTTAAATGTTTCTACTGTTGCAGCGAAATATTTTACTGTTAGCTCTTACCGGAACTGGCAATTCCCCACTCCAGAAACTATATGAAAAATACCATAATACTCTTTAAAGTGCAGGTTTGGGTGGTGCTTGATGTAAGCCTGATTTTTCCAATTTCTTTTGTTTTCAGCACAAACTGCACGTGCTATGCTTCAACTTCGTGGCAATTTGCATACGGTGCATATTTGTGCACGAACACACAATGCTACGTTCTAGCGTTCCTACATGTACTCTAAATTCCATTGTGCCATTCTAACAAAGGATACTTGAATAATTACACCCTGGTGAGGCTGAGCCTGCACATAAAAGATTATTATGGTATTTTTCGGAGTAGCCAATTGAAGATATTTCTGTTTCAATTACATGCACAAAAAAACTAACAACCTCAAGTACCACACAGCGCCTAGAAACGATATGTTATCATTGAAGGGACCACTTATTACGAACGCATCAGTCGGTATCATGATTGCATAGGACAATACTGAAACAACGAGCAACAAGTCCGGCTACCGTCTATGCCACAACTGAAAGCAAAATAAAGTCTCTTATGTTCCAATTTACTCGTCTGTTTCGTCTTCTGGGCCAAAACAGAACCAGTCGAATAAGAAATGCAAATGCAGTTTTATCTACAGTTAGTGGCTGTAGACTTACTCGGCAAATTCTGGCAAATATCGCGAAAGCCAATAGCTTCCGATGAATCGGCCATGTTTCGCCTTTTAATATATACTAATAGCGGTGCCATAAATAGAGGTTACTTAGCGAAAAGTTGTGTAATGCGGCTGGGTACTTTACAAGTCGAGGTTTTATGTTTTTGAGCCTTTAGGTGACGAGTAAAAATCGGCAGGCGACGAGTTAAAATGAACAGCCGCATTACACAATTTTTCGCGGAATAAATTGCTCACTATGCGACGACAGTCATCTTCTCCCAAATGAATCTATCATTTTTGGAAGTGATTGATAGCGCGCGATAGCAAGCAAAAGAGTGCAAAATCGTGTCATACTTGCAATCGTTTTGGTGCGTATTCGCTTTCTAAAATGGTTATGTCAAATAATTAATTGAAACTTACGCACTTTTGGTCGTGATCTTTGCATCTGTAACTTGCGGTACCGCTGTTCCTCTTCATGCTTGTGACTTCATTAGGGTGTAGAACTAATGCCATTAAGCGTCTTCAAAATTGCTTTGTTTTTGTAGTTTCATGCGTGGCCGTTAAAAACACTTGCCTCGTCAGCGAGTAACCATTTTATCATGAACTCAGCATGAACTCGACTTTTTGACTGGTCACATCAGACTACGCTTAATGCCAGTGTCATTTCTGTTTTCCTTTCTAGTTTGTCTTTTGTTTATCCTTTTTTGCTATGTTATATCCACACCGTAGTATTTTGCAATTGCTTTTATTCGATCTGATCGTCATTACTCACGCTATTTAATACTCTTAAACATAATCCTGATTGACACGTGCACAAGATAACAGGTTTAAAACGTATACCGGATTTTTTAAAAGAAAAACATAGTAATTATAATAAAAAAATTTTCCAGCATTTGGTCTATAACTACGCTCAGCCCAGCATTGTATGATTTCAATGAGCCTGAAAATCACACGAAAGAGAAGGAAGAAAGCAGGGGAGAATAAAGAACTGGCAATATGTATCATTTTCTTATATATTTCCGACTTTGGAGATCACATCAAAAGACTATAGGCGAATATCTGTTGTTGTCATTGTTTATACGTCGTCTCGCTATTATACGAATTTACCCAGAGAAGGCATCGGAGTACGAGTTTTGAACTGACCTAAAAAAAATTCGAGTTATGAAAACAGCCTTACACAAAGGGTATCTAGTAATTTTCATCATTTTCTTTTATTAGGTTTGGAATAAATTCAGTACAGTAAAACGACTGTCTGCAGGACTATCGCTTTGCCAGAGCAGCTGTAGCAAATAATCCATAACATTAAAATAATCACTGATTGCATGATCCTTTTACTCTGTTATGTCGGCTTTGTGGTATATTAAGTATGATGTGTTTGGATTTTACCATCTAAAAGCCATTACACTGCAGTACTAGTGTGCGCAGCCAGATTTTTCAAACATGATTCGCTGGCTATTAATCACCCGTCATAATTCGCCCAAGGTGAGACGACAGTTAAGGAATACGCCTTTAAAATAAGCTCAAAGTGTAAATACTCACTTCATGAAATAGAAACATTCACAAGCACTGCCCGTTCTTCAAACAGCGACTCTCAGGGAGGAACCATTACAAATGAATTGGGGGTATTTTCAGCTTGCACGATTTTTCCTTTCTTTTGCCCATTGCCTGTGCAGGATGTTTTTTTTTTTTTTGCGGATGAAACCCCATTCGCACGATCTTTTAGTATTTGCTAAACTGTAGTACAGCATTTTCGTTGTACCATGTAAATTACTTAGAAACCGATAATTTTTTTCTTTACTCGGGAATGGCGGGCTTGGTGGAATTTTATGGAACTCTCATGATGTCTGTGGAATAATATGACCCCTTCCTGTTATTTGTTTCTTTTATGTGCTACTTTTCTCTCTCATACTAATACACATACCTCCGTGATAACCATGTTTTATGAAACCTAGGATAATGTTCAAAGCAATCTTCATATTCCGTTGATTATTATACCAAGAGTTCATTCCGATCAGCCCAAACTATACTTCACCAAGATGATAGCAGTCATAATAAAGATCCCGCAACAACATAGCGGGCCGGCTTCCCTTGAAACGTTTGAGAATCAGACACACCAGAAATGCTATTTTTGACAATTTGACTGAGTTTTTTTTTTCTTTTGTCCGTCCCTAAAGTTGAAGTTTCCAACGAAGAAATGTTCTTCCGTCCGTCAAATCCGGATGGAATCAGTTGCCGATTAAAAGTGGTGAGAACTAAGATTTAGCTGAGAAAGATGCAATGTTCATAATGTCACGAGCGCCCCGACAGAATTGAAACCTATGATCTCCTGCTCACCGGTCGGATGCTCTAACCGTAGATACGTTTCGTTTAGAAAAAAATTTAGAAGATATTTCCGTCTTTTTTCAATTGCTACGGATCCAACTCGTTCTGGAACGAAAAACCTGTTGCTAGCACTAGAAAGAGAGCTGTTCACAAGAGTCAGTGATTTCAAAAAGCCACACAAAACAAAAAATACCAACCATGCATATTTTATTACAAACGTTGAAAGTCGATCAAGACTACTTTTAAGTAGATTTTAACAATGAAATCATCGTGAAAGAAATATCATTGCCGTATACCGGTCACGTACACAAAAAAGATCCTAAAATTGCAATCGTTCTATGGCTATCTACAAACGTGGCCATAGTCACATATTATGTGACTGTTTATATCTATGGACCAGATGTTTTTATGTAAATATTACAAAGTACGTGATGTTATTCTGTCTGGTTATAAACAAACACAACTGACAACACAAAAAACGGGCCGATGATCAACGGCGAAGTAATTCCGTCTGTGTAAAGAAGAACACCAAACAAAAATAGGGTGAATCACTAGAATACCCGGCCACTTCTCTCTCCTTCTCAGAGGCCTTGTATCGCCCCTTGACTGCAGGCTTGGGAAACAACGCGTGGAGGCTGAGTAGAGGGTGAACAGTGCAGGGAACTCTGGGATGGGAAGAGAGAGACGCTTTCTTCCTCTTTCCATCGTTTCCCGCGCTCCCGGTTTATTCACCGTTGTTTACTGATAAGTGCCTCTTCGGAGGAGAGAGCGGCCACTTACTTACATATATCTGAACGTCACATCGAACGAGGCATACGAAAACAAAAGGATTCATTGTTATCCAATGATATGCAAATAAGTGGCCGGGTATTGTTCAATTTGGTCTAAAGAAGACTGACCACAAACTGACTCGTCGATGATCATCGGTAAAGTAATAGCCTCCGTTTGATATATCAAATTTATATTATCAAAGTCAGTCTTTCTGGTGCAAACCGCAAATTTTTCAAGATTTATTTGTCTTAAAATTATCATAAAAGACTTCAGGCAAAGAAAACAAGACCTTATATGTCAAAGGCGTACGTTATTCTGTCGGCAAGAATGACTTTCCAGTAATTTTAAGGTCATCCCCATTAAATGTTTCGTTTCCCATCGCCCGACCGACCCATTTTTTTGGAAAAGTAAAAAATAATCAGATACACTGTCTGACAAGCAAAATTTTACTTTTTAAACATGTGATCAAGGCTTTATTTTAAATAGAAATCTTTCATATTTAATTTATTAGCCTCCATTGTAGATAAGGAGTAAATTTGATTTGGAAAACATCGGCAATCGAAAGCACACGTGTAACCAGGCCTTCTTAACTTGGCAGCTTGTAGGCTTTTTCTAGACTCAGGATCCCTCGGTCAATTTTCTCTTCTTATTTTTTTTGCCCGACTGACCGACCCACTTTCACGAGAGGGAAGGCCTGGGAAACGAAACATTTTATGGGGATGGCCTAAACAGATATTTGATCACTTCATTACAGATGATGATACTTTGTGTATACTTCAGAAACATCACTCTTGACTTATATACAGACAGAATTACTTCGCCGATCAGATCCATTTTTATCTCAAGTCATTGTAAATATTTTTATCGATAGTAATCCAATCTACGGATTGCCTTCTCGCCGTTGAACATCGGCGAGAAGGCACATCTGTATATAGAGGTTAAAGTAATATTTACATATTGAAAAGTTGGCGTGTTTCTTGTCGTTCTGTATTGTGAAACAGTTACATAAACGTCACTTTGGACGATCTATCTATCAGTGCTTAATTTGCTTGTAAGGGCTTTGTTAATAATCACTGGGTTACTAGGAAATCAAATGTACACTCTGGTGCCGATAATTTGTAGCTCGTAGATTTTTTTAAGGGCATACGTAGTCGCAGCAGGTTGGTTTTAAATAAGAATCCACTTTGCAAGCCCAATAGTGATATTTTTTGTCATACGGGCATTTGACGCCAAATCCCACGTTGCAATGTAAGCTCCAGAGAAACTCATGACCGCAATTACCACTATTTACATATGTGAATCGATCTTTTCCTTTCTGGACAAGGCAAGATTTAAATCCACCTCGAGAAATACCAATGGTCGTTCTCCTCTGACGTCCTGCTCGGATGTCTGAAAAGCAATTTACAGACAGACAGTTCAAAATCACGCAAGGGGAGCTATTTCCGGCTGGAGCCATGAGCCCAAACATTTTCCTACGTGCATAGGCTGAATAAAAAAGCTGCTTCTGTTTGACTGTAACTTTGGGATAACTTGCGATAAAGCCCTGGTTATGGCCGTTGATTGCTGAGTATATATCATGTGGTTATGTAAATTCGTGAATTAGCAGAGCACTGGTCGCTCAGTGACAACAGGGGTTTTAATCCTGGGGCAGTTTACCGCGAATGCTTGTTGGCCGCACATACATACATATCATAATCCCCGGATTCAGCAAACACATTAACCCTATTCAGCCTTGGGGGGGGGGGGGGGGGGGGGGGGACAAAGTGCCCGCGCTAACTTTCAACATTCATAAGTTCTTTAATATGTATTTAAACGCCATCAAACTTTGTGACTTTTCCTAAAATTTATCTGGCAACAATTTCATACGACAATTTATTGATCACGTGACTTGATGTTTCCATGGTAATAAGATTTTGACAACCTTAATCAATGTTTTTATATTTTTACGTCATTTAGCGTTTATTTATTGGTTTTGATTAACTTTGAGTCAATTTGGAAATTCAGAAATCAAAAATGGCGGATCCAAGATGGCGGCCGTATAACTAAATACCTAATAACTACGTCATATGACGTGATCGTTCCATTGTGCGGACCGTAAAAAGGATAGTTTTGGACGTACTATGTACCCTCCTGGTTTCATTGTCAAAGCCTTAATGTTCTTGAAGTCACGAGCCCCCCCCCCCCCCCCCCCCCCCCCCCCCCCCCCCCCTCGGCTCAGGAACTAAAAAAAAGTCCACGTTGAATAGGGTTAAAGGGGCTACATGTATGTCACCATTTTTAGTGTTACTCAGTTTAAAAGGCCAAAAGACATGTCTATATCAGTGGATTCCCAACAATAACGGTCTAGTTTCCTATAAAAATATTCTACTAGTGCTCTAAGAGTAAAGATAAGAGTCTTGGGCTGCACTGGATGGCCGGGATGGAGATGGATTGCAACTTGGGCCAATTTTTTCAATTTTATCGCCTGGTGTCTTCAAAACTCGCTAAAACTCATATTATGGTTAATCAGGAGGTTAACTCAGTTCTCTTCTAAAATTCACTTGACATACGTGCACCTTCCATTTGATGTTTTATATGCATTCCGTGTCTGACAGAGGTATTTCGTTTTAATCTGGGGCAGTTTTGACCCAAAAACGTCATAATTTCCATGGAATAGCTTCAAGCCCCAATATCAAAATTTAAATTCTCATTTCTAGTCCTATAGGTTTTTCTGTAGAAGTAGTAGGGAGAAATTGTTTTGATATCAAGAGAATTCATCTTGCGTGATCATGTCCTTAATTCTCATGACCTTTTTGATTGATAAGGCATTGATATTACAAGGAGAAATTTGATGCTGATCATCGCGACTTGGGGATTAAAGGGTTAAGGGTAAACACCCCCCACCCCCACTTATGACTCTGAAGATACATGTATAACTATTAATTTAAGTAAAAAGGCACGATATACTGTTATACAATGATTGCGATTCAATACTATCATTTGGTGAGCCCTCTCTAAAACTAAAACTCAGGTAAATGTGAAGGGTTGTTGGCTGATAATGAACCTCAAAGTAGCAACCGGGATTCAATTAAAGAGCATTTGGTTGTACGATCTTCTAAGCAGCTACATGATGTTGTTCAGAAACATGGATCCCATAAACTATCACATGATTGTCAATCTGGTCTAATCCTCGACAGAAATTTTTTATTCAGTGTACTCTGTTTTATTTTTTCGTTTTATAAGTTTCGTAAGGGAACCATGTCTGTCATAGACGTGATTTAGAACTTTCGCGGGATTCGAGATTGAAAGAGTACCCAATTAATTACTCGTGCCGGTACGGCAACGAGTCAAGGATTGGCCTGCGTTTTTTTTCTCTTGTCCTCCGTGTTTTCGTATCTACTTTTGTGCATCGCGTTAGATCTGGGTACAAGAATACGTACGCATGCACTGCGAGAAAAATTTGAGCCTGCAATACTTGGGATTCGGTGGCGTCGTTTTGCAAGCAAAAGCGAGCAAAAGCAAAACAAATTTGGGTTTTATTGTTTGTTGCTGTTTACTCGTGACGGATACGGCAACGAGGTAAAGTTTGACCTCCATTTTTCATTTTATTCTTTTTGTTTTCGTCTGTTATTTGTGCATCGCATTAGATCTGGGACATTTCTGGGTACGAGAATACGCACGCATGCAAGCAGAAGCGAAACTAATTTTGGTTTTATTTGCCTGTTGTTGTGTTACATAAGTGTTCCCCGCAAGTAACGTACATTACCGGTACGAGTACAGGCTACCGGGTAGCCTCTTGTTTATATTTTTATCAGATTATTTACGTTTTCTTTTCGCGCGCAGTAAAAAATCTCAAATTTAAATTCCCGACTGATATATCGTGTTTTCATGATTATATGGCCAGGGGATTGTTTTAAGCTTGCTTAATTAGGAAGAAAAGATCGCCAAAAAAGATAATCGCAAAGAAATATGAAAATATATTTTCAGAAAATTAAAAATTCCACCAGAATGGCAATTTTGATTTCATGACCGCCTGTCACGAAATCAAATTTGATGAACTTTAATCCACTTCCATCCTTGCAATCCTGCACTTTTTCTCCAAACAAGTGCTTCTGTTATGTACGATAGAATCTTTGTATCAAATTTAGTTGTATATTTGATGGCATTAGGAAATGGAAATTAACTGAGCAAAATTTCGTTATTTCGGCGGGACAGTATGAGTATCCCTTTTAATTCAATGAAATTACTTACTTGCACTGTTATCATTGATAGCCTTTCCAAGTGCACATGACAGAAAGCATGAGATAGCCAGGATAAGGACTGCAACTGCTAAGATCTATACAACGAAAACATATATATACAGTTATTAAAATTTCAACATGAAAACTAGGTTTGATAAAGGCCGAAAATGTAAACCAGGTTAACGAATCAACATACCCTCATGACAAATCACTGTTGCTGCGACTGTACTGTGGAAATCGGACTGAGCTTGCTGAGCACTGCGATAAACTTGTCGTCTCTGAAGAAGCCGGAGCACTGCGTTAAACGTGTCGCCTCTGAAGAAGCTGATAACATTTGTATTTTGTAAAGGTGCGTTCTACAATTTATACGTTTTCTGTTGTGAAAGCTGATCATGCTTGTGTCTTCTTTCTGAGCTGACACGATAACAATTTGTTTTTCCAGCATTGCTGAAGGAACTCAGCGAAGTAATTTCCGCTGAGATGCTGTAATCTTTACTACCTGAAAGGGCTGAGAAGATTGTTTTACATTTAAGCAGAAAACCTTCTGGTTTGCTGAAAAAAGGTTCATGGGTTCAAGCAGTGGGTATCGAATGAAATCACAGTACAGATCAGTAGTTCTATGATATGTTTGCAAAAAAAAAAGCAACAGACAAGCTGCAGTTAATATTTACTGATGAGAAATTTTAACTTATTCTAGCTATCGCCGGATACTCTTGACAGACCATTTCTTTCAGATGTTTTTGCTCTTTCTGCATTAAATGTTATGAAAAGCCACGCAAGGGTAGCCATTGCGTGACAAAGAAAAGAACTGGAGAGGATGTGAAAAATGATACGAACTTTACACTGATCCAAATTGATGTATTTACTTCCTCGTCATGCACGTGTCATCGCGCTATTATCAGGACTCGCTTTTGTTCACATTGCTGAAGCACGGTACTGCTAAATCTATTACTAACCTGAATAAAAGGTCTGCTGAAGAGAGAGTCATTGCTCCATTTCTCGGATTTTCTTGCCATCGGAATAAGGGTTAAATTAGTATAGGTAATACAATGCAAAGGGGTATTTGGGCTAAATACCTCGAGTATAATATTTCGAAATTGTCCCAAAATATCACAAGCCGCATGAGACGTGAGGCATTAATTTTGCCGTACTTGTACGCGGAGAAAGCGAGCTTTCGATAAAACTTTGAACATTTTTATACGTTTTATGGTTTCTCTTTCCTCAAAATTAGAAACACTATTGCCCAGTTTCTCTAGATAACGGACAAGGACGCTAGTTACTACATGTACAAGCAAAGTGTCTGGCTCCAAAAACATCTAAGTCCCCAAGACAGCTTCTAAATGTATCGTCGTGCAGGGAGTGGTTTACTTATAAGCCACTCGCTTATATTTTCAGTTGGCGGTTTTAAATGGAGGTGTTAAACGTAAATATAAATTACCGGATAAAGGCAGCTAAGTTTAGTTTAGTTGGATGTTTGTCTCTTGTCGTCTGTTTAGTAAAATTTCCTGTGTTGTTGAAGGAAGTATAAACAAATGAAGTTTATATTGTTTTAATTCTGACAATTTCAATTCAACTGTTTTATCCTGGATTGCTGAAGTCGGAAGGTCGCGAGCAGAAAACAAAAACAATGTCTTCAGGACTGAGTACCTTTCCCATACAAATAATGCGCCTGAAAAACAAAGCGATGAGGATATCGAGTGAATTCTCGGAGGATGAACGAGCCATTTTATATTTCTAGCAGTCTTTATAAGACACAAGGGAATAACTAGAAAAAAAAATAGCCAATATTTTTTCAAATGGCAATCCATTTCCAACCTGGCCATCGGTAGACAAAGACACTGTATTTAAGTGGAGTAATTTTAAAAGAAGAAAACTAGACTATTACTTGTGGGTTCTATTAATGCGAAAATGTCTTCTGAATTTAAAACACTGCGAAAAAAATAATTTTTCTTTATCCTTCATACTTATGCCATGTCTCACGCTAATCTTTAGCGAACATCTCTTGACTGTACAAAGACGCCCGAGTGCGAACAAAACGGCATAGGATCACATACGAATGCGTGTCCATAGTTCCCGACTGTCAAATGGTGTAAAGAAAATTGAGTACTTTTGGAATGCCACAGACTAAGATGTCTTCCATGATTATGTCTTATAAATAGGCCCTATCAAGCAAAATGTTGCAAACGTGATGGGAAATCAAAAGTTTATAGGACAATACAATAAGAACTGATTCCAAGGTGAAGTTTAATCCATGCACTGCTTTCGTTTCCAAAACTTTCTTCGCTGGGAAATTTAAATCGATTACCGTCTAAATACAGACGATCGTATGATAGAGAAAATGAAATATTTCCAGGTTGTACTATAAAAGATAAGCCCCAAAATCTCTTTAACTTTAAACATGCTAAGTTAGCCATGGAAACAAGTCTTGAAACAAGCACCGACTGGCGAATTCTAACCTTGAATTCCAACTGAAAACCTTTGAATGTAAACTACTCTAGGCTGAATGGGAGAAACGCAATAACGACGAGTGCTTTGGATAATTATTGTTGTATACTTTCTGTTTAATAAACGGAAAAAATGATACAGTATCTTACTGATCTGACTCGTTTGCTGTTCACACTTGTGAGATATAGAGTTAAAGAACCAGACCGGAAATAAGAAGCGCGAAGGACTTTGACATCTTAGACATCGCGAGAGAAAGAGGAGAGCTGTAGAGAATAAGTTAAGGCTGATCGGATAAATGTAGTTTGACCTTCCCCGTCTCGTCGCGCCATTATCAGGCCTTCTCTTTTGTTCACGTAATCGCCAAAGCACTCGAACTTTGGTATTCTGCTGTATCTATGGTTACGGCCATTTTTTCTACCTCAATCTTCGCGATTTGCTGAAGCGGTTCTGTGATGCAACAAATTGTCACAATTTCATGCCATTAGAAAAGAGGAGCAAATTAGGGGTGAAATTCAGTTTTCATTATGGGAATCCAATCCAAAATAGCTTAAACATTTAAAGTGAATCTGATGAATTGTTTTGCGAGGAGTTAAAACCTACTCGCACAATCTTTTCTTAAAGAAATAAAAAAACGCCGAGTGCATTATTGAGTTATACGAATAAGCACGCGGAATTTTTGAGAACACGAGAGAAGTGCAGAAAAGCACGAGCCAAAGGCGCACTTCTCCAGTGTTCTTAAAAATTCCCAAGTGCTTATATAACTCAACAATGCACGAGGAACAAGTTTTTTTATTTCTTTTATAAAATAAAAACGGTTATAATCAACCTTACGTCACGCGCGTGCTTTATCGGGTTATAAATAAATGAACTCGGTTTAACCAATCATAGCGCGCGCATTTCCTTGAGCATTTTATAAATAGTTTTAACATTTACAGAAATCACAGATAAAAGTGGGTAGTTTGATCACATAAATGTCAATAAATGAATGAAAATGAATCAACCAACGAAATATAACTGATTGTTTTGGGAAAACTTGGAAATTGCGAGTTACATAATCCAAGAAAGAACATGGAAAAAGTTAGGAAGGTAAACAAAATTGGACTAAATCGTGATCACGTAGTCCAGCTCAGTTTACGTTTCAAATGTTGAAACCTCGATTATGACATAAAATGACATGTGTAAGGTGACAATTGAACAAGACCGTCGATCGGTAAACAGGAAGTTATGTGAGCTAAATTTGAGACGCTCGCAGTGTCTTTGAGTTTCTAAAATTACTTACTAACATGTAATTACTAAATAAACTAGTAAAAAAACTACCTCGTGAGGTAGTTTCAATCTTGCTCAGAATAAACACGTTTCGATCATGATTCGCGCAATGCGCCGGCTTATGTCTAAACTTTTCATAGAGGGACATTCATGAACAGACTAAACATGTTTCGCCCTGTGTGAACACAGCATAAGATTGTCGTTGTTCTGGATATTATAGCAGCGGATTTGCGATCTCTCACAAAGCATATCTACAAAGTAACCTGGAGATGGACCATCCATACTTTTATGAATCTGCACAGTATCTCCAATATAAAGAATATCAGACACAGGAAGGAGTTTTAAGTGTAGGCGTTATGTGATCAATTACAATGCAGCTACATTGTAGGTAACACATGTATCTCACCGCTTTTCTTGTTAGTATAGTTCCAGCTGCTTTGTTGTTCTTCTGTTTTTGTTTGGCTTTCAACAGAAGCACAGCACAGTACTCCACCAGGGTGAAGAACACAAACACGAAACAGCCAATCAGGTACTCATCACTAGACTTAACGTAACTAACCTTCAGTGAGTGGAAATAAAAAGGAAACGAAATGAAACATTGTGTGTTTAAAACGTCCTTTGGTTCCTTACAAAGTAACAAGTGACATTTGAAAAATAAACGAAATTA
The DNA here is from genome assembly GCA_024195265.1 of Dendrophyllia cribrosa. NCBI lineage: Eukaryota > Metazoa > Cnidaria > Anthozoa > Scleractinia > Dendrophylliidae > Dendrophyllia > Dendrophyllia cribrosa. Next base: position 39,669,968 of record JAJLRJ010000007.1, on the reverse strand, counting down.
AATATGGTGCGTTTGGTACGCCCTTATTGGTTCCTTGCAAAGTAACAAGTGACATTTGCTGGAAAGAATAAGATTAGTCTATTCTGAATGAGGAGCATCCGCGCTACGCGGCCACGACTTTTAATCTGATAAAAAAACACAAATCATGTGTACTTTGCAAATCAAGGTGCTTTTCATGCAATTGTAATGCTGCACTAAAAAGAGTTTTAGCTTGTTTATAATAAGCCTATAGTGGTACGTAACTACTGATATTCTACTAGTTATTCTAAATGAGTTCAATTAGCTCAAATTTGTATTAACCTGTCCGTTCTAAATGATACCCAAATTCCAGGAGAAAACATCAAAATTATGGGATATATCATATCGTTCTCGACGTAATCCGAAGGGTTCCGGTTCAAGTCCCAGTTGAACCACCGGCTGATGTTGGTCCGCGGTATACCCGAGTTTAACTCTTCGGCCTAAAGAGGACGAGTTACTAAGTGCACATTCCTTAGCAGGTTCTTGAAACGTATTAACCCTATTAGGCCTGGGGGGGGGGGGAACAAAGTGCACGCGCTAACTTTCAACATTTATAACTTCTTTAATATGCATTCAAACGCCATCAAACTTTGTGACTTTTCCTAAAATTTATCTGGCAACAATTTCATATGACAATTTTTTGATCACGTGACTTGATGTTTCTATAGCAACAATATTTTGACAGCCATGTTTTTTGAAATTTGCATATTTATACCTTTAAATGAAGAAAAACAATGTTTATTGGTATAACTTTTCTATTATTACGTCATTTAGCGTTTATTTATCGGTTTTAAATAATTTTGCGCCAATTTGTACGGTTTTTAAGAGGTTTTAAAAAATTTCAGAAATCCAAGATGGCGGATCCAAGATGGCGGCCGTATAACTACTTATCTAATAACTACGTCATATGACGTGATCGTTCCATTGTGCGGACCGCAAAGGAGAGCACTGCCTTAAGACATTGTATGCAATGCTGGTTTGAAAGTTTACAAAGAATGTATGGCTCGTTAGCGCTTTTGCCACCCAGGAATTCTGCAGTTGATATTTCCTTAAACATTACATGTTACTAATAACTAAAAATTGGGTGCATTACTAAGTTTAATACGCTCTTTCAACTTTAAGGTCAACTCCTATTTAGGATGGTGCTTTCTTCACTTAAATGCGAACACTAATGAAACAAAATAAAAACAACAGATTCGCCTATACGGCTTATACATTTGGCATAGAATTATTCATCATATTCAGTATAGTGACCTCTGTAAGTAATGACGTGATGCCGAGAGCAATACGAGCTGCTGTGTGATCCAAGGGTACCACGAATCCAATCCAGGATATAGCTACAATCACTGAGCTTGTACCGTACATGTGGCTTAAGAAGTAGCTGTATGATCGCTTGAACGTAAATTCTGCACAAACACCGGAAAAATTTCCTAGGAGAGATCAACAGTTACTCCTAAAGCACTGGAGGAGATCCCGAAGGGAATTCTACATAAAAGTGACCGGGATAATAGTGGAGTTTTTTAAAAGAACGAATTAAAATTAATCTTGCGCTGCCACAAATTTAATTGGAAGGAGGGTTATTCATGTTGAGAGAAAAATTGTTGAGATTAGTCCCTTCCTTGCTACTAAAAGACATCTTGACAGTGACACTTGAACACGCTTGGTATACTCTACAATGGTACTAAAACCAAATCTTTAACCACTTAAAGTGCCCATAACGATTTTTTTTATTTTCTTATCTACATCTGCACGTCACAATAAACGTCTGCGAAAAAAAATTGATTTCAGCAAAACGCGAAATTTTTATGATTTTTTTAGTCTCCGAAATTTGCCGCTATTTTGGACCACCATTCGCATTTGTCTCCTCTCGGTCGGACGGGAGCTATGACGTAGTTAAGGAACGCGTGTTCGAGACTTATTCCCATCTCACTTGTAAATAAGCGGACATTTTTTTATTCTCGCAAAAAAATGCTTGAAAGATGTGTCGCAGCGCGCTGTAACAACATATCCCTGACCCCGAGAAGAATATTTCTACGCACAAGATTCCTAAACCTACGTCACAGACTGATCTCGTGAGCTTATTATGAGCCCGTTGCTATTCTTATCAGTGGGGCGGGTTGACCGCAAAAAAAAAAAAAACATGATTTCGAAAACTTTAAAAAATCATCGTTCATTACGTTACGTGCAGATTTCAAAAAGAAAATAAAAAATAAATCGTTATGGGCACATTAACCCTCGGACGTACACCACTGTACATTATGCGTGGGATTTTATTCACCAAATCGCTGTTGTTTATTCTTAAGTACTTGTTCCGCTTCTCCTTGAGATATTTAAGACATTTGAACTTACCCATAACATACTGGTTCATAATCAAGGAAAGAGTAATGTTTGTCAGCATGTAACTCGACGTGAGACGTACACCGGAGGGTATAAACGTTTTGCCGTCTGTTCCAGCAACTTCCCATTTATATTTGATGTGTTTGTTATCGTAGCCATCTTTGGAAGATTTATGTGAGCCAGATATTTTTAATATTTAGCCTCAGTTGTTCAAACGGTGGATAGCGCTATCCATCCGATAACTCAGTATCCAGTGGATACAGCTACTGCTATTTCAATAACGGTTGTCTGACGAATTGTGCATTGATGCATTCCAAGACCGCAAGGAATTGTGGGTCCAGCTCATGTAAGTTTGAGCCTATCTCCCTATAGATATCTTCCGCAATTTCTGTGAGCGCATGGTTTGCATCGCTCAGAATTTTCTCCATAATAACAAGCTCTTCACGTGGAGCAGAGTTAACGCAACACAGTCATAAGGCCGACCAAGCGTAGAGTGCGATACAGAACCGTGAGTGTAATATTTTTCAAAATAGCATTTTTTTCCCTGACATACTTTGGTAGAACCCGGGTTTTTTTTAGTAAAATTTGGAAAATCTCTATGAACCAAATAACTCGCCACTTAAGGACATCGCTGTATGGAGTCGGCATAATCTCCTGCGAAGAGTATTTTGAAAAAAATTAGCATGCGAACTCACAATGCCTTGAGGCCTTGGAATGTACCAATTAATACACAATTTTTCAGACAACGTTTATTGAAATAGCTGTAAGCGTTAACAAAACCAATTGTGTTATCCACTGGATAGAGAGTTGAAGAAGGGAAACCAGGAGGGGAAACTGTCAACCACTGGCATTTTATCTGTACTATACACCTTATTCCAAAATGGCGGGCAATTTATTATGCTTTTGTATGTATTTCAATTAGCCCTCTTTGCCTCATTTTCGCGTGAAAATTCTGTTGTATTTTGCACATGCTGACGAGGCAACAAGGGCTAATTAACATACATATAAAAGAATAATAAATTGACCACCATTTTGGAATAAGGTGTATGCAGTGAAGTAAAACGTTTGCTAGATAGCTTCACTCCAATTTTGCCAACAAAATAAACGTTGAGCAGTATGTCGCTTATTTTATAAAAGCATTCCCACATTCTAAATGATTTAGATTAACGACATTGTGAGTGTCATCATTTGAACAAACAGATACTATTGATAAAAGGATGTTAAAGTGATATTTTTTAGCCCTGCGTTGTATGAAATATGGGAAGCATTCGGATGAGTTCATGGCTTGTTAGGGTTTCCAGCCTCATTCTTGTGGCCCAAAGTATAATGACCAGCAATTCGCTTGAAGAGCTTGTACAAAACACGTGTCACCTAAACCTGTATAGATGGTATCGTAATACAAAACAAAACTTACAACTTTCCAGATTAAGTGAGCACACCTGGATGTCCATGTGAAACTTTCTTAAATCAACCGGGCAGGCCGCTTTGATAGTCACCCTAGCAAGAAATGAAAACTGATAAGTGCGTTAGACGTGTACTAACTTCTGACGCATGGTATGAATATATTCTCACGAATATTTATTATATTCAGTTAAACCTCTAACAAAAGTGATCCGTAAATTATCATTCATTATAAAATTCATTAATAATTCATAACAGTTATGACAAATCAATAGGTAGTATTTGAGTCACATGTACACCTCTGTAAACCCCAATACAAATCAACTGAGTTGATGAATTATTAAACAGTAGAATTAACTTTTGATACAGACACCTGCTCAGCTAATTAGTATTCATTAACTCTTCATACATCTCTACTCATTGTTTCACTTCATAACTACGATAAAATATTCGCGTCCGATCTGTATGGGCGTTTACAATGGCTCGCCTTCGGCTCGCCATTGTAAGCGTCCATACAGATCTCCCGCTCATATTTTATCTACTACTTACAATCCATCAAATATTTTTCTTGCGCGCGATTGGACTAAACACATCACGTGACGCAGCCAAAACTGGGGAATATACGATGATACTCCCCAAGTGATATTCCCCAGTTTTCAAGATTTGCGTTTTACGTTCGCACGTTCAGTTTTCGTCTCAAATATATTGCTAAATTGAATGGAACAGACTAGAAATATTTTTGAACGCCAACATAATTATTTTGATGTCAAACAACTTTGATAATAAACGCAAAAATGTACAGTCGTTCTTGGCCATGGAAAACTGCTTGCTTCTCGAGACAGATAATGTCCGCGGACAAATATCCGTGCATATTTTCGCGCCAAATGGAGGTTGTTGTTTATTTCATTCGTTTATCAGTGTATTGGATTAAATTTGTCGTTGAAACTTCATCGACAACCAAATGCCCAATCTTAGACCGCGCTCGATTCTCCACCCTCGCCGATTTCTTTTAACCCAATCCAGGGAAAATGATCCTGTCCACAGGCTATTCTATTCATAGCGTTCTGTTGCATGCACTCGTGATCAAGGTACCTCGCATTGTACTTTACCAGCCCGGCTGGTGCTATCATCAACATGACATTAGGCGTTGTTACTTTGTGCATTTTTGCCGCTTTGGCGTTGACAAAATAGGAATCTGGTAACCAGATCTTTTTCCATGCTGGGCGGTTCAGTGCGATAGTCTGGTTAAGACCATGGTCCAGTCTTTTGTCGGTCCATTCCTGTCGAAGAAATAGGTCCACTGTAAAATCCTGAAAAAGAAAGACCAGAGTAGAAGTCATAAACGAACACCGTAAAAGAATAATGAATATCGTCAACTTGGGGATATTGTCTTGCTGTACCACAAAGCTGTCAAAACCTTGAACTAGTCCAACAAATGAAATGCAACATTTCATTTTTAAACTTCTGAATGATTAGAGGGCGGTTTTCTTTAAAAGAATATGCCGCGGTAATGTTTTCCCGTAATTTCGAGAAAATTAGGAACTGCCTGACAACCAGGGGGGAGTTATGGAGTGACATCTCAAAGTAAAACCAAATCATGCAGTGTGCTTTAAGTTTTTGGATTCTTTGCCAAAACATAACGGGCAGAACTTAAAAACGTTTGCCTAACTTTTCTTAGTTTCCTAGTTTAATCCATTTCTATTCTGGCCACCCATGTATATATCGTGTTTAGTGCCCTTTTAAATACGAACTGATTACTTTTTCTTTCTTCGTATATTATGATTTAAATTTACCCTTTGGCTTTCTAATTAAATATTAATAAAATTGTATCTTGCACATTGCTACTAAGAAAACAGTTAACCCGTTTGACTGTCGTCGAGAACACGGGATTGTTCCCACAGTTCACATAACTTAAAATAAAAAAAAATTGCTGCACAATACTGCAAGATACGTGAACTAGATTACAGCTAGTGATCCGAGTTTCAAACACTTTTTAACGGCCCTGTTTTAGATTGTCGTCTCCACAAAAAAATCACTTTCAATATATAAAAGAAAAGAGTGTTAAATACAATCAATGAAATATTTTTTTCAGTACACACCATGTTAACAACATCAAGTTTTTCAATGGATAAAATCCAGAACCCCACTGACACTATAACAGGACCATCTACAAAATAAATAATAATATTATGTGAAACGAAACTGTTTAGACAACTGAATGACGTAATACACTGGGGAATTAAAAAAAAGTTTACATCTGAGTGATTAAGTAATGATCCACAGAAGAAGGATAGTGCCGAACGGCAATGCACGATGGAATGTCAACTTTTTTCAGTGTTACTATTAGTGATCTCATTGGCCTAGACTCAAAAACTACTAAAAGGTTAAGGTTCAAGGTGCATTAAGTCTAACGTTTTTAAGGTTTCAAGTATTTTGAGACCCATTCGCACAACATGCAATTTTTCAAAGATATTGTATTTGGGGAACTTCATCAAAGAAGCAAAATTAGTAACTATTGTCTTCGGCTATTCTGATTGGTTAAGCACGAACATTTCCTAAAATATATTTGACGCAAATGGATTTTCTGTATTTTTATAATGAAATATAATTATAAACCATTAGCACCTCTTTTATTCTTGAAATCAAAGATATTCTATGTGGGAAAGAGCCAATGCCGCAGAACAATGAAGTTTACCATGGTTCAGTATGTGAAGCATTACTTAACCCATTGACACCTGAGGATTTTTACGTTTTTGAGTGATTTTCTGCATACACACGCCCCATAGGATTTCGTGACTTCATATTTGGAGTTACCTTTGAAAGTGCTGCTGTTCTAAAACACTGAAGGCTCGAGTTTACTGGAAACGTCATTGTGACGATCTCATTTTGCTTGGTTGATTTGCAATAAAGGGTTCAATATGAATTATCTACGATTTTTGGTAAGTTCACAGCCATTTTTCATCTTTAGTAGCTGCCTGATGAGCATCATTAAGCTTGGAGGTAGTTCAGAGTCCACTTCTCAACGAAGCGAGTTAGGTGTTGTACTTCGTTTACGAATTTGGCTCGTTGCTCGTTGAACTGGAAAAGTGGCCGCCTGGAAACGAAGTAGCTTTGCGACTCGACTCTGGATGAATTTCTCGACCTACCGCGGCATATTTTGGAAGTTGCGACCACAGGAGAACACAACAAGCGCGAAATTTCGGCGGTGGATCAGAGTGGCTGTGGACTAAATATATATATGAAAAGTGTGGAGGACAGAATGGACGCTGTCGAAATATCTCTTTATTTCCCAGCATGCAGTGCGGTGGTGATGTTGAAAATCGAGGCAAGGTGAGTATGCACTAGAATAAGAAACTGTGGCTCGGCCCGAGCAACGAATAAGAGCAAAAAAATTCACTGCTAAGCTAGGACTAGGACTGAATTTTGCTGTAAATGTTGACTTTTGGGTTTGCCACGATGATTTGAATAAAAAAAACTAAAGGCAAAAACGTGATTTTTGTTGTTTTTCTATGACGTTAAAAACGGTAATTTTTGTTATTGTCCAAATTCAAACGCTGATATTCTGCAAAAATCGCTGACTTTTTTGTGTTTATTGGGTATCTCAATTTGAAAGACTTTCTATTCAATGCTCACAACTGCTAGTTAAGGCAATGTTCGCACGATTGAGAAAGTTACAATTTTTTAAAGCAGTGGAGTCTTGTACGGGCGGTTACGGGCGGTTACGGGCGGTTACGGGCGGTTCAGGTGTCAATGGGTTAATCGAGTGAAAATTTGCATAGTTCTCTCCATATACTATATCTCGTTTAACGCTTCGCGTATTCATGAGATAAAAAATAGATTGCTTGAGACGCAAATAAAAAGCTGCATGATTAATGCAAGAAGATTAAAGAAGAAAAAGCAATTAGTTTTGACCACAGCAGACTGCCACTTGAAAAGAATAGCAAGAGTGGTAAATTTGGTCGCTGGATTTGTTTCTAAAGCGCTTTTACTCTATGGATAGGCATACTTAGCTGTGAAAACTCTCAATAACAAATCCCTATGGCTTTAAGAAAACCGTTGCTAGGTCCATTTATAGCCTTCTGAATTCGATAATAATTTTAGGTACCTCTATGACATCAAATTGGCATGCTTTGGAGATCGATGAAAAGAGTTTTGGAAATCGATAAAAGAGCCGTTTGAGTGCAGTCCTCAAAATTATTGCAAGGGTTTAAAGGCGTTCGCAGTTATGGGGACACATGCTGTACTCTGCCACCTAACTTTCCTTAGTATACAATCAGGAATCTGTAGTAAAATGCCCTACGAAATTAACAAAAAAGTGACATCTCACCGCCGTAGCTTGGACGAAGTCTTGAATCGTATCGTTTGTTGTCTAGTAGCCTGTTCAGCAGATGCGACATTGCTTTACCTTTCTCCTCGGCGTTGCTGTGAAGAAAAAGAGCAGTCCCGTTCTTTAACGAAACTTTTACTTGAAAATTAAGCGAAAATTCTGGCGAAATGTTTGATATAGTGTCCAACCATTAAATGGGCGGACAAACACTTCCTTCCTTCCTTCCTTCCTTCCTTCCTTCCTTCCTTCCTTCCTTCCTTCCTTCCTTCCTTCCTTCCTTCCTCCCTCCCTCCCTCCCTCCCTCCCTTCTTTCTTTCTTTCTTTCTTTCTTTCTTTCTTTCTTTCTTTCTTTCTTTCTTTCTTTCTTTCTTTCTTTCTTTCTTTCTTTCTTTCTTTCTTTCTTTCTTTCTTTCTTTCTTTCTTTCTTTCTTTCTTTCTTTCGTTCTTTCTTTCTTTCATTCTTTCGTTCGTTATAGTGTTAATCTCGTAGAAAACTAAAAGCCCATTTCCGAGTTGCTCTTAGCCTCCTTTTCAAATCGAAGCCAAATGCAAGACCATTCATATGGATACGAGATTTGTTTCACATGCAAAGTAACATAACTTTTATCCAAATGAATGGTTTTGCACTAGGGCTCGGTTTGAAAAGGAGGCTCAAGAGCAACGTGGAAATGGGCTATTGACAGCTATATGATAATAAAAATAATCCATTCTTTCGATGCCTTACCCTACCAGCAAACGGACAGACAAAAGCATGGTGACACTTTAACTTGTCTACTCCCTAAAGGCAGTTGGATTAGAACACTCTTACCTTCCGAAGGTTTCTGTAAGACGAAGAGCGTAGATAATTCCACACAGAACTGACACTATAAGGTTAGCCATATGTAACTTTTCCAAAGTTATAAGCTGCAAAAGGTACATGAATGTATTCAACTGCGAGCTTTAGTTTTACTGAGTCTGAACATTTTAGTCTCTCAAGTGTCCACGTGCGGGTTAGTGTAGTTGGGGGAATATTTGTTCGGATTAGTCAAACGGATAATAGTAAAACCTATTTGTGCCATTGGAGTAGAGGTCTACAGACATTAAAGAATTTAATCATGGTCTTTGCTTTGGATACATAGCCTATGCTTGAGTATTTTCTGATTAATGTTAATAATTAGTGGGAATCTCACACGTTCAGCACTGCGGGCAGCATCAGATGAATGAATGGGTGAATGAATGACTTATATAGCGCACATATCTCCTACCAAAGAATTAAATTATGAACTCTCCCAATTATTTTGTTATTATTTAAATGATGAAGTTCATTTTATCATGCTTAGATTTCCGCAATACAGTTCTAATCTATTATCAATTCCGCAGACTAATGTAACTTAATTGTGGTTCTTTTTGTATGCTTTCACAATACTGTACAAATTAATTTATGCTACTTCTGTTGTTGTTGTTGTTGTTATATGGCGATTTACATACAGTTATGAAAATCAGATCGGACGTCAGCTCATAAAGGCGCCTCATGCAAACGCTATGGATCCATTGTTGATCTAATCTCCCCATCTCACCCCATTAAAACTGTATGGCACTGAGGATGGTCGCAGCCAGGTTTTTTTTAATGACTTTCAAGTGGGAGCATTCGCTTCCCACAAATTGCATTCAGACTTCGTTTCCCGTTCTTGGCGTCACATGTGGGTAGAGTTTGCTATCGTTTCTCTCCTTGATCTCAGGCCGTTATTTTAGCAGTCTGCGGTTTCCTGTGATCGAGTTATGTGGACCGCAAAAGAAATTATTCGGAATTCTCGTTGTTGTCATAAAACTTGCAGTTCTTCAAAATCATTGGGCTTTATTTTTACAGTAACTGTGTGAATTAACGCGCATTCCAGAGGGAAAAAACGGAAAGCTGACGCCATCAGCGAAAGTTGGGCCAAGCATTGAAAAATGAAGATGTCGGTTTTCAGAATCCAGACCCCGAAAATCGGCAGTCAGTGGGAATAACTGCTGTCGCTGAAATAAGCTTAACAGGAGGTGAACTGAACCGCTTTTCAGCTGATTATTTTAAGAACAATTTTAACTGGATTAAAGGTTAGTTTTTAAATTAAAAATTTTGCATGTATATCTAACTTGTTCTTCTTTTATAAACTTTTATTTTAATACGAATCTGTGATTCTCCGAAGTTATAGCGATCACATGTTGCATTTTTTTCCTTCGTTGAGACATATTTTTTCATGCGTATATCGTCTTATCGATGATAAATTTCGTCATAACATTATCAACGTTTATTGTGGATCCACTCACTTAACGGCTTAACAGTCATAAGAAATATTATTTTTAATGACTTTTACCACAACTCCTTAATTGAATTTTCAACAAAAAGTTTTAAATGAAAATTGTGATTAAGGACAAAATAATTTTTAAGCTAGCCTTGCCACCCTAGAAAAAAGCTCTTTATGAATAACTCTAATCTGCTCTACCTGCTGTGGTAGGCTTAAGACAGTGAATGATAAATTAGAGAAAGCCCTATGGGTGTTTGAAGACACAATTTGTCAGTATTTTCAAGTTATTCTTTATTAAAAATTAACACCTGCACCTTTATTTTCAAATCATCGCGAGGTTTCTTCGCTATAAAAACTGCGAAGATATATTATCACTAGGCTCTCGTCTGCGGGACACCCCATATAAAATGTACCAAGATTTACCATACGAAATTGTGCAGAGAAGAAGAAAGCAGATGGATATTTTTAAAGAGGCGAAAAAAAACAACATCCCGGCATCGTTTAGCAAAGCGCAGCCGGACAAACTATTCATCAAAGGTAAACTTTGGCCAGTTGGAAAGCCTCTTACTAACCCTCTCGAAATACCAGGATAGACGGTTTGACTTTGCTTTTTTGCTTTAGATCATGATATTATTCCTAATATAAACTAAGACCATGTTAATTCGCTTTCAACCGCCTAGCCATCCGTAATTATTTACTACTAGGTAATTATTTGGTCGGTCGGAACAGGCCATCGTAAAGGATGAGACTGCGGTTAATTTTAACCGTTTGTATTTTTGGGGGTTATCCTAGCTTCCCTTTCATGTCCCTGGGAACGATTTCTTATTCATTTTTGTGTATGTGTGTATGCTTTGTTTGGTTTCTATGTTTTGGTAGCTTAACTGTTTGTCCTGTTAGCAAATGCCAAATGCAAATTATTACCATATTATTTGGCGATTGTGGAGCTTTGTCACCAGGTCATACAGGGTTTTTTCTGCAAAAATGCCCAAGAGAATACCTATGGCTTTGAGAATAGCGTCACTAAATGTCAGGGGATTGAGAGACAAAGGTAAACGAAGAGAGGTGTTTAATTGGCTCCGCACAAAAAAGTTTTCAATATATTTGCTACAGGAGGTCCACTGTACCGAAGACACTAATCATATATGGTCTGCAGAATGGGGCTACTAAACAATCTTCAGTACGTATAAGAGCAATAAAGCCGGGGTATGCATACTGTTTAATAACAACTTTGACTTTCAAATCGAAAAGGCTTTCGTTGACCCGCAAGGCCGCTTCATTGTTTGCGACATTCAAACAAATGGGATGAGTCTAACCTTAGCTAACATATACGCTCCTAACGACGATAACCCAGCTTTCTTTCTAGATTTCTTTGACCATCTTACAGATTTTAAATGCGAAGATATAATCATAGGTGGCGATTATAATCTGGTACTTGACTTAGAGAAAGATAAGAAAGGCGGCCTTGCCAAAACTCACCAAAATAGTGTTAAAATCGTTGAAGAATTTTGTGAAAAATTAGACTTGGTAGATGTTTGGAGGGTCCTACACCAAGAAACCAGTAGATTTACGTGGAGACAGTACCATCCAAAAGTTCACTGTAGACTCGACTTTTTTTTAATAAGCCAAAGCACGGTTAATATCACGACATTTACAGATATTGTCCCAGGCTACAAATCGGATCACTCAATGATCACGTTAGGTTTGTCACTACATTCAAATCCACGCGGACCTGGCTTCTGGAAACTTAACACGTCTTTTTTAACAGAATTAGATTATGTAAACCAAATTAAAACGACAATTCAGGAAACACGCGATGAATATAAAAATGACAAATCAGTAAACCCTGTACTTTTATGGGAAATGATAAAGTTAAAAGTGCGAGAGAAATCGCTCCGCTACTCCAAGAATAAAACAAAGCAAACAAGACACCGGGAAATAGATTTGGAACAGTCAATTGCCAGATTAGAAGCGGAACTTGAAAACCAAAACACTGACGACTCGCATCTCTTACACTTGGAGGAACAATTGAACGAACATAAACTTGAACTCGAAAGGATAATCGAACTTCGCACTAAAGGTGCAATTTTGAGATCTAAGACTAAATGGTATAATGAAGGTGAGAAAAATACCAAGTATTTTTTAAATTTAGAAAAGCGGCATTATAAGCAAGGGACAATAAGACAAATTAAAACAAAAAACGGCGAATTTGTCACTGCAAACGAAAAAATTTTAAATGAATGTGAGGATTTTTATAAAAATCTTTATTCATCCAAAAATAAAACAAACGACCAAAATGATATAAACTTTTGCTTTGAGCGCGAAGACGAAAGAAATATTTATGAAGAGGATCTGACTGCGTGCGAAGGTGAGTTAACCGAAAAAGAGTGTTTAGAGGCCCTAAAAGATATGGAATCAGAAAATGAATGGGGTTAGTTTCTAGAGAAACTGTGGTGCTGCGTCGGTGGGGGGATGAAACACGAGAATTTAGTTTTATCGACTGAGTCGATAAGGTAAATTAACCACCGTAAAAAGATTCAAATAGCTAGTGGTTACGGTGGTTAATTTACCTTATCGACTCAGTCGATAAAACTAAATTCTCGTGGAATCAGAAAAGACTCCTGGGACCGACGGCTTACCAGCCGAGTTCTACAAAGTGTTTTGGAATGACATTTCGACTTCTCTTATCTGCGCATTGAACCATGCCTATAAAACTGGACTACTTTCAACAACCCAGAGAAGAGGAATTATCAAACTCATCCCTAAGAAAGACGCGGAACCATTTTTTGTCAAAAACTGGAGACCTCTAACCCTTCTTAACTGTGACTACAAAATAGCGGCGAAATCAATTGCTAATCGCTTAAAACCTCTTCTGCCCAATCTTATCAATCATGACCAGACTGGTTTTTTAAAAGGTAGATTTATTGGCGAAAATATCCGTCTTATTGATAGTGTCATTTGCTATGCCAAAGAGAAAAATATTCCAGGGCTATTATTATTTCTAGACTTTGAAAAAGCGTTTGACACAATAGAATGGGCTTTTATAAGGAAAACATTTCACTATTTTGGTTTTGGCAGTAGCATTTTGAAGTGGCTAAACCTTTTTTACAACCGTCCAGAAAGCTGTGTTTTAAATAATGGGTGGGCAAGTAATTTTTTTGAACTTCAAAGAGGGGTAAGGCAGGGATGCCCTCTCTCACCTTACTTGTTTGTTTTATCAGCTGAAATATTAGCGAAAAAAATCCGTGAAAATAAAAATATTAAAGGTATTTTTGTAAATAGCAAAGAAATCAAGCTAAGTCAGTACGCAGATGATACAACGCTTATACTAGATGGAACACAGGAATCTCTAATAGCTTCCTTAAAAACACTAGATGATTTCTATGAAATTTCTGGCTTAAAACTTAACGACAAGAAAACAGAAGCCTTTTGGATTGGAGCAAGTTGTGGTAACGCTGAAGTATCTATACCTGGTAAAAACTTTAAATGGCCCAAAGATAAAGTTAAAGCTTTAGGAGTTTGGTTTTCAATTGACCCAGAAGTAACAGCATCTCTAAACTATAGCGAAAAACTAGATAAGGTTCGAAATGTTTTAAGTTGCTGGAAATATCGCAGACTTACCTTAATTGGGAAAATAACAGTTCTAAAGAATTTAGTTGCTTCACAACTCGTCTATGTACTCTCTCCTTTACATTCAAATGCAAAAGTTATCAAGGAAGTAAACAAATTATTTTATGAATTTCTCTGGAATGGAAAAGGAGATAAAATCAAACGCCATATAATTGTTAATGATTATTCCAATGGGGGACTTAAAATGATAGATATACAATCCTTTAACAAATCTCTAAAAGCTACATGGATCAAAAAATACCTGGACAAAGAAAACCAGGGAAAATGGAAATATTTCTTTGATCTTGAGCTTGAAAGACACGGAGGAACCATAGTTTTTGAAGGCAACTTAAACAGGAATGACACTGTCGAGAATCTCAAGCTAAAGAGTCCTTTCATAAACGAGATACTGTCAATCTGGTCGGAAGTTAATTTCGAGGAACATATAACGTCCGAGAAACAATTTCTTGAACAATCTCTATGGTACAACTCACTTGTAAGAATTGGTAGCCGTCCTATCTTCTATCGAGAATGGTTTGAAAGTGGTATTACGAAAGTGAAACATTTGAAAGACGGCTCCAATAACTTTTTATCATTAGCTCAATTACAGTACAAATACAACCTTAACGTCTGCCCATTGAAATACAACGGACTTTTGTCAGCTCTGAAATCCCTTTGGAACACGGGTAAAAACAACTGTGTTAATATAGACAATAGTAACTATGAAAACTTCGCGGCAAAATTAGCTAAATGCCATCGTGCAAGTAAACTCGTTTATACTAAGCTACTCTCCACAAAGATTATGTCTCCAATCCGTAACCATGAGAAATGGCTCGGGGATTGCAACTTGAATTCTATGGACTTAATTAACTGGCCAGAAGCTTACCAACTTGCCGCTAAATACACTAAAAGTGCCAGAATCCTTGAATTTCAATACAAACTGTTACATAGACGAATAGCAACCAATGACTTTCTTGCAAAAATTGGAATTGAAGAAAACCCAAATTGCTCTTTTTGCACTGAGGAGCCTGAGAAATTACTTCATCTCTTTTGGTCTTGTCCCAATGTGGCCTCCTTCTGGCATAATTTAACTGCAATTCTGACTTTACATAATATTACTCCAGAACATCATACAATAGATATGCTTGTCGCGCTTGGTTTAAAGCCAGACTCGTCCAAAAATCATCCACAGATCAATTTTTGCTGCCTTTTAGCAAGAAATTATATATGGATTAGCAAAAGAAAAAGAATTGTGCCTAATGTAAAAGGTTTTCAGCATTATCTTAAATCGATTTATGACATTGAGATTAACTCAGGAAGCACGTGCGTTCTACCATCAAAGTGGAAATTTTTGAGTACAGTATTAAAGTAAATTATTCTCTTCTACTATATACATGTTTATACCTCAATTCTCTGTACATATCCCCCTGCCTGACCGATGTACAACTGCTCCACATTTTTATTGTAAGTAAGTAATGTAGATGTATTGTAAGTAAGTTATATAGATGTATTATAAGTACGTAACGTACATGTATCGTAAGTTTAGCACTTGATGTAGATGTATTGTAAGAAAAAAAAAAAAAAAAAAAAAAATTTTGCTTACTCTTATTTTGGTGGTACGCCACTGCAGGAATTATTTTTTTCTCTTCATTTCACGCTAAAAATTGAGAAAGCAAGCGATAATCCAGTATCAATGATAACTTCTCAGATTCATAAAAAAAAACAAATATTATGCTGTCGTGCACATTGATCTACAATTGCTTTTCGAAATCTCTCGATCGTATCCAAATAAACTATACACAGTGATACAATATTTTTTCTATCCTGTGTCATGTCTTTGCTGCCCGTTCAACTTTTCGTTTCGAAATTTGTAAGTCGATCTTATTCGAAATTTTTGTCGAGTGATAAGTAAGTGGCTTTCATAATACACTATACATGCACTTCATTTCATAAAAAAAAAATTATCTGGTTTCATTTTTTGGTTAACTTAAAACTAATCGTTTCCTAAAATCGCTCTATTGCATGTTAAGCGACGTCTTCGACACAGAGGTAGGGTTTTTGATAAACTTTAATTTCATGACAAACTGTACCAATGCATTATGTTCACTTTCACTAAGGTCATTTAGGTCTAATTTCTTTTTTTAGTTTATAACGTTGCATCGCATCTTGAAGCGATAAATAGGAGAAAATATAGTTAGAAAAAGGTATACATACCAGCGATGAAGCAATCCTTCTATCTGATGTTTTTTTTTTCCGGTCTCTCCTCAAGTAATTGTCGCTTTTAAAGTTCACTGACACCTCTATGCATTTATATCTTTCCCTCGAATGACGTTAATTCGACATCTAGATTGAAAAAAATAACCAACATTTCGCATTGTTATTCTTTCAACTAATTTCCCGACAGGTTTTCAAACTTAAATAAATAAACGCTGAACGGATTCTAGTTTTATAATACGAAGGCAGGAACCAGTGATGAAAAAAAAATGGTTTACAAACTAAATGATTTTTTTTTATGGCAATCTCCGTAGGGGAGATCACATTGAGAAACTTTTTAATAACTCTTTCTGTATAGTAGGGAAATATATGGACATTGTTTGTTCGTACAGGACAATTAACACTTCGACATCCATAGCAGGAAAACCGTGAGTCGCGTACTGCTCAGTAGCTTTCATTTTCATTGCCACACTATAGGATTTCACCCAATTGCAAAGACTCAAACGTTTGAAGCAACAAGTCATAAATACATGCAAAAAATTGAATTTAAAAACTAACCTTTATTCCAGTTAATATTGTTCTAAAAATATTCAGCTGAAAAACGGTTTTCATCTTTCAAACTGAGTTTAGCTCAACCTTCAATGATGGCGTCAGCTTTCCGTTTTTTTCTTTGGAGTGCGCAATAATTCACACAGTAATTTAAAAATAAACCCCAATGATTGCCTGATTATTCGGATGAAATTTGAATGCCCGCACAGTACTTTCCTGTGGTGTTGTTCATTATGCTGTACAAGGTGGTTCTGACTTTTGAGCCTTTGAATAAAATCTTAAAGTGAAATTCACCAAATTAACCATTAAATTAACTTCAAATGAAAACCGCTGAGCGGTACTTTCCTAGGGGTACTGTTTATTGGCTTTATTATGCTGTACATAGTGGTTCTTATTTTTTTTCTGTGGTGAAATCCTAACGTGTGGCCGTTCAAATAAAAGCTACTGTGTAGCACTTTATGGTAGTGTTTATTGTGCAGCACAATGTGGATCTAACTTTTGAGTCTTTGGATGGAATTCTAAAATGGAAATATTCACATGACAGCTACTGAGCAGTACTTTCCTGTGGTGCTGTTTATCGGCTGTACAAGGTGGTTCTAACTTTTGAGTTTGTGGATGAAATCCTACAGTGTGAGCATTCACATGTATTGTGGCGCTGTACATCAAGCTGTATGTAAGTACGCTGTACAACGTGGTTCTAACTTTTGAATCTGGATAAAATCCTAAAGTACAAAAAACGTCAGCATAAGAACAGCATAAGTTACATATGAAAAGCAGGAAGGTTTTTATCAGAGCATGGTCAACTTCAGCCTAACCCTTACTCAAAGGCCAGGTCACTAAGCAGACAAATGTAAAGTGGGCTATTTAGTATCTGCATAGCAAAAAGATGATCTAAAACACACAACTATAACAACAATACTTAGCTGATTACTAAACTGCAGTCTCCTACGATCCATCTTTCAAAAACACTACTTCCCATTTTGGTTCATTGAGACATTTCCCGAAGTTACTCGACTGTGCTTTAATACAAGCTAATACAAGTTTCTTTTTTAACACTTTTGAAGCTTTTTCCGAGCTGACCCGCCGTTAAATACCATCCGCTGATAATAAGAAGAATTAAAACCATAAAAATCTTGCATTGGCACGTTTGAAAGCGATAAAAATGCTGATAATTAGGCTAAAATAAGACAATGACACAGAGCTGCGCCATCTTGGAAATAGATCATTTTACAGCTGTGTGCTTAGTACCCTCGCCTTTGAGTGAAAGTGAGGTTGGCGCTCACTTTGTTTTGATACAAACCTTCCTGCTTGTAAATCATGTTAGTTAGCATAAGAACAGTTTCTGTCAAGGCAAGGTCACCTCCAGCCTCATTTCCACAATGGCCAGGTTACTAAGTACACCACCTGTTAGTAATTGGTCTATTCAGGTCTCGGGAGGGACTGGAACTATTCGTTTCCTTCGGGGGCGAGTGATTTCCGCGGGGAAAATGCAGTAGCTTATTTTGCAAAACTTATTGTTATTTTAATATGTAGAAGTTAAAAAGGTATTTTATTTATACGAACCAAGTTTCTGTAGCGTGTAGTAACTGATCGACTGGCAACGTTTTTTAAGAAAATTGTAAAGTTAAGAAATGATACTCACAGTTGTGTCTGCATTAAAGGTCAAATAAACCAAAAATTTGACATATTTTCTTTTAGTCCAATATTAGTGCACGGTTGAAAAAAGACCAAATAAACATACTCTGAAGTTTAAAACTAATTGGACTTGGCATCGCAGAGATATTGGAAGTTGAAAAATGAAACTTTTTGGCCTTCATTGTCGTAGAGCGATCGGGAAAATTGTCGGAAAAATGTCGGAAACCAATAGTGACGTCACTATTGACCACCTCAAAACAGTCACGGATTGAAGTTGAAAGTCGGTGACTGGGCGGAGAACTATGGTGTTTTGTTCTGCGATAAACTGCAGCAACTATTGTCCATTTTCAATACGAAAACGTAGCGAAAATCTTACACGCAAGTTAGAATACTCATGTATTCGCCAGAAGGGAGGTCACTGGGAACACGGTTGGCTCGCCAATAGTGACGTCATAATCCTTACCAATCCGATTTCGGAAACGTTTTCGTGAAATCTTCGGAAATCTTCGTACTTTTAGCTATGTGACTTACTTCAAGGCTCAGGGAGGCAAATTGTTGCGTAAGTATGCTTTATTATGGTTTCCTTTAACGTTTAAATAGCTTTAAATGGATAAAGAAAAAAATTCAAATTTTTCGTTCATTTGACCTTTAAGCAGTCGCAAAGAAGACTGCCAAAAAAATCAGGGCTTCTGACAGGTTTTGAACCCATCACCTTCGCGTCACCGATGCGATGCTCTAATCAACTGAGCTATGAAGCCGCACACATTGGGAACAGTAGTTATTTAGGCAGAGCTCTTAGTCCGGCTGCCGTCTGTGGCATAACTGAAAGCAAAATAAAGTCTCTTATGTTTCAATTTACTCGTCTGTTTCGTCTTCTGGGCCAAAAAAGAACCAGTCGAATGAGAAATGCTTAATGCAGTTTTATCTGCAGTTAGTGGCTGTAGACTTACTCGGCAAATTCTTGCAAATATCGCCAAAGCCAATAGCTTCCGATGAATCGGCCATGTTTCGCTTTTTAATATATAATAGCGGTGCCATAAATAGAGGTTATTTAGTGAAAAGTTGTGTAATGCGGCTGGGTACTTAAGGTGGCTCGATGGTGTTTTTTTCTGTGCCGACCACTCTTTTTCAATCACGTATTTGGATATCTTATTCAGTATTTACCTAAATACTCATGGCACACACTTACTAGGGAAAAATTGAAGTTTCCATTTCAGTTGTATTTTTTGCGATCGAAGCGTCCTTGGCAACGATACGTTGCTAGGCGTAGTTTTACTTGTGGGCCGCCGTCGGCCTGTATGAGAAATTTTGGTAACTCGCTCTTGGGGACTGAAAGAGTACCACAATGCACACATTTTAGCCAAGTTTGGTTAACTTCTGTGAGAGGATTTTTGAATGGCGCGAGTTTACTTATTTTAGGGTTAAATTTGGTAAAATATCAAAGTTTGTTGTATTTCACCCCAAACTGAGAGATCGAGGACCTAATGCCGATTTCAACTTTACTCATTCATAAGAACAACTATTGTACCTTATTTGTTTGGCTCTTTTGGCGGATTGACGGTTTTGGATTTTTCCCTGTGCCGAGTTATAATAATCGAAATTTACGATGTTTTTGCAACAAACGAGCAGAGAATCTTATGACCTCGCTTATTTTAAAAATCTGAGATAGAATTTCCCAAGAATAAGCGAACTATAAATTTGGACCTTCTTTTACTTAGTCTCCAAATTTCGTGTTGGTTGAAATGCTGTGAGACTTGTACGCTGAACGTCGAGTTGGTAACATGCGCGCTAGTATTTTCAGAGATTTCTTGTTCTCCGAGATGTTTACAATTCATGATCTATTCTGCATATTTCATTGTTCTGAAATGACACCTGCACGCGAATTCCGGTCTAGCACGGGCGGAACCAAAACGCTTGATTAACTTCCGAAGACCTGCCGATTATGGTAATTCATCAGTCCTGGCAATGTGTTCATGAAATAACAGGTGAGCTGTTGAACATCAACGTTAAACACGTAATTGACCTAAAAATAGCAAGAGCATGCCGCAAACAGAAAACAGAAATTTTTACTCACTGTCAAGGCAGCAATTATTTCCCTTATTAAAAGACGTGAAAAACGCTACAATAAGCGTGTCTAACAGAAGAGTTTATTACCATAATCGGCAGGTCTTCGGAAGTTAATCAAGCGTTTTGGTTCCGCCCGTGCTAGACTGGAATTCGCGTGCAGGTGTCATTTCAGAACAATGAAATATGCAGAATAGATCATGAATTGTAAACATCTCGGAGAACAAGAAATCTCTGAAAATACTAGCGCGCATGTTACCAACTCGACGTTCAGCGTACAAGTCTCACAGCATTTCAACCAACACGAAATTTGGAGACTAAGTAAAAGAAGGTCCAAATTTATAGTTCGCTTATTCTTGGGAAATTCTATCTCAGATTTTTAAAATAAGCGAGGTCATAAGATTCTCTGCTCGTTTGTTGCAAAAACATCGTAAATTTCGATTATTATAACTCGGCACAGGGAAAAATCCAAAACCGTCAATCCGCCAAAAGAGCCAAACAAATAAGGTACAATAGTTGTTCTTATGAATGAGTAAAGTTGAAATCGGCATTAGGTCCTCGATCTCTCAGTTTGGGGTGAAATACAACAAACTTTGATATTTTACCAAATTTAACCCTAAAATAAGTAAACTCGCGCCATTCAAAAATCCTCTCACAGAAGTTAACCAAACTTGGCTAAAATGTGTGCATTGTGGTACTCTTTCAGTCCCCAAGAGCGAGTTACCAAAATTTCTCATACAGGCCGACGGCGGCCTCACAAGTAAAACTACGCCTAGCAACATATCGTTGCCAAGGACGCTTCGATCGCAAAAAATACAACTGAAATGGAAACTTCAATTTTTCCCTAGTAAGTGTGTGCCATGAGTATTTAGGTAAATACTGAATAAGATATCCAAATACGTGATTGAAAAAGAGTGGTCGGCACAGAAAAAAACACCATCGAGCCACCTTAACAAGTCAGGTTTTATGTTTTTGAGCCTTTAGGTGACGAGTAAAAATCGACAAGTGACGAGTTAAAATGAACAGCCGCATTACACAATTTTTCGCGGAATAAATTGCTTACTATGCGACAGTCATCTTCTCCCAAATGAATCTATCATTTTTGGAAGTGATTGATAGCGCGCGATAGCAAGCGAAAGAGTGCAAAATCGTGTCATACTTGCAATCGTTTTGGTGTATTCGCATTCTAAAATGGTTATGTCAAATAATTAAAGGGGCAGTATCACGAGGTTCCACGCGCGGCACTGTTCACTATTCTTGCACCGGAATTTTGGACATATCACTGTTAAAAGTGATTTTTTTCCTTCTTCCGGCTATCAAAACGGATTTTTTTGATTCAACAAATACCTCCACTTCTCGACGGCCTTTTTGAATTTGCGGAATCAAACTTGAAAATTGGGCCGACGTTTTCAAGTTTCGACCTCGTGATACTGCCCCTTTAATAGGCCATTTCCGAGTTGTCTCTAGCCTCTCTATCAAAGCGAGGCTAGGTGCGAACCCTTTCATATGAAAATGAGTTTTCATTCACTTGCAAATAAAACTTATTTCCATGTGAATGAAAACTCATTTTCATATGAAAGGTTTAGCACCTAGCCTCGCTTTGATAGAGAGGCTAAAGGCAACTCGGAACTTACGCACTTTTGGTCGTGATCTTTGCATCTGTAACTTGCGGTACCGCTGTTCCTTTTCATGCTTGTGACTTCACTAGGGCGCAGAACTAATGCCATTAAGCGTCTTCAAAATTGCTTTGTTTTTGTAGTTTCATGCGTGGCCGTTAAAAACACTTGCCTCGTCAGCGAGTAACCATTTTATCATGAACTCGACTTTTTGACTGGTCACATCAGACTACGCTATGCCGGTGTCATTTCTGTCTTCCTTTCTAGTTTGTCTTTTGTTTATCCTTTTCTGCTATATTATATCCACACCGCAGTATTTTGCAATTGCTTTTATTCGATCTGATTGTCATTACTCACGCTATTTAATACTCTTAAACATAATCCTGATTGACACGTGCACAAGATAACAGGTTTAAAACGTATACCGGATTTTTTAAAAGAAAAACATAAAAATTATAATTAAAAAAATCCAGCATTTGGACTATAACTGCGCTCAGCCCAGCATTGTATGACTTGAATGAGCCTGAAAATCACACGAAAGAGAAGGAAGAAAGCAGGGGAGAATAAAGAACTGGCAATATGCATCATTTTTTTTTTATATTTCCGACTTTGGAGATCACATCAAAAGACTATAGGGAATATTTGTTGTTGTCATTGTTTATACGTTGTCTCACTAGCATACGAATTTACCCAGAGAAGGCATCGTACCTAATACGAGTTTTGAACTGACCTAAAAAAAATTCGAGTTATGAAAACAGCCTTACACAAAGGGTATCTAGTAATTTTCATCATTTTCTTTTATTAGGTTTGGAATAAATTCAGTACAGTAAAACGACTGTCTGCAGGACTATCGCTTTGCCAGAGCAGCTGTAGCAAATAATCCATAACATTAAAATAATCACTGATTGCATGATCCTTTTACTCTGTTATGTCGGCTTTGTGGTATATTAAGTATGATGTGTTTGGATTTTACCATCTAAAAGCCATTACACTGCAGTACTAGTGTGCGCAGCCAGATTTTTCAAACATGATTCGCTGGCTATTAATCACCCGTCATAATTCGCCCAAGGTGAGACGACAGTTAAGGAATACGCCTTTAAAATAAGCTCAAAGTGTAAATACTCACTTCATGAAATAGAAACATTCACAAGCACTGCCCGTTCTTCAAACAGCGACTCTCAGGGAGGAACCATTACAAATGAACTGGGGGTGGGTGGAGGGGGAGGGGGTATTTTCAGCTTGCACGATTTTTTCTTTCTTTTGCCCATTGCCTGTGCAGGATTTTTTTTTTTTGCGGATGAAACCCCTTCGCACGATCTTTTAGTATTTGCTAAACTGTAGTACAGCATTTTCGTTGTATCATGTAAATTACTTAGGAACCGTTTATTTTTTTCTTTACTTGGGAATGGCGGGCTTGGTGGAATTTTTATGGATCTCCCATGATGTCTGTGTGGAATAATATGACCCTTTCCTGTTATTTGTTTCTTTTATGTGCTACTTTTCTCTCTCATACCACGACACATACCTCCGTGATAACCATGTTGTATGAAACCTAGGATAATGTTCAAAGCAATCTTCATATTCCGTTGATTATTATACCAAGAGTTCATACCGATCAGCCCAAACTATACTTCGCCAAGATGATAGCAGTCATAATAAAGATCCCGCAACATGACATAGAGTCAGGGAGGTCTGCGGGGAAGGCTTCCCTTGAAACGTTTGAGAATCAGACACACCAGAAATGCTATTTTTGACAATTTGACTGAGTTTTTTTTCTTTTGTCCGTCTAACGAAGAAATGCTCTTCCGTCCGTCAAATCCGGATGGAATCAGTTGCCGATTAAAAGTGAAAGAACTAAGATTTAGCTGAGAAAGATGCAATGTTCATAATGTCACGAGCGCCCCTGACAGAATTGAAACCTATGACCTCCTGCTCACCGGTCGGATGCTCTAACCATAGATACGTTTCGTTTAGAAAAAAATTTAGAAGATATTTCCGGCTTTTTTTTAATTGCTATGGATCCAACTCGTTCTGGAACGAAAACCCTGTTGCTAGCACTAGAGAGAGAGCTGTTCACAAGAGTCTGTGATTTCGAAAAGCCACACAAAACAAAAAATACCAACCATGCATATTTTATTACAAACGTTGAAAGTCGATCAAGACTACTTTTAAGTAGATTTTAACAATGAAATCATCGTGAAAGAAATATCATTGCCGTATACCGGTCACGTACACAAAAAAGATCCTAAAATTGCAATCGTTCTATAGCTATCTACAAACGTGGCCATAGTCACATATTATGTGACTGTTTATATCTATGGATATCTGTATCTGTATCTGTTTATATCTATTAATTTGGTTAATGTACAGAACGGCAAACTTGCCGATGTTCAGCGACGATGTTTATATTCTGTCTGGTTATAAACAAACACAACTGACAACACAAAAAACGGGCCGCTGATCAACGGCGAAGTAAGTTCTGTCTGTGTAAAGAAGAACACCAAACAAAAAATAGGGTGAATCACTAGAATACCCGGCCACTTCTCTCTCCTTCTCAGAGGCCTTGTATCGCCCCTTGACTGCAGGCTTGGGAAACAACGCGTGGAGGCTGAGTAGAGGGAAAAGTAAAGGGTGCAGGGAACGCTGGGATGGGAAGAGAGAGACGCTTTCTTCCTCTTTCCATCGTTTCCCGCGCTCCCGGTTTTTTCACCGTTGTTTACTGATAAGTGCCTCTTCGGAGGAGAGAGCGGCCACTTACTTACATATATCTGAACGTCACATCGAACGAGGCATACGAAAACAAAAGGATTCATTGTTATCCAATGATATGCAAATAAGTGGCCGGGTATTGTTCAATTTGGTCTAAAGAAGACTGACCACAAACTGACTCGCCGATGATCATCGGTAAAGGAATAGCCTCCGTTTGATATATCGAATTTATAATATCAAAGTCAGTCTTTCTGGTGCAAACCGCAAATTTTTTAAGATTTATTTGTCTTAAAATTATCATAAAAGACTTCAGGCAAAGAAAACAAGACCTTATATGTCAAAGGCGTACGTTATTCTGTCGGCAAGAATGACTTTCCAGTAATTTTAAGGCCATCCCCATAAAATGTTTCGTTTCCCATCGCCCGACCGACCCATTTTTTTGGAAAAGTAAAAAAAAAATCAGATACACTGTCTGACAGGCAAAATTTTACTTTTTAAACATGTGATCAAGGCTTTATTTTAAATAGAAATCTTTCATATTTAATTTATTAGCCTCCATTGTAGATAAGGAGTAAATTTGATTTGGAAAACATTGGCAATCGAAAGCACACGTGTAACTAGGCCTTCTTAACTTAGCATCCAGGCTTTTTCTAGACTCAGGATCCCTCGGTCAATTTTCTCTTCTTATTTTTTTTTGCCCGACTGACCGACCCACTTTCACGAGAGGGAAGGCGATGGGAAACGAAACATTTTATGGGGATGGCCTAAACAGATATTTGATCAGCTTCTACTGGATCACTTCATTACAGATGATGATACATGTACTTTGTGTATACTTCAGAAACATCACTCGACTTATATACAGACAGAATTACTTCGACGATCAGATCCATTTTTATCTCAAGTCAATGTAAATATTTTTATCGAGAGTAATCCAATCTACGGATTGCCTTCTCGCCGTTGAACATCGGCGAGAAGGCACATCTGTATATAGTGGTTAAAGTAATATTTACATATTGAAAAGTTGGCGTGTTTCTTGTCGTTCTGTATTGTGAAACAGTTACATAAACGTCACTTTGGACGATCTATCTATCAGTGCTTAATTTGCTTGTAAGGGCTTTGTTAATAATCACTGGGTTACTAGGAAATCAAATGTACACTCTGGTGCCGATAATTTCTAGCTCGTAGATTTTTTAAGGGCATACGTAGTCGCAGCAGGTTGGTTTTAAATAAGAATCCACTTTGCAAGCCCAATAGTGATATTTTTTGTCATACGGGCATTTGACGCCAAATCCCACGTTGCAATGTAAGCTCCAGAGAAACTTATGACCGCAATTACCACTATTTACATATGCGAATCGATCTTTTCCTTTCTGGACAAGGCAAGATTTAAATCCACCTCGAGAAATACCAATGGTCGTTCTCCTCTGACGTCCTGCTCGGATGTCTGAAAAGCAATTTACAGACAGACAGTTCAAAATCACGCAAGGGGAGCTGTTTCCGGCTGGAGCCATGAGCCCAAACATTTTTCTACGTGCATAGGCTGAATAAAAAAGCTGCTTCTGTTGACTGAAACCTTGGGATAACTTGCGATAAAGCCCTGGTTATGGCCGTTGATTGCTGAGTATATATCATGTGGTTATGTAAATTCGTGAATTAGCAGAGCACTGGTCGCTCAGTGACAACAGGGGTTTTAATCCTGGGGCAGTTTACCGCGAATGCTTGTTGGCCGCACATACATACATATCATAATCCCCGGATTCAGCAAACACATTAACCCTATTCAGCTTTGGAGGGGTGGGGGGGGGGGGGGGACAAAGTGCCCGCGCTAACTTTCAACATTCATAACTTCTTTAATATGTATTTAAACGCCATCAAACTTTGTGACTTTTCCTAAAATTTATCTGGCAACAATTTCATACGACAATTTATTGATCACGTGACTTGATGTTTCCATGGTAATAAGATTTTGACAACCTTAATCAATGTTTTTATATTTTTACGTCATTTAGCGTTTATTTATTGGTTTTGATTAACTTTGAGTCAATTTGGAAATTCAGAAATCCAAAATGGCGGATCCAAGATGGCGGCCGTATAACTGAATACCTAATAACTACGTCATATGACGTGATCGTTCCATTGTGCGGACCGCAAAGAAGATAGTTTTGGACGTACTATGTACCCTCCTGGTTTCATTGTCAAAGCCTTAATGTTCTTGAAGTTATGAGCCCCCCCCCCCCCCGGCTCAGAAACTAAAAAAACAGTCCAGGCTGAATAGGGTTAAAGGGGCTACATGTATGTCACCATTTTTAGTGTTACTCAGTTTAAAAGGTCAAAAGACATGTCTATATCAGTGGATTCCCAACAATAACGGTCTAGTTTCCTATAAAAATATTCTACTAGTGCTCTAAGAGTAAAGATAAGAGTCTTGGGCTGCACTGGATGGCCGGGATGGAGATGGATTGCAACTTGGGCCAATTTTTTCAATTTTATCGCCTGGTGTCTTGAAAACTCGCTAAAACTCATATTATGGTTAATCAGGAGGTTAACTCAGTTCTCTTCTAAAATTCACTTGACATACGTGCACCTTCCATTTGATGTTTTATATGCATTTCGTGTCTGACAGAGGTATTTCGTTTTAATCTGGGGCAGTTTTGACCCAAAAACGTCATAATTTCCATGGAATAGCTTCAAGCCCCAATATCAAAATTTAAATTCTCATTTCTAGTCCTATAGGTTTTTCTGTAGAAGTAGTAGGGAGAAATTGTTTTGATATCAAGAGAATTCATCTTGCGTGATCATGTCCTTAATTCTCATGACCTTTTTGATTGATAAGGCATTGATATTACAAGGAGAAATTTGATGCTGATCATCGCGACTTGGGGATTAAGGGGTTAAGGGTAAACACCCCCCACCCCCACTTATGACTCTGCAGATATAACTATTAATTTAAGTAAAAAGGCACGATATACTGTTATACAATGATTGCGATTCAATACTATCATTTGGTGAGCCCTCTCTAAAACGAAAACTCAGCTAAATGTGAAGGGTTGTTGGCTGATAATGAACCTCAAAGTAGCAACCGGGATTTAATTAAAGAGCATTTGGTTGTACGATCTTCTAACCAGCTACATGATGTTGTCAGAAACATGGATCCCATAAACTATCACATGATTGTCAATCTGGTCTAATCCTCGACAGAAATTTTTTATTCAGTGTACTCTGTTTTTTTTTTTTTCGTTTTATAAGTTTCGTAAGGGAACCATGTCTGTCATAGACGTGATTTAGAACCTTTCGCGGGATTCGAGATTGAAAGAGTACCCAATTAATTACTCGTGCCGGTACGGCAACGAGTCAAGGATTGGCCTGCGTTTTTTTTTTTCTTTTCCTCCGTGTTTTCGTATCTACTTTTGTGCATCGCGTTAGATCTGGGTACAAGAATACGTACGCATGCACTGCGAGAAAATTTTGAGCCTGCGATACTTGGGATTCGGTGGCGTCGTTTTGCAAGCAAAAGCGAGCAAAAGCAAAACAAATTTGGGTTTTATTGTTTGTTGCTGTTTACTCGTGACGGATACGGCAACGAGGTAAAGTTTGTCCTCAATTTTTTTTTATTTTATTCTTTTTGTTTTCGTCTGTTATTTGTGCATCGCATTAGATCTGGAACATTTCTGGGTACGAGAATACGCACTCATGCAAGCAGAAGCGAAACTAATTTTGGTTTTATTTGCCTGTTGTTGTGTTACGTAAGTGTTCCCCGCAAGTAACGTACATTACCGGTACGAGTACAGGCTACCGGATAGCCTCTTGTTTATATTTTTATCAGATTATTTACGTTTTCTTTTCGCGCGCAGTAAAAAATCTCAAATTTAAATTCCCGACTGATATATCGTGTTTTCATGATTATATGGCCAGGGGCTTGTTTTAAGTTTGCTTTATTAGGAAGAAAAGATCGCCAAAAAAGATAATCGCAAAGAAATATGAAAATATATTTTCAGAAAATTAAAAATTCCACCAGAATGGCAATTTTGATTTCTTGACCGCCTGTCACGAAATCAAATTTGATGAACTTTAATCCACTTCCATCCTTGCAATCCTGCACTTTTTCTCCAAACAAGTGCTTCTGTTATGTACGATAGAATCTTTGTATCAAAATTAGGTGTATATTTGATGGCATTAGGAAATGGAAATTAACTGAGCAAAATTTCGTTATTTCGGCGGGACAGTATCCCTTTTAATTCAATGAAATTACTTACTTGCACTGTTATCATTGATAGCCTTTCCAAGTGCACATGACAGAAAGCATGAGATAGCCAGGATAAGGACTGCAACTGTTAGGATCTATACAACGAAAACATATATAATTTTAATACAGTTATTAAAATTGCAAAATGAAAACCAAGTTTGCTAAAGGTCGAAAATGTAAACCAGGTTAACGAATCAACATACCCTCATGACAAATCACTGTTGCTGCGACTGTATTGTGGAAATCGGACTGAGCTTGCTGAGCACTGCGATAAACTTGTCGTCTCTGAAGAAGCCGGAGCACTGCGTTAAACGTGTCGCCTCTGAAGAAGCTGATAACATTTGGTTTTTGTAAAGGTGCGTTCTACAATTTATACGTTTTCTGTTGTGAAAGCTGATCATGCTTGTGTCTTCTTTCTGAGCTGAC
Organism: Dendrophyllia cribrosa; assembly: GCA_024195265.1. NCBI lineage: Eukaryota > Metazoa > Cnidaria > Anthozoa > Scleractinia > Dendrophylliidae > Dendrophyllia > Dendrophyllia cribrosa. Next base: position 39,640,556 of record JAJLRJ010000007.1, on the reverse strand, counting down.
ACGATAACAATTTGTTTTTCCAGCATTGCTGAAGGAACTCAGCGAAGTAGTTTCCGCTGAGATGCTGTAATCTTTACTACCTGAAGGGCTGAGAAGATTGTTTTACATTTAAGCAGAAAACCTTCTGGTTTGCTGAAAAAAGGTTCATGGATTCAAGCAGTGGGTATCGAATGAAATCACAGTACAGATCAGTAGTTCTATGATATGTTTGCAAAAAAAAGCAACAGACAAGCTGCAGTTAATATTTACTGATGAGAAATTTTAACTTATTCTAGCTATCACCGGATACTCTTGACAGACCATTTCTTTCAGATGTTTTTGCTCTTTCTGCATTAAATGTTATGAAAAGCCACGCAAGGGTAGCCATTGCGTGACAAAGAAAAGAACTGGAGAGGATGTGAAAAATGATACGAACTTTACACTGATCCAATTTGATGAATTTACTTCCTCGTCATGCACGTGTCATCGCGCTATTATCAGGCCTCGCTTTTGTTCACATTGCTGAAGCACGGTACTGCTAAATCTATTACTAACCTGAATAAAAGGTCTGCTGAAGAGAGAGTCATTGCTCCATTTCTCGGATTTTCTTGCCATCGGAATAAGGGTTAAATTAGTATAGGTAGTACAATGCAAAGGGGTATTTGGGCTAAATACCTCGAGTATAATATTTCGAAATTGTCCCAAAATATCACAAGCCGCTTGAGACGTGAGGCATTAATTTTGCCGTACTTGTACGCGGAGAAAGCGAGCTTTCGATAAAACTTTGAACATTTTTATACGTTTTATGGTTTCTCTTTCCTCAAAATTAGAAACACTACTGCCCAGTTTCTCTAGATAACGGACAAGGACGCTAGTTACTACATGTACAAGCAAAGTGTCTGGCTCCAAAAACATCTAAGTCCCCAAGACATAGCTTCTAAATGTATCTTCGTGCATGGAGTGGTTTACTTATAAGCCACTCGCTTATATTTTCAGTTGGCGGTTTTAAATGGAGGTGTTAAACGTAAATATAAATTACCGGATAAAGGCAACTAAGTTTAGTTTAGTTGGATGTTTGTCTCTTGTCGTCTGTTTAGTAAAATATCCTGTGTTGTTGAAGGAAGTATAAACAAATGAAGTTTATATTGTTTTAATTCTGACAATTTCAATTCAACTGTTTTATCCTGGATTGCTGAAGTCGGAAGGTCGCGAGCAGAAAACAAAAACAATGTCTTCAGGACTGAGTACCTTTCCCATACAAATAATGCGCCTGAAAAACAAAGCGATGAGGATATCGAGTGAATTCTCGGAGGATGAACGAGCCATTTTATATTTCTAGCAGTCTTTCTAAGACACAAGGGAATAACTAAAAAAAAAATAGCCAATATTTTTCAAGTGGCAATCCATTTCCAACCTGGCCATCGGTAGAGAAAGACACTGTATTTAAGTGGAGTAATTTTAAAAGAAGAAAACTAGACTATTACTTGTGGGTTCTATTAATGTAAAAATGTCTTCTGAATTTAAAACACTTTGCGAAAAAAATAATTTTTCTTTATCTTTCATACTTATGCCATGTCTCACGCTAATCTTAAGCGAACATCTCTTGCCGCTCAATAGAGGATTGACTGTACAAAGACGCCCGAGTGCGAACAAAACGGCATAGGATCACATACGAATGCGTGTCCATAGTTCCAGACCGCTGTCAAATGGTGTAAAGAAAATTGAGTACTTTTGGAATGCCACAGACTAAGATGTCTTCCATGATTATGTCTTGTCCCTATCAAGCAAAATGTTGCAAACGTGATGGGAAATCAAAAGTTTATAGGACAATACAATAAGAACTGATTCCAAGGTGAAGTTTAATCCATGCACTGCTTTCGTTTCCAAAACTTTCTTCGCTGGGAAATTTAAATCGATTACCGTCTAAATACAGACGATCGTATGATAGAGAAAATGAAATATTTCCAGGTTTTACTATAAAAGATAAGCCCCCAAATCTCTTTAACTTTGAACATGCTAAGTTAGCCACGGAAACAAGTTTTGAAACAAGCACCGACTGGCGAATTCTAACCTTGAATTCCAACTGAAAAACCTTTGAATGTAAACTACTCTAGGCTGAATGGGAAAAACACAATAACGATAGTGCTTTGGATAATTATTGTTGTATACTTTCTGTTTAATAAACGGAAAAAATGATACAGTATCTGACTGATCTGACTCGTTTGCTGTTCACACTTGTGAGATATAGAGTTAAAGAACCAGACCGGAAATAAGAAGCGCGAAGGACTTTGAGAAAAGCCGCGTGACCGTAGACTAGACATCGCGAGAGAAAGAGGAGAGCTGTAGAGAATAAGTTAAGGCTGATCCGGATAAATGTAGTTTGACCTTCCCCGTCTCTTCGCGCCATTATCAGGCCTCCTCTTTTGTTCGCGTAATCGCCAAAGCACTTGAACTTTGGTATTCTGTTGTATCTATCTTACGGCCATTTTTTCTACCTCAATCTTCGAGATTTGCTGAAGGTTCTGTGATGCAACAAATTGTCACAATTTCATGCCATTAGAAAAGAGGAGCAAATTAGGGGTGAAATTCAGTTTTCATTATGGGAATCCAATTCAAAATAGCTTAAACATTTAAAGTGAATCTGATGAATTGTTTTGCGAGCAGTTAAAACCTACTCGCACAATCTTTTCTTAAAGAAATAAAAAACGCGCCGAGTGCATTATTGAGTTATACGAATAAGCACGCGGAATTTTTAAGAACACGAGAGAAGTGCAGAGAAGCACGAGCCAAAGGCGAGTGCTTCTCGCACTTCTCGAGTGTTCTTAAAAATTCCCAAGTGCTTATATAACTCAACAATGCACGAGGAACAATTTTTTTTATTTCTTTTATAAAATAAAAACGGTTATAATCAACCTTACGTCACGCGCGTGCTTTATCGGGTTATAAATAAATGAACTCGGTTTAACCAATCATAGCGCGCGCATTTCCTTGAGCATTTTATAAATAGTTTTAACATTTACAGAAATCACATAAAAGTGGGTAGTTCGATCACATAAATGTCAATAAATGAATGAAAATGAATCAACCAACGAAATAGAACTGATTGTTTTGGGAAAACTTGGAAATTGCGAGTTAAATAATCCAAGAAAGAACATGGAAAAAGTTAGGAAGGTAAACAAAACTGGACTAAATCGTGATGACGTAGTCCAGCTCAGTTTACGTTTCAAATGATGAAACCTCGATTAAGATTTGAAACAGCAAGAAAGGAAGTGCTTGAAAATGACATATGTAAGGTGACAATTGAACAAGACCATCGATCGGTAAACAGGAAGTTATGTGAGCTAAATTTGAGACGCTCGCAGTGTCTTTGAGTTTCTAAAATTACTTACTAACATGTAATTACTAAATAAATAATATGGTACCCTAATTAAGCGTGGGATTTTCTTTCTGTTGAACTGTGAGTAATTTTGAATCAATTTTTAGCATAATTTTAAAAACGCCTACAATAGGAAAGTGCTTGGCATCAAACAAAATACATGAAGACCGATCAATAATTGTATCCTTGCGAAACAGCACCAAACTTTCCCTGATGGGAAGTTTTAACTTACTACGTTTAACACTTTTATGTTTATTTTTCCTCTATACCATGGTGCTCTTTATTATGGACACATTTCTGCAGTCAAGCGTTTTCCCCCATTTTGCATAAACTCTTATGACAAGCCATTGCGTGACAAAGGGAAGAAATGGACAGGAAATAGCATTTATGCTTATCCGTATGTAGCCTGTTCCAGGCTCCGAGATAGTGGGGAACGCGCGAAGTAATAAAAAAGGAAAAAAAATCACGGGGTTGTTTCTTTCCTTCTTTTTTTACTTCGCGCGTTCCCCACTATCTCGGAGCCTGGAACAGGCTAATCCGTAAGGGGCCGATTACATGGCGAATTTCAGCCCGGTTGACCAGGCTGAGATTTCAGCCCGGGCTGAAATTTGCCATGTAATCGGTCCCTTGATGTATTAACTTGCTCGTCATGCACGTGTCGTCGCGTTATTATCAGGTCTCACTGTTTTACATTACAGCTGAAGCACGCCAGATTAAACTATTACTTACATGTTGACAGTATTTCCTATCTCCCTGGCTTTAATCTATGATTACGACCAAACATTTGTTACCGCGCAACTTCGCGTTTTTCTTAAAGGAAAGTCACAACACCATTTCTCACTTTATTTTTTCCTTAAGGAAAGGGTTAAATCATGAGCGAGATTTAGTGTTTACTATGCGCCTGATACTGAGTCTTTGATCCGAAGAATGAATTAGCTTAACATCTGTGAAAATGTACCTTTGTGAATAGAAGTGTTATAACTACTTGAGCGCAAGATGCTTTTCAGTTCGCTATCTTTCTTTTGCCTTTCAAAGATTGAGTACCAAAGTTTAGTTGTATTATTAGTACTATCTTCTGTTGTCTGACTGTTTTGCTGTAGGAAGTGTAAAGTAAACCTTGAAAATGTTGTTCTCTAAATCACTGGCAATTTCAAGGCCTGGTTTGCTGAAGCACGATCCGTGATTCAAATTAACCGCGAAAATTTGGCGTATTTTCATATTTTTCGTTTTGGATGAAACCTGTGCTCATAAATTAAATCTAAGCGCATTTTCCTTTACACGAAATGCACCTGCTTCACAAATAGGAGAATATGAAGCGAGCTCCTGCGGGAAGAACTTGAAAAAAAATTGGCTAATTTTTTTTTCAACTTGAAATCCATTTCGATCCTGGTCATGCGCATTCATAGACATAGTCTGAACGTTTCAGTACATTGGTGTAAATAGACTATAATAAACTGGACCATTATTTTTTGGTTTCCATTCACGGAAAATGCCTTTTGAATTTTACAGCCGATTTCACTGAACGGTCATTGCAGAACCGAGCTTTTAATGAATGATTTTTAATGAATGATTCGCCCGACATTATTCGCCCAAAATAAGACGATGGTGACACCATGAGTGCTGGAGGTTTTATCCTCTTTTTAGTGAAAACCGATGTGCGAGCAGCGAAGCTCCCTCAACGGGGCGCAGCGCGCCGAGGAAATAAAAGAAAACTTCTTGTAACCGTTCTAGCTGGGTCATGCTTGCATGGGCGGCTGTCCCACCTGTTTGGCCTAGTTGAGGTATTAAATTTTAATTATTTATTCCCCTTTGCGTGGGCAACTGTTCAAATCTGTGGTTTAGCTTCCTGGCTGATTTGGTGGGACATGTTTGCATGGGCGACTGTCTCGCCAAATTTTTTCAGCTTATAGACTTGTTTTTGTACAATGCACAGATTGAATTGTTTGGGGCAGTTAGCATAGGCTTATTGTTTGTCTTCTCAGCGGTCAACTGGCTGGGTCATGCCAACATGGGCGGCTGGCTCCCCTGGTTGAACTAGTTGAGGTATTTACTTTTAATTATTTTCTTCCCCCTTTGCGTGGGCAACTGTTTAAATCTGAAGACTAGTTTCCTGTTTGATTCGGTGGAACATGTTTGCATGGGCGACTTTCTCACCGAATTTTTCCAGTCTATACACTTTAATTTGTTTTTTATACGAGGCACAAATTGAATTGATTAAGGACGTTAGCATGGGCGACTGTCCTTCTCATTGTTAGCTTTGGATTATAACGTGACTCGTTTGCTCCTCTCCTCTTATTGCTGCTCTTGCCTGGGGTGGGGCAGCATATGCGCCTTCAGTGCATATGCTTTTGGCGTTTTTCTTGGCCCGCACCTTTACAGGGCAAATCTATGGTATCAGAATTTATTCATGGATTTAAGACCGAGTCCACCAGAGGACCAGGCAGGGGTGATACATGCCACCTCTCCAATTTTGATGAAACTTTGCCAGATTGTAGGAACCACTCAATAACTCAAAAACACAAAGTGGTTTGGTTTCGCGATTTTTCCTCTGGGAGTTAGACCACCCCCCCTGGTTTTTTCCCCCAAATACCAAACAATCCACTAAAATAAACATCAAAACTACATACCACTCCTGGTTACAGAATACAATGAATTTTATTTATTTTTCACATGAATAAAGACTGGACCTATGTTATTTAACATGCCTAGTTTCAAGTCATTTGCAGTGACAGGTGTCAATCAAGAGCTTTCAATGCTCACCCATATCATGAAAGATTGCGTGATTATGCAAATTAGCACAACTTCTGATCCAAATATCGCCAAAGTGCAACCCTCTTTTTTGAAACAATTTTTACCACGGTTCAGAACCATCCTAGATCTAATAAAATCGAGAATAAAATTTTTGGGACCTGTTATTTTTTTGCGACTACAGCCGTTAAAGCAACGTGACTACAGAATGGTTCTCACAAAGAGAGAAGGACCAAATTTAAGAAAATAAAGTATTACAGAACCAATTTGTTAACGCAATGTCTTAGTTAATGAGATAAAAACTGTCCTTAAATATTATTTATAGCAGTTAAAACTAACTGAAGGCAAAATTCATTGCAATATCTCTGAAAATACCCAGGAAAATCATAGTATCAACACCCAAATTCTACTCCGATGCTCCGAATATTGAAATGAACGGTCGTGATATTTGAATTCTAAAGCATCAAGATGTTACATACGAATTTTCCTGGCCATAATCTTGTTGTTTAGATTGCTCTTGGGACCTTGCTGAATCATTAAAGCTCGCGTACTGACCTTGCAGTTAGTTCTTGTCAATACTTAGTTGCAACGATTCACGCTCTCTCTGCATGTAAACACATGAGTTATAAGTCGTATCGATCCCTGACATTATTGTTTGCCCTGACAAATAGAGTCCTGAGCTCATACATTGGATTGTCCATTCCATATTGGTTCAAGCAAATGTTAAATTGTTGATTTAGCCTCATCGGCAAGCAAGTGAACACCGAGTAATATGAACTGTTGAAGTTCGTCGAAGCTGAATGCGTGACAAAATGAGCCCATGAGCCCAGGACCCCGGTAAGCGGTAAATACAATTACCACAGACGATTATAGTTTGTGGTAAATCTCTACTAAAAGCTGGTAAAAAAATAGTTTTAACTATCTATTAAACCTAGAGATTTGTCTTCCAGTTTAGTGTAACTATAATGTATTATCTTATAAATCACAATTGTACCGGTAATGCGTGATAGATATGATCTAGTCGTGTGATTGAAACCTCGAACATTACGTGACAGATAAAGTCCTGAACTCACACATTCGATTGAGGTTCATGAAATCAATCAATGACTTTGTTTAGTACCTAGCCGAGGGTAAAAACCCTCTACTAATAAACGTTGAACTATTGATTCAGCTGAATTGGCATGCGAGTAAACTGTGTGGATTTTCCAAAACTGGTAGCCTGCCCGGGGTAGCCTGCATGTAAATGCACGACTGAAAACGGAGCGCAGGAACCTTCAGTTGATTAGCGGTAGTTTCAATCGTAGATAACAACTAAATCAGAGGCGATTCGGCGAGACTAAACCTAATTGCCATTTTTCCACCAATTGACATGGCTTTAATGGAAATATCTCGTTCACGTTTCAAGCAATCCAAAAACTCTATGCATCCTTTGAATCTATGCCATGGGGTGTTTTGTAAATTTTTCGGTGATTTTTGGGTATGTTTGGGAAATAGTTTTTCTCAAAGGAAAATTGATAAAATTTGATAAAATTAATAAAAAATTGATAAAATCAAGAGAAAGAAGAAATATGGAAGATTTAGTAGAGTTTTAAAATTAGAATTTGTAGTTGATAATTAATAGACGGACACCAAGTTAGTCCACTAGCAACCTGGGGTCAGTGCTCTTGCGTGGGTATCAACTGTCTGTTAGTGTTCCAAAAATCATTTTCTTTCTTCTAACCCTTCTTTAAACCCCTTAAAATTTCATTCAAATTTAGGATGAGTCCCGCCTTAATCTACCACAATGCGAACAGTAAAATACCGTGAAATGACTGAAAAATTTGCCTTTTCCGATCAATCTTTAGCCTGCATTGCAGGCGTTTAATCATGGGGCGAAATTTCGAAGACGCGCGCGTGAGGGGAAACAACACCTCTGCCAAAGATAAACAGCATGAAATTAGCCTGCGTAACTGGCGTTTTTTTGTTGTCGCGCGTGATGCTGAATTCGCGAGTGCAAAAACGAGTGGTGAAGCCGTCAGGGGAGAAAGGTTTCTACTTCTCCTCTCCATTCCCCTCGCAGCTTCGCCGCTCGAAAATTCAGCATCGCGCGCGCCAACGAAACCACCAGAAACACAGGCTACATGGAATTGGAGCATTATATCTAAGACTACCCATAGCCTAGAGTTTGCTTGTTTTCAAAATCACAGTTCTAGGTGTCTTCGTATTTCAAATCTCGTGGATATCTCTTCTGCCTCTGCAATAAAGTCTTCCTCTCCCCTCGCGCGCGCGCGTCCTCGACGTTTCGCCCTATAAATAAACCGGCGCCTGCAATGCAGGCTAATCAGTCTTGTGCGGTAAATGAGGTCACAAAACTAAACCTACCTGTACAGTTAATACAGCAAAGAACATGGCGAGGACCAGTTAGAGAACGCAATATTTAGAAATTGGTAGAAGAAAAGTTAATGGATATGAAGGCTTCTCACAATTTTAAATGAGAATGCAAACGGCGAAAAGGACTCAAAGGCTCTTTCACTCCTTCCACCTTTCACCCAGTAGAAGGCGGAGGGGGGAGGGGGGAGGGGGTAACATCTCTACCATCAGCCCTCCATATAAACAGTAATGTACCCCCTCCCTCGCCCCACCAACCAAATACAACACCTCTGCCAAAGATAAACAATTGGAGAGCACAACTCAGCAGGAAATTAGCCTGCATAGCTGACGTTCTTTCTGTTGGCTCGCGCGATGCTGAATTCGTGAACAAAACCAAACCACTTTGTGTTTTTGAGTTATTCAGAGTGGTTCAATCTGGCCAAGTTTCATCAAAATTGGAGAGACCTGCCTGGTCCTCTGGTGGACTCGGTCTTAATCTTTTCTTGACATTACGTTATAGTTTGGTTTCAGCCTTACTGAAATGTAATAATGTTAAAAAGGGAAATTATTTTCTTTTTACAGACAAGTTGTGAGCCTTTATTCGAAGCCACTATGAAGCTGTTCTTGAATAGCTCTGAGGTGGCCTAAAATACCTGCCATAAAACCCTGTCCATACGCCAAAATAAATTCTAAGACTTTACTGTGGATACGGTTAAAGGATAAATAATGTTATTTCTGTTTTCATTTTCTTGGGATATCTATTAGTTTTGCGATGCGCCGTCCTTGAAGTTACGCAGCTACGCAGGCTAATTTCATGCTGAGTTGTGCTTTCCAATTGTTTATCTTTGGCAGAGGTGTTGTATTTGGTTGGTGGTGCGGTGGAGGTGGTTGCTGTTTATAGATGTCTTACTGGGTGAAAGGTGGAAGGAGTGTAAGAGCTTTTGAATCCTTTTCGCCGTTTACATTCTCATTTAAAATTGTGAGAAGCTTCCATGTCCATTACCTTTTCTTCTACCAAATTTCTAAATATTGCGTTCTCTAACTAGTCCTCTTTGCTGTATTAACTGTACAGGTAGGTTTTGTTTTGTGCCCTTACTTACCGCACGAGATTGATCGGAAAGGGCAAATTTTTCAGTCATTTCACGACATTTTTAAAAATAATTTTTGAACAAATTGGTATTTACTGTTCGTATTGTGGTAGATTAAGGCGGGAATCAACCTAAATTTCAATGAAATTTTAAGGGGTTTAAAGAAGGGATAGAAGAAAGAAAATGATTTTTGGAACACTAACAGACAGTTGATACCCACACAAGAGCACCCAGGGTTGCTGGTGGACTAACTTGGTGTCCTTCTATTAAATATTAACTACAAATTCTAATTTTAAAACACCACTAAATCTTCAATATTTCTTCTTTCTCTTAATTTTACCAATCCTATGAGAAAAACTATTTCCTCCCAAACATACCCAAATATCACCGAAAAATTTACAAAACACCCCATAACATAGATTCATGGGATGAGCAGAGAGTTTTTGGATTGCTTGAAACGTGAACGAGATATTTTCATTAAAGCCATGTCAAGTGGCGGAAAAATGGCGTTTAGGTTTAGTCCTGCTGAATCACCTCTGATTTATTTGTCTTCGGCGATTGTAACTACTGCTAATCAACTGGAGGTTCCTGCGCTCCGTTTTCAGTCGTGCACTTACATGCAGGCTATCAGTTTTGGAAAATCCACACAGTTTACTCGCATGCCAATTCAGCTAAATCAATAGTTCAACGTTTATTAGTAGAGGGTTTTTACGCACGGCTAGGTACTATATTGACACTTAAACAAAGTCATTGATTGATTTTATGAACCTTAGTTCAGGACTTTATCTGTCACGTAATATTCGCAATTTCCATCACGCGACTAGATCTATCTCGCATTACCGGTACAATTGTGATTTATAAGATAATGCATTTTAGTTACACTAAACTGGAAGACAAATCTCTAGGTTTAATAGAAAGTTAAAACGATTTTTTTTTTTACCAGCTTTTAGTAGAGATTTACTACAAACTATAATCTGATAATCGTCTTTGGTAATTGTATTTACCGCTTACTGGGGTCCTGGGCTCATGGGCTCATTTTGTCACGCATTCAGCTTCGACGAACTTCGACAGTTCGTATTACTCGGTGTTTACTTGCTTGCCGATGAGGCTAAATCAACAATTTAACATTTGCTTGAACCAATATGGAATGGACAATCCAATGTATGAGCTCAGGACTCTATTTGTCAGGGCAAACAATAATGTCAGGGATCGATACGACTTATAACTCATGTGTTTACATGCACTGAGAGCGTGAATCGTTGCAACTAAGTATTGACAAGAACTAACTGCAAGGTCAGTGCGCGAGCTTTAATGATTCAGCAAGGATGGCCAGGAAAATTCGTATGTAACATCTTGATGCTTTAGAATTCAAATATCACGACCGTTCATTCCAATATTCGGAGCATCGGAGTAGAATTTGGGTGTTGATACTATGATTTTCCTGGGTATTTTCAGAGATATTGCAATGAATTTTGCCTTCAGTTAGTTTTAACTGCTATAAATAATATTTAAGGACAGTTTTTATCTCATTAACTAAGAAATTGCGTTAACAAATTGATTCTGCAATACTTTATTTTCTTAGATTTGGTCCTTCTCTCATTGTGAGAACCATTCTGTAGTCACGTTGCTTTAACGGCTGTAGTCGCAAAAAAATAACAGGTCCCAAAAATTTTATTTTCGATTTTATCAGATCTAGGATGGTTCTGAACCGTGGTAAAAATTGTTTCAAAAAAGAAGGTTGCACTTTGGCGATATTTGGATCAGAAGTTGTGCTAATTTGCATAATCACGCAATCTTTCATGAAATGGGTGAGCATTGAAAGCTCTTGATTGACACCTGTCACTCCAAATGACTTGAAACTAGGCATGTTAACTAACATAGGTCCAGTCTTTATTCATGTGAAAAATAAATAAAATTCATTGTATTCTGTAACCAGGAGTGGTATGTAGTTTTGATGTTTATTTTAGTGGATTGTTTGGTATTTGGGGGAAAAAACCAGGGGGGGTGGTCTAACTCCCAGGGGAAAAATCGCGAAACCAAACCACTTTGTGTTTTTGAGTTATTGAGTGGTTCCTACAATCTGGCAAAGTTTCATCAAAATTGGAGAGATGGCATGTATCACCCCTGCCTGGTCCTCTGGTGGACTCGGTCTTAATACTTCAATAAAAGCTTTTGTCCATAGCCATATTAGTCCAATTTTGGTATTGTTTATTATTGCCCAGTAAACAGAGCTCAGGCAGTGCAGCACTAAGGAATTCGATTCTGGGGCAGGGAGAGAAGGCATAAATTGCTAGTTTTATTTAATTCGTGGCATAGATAAAATGAGGCACAATTGGTCAATCCATAGCCAATGTGCCCCTTTAGGCACGCATCTATCGAACAAAACAATTAACTCACTTGCCTCGACTTGTGCCTTCGTCAAACCAGTGTCGGTTGTCGCTTTTAAAACCATTTCCTTGAACATGGTTCCCGTTCCAATCATCCCTCCTTCGTAAAACCGCTCCAAAATACCTCTCTGTACATCGGAGATTCGGGTACGTTTCGCCATTGTTTTTCCTCACGAAGAAAAAACTATTATCTCGCGATAAAAGCTTACCAAATTGCACGTGGTGGAATTTGTTACTCGCGGGTGAACGTGGATTACTCGATAAAGCGATTTCATTGGCTGTTCAACACAATGCTTCGTATTAGCGGCACGAGACGGCTTAGGCGATCATTTCACTTGGGTGCTATCCATATTCTCAATTGAGAAATAATGGGTGGTACCCTTTGAGAAAATGTGAGACGTGATCTTAAATACTGTACCTAGAAAGCACGTGTCACTTGATGGTTAGTTTCATAGTGCTGGACTGAAACAAAGCCATGATATTAAATTACATAATTATAGAATAATGATATCTGAGCTAGAATTAATCCAAAGACTGAGTCGTATAGATCTGCCCTAAGTATTAAAGTATGAGTTTTGATGACCCAGTATTGCTTGTTTATCAGTGTAACTTTCGGCATGTTAGGGCGACGCAAAACGCAAAATGATATATCTCTTATTTTTCAACAAGTCATATATATAGTTCCCACAGTTTTGAGCGCCCTTTCTGTGTGTGCTTCTTTATTACCAGTACAACCGTTTTATAAAATTAATTAGTGTCATTACAAAATGCATTTAACTGAATGTCTTATCATTCTAATAAAAAAGAAGAAATTTTTGTATGGACACTAAATATTTTTTTTATTCCGATCCGGCGAACATACTGGAGTTTCATTTTAATGTATATAAATTATTTAGAGGGGACATACATTACGTTAACGTTGAAACGACCTGAAGGTATCAGAATGTCATTCAATGATGTGAGTTAGGTTCCCACTGTCTTTTTGCTGTCCCATTTCCGGAAGTAAGAATTTACTCTTTGAGATCATTTTATGGCCGTATTCCTTCACCATCGGTACCCTGGCTCCAGAGGCCCGTTCTCTAAATATCAAGAGTAATGAACTTATCCACATGAACGGTTAGGCATCGTTGTCTTCGGTTCGTTCGGTGAGAAAGCTGTTGAGTAAGAAATATTGATGTAAAAAGTTAATGGTCGCAGCGAATAAACAAATGAATGGGGTTATTCACAACGCTGACAAAATAACAGGACCTAAACGATTTATTAAAATCACTGATCGTTTTACATGCACCTCCGTAAATGTTATCTACTGCATAACATGTACTTTTTGCAAAAAGATATACATTGGCGGAACAGGGAGGAGACTGGGCGACCGTTTTCGTGAACATCTCCGAGACGTTGAAAGAAATGATAGAGACGCATCCAAACCAGTCGCGCGCCATTTTAATCTTACTAACCATTCTAAACAACACATGACAATCTGCGGCCTTTCCCTACACCAGAGTAACACAGAAAGCCGTAAAAACCTAGAACAAAAAATCATCTTTCAAATCGGCACTCTCAAACCCCACGGAATCAACGAACGCTTTTCATTCAACTAATTTACATTTGTTTTTCACGTCACCAAATTTCCACCAATAGCGTAGCTCCACCGCTTACTATATAAAACACACACTACCCACAATTCCTTGATTCGCTCCGACGAAGGGCTAGCGCTCGAAACGTCAGCTACTTGAATCTTTATAAAGTTATCAGTTTGGTGGAGGTACAGGGATGACGTTTTGATATTGGACACAAGGCCAGTCCAAGCTTAATGAGTTTACGGATTTTATTAATTCTTCAAACACTCATTAATAATTCATAAGCATGTTAGCCTATCACACGACGTAAATCCATCACGTGCATGGACCTTTATACCTGGTAATCCATGGTCATTCTGAAAAGACTGGTGGCGGATTTGATTTCAGTCCCAGTGGAGTGCGGGGCTGATTGTCTTTTTACCTCATTAGTATTCTTTATATAAAAAAGTTACTCTCATTAGTATTCTTTATATAAAGAATACTAATAAAGGCAAAAGACAATAGGTTTCTTTTCCTTATTAGTATTCTTTTTTTAAAAATACTAATTTTGGTAGTAATTATTCAGGATTCTTAGTATAACAAATGGTGACTTTACATTTTTTTTTTCAGTACTGTTTTACGATATGTAGCCTTTTGCCATTCTATATGGAATCTTCTCCAACAAAATAAGCAACCAACAGTTTAGCAAGTAAGCCGTTATTTGAATGACATCAGCGCCCACGTGTAAATTGGTAGGAAAGCGAGTGGTTCAGAGATGCTAGCTGCTTATTTCTACTCGTTCAATGCCAATGAATAAAAATTGTTAGACATATTATCCACCGTACCTGTCAACTTTGGTATAGCATTTTTCATGGATTATTTTTTCCTCAGAACTTTAAAATCCCAAAACTTTCGACAGTTGCCGGGAAGCCATGGTCACCTCGTCGAAGCCAGTGTGGCACATGTGCTGTATGCTAATCAGTCTACTTGTTTTTCTCGTATGCTAATATCCTCTTTGCACATTTGTTTGATCTCCGTAGGGACACGCTTTTGGCGGTTCGTGTTTGAAGCCGTTCAAAACACTCACAGCACGTGTTTTATCAAGTCTAAAAATTCTCGCGCTTCGCGCTCGAATTTTTAAACTTGATAAAACACTGCTGTTCGTGTTTTAAACATTACATTATACCCTACTATCAAATTTATCGTTGTTTCGTCAGAAACATCACTCAATGTTTTGGACCTTACACTCATTCTTGTTAATGGTTTTATCCAAACTGATATATATTCTAAACACACTGATAACCATATTTATTTGCTTAAAGATAGCGCCCACCCAGCCTATTGTACCAGGGCCATCCCTTTTGGAGTAGCCACAAGGGTTAGACGCAATTGTTCTTCCATTGACACTTTTGAGAAACGGAGTCAAGAATACCAGGGTTACCTTGTTAATCGGGGTTATAATCCCATATCTGTCCAGAAACATTTTGAAAAGGCCAAATCTATTCCAAGGAAAGATTTACTCATACCTAAAGTTAAAGAAAATAAAAAGCTGTTTCCCTTAGTACTCTTAGTTGTTGACTATAATCCGCATTTGCCCAGCATTGGCAAAATTTTGAGCTCCCACAGTCACCTTATTTATAATTCGCCTACTTTAGCTGGAATTTTTCCCAAGGGTTCAATTATTCCATCTAAGAACATTAAAGAAATTCTAGCCGCGCCTAAACGTACCACCGTAACTGAAGGGAATGACCGAAGATGCTTTAAATGTTATAGAAAATGTGATCTTTGCCGGAATTTCTTGCTGGAATCTGTTTTTTTCATAAGCACTAAAACCAGTAGAAAATATTCTATCAGACAAAATGTTAATTGTAAATCCAAGAATGTTATTAACCTTATTACTTGTAACAAATGCAATTTACAATATGTAGGATCCACCAGTAACGAGTTCAAGGTCAGATTTCGCAACCATAAATCAGCCATGACCACGAATAAAAACACGTGTGAAGTTGCCATTCATTTTAACAAAGATGAACATGAAATGTCTGACTTTGAATTCGTTATTGTGGAACAAATCTTTAATTCAAATAACGAAAATAGTGTTGATGAGCGTTTGTTAACTAGGGAAGCGTTTTGGAGTGCACAGCTTTGCACCCTGATGCCACACGGCCTAAACAAAAGATCGGAGTTCAATTCAAAGAATAGAATTAGATATAACTAAGAACGTTCATGCCGCCTCGTTTCATCATTCGGTCTCTTTTTATCTTTTTATCATGTTTATCATTGTAATTTTTAGCTGATTTTACTGATTACGTTACTTGCTGTTTGCAATTGTCTTGGCATTCAGGAGCTCTGTTCGGGGAACCCGTTATTTTCGCGTTGGCTTGTCGTTCAGGTGCCCCGAGCTGGGAATTTATTACTACTATTGTTTAGGGGCACTGCTTGGGGACCTTGTTACTATATTGGCTTTGCATTACATTGTCATGTTTTTTTACTTTTTAGCTTTATTTTTAGTTTATTATGTAACTTGTCAGCTTTACTCTATTACGTAACTTTTCTATAGTTTTAATTGCAACTTTTGTTATGTTAGAAGAATAATTATTATATATTAAGGAACTTATTTATGTAAGAATTTTTATTCCAAGTATTTTTGATCCTGTATATAAGCACTGAAGAAGCTATTAAACTTCAGGACATGTGAAGAATTCGCTTCTCGCTTTTGTTTACACAGTTTATCCTTATTAAGCGCAAACGTCCAGTATCCTTGGATCCTTTTCACAAGTGGCATCTTCGTTGGATATCCACATCGCCCAGAATGGCATTGTCTTTTGCGACATGTACTTACGGTGCCCCATTTTGTGACGCGCGGCATAATAAACTGGTCGGCAGTGATTGGTCAACAGATTCTTGGGTCTCTTCACAAAATTCAGCTACTGTCAATCAAACGTTGGAAGTGTGAAGTAAATATCAAGGTGCGATAAAGTTAACAATAGCGCTCTAATTAAAGGCGAGCCTCGCTCTTCACAATTCTGAGTTAGCTGAAGTAATTTTACGCAGAACAGGGTTTTTTAAAAAGCTGTTCAAATAGAGAGCGCGATGCGCGGGTCACTCACTTGCAATCCACTGCTCTCGTTCTTGTTAAAGGCGGGCCGCGCTCTTTACAAAGCATTTTGTCACAAATTCGTGTGCAGCGATATTTTTTATTTGACTCGATAGACTCGCGATGTTCAAAACGTTATCTGAGTTAGATTAAGTAATTTTATGCAGAACAGGATTTTTAAAAGTTGTTCAAATAGCGAGCGCGATGGGCGGGTCACTCGCTTGTAATTCACTGCTCGCGTTCTTATTAATTCGTATTAAAACATTTTGTCACAAATTCGTGTGTAGCGATATTTTGTATTTGACTCGATAGACTCGCGATGTTCAGAGAGCGATGCAAAACGTTATATCATCTGGACGCAGGGCAATGCATGGTGCACCAGTAGTTCGATCGCACTTCTTGACGGCTTGCGTTGTTAAATACATTTAGAACCTTCTTCGTAACGTAGTTCATTCTGCTATAGATAGCTAGCCTTACGCGAGATTCACAACAGGACGACAGTCTGTATCCAACTTGGAGCAAGTTGTCTTGAAGTACGTGGAACATTTGGTCCGGTCTCTTGACAGAGCGCCACTGCCACAGAGCCTCTCCGTTAATTTGTAAATGAAACATCGGATCATAGCCTTTCAGCGGTGTGGACATGTGCAAGAAAGCAGGGTTGATCGGGGATTCAATGAGCTCTGAAAGGAGCTCCCGATCAACGCGTTGCATTTCTTGCACGGACGACATTTTGATATATGGTATTATTTGACAGATGATCACGCGCGTATTGAGGCTTTGTCGAAGTGTTTATCGCTATAGACACGCGATACGTTATGTGAATAAAAGGACGAATAAAATCACTTGCATTCTGGTTGTCAATGGTTACTTTATCCCTCCCTTTCAACCAGAGGAGGTTGGACACGGGCCGAAAGGTATCCTGGTAGGAGTGGTCGACCAATCAGATCATCGTATTCATTCACAGTCTTTTCTGCGAGAATTTCTCCACGAAACATTCCATGGTTTTTTATTGTGGTTTTCTTCGAAAATGTAGTCCGTTTTTACCCGTAAAGGAGTTTTCATGAAAGGTATGTTGCTACTTTTTCTATTTACTTGTTTATATCGCATTTTTTTTCAGTAGAATTAGTTATTATTCGGCTTCCTCGCAAGCCGGTCCAATATGGCGGCTTTCGTCCACGTTGTGTAGTCAACCAACGCGTTCGTTTCTTGACGCTATATCGCGTGGGTTCTAGCCATGAAAATCGCACCATCTTTTGTAGAAATAGTTATTCTTTTAATTTAGGACGTTGGACCCGGTCGGACCTCTCACCGATTTTCTGTTATTTGCGATCAAAGTTCGGTCATTTGTGTAGGTTATCACGAGTGTTCGTAAGCAGAATGTCAAGAAAATTTAGACGGCTATTGTCTACGATTTTGCTTTTTTTGAGCTTAAACATCGTCATTTTCTTGCAGGTATGTCTGATCGAAGAGAAAAACGAAAGCACGGTGGCCCAACAGGAAATACCCCTGGAAAACCATCGAACAAGACTTCAAGAAGCGGTTCTTCTCGGAAGACATTATTCAGTTAAATGCACCAGTAAGTGCCACATTGGAATGAATATTTGAGTATTTGAATGTAGGAGGCATTTTTAATTTTAATTTTCTTCTTCCGAAGGAACCAGAAACGCCCAAAATCATCAGAGTGGTCAAGGGAAGAACTCGTTGGAAAATGTGGAGCCCTTCAGTCTGCTCTTTTTCCTGAAAATAGCAGCCAAACAAGAATGCTTGGCCCAAAATATTGAGGCTTGAGGCATGGCAGTGAGGGTTTTGGTCTGTCATTATATATATAAAGCCCAGCTTTTAGCAAAACTCCAAAGCTCTTGAGACCCACAAATATTGGATTGAGAACTGTGAATTATTGTCATTCATTATTGTCATTATGTCAGTTGTTTCATATTTAAGCAGATAATTATCAATAAGGTGTTATTATATAAATAAAATTATAAACTTGTATAGACAATGCATCAATGATTTCATCAGTCTGTACATGTTAAATATATTTCTTTGTTGATTCCTAAGATAAATAATAATTGTCTCATGCCTGCGAGTCCAAAACTCCAATCTCATACCAACTCACGCCTATGGAGCAATTTCTCACTCCTGACTTACAGATTTGAGCTATCAGCCTTAACTGATCACAATGATCCGATTAAAAATATAGTTATGTTAATGAAAATTTAGCACTTTTTGTAGGTTTTTTGTCATTCTGAACATTATGATTACAGCTGGATATTATTAAACGCAGGACTGAGGTCCATAGAAACTTCTGAATTTTTCTGAACATCTTTGGACATCTTCGGAATAGATCGGGTTGTCTTTGAATTTGGTCTGGTTGCCTTCAGAAATCCTGGCACACCCACAAAGAAAATCTCAAATAACCTTCATAGTTGGGGGAAATTTTGGCTCACTGGATATTTGTTGGAGCTTTTGTATCACTTATGAATTGCTATAATTATTTTGATTACCATTAATTGTTTTCTATTATAATATCAATGGGCTCCTGATCAACTCCATTAAACTATGGTGTGCAAAGGCGTAGCTAGGATTTTTCAAAGGGGGTTTCACACTGTGTCACACCCAGGGTACTTACCAGATTGTCATGTCGACATCCACGCTGTGTTTTACTAAAATTATTTCGCAAAGTGGGGGTCATGGGTACCCCAGGACTCCCCTAGCTATGCCCCTGGGTGTTCCTTGATTATCAAGGATGGCAAGGGGGGAGGGGGGGGGGGGGGGGGGGGGGCTAGCCGGTGAAATTTCTGTTTCCCATTTCTGTACCGACTTCTCAAAAGGCTTCATTTACTTTTTTAATTACCCAATAAAAGCATGAAGTATATGGGGGATCTTGTAGTGAAAATAGTTCTGCTTCAAAATAGAAACATTTCAACACTTCTTTCCTTGCTCCACCACTAATTGGCATTTAAATTTTGAGGTAATTGTGTAATGGTTTACATAAATACCTCATTAAGAATTATCTGTCTGTTAGGAAAGTTGTTAGTTAAAATTTTTGGAACTACAGTTTGCTCCCTTTCAGCAACCATTCTCTATTGTTGTACTTTGACTCTCATAAGCAACCATCCTTCCCAAGCAACCACCTTTGCAATTCCTGGTTGCTTATGACATAGGCAATTGCACATTTGTTATAAATTACCTAAAACTTGTGCTCAAGTGAAAGAACATTAGTTGTTCTCATGTGCACAGTCCTGATTGTTGTGCTCTAATCACATTCCAAGTAAGAGGGCCCAAAGAAAAAATTACCTCATTAAGAATTATTTCTGTTAGGAAAGTTGTTAGTTAAAATTTTTGGAACTACAGTTTGCTCCCTTTCAGCAACCATTCTCTATTGTTGTAGTTTGACTCTCATAAGCAACCATCCTTCCTAAGCAACCACCTTTCCAATTCCTGGTTGCTTATGACATAGGCAATTGCACATTTGTTATAAATTACCTAAGACGTGTGCTCAAGTGAAAGAACATTAGTTGTTCTCATGTGCACAGTCCTGATTGTTTTGCTCTAATCACATTCCAAGTAAGAGGGCCCAAAGAAAAAAATGGTTCCTTAGTACCTTGAATTG